>JANRMT010062791.1:6625007-6675820 GCA_026402145.1 Polypterus bichir lapradei
CCCGGGCCATTAATAACAATAATACAGTATATAAAATGATCTCGCGGGCCGGATATAATTACACGCCGGGCCGGATGTGGCCCGTGGGCCTTGAGTTTGACTCTTATGGACTAAATAGAACTTGAAAAGAAATATTTTTTGGAATGTGATTGTGCAAGTCAGATCTAGAACTACAGTACATCGAGCCCGCGTGCTATTGTGGTTTTGCTTGTGTGCTTCAGTAAGTTACCGTCCCCTCGCTTTTACTTTTTTACCGTTCATCTAATGAATACACTGAGTATGGCTTTACCAAAACAATCATTGATCGCGAATAAAGTATCCATTATTCATGAAGCTTCAATAGGTGATCTGTCTTTCTGCTTTAACCGCATGCGTTTTCATACGTCTCAAACTAAGGGGATGCGAGGTTAAAATAAATCGAGAAGCGCGCGTACATACTTAGTGAATCCCCTCTCGGGGATCGAACCTCGGACGGGGGCGCTACAGGCGAATACTCAACAATCGCGCCACGGCGTTTGGTTTATCTATTTGAGCGTAGCAGTGTAATTCGGTTTTTGTTCAGCACTCTTTGGAACTGTTGCTTTTTGTCTGCGCACTGTGTCAGTTCACGTGAGCCGCTGAATATGGTTTTATATGTCACTCGCTCGCTTCTAATTGTTTCGCTGCCTTCTTAATTATATAATGCATGTTTTCTAAAGCGCGTTTTGTAGCTCTTCCTGGCTTTCTACGTAATGCGTGATTACGTGAGAGGCGTGATGATGTCATACGAAACTCCGCTCCTCCAGCTGAACTCCATTACAGTAAATGGAGAAAAACAACTTCCAGTTATGACCATTATGCGTAGAATTTCGAAATGAAACCTGCCCAACTTTTGTAAGGAAGCTGTAAGGAATGAGCCTGCCAAAATTCAGCCTTCTACCTACACGGGAAGTTGGAGAATTAGTGATGAGTCAGTCAGTCAGTCAGTGAGTGAGTGAGTGAGTGAGTGAGTGAGGGCTTTGCCTTTTATTAGTATAGATATATATATCTATCCTTTGTGGTGCGAGCAGCTTTTGCTGGGGGTGCCAGACCCCATTGAGGAAGAAACATTAAAAACATTATTTGTACAAAATCTTAATTTATTTATTCATTTCTAAATAATTAAATGGGCAGGCTATTTCGTATCAGTGCAATACGCTGCTTGTTGAAACGGATGACTCCCGCTCATACGTGCAAGTATGCGTGGATATTATGAACTATCGTGTCTGTTCAAGTTATATTTAATTTTTAAATACAAGTAATTTTTATTTGGTCGACAGAAATATATTTAGTAGGAATGAAAGTTAAATTTAATCATCATTGCATAAATTTTTCTTCACCATAGAAATTTAAAGACTAAATCCAACTTCCATTACTACGAAAGATATTTCTGGCGACTAAATAGAACCTACATATATCCAAAATCGAGCTATTGAGCTGTCGCCTGCCTGCCTGAATAAGTCACCCTCGCTTCGCTCTTACTTTTTTACCTTTCTTTTATTCATGGCTAGTCGCGGAAAAATTATAACATGGAAGGAGGATTAAACTGAGTATGGCTTTACCAAAACAATTATTGATGGCGAAAAAAGTATCAATTATTCATAAAACTTCAATTCGTGATCTTTTTTTCTGCGTTAACCTCATATTTTTTTATACTTCTACTCAAACCATGGGGGTGCGAGGGTAAAATGAATCGGAAAGCGGTGATATATATATATTGAATATATTGAAATATCTTTACTGTGAAATAATGCAAACAGTACGCGGCACGTGCTTCGCCCTAATATATATATAACTTTTGAGAATGCAACGTATAGTTTTGTCCAGGAGGAAAGCAATCTTGCCTCAAATCAATGGCAACCTTTTGTAGGGTGTGTCCCTGAGACTTCTTAATTGTCATCGCGAAGCAGAGCCTTACTGGAAATTTGAGGCATTTCAATTGAAATGGGAGATCAGAGGGTATAACGGTGATGCGAGGAATACATTGAGTGTGGAGAAACTCTAGAGACAGCGTGTGTATTAACTTGTGGATTTTTCTGTGAGTATTTGGTGGCAGTGTGACGAAGTTGCTTCGGAAGACGGTGTTAGCCGCGGTGCTCAGCTCAGAGCGAAATGAGGTGAATGGGAGGGGAGAAGATGACGTCACTCCTCCACCCGCCTTAACTGTCAATCCCCCCACAAACACAGTCTCTCAGAATTTGCATAAGCACAGCCTCTCACCATCAATTTGAACTTAGTTACAAAGTGATCAAAACTGTCGTTTATACCCTGCGTCCTCTCATTAAACTTGTATCCCGCATTAGCCGTGGGCATGACAAACGCCAGCGGCAGCCTGTCTATGAACTTAATTTAAACTTTATAGGTTCACACCGTGCTTTGTTTCCGCAGTAGCTGCACTTATGCATATGCATTAGCCTCGCTCACTGAGTGCAAGGGAAAAAAATAAAATGTAGTCTATAAGTTATTAAAAGTAAAACATTAACGTTTTGTTCAGTTTCTTGCTACAGCAATTTTAACTCCGTTAGAAAGTGATCCAAAGTCTCGTTTATACCTCGTGTCTTCTCAGTAAAGTTGTATCTCGCGAATAGCATCATTCGGCGTAGGCATGTCAAATGGCAGCGGGAGTGTGTCTATAAATTTAATATAAACTTACGGTTCACGCCGTGCTTTGTTTCCGCAGTAGCTGTACTTATGAATATGTCAGTCGCTCGCTTCTTATTGTTTCGCTGCCTTCTCAATTATATAATGCATGTTTTCTTCAGCGCGTTTTGGAGCTCTTCCTGGTTTTCTACGTAGTGCGTTGACAGTCAGTTCACGTAATTACGTGGGAGGCATGATGATGTCACACGAAACTCTGCCCCCCACGGCTTTCGAGCTCAACTCCATTACAGTATATGCAGAAAAATAGCTTCCAGTTATGACCATTACGCGTAGAATTTCGAAATGAAACCTGCCCAACTTTTGTAAGGAAGCTGTAAGGAATGAGCTTGCCAAATTTCAGCCATCTACCTACACGGGAAGTTGGAGAATTAGTGATGAGTCAGTCAGTCATTCAGTCAGTCAGTGAGGGCTTTGACTTTTATTAGTATAGATACGTTTATGGAAGATTTGCATATTGAATCTCATTGTACCATACAATAACAATAAAGGATATCAATTCAATAGGAGAAAGCACATATTTACATATGATGACAACTGGCTTCTAAGTCGATTTAGATTTCCAAGCTCTATCTTCTTGGAGCTCTTGATATCATTTTTAAGATGAAATGCAGTAAAGAATGTATATTACATTATACAGTTACATTTTTTAACTTAATTTAAATAATGTATACTGTTAATGTGTGGACAGCGGTAGCGATGAACTGGCGCCCCTTTCTGGGATTGTTCCTGCCTCGTGCTATATGTTTGCTGGGACTAGCGCAACCCTGGATGGATGGTGGATAGAGGGATGGAATAATTAAACATGTACTCTGCAGACATTTCAATGTTCCTTAAAAGTTTTGAATAATCGGCATTCTAAGCTTAGAGATGGTTTTACATTTTTTAAAGAACTTATTCTGTGGCGATTGGTTACTTAGAAAGAAAATGAAGGACATGAATTGGGGGGTTTGTACATTTAAAAGAGACAGTACTGCTGCAATAAATTGTTTCATCGAAGGTTGTGCGCGGTGCAGCAAGCATCTTGTGGGATGCAGGAACAATCTGTGGAAGGGGTGCCAGCACGTCACTACCACTGCACCACTGTGCCCCCATGTTTAATACATGGATTAATTCCTATCGTCATGAAAATGATATGAAGTATACATCTTAGTATTTAAATTGTTCATAGAGATGTAATATCATGAATATAGTGTTTTCTGTGTCCTGTCGGCATAAGAGAAAGCCAGTTTAAGAAGCACGTAGTGATTCACACACAGAGTACATAGAATATGAAGCATTTAAAGTGCTACTTTAGTTACGATGGGATTTGAGAAACTAGTAATTTAAACTATATTAAGATGAAGTTTATGACGTTCTACTTTAATGACAAAATAAACTACGTGATTGAAGTGGAAATTTAAAGATTAAAGTTGACATTTAGACCTTTTTTTCCATTGTGTCTGTATTGTTTTTTTTTCCTTTTCTCTGTACTCTAATACACTTCCATATGACACTCAGATGGTGGGCTACGACTGGCCTTTTCACGCTGACTTTTTTTTTTTTATTTTGGGCATTGTGTGGCTTTCTGAATTTGAACTTTTGAGTTTCTCTGCCACTCTCTGTCACTTGATCAGCTTCATTTTCTTGTTTATACCACTGCTTAAACCAACAAATTGTATGTTTTTTCCCCCCCATGCTTTTGCCATTGCCTTTTCACAGAATGCTGAACTTAAAGGACTATTTATATTGATTTGCATATTCAAAGAAGCATAATTCTGGGAGGAGTTGGGGTGGGGCGGCAGGCACGTGTGTTACATTTCATGCTGACTGGGATTTAAGTAGCAGAAGTGGAAGTTGGCGTACACACAGATTTATGCATCTGGATTATTTTGTGTGTACGCACATTTCATGTTTCTGTTTGTATGCCATGTTTTAGTGTGAATTCTATGCACAGTGTTACACATGAGGCCGCTGGTATCAAGTACTAGTCTCTGCAGAACACTGACCCGAGTGGGCGGATTTCAAGTACTGGAAGTGTATTACAGTGGGTGGTTTCAAAGTGTTGTTCTGATTGGCTAAAATAAACACTGGGTGGATTTCAAGCGGAGTAGGCGGGTTCCATTGGAGTTTCTGATTGGCTAAAACGACAACTGGGCGGATTTCAAGTTAAGTATCTGATTGGCTGTGTGACGGGACTTCTTAGCATACCGGAAAAAGAATCTTAGTCTGGATGCGTGCAGCACAGCGTGCAGAAACAGTGGCAGCAGATCGGATGCAGTACATGACCCGGTGTAATGTGCCTGCTTTGCTCTGCATTAAGCGGTACAGTTCCAGTTTATAACCACACACATCCACACGTGATCTCCTGCTGAGCACGCTTTTTTTTAATCAACCTACCATTCTTCTGGATGTCAATGTCAGATATGCTGCATATTACATTTATTCTCGTCACTGTGCACCTTGCTAGTAGCGGGTTGGACCCCCTTTTACTGTATACAATGACACTGCAAGTCCCCATCTCATTTGAATTAAACATTGAAATGACACAGCACAAGACTTGGCATGAAAAACAACGTATAAACCACAACCAAGGCAGGTAAAAGTTAGTAAAATTGACAATCATGTAAAAGATAAAAATATAAAGTGCTTAAAAGTGTAAGGTGTAATGAGTGCCAGATTACAGCAGCCAATACATGTATTATGAACAAGATTTATGAGTATGGATATTAAAGACGTTCAAAGTAATTATTGAACGACTGGAAATCTCTTTGAAATAAGCTGTTCGGCAGTATCTTAGTGCGTATTTTGATTGACGATACGTTTTCCTGAGGGCAGAGGTTCGAAGTGTTGATGACTGGGATGAGACGTGTCCTTGATGATGTTCTTTGCTCTGCTATGGTACCGGGTGTTGGCAGTGTCCTCGAGTGAGGGAGCCATTTGTTTTAAAAGCTGGTGTTAGGTTTGTGGAATATCTACCCATAATTAATCGTATAAAAGGTAAAGTGCATGAGCATTGCATAGAGACAGAATATTATATAGGAGTTAAATATACATTAATTTGAATATTGTAGCAGAATATAAATATATATTGGACAAAAGAAATATTGGTATTGTACAGTCATGTTACTGGGCTAAGAGGATGGGGAGGTAGACAGAATGTACACATTAACACAGTAACAAGAATAAATGTAATGTGCAGTGAATGGTAGGTTGATTAAAAAAAAGCGTGCTCAGCAGGAGATCGCATGTGGAGGTGTGTGATTATAAATTGGAACGGTACTGCTTAATGAAGAGCAAAGCAGGCACATTACACATCCCAGCTCATCGCATTTTAAATATTGAAAGTGGCGGAACCAAGCTGTTACAGTTGTACTTTGCAGGTTGCGTTCCAGTTTCCGTGTTTTTTGTCACTGAAAAAAAGGTTTAACGATGATTGGATGCTTGAAACCAGCCCATACCGCTTGGGGAACGCCCATTACGTTCTCTGATTGGATGCTTGAAACCCGCCCATACTGCTTGGGGAATGCCCATGTTGTTCTGCAGAGACTCCCTTCTTGCTGGTGTTGCAGACTTTCTCATAACAATACCCTTACCCCCATAGACTTCCCCACAACAATCTTCTTCCCAGTAGAGCCACTTTGGCTCAAAGGACATATTTGCCACCTGGAGGTGAGCATTACCTGATTACCCCTCTCTTCATTCCCACATTCTAATTCTGAGCTATTAAAGATTGATGGCCTTTTGGTTAATCAATTCTTACAATTAAGTTGGAATCAGGTGGACCCACATTTTGAAACTGGACTGCTCTGTTAATAATTCAATTACTGATTTGTTTCTGCACTAGCATCCCTTAATGCTAGAATAGAATAAAAGGCAGCTGTGCCATGATGCAGACTGCCTGAGCACAGTACTTCATGACTGCTTGAAAGAAGGAAAAAATACTAGACTCTAACAATTGATTCTTTAACCTAACTAATATGTTCTGCTGTAACTTTGTTATCATTATAACATATAAAGAAGCATTGGCATAGGAAGTTAAATGCTATCTAAACTATATATCTATATACATGCTGATGTGAAAGCCTGTTAAGCAGTGGCACGTAACAGCCCACTAATCTGACTTGTCAGCACAGAGGCTAAGCTGCTGCTCACTTCACAGGCATCTATTTGAAAGGAACTCAACTCTTGTGTGCCTGTGTAGCTCAAACTAAATAGTTAATGCAATGACTTTATTTTAACTTTATTGTCCAAAGTAGTGATGAGCCCTAACAGATTTAACTTACCATGTAAGTGTGTGTATGTTTATGTGCTAGCTTGAGAGCTTGCCAGTTTGTTTATTCGTCTGTCAGTGAGATGCTCAGCACCTGTGTTTGTTCCCAAAACGAAATCTCCCTGCTTGCTAATTCAGAGAACATAAAGTCCTTCACTCAGAAGTTCAAAACAAGTAAAAAAGGCAGGCAGGCTTAGGGGCTTCTGCTAAAATAAATTGTGTCCTGCCACAGGCCTAGACTTTTCATAGCTAATAGTACTAAAACTAATAATAAAGCATATTGATCCTTAATTGAAATTCTTAACAACTTCTGTAGTGCACGTGATTTTTGTGTTCTGATAAGATGGGTGTGTGTATATTCAGATCCTTTCACTTTTAGTTATCCTGAAGCCTAAAATCATTTAAGTTATTTTTTTCACCTCTAATAACACTCAGTACCCTAGAACAAAATTTATTTACATGTGGTCAAAGATAAAGTTACAAGAAAAGAAAAGTAAGAATAATAATAATAAATAACTAAGAATTAAAAAAAATCCATATGAGCTTAGAAAACATTTGCTTAAACAAACAGGAAAATAATATATTTCGAATTATTAGCATAACTGTAGCCTAACAATATCTGTTCATTAATCAATTGTTGAACTATAGTCAGTTGATAAAATAGGAGAAGAAAGCTGTAACTCCAGTCAGCAGCATCCTTGGGGAAAACAAACCACTTTGGGTACTTGGTCAAGTGTGATGGACAATGTCAGAGTCCTGGAGATGTGTGCTTACTAGCCACTCACCCCTCCTGGGCATTCGACAGTAGAGTCTGTGCTACGGTGTCTAATGTGATAATCACATTTTTCCATCCATTCATTCCAAGGTTTCCAGTACCTCCAATGTATTTCTATGGCCGGGAAAACAATGTAGAAGCAGAGCAGTAGAACTAAGTGCCACAGCCAAACACCAAGCAGAGAAACAGGAGAATTAATAACCGTTTGGAATTGCTGTATTATTTACATTTGTACAAATAGATATGACATATGCACAGCTAATCATCAGCTCTAAGTGGGGTATACAGTATGGACAGTTCCATGGAAAAGTACACAACTAACACAATAATAGACAAATAGTGTTGTCTGTGGACATTTGAAGTGAAAAACACTTTGGCAGCAAATACACAAAAATTATCTAATTTTTCTAAAAATGTTAAAAGTACAGTAAAGATTTATGTGATGAACTGAAACTTAAAAAAAAAAAAAACTAGTTAATTTTTGTTATTTGCGTATGTTTGGGTAACTTTCTAAGTCAATATAGTTACACCCTCTTTGGCAAAAATCAGCGGTTGCAAACATTTTATGGGGCCAGCTGAGTCTTTGAACTCTTGTTTTGGAAGTCTTTCCCCCTTGCAGATTGCTTCTACCCGTGAGATGTTTTGGGTTGCCGTGCAAATGGAGCACATTTAAAATCTACCCACAGATTTCTGAGGAAGTTTTGTTGTTGTATTGTAGAAGCCATATTTTTTTTTTTAGTTTCCTGGCTGACATTCTCCTTGGAGATTTGTTGCTATTTAGTGGAATTCATTCATCCCGGTACTCCAATAATGTTTCCTCTGCCTGTAGTTGCTATACAATCTTGATCCACCCTTTACTTGACAGTTGGCAATGTGTTCTTCTCTTTAAATGCTGCTCCCTTTTTCCTCCAAAGAAATATGTGGCTTTGGACATTTGTTGATAGCACTTGGCTCTAAAATGTGTCTGTCTGATGCAGATGTTGTTTTGCATACTTAAGATATTGTTTTTTGTTGTTTTTTTTTTGGTGATGCAATCACAGGTACAGTTCACTTCTGATGACTCTTCACATTAAATCTATTTCTGTGTAAGTAACACTGCACAATATTGCAGTTCACCACCACTCCAGCCTTGGCTAAACCTGCCTGCAGATATCTTGAAGTCATATTAGGGTTCTGCTTTACTTTTTCTGCACACTGTTCTATCTTTCAGTTTTGTTCTCTCCCAGATTTTGTGCTGACCTCCATGGTTTCTGCTATCTGCCATTTCTTAATTATATTTCAGTCTATGGAAGTTACTAGCTAGTAGTGCTTTGATAACTTTTTATACAGTAATCTTCCTCTGCTTTGTAGGCCTATATATATATATATATATATATATATATATATATATATATATATATAACAAACTTCGTTTTCTAATTTCTATATTGTTCCCAAAACACAGAACTTGGGCAATAACAGTTCACTTAATTAGCCCAGGAGTCCAATTAAAAGCAGAAGCTGGTTGGAGCAAAAACTTGCAGCCACAGTGTGCCCCCAGGACCGAGGTTGGGAAACACTGGCTTAGAAGACTCCATGGTTGTCGAGTGCGGCATAATTATTGAAGAGTCAAAAAATGTATTAGAGTCTGCAATTGTCATCAACTGACTAATAACCTAGTGAGGTCAGATACAGACATGGATAAATTTGTTGGTATCCTTACAGCTCATTGAAAAAGTGCTGTATGCCTCCTGAGAAGTGATTGAATAAAAAGGAATTGTCCCATATATACCTGCATGCCTTAGATTTGTCATCGAGTAAACCAAACAAGCATGAAAAGAGATAAAGTACTGTTTATTTTACAAGTATATTCTAAAATGTCCTAGTCATAAATAACCGGATTGGATTGATTTTTCAAATTTTTTTTTTTTTTAAATTAGTATCACACGACTGGCACCCTGCCCAGGGTTTGTTTCCTGCCTTGCGCCCTGTGTTGGCTGGGATTGGCTCCAGCAGACCCCCGTGACCCTGTAGTTAGGATATAGCAGGTTGGATAATGGATGGATGGATAGTATCACACATCTCCAATCATGCAGTCAGTCACTCAGCCTATTTAACTGACGAAACGTAGTCACTCTGCTGTTTGGTATCATTGCGTGTCCCACAGAAAGCAATAGAAAGAGTTGTCTGGGGCGATCAGAAAAAAAAATTATAGACAAGTGTTTGCCAGTTACCAACTATAATTCTCCTTAGACCATCCTTTGTTGCTTGTACCATTCGCTATGTTTGAAAATTTGAGGACGGATGATAGGGGGTTGTTGTCACATGCCAGACCCCATTTCTTTCTGTGAACTATTTGACTTCAGAAGACTGACACAATAATGTCTGACACAATAATAGCTGGCAATCTATGTGAAGAGAAGATAAGGCACAGATTATCGATGGCAGGATTAGCAGACATGGAGCATAGAAGAGACACCTTCAGCCACTTGGAATGGGAATCCACCATGACAAAGAAGACCTTTGCTTGAAATGATCCAGCAAAACCAATCTAGATCTGACACCAAGACTTAGCTGGCCATTCCAAGGGGTATAGGGGTGCCCTTGATGGTGAATGCCATAACTGTTGACATGTTGTACAACACTTTACCGCATTCTCTATTTGTCCATCCATTCCTGGCCTCCACACATAACTTCTGGCCAGAACCTTCTTGTGGACTACGCCAGGGTGGAAGTAATGAAATAGTTTAAGCACATTCTCCTGTGCAACAACAGGTACTACATCACGACTGCCCTATAAAATAAAACCCTTGTGAGCTAAAAGTTCATTACGTCTATTGGTAAAGGGTGTCAAATTGTTACCTGGGAATTCATGCAGGGCGGCAAGGTGGCGCAGTGGTAGCGCTGCTGCCTTGCAGTTAGGAGACCCGAGTTCACTTCCCTGGTCCTCCCTGCGTGGAGTTTGCATGTTCTCCCTGTGTCTGCGTGGGTTTCCTCCGGGTGCTCTGGTTTCCTCCCACAGTCCAAAGACATGCAGGTTAGGTGGATTGACGATTCTAAATTGGCCCTAGTGTGTGCTTGGTGTGTGTCCTGCGGTGGGTTGGCACCCTGCCCGGGATTGGATTCCTGACTTGTGCCCTGTGTTGGCTGGGATTGGCTCCAGCAGACCCCCGTGACCCTATGTTCAGATTCAGCGGGTTGGAAAATGGATGGATGGATGGAATTCATGCAGCATATGAAACAGAACTGGATCCTTCTGTGTAAGTGCAGCAATTTGGTTAGCATGAATAGGTTCATTAGGCACTGTTTTCAAGAATAGGACCGTAAGAGGAGGTAGTGTATCAGCCACAGGATGTGCTATAGGCAAGCACCTCAAAGTATTGTCAGTTATCAACTCTTTTCCTGCCTGTAACACAACCCAACAAGAGGGTTTACAATAATATAGAAGACCAAGAAGCAGCTTGTGGTCTGTGCAAATTGCAAAACTGAAGCCCCTGTAAGAACTAATGATTTTTTTAACACCAAAAATAACAGCAAGAGCCTCCTTATCTATCTGACTGTTTAGTGGCCGACAGTGTCTGTGAGGCAAAAATAATTGGGGACTCCCTACCATCTCTTTTTGTGACAGGGACAATGGGTGTTGCCCATTTTGAGAGTAATACTGGTACAAAAATGCCTTGCTCAACCAGAACATCTAATGCCTCATCAAACATCTGCTTAAGAGATAAAGGAACAAGGTGAGCCTTAAAGAATTTAGATGAAACTGTAGGATCAACTTCAATTGAAACAGGTGGTCCTCTGCATGCTCAGCACACACTTAGAAAAATTAACCTCTTCTTCTCCAAATTATCAATGTCATTTTGTGTGAAAGAAGCACTCAAGTCTCTCTACATATTCGTCCCACATCCTGGTCTCAGCATTGAACTTATCGATACGACCCAGCTTGGTCATTGAGAAAAACCCATTAAAAAGCAATTACAGTAATCGGTTAACAATAATAATAGTAATAATAATACCAAAACTTTGGTGCCATCTTCCCTCTCTTTTTTCAATTCAGGGCTCCTTCTCCTCCTGTTGTTGCCAGTATAATATTGATTGATGACACATAGATGTTGAGAAGTGATTCTTAACTATTTTTTTAATAATTGTAAAAAAAAAAAAAAAAGTGTCAATTTCTCATTGTGTTCTCTCAGTATTGCAGGAAAAACCCTTTTTATGAACAACAGGAATATCAATCAATTTATATAATACTAGGAGGTTTCGCCCTCTGCCTTGCTTCACTCGCCAACCCCTTTCCCACCCTGCCAGGGGTGGGATACAATGGGAAACAAATACCTTTTTTTTAACCAGCTGCTGGTGTGCTGCTGCTGCATGATCTGCATTTTGTGCAGAGCTTCAAACATTTAAAAGCCTGTACAGCACCTGAATATTCTTTTCACTGTTCCTCAATTTCCCCGGGTAATATTTTCAGATTGTTTGCACTTATGCTATCTTTACTCTTTCTTTGGAGACATTCAAATTTTCCTACTTCCATTATTTCAAACCTGCTTTGCATGTATATCACGGGACTTGCGTCTGAAGGTTGTAAGTATGGCGTGAGTATGTAAATATGGCATTTGGACCACACTTGTACATGTTACTAAATGTGATACAGGTATGTAGTATACATGGCTTGAACATGACCTGTGTTTGAATGCTCGAATTGGAATTGTCAGGAAATTGATACTTTTTTACTTCACTGTTTATGTGACTTTCATCCTACCTCTGTGTTGGAAATCAGGATAAATTACATTATCAATGCAGTGTGCCAATGGTAAGAAAGTGTGATGGAGTTAACAAGAATGTGGGATAACAATTACCAGTTGTGCTATAGCGGGTCTGCAACTTCAAAAGAAAGGGCCAGGTTTTAAATCCATAAAGCTGTGTCGCTTTCCGTTGGCGTGATTGCACGGCCGCGGGGAGTTAATTGAAGTAGTTGGAGCGAGTCACACCTGCACGTGTCGGTGTGATTGTTCGCGATTGCTTCATTGGCTTCCTACGGCGTGTAATTAAGGTGCTGTGCCTATGTGACCCAGGTGTATAGAATAGAATGCCTTTTTTATTGTCAATATACACATGTACAATGAGATTAAAAGCAGCTCCTTCAGTGCAGACATTTATGTAGAACACAACAAGTAAATAAACAAATAAACAAATGGTGCAAAAAGTTGCAAAGAAGTTGCAAAAAAGTTCTGCAATGCTATATACATATGGAAAGAATAATAACTACAGTATTGCACTATTGGGTTATTGCACATTATTTAAATACTGGAAAGAATAAATAACTATTGCACTATTGGGTTATTGCACATAATTTAAATATTGTACAATAATGGTGATCATGTGCAGTGAGTAGTGGATGTCAGATACTAAGAGTAATTATATTGTACAGTATACAGATATTGCACAGTTATTATCAATGCCATTTAGATATTGGATATTGCACAGTTTATGGACAGAAGGAAATCCAGGAGTTGGGGGGTTAGACTGTGTAGTCAGTGCATGTGTGAGTTTAGAATGGTTATGGCTTTTGGGAAAAAACTGTTCTTGAGTTTGTTTGTCCTTGTTGTGATGCACCTGTAGAACCTTCCTGAAGGCAACAGGTCAAACAGATCAGAGCCAGGGTGGGAGCTGCCCTTGATGATGTTTTTTGCTCTGCTGAGGCAGTGGGAGGTGCAAATGTGGAGGGGAGAGGGCAGCCGATGATCTTCTGTGCTGCCTTTACTACTCTCTGAAGCCTCTCTCTGTATGGCATCGTGCATCTGCCTTACCATACTGTGATACAGTACGTCAGCAGGCTCTCGATGGACGAGCGGTAGAAGGTCAGTAGCAGGTTGGAGTCCAGGTTGTGCTTTCTGAGGACCCTCAGGAAGTGTAGCCGCTGCTGAGCCTTCTTGATGACTGCTGTGATGTTGTCTGTCCAGGGGATGTCAGCGGAGATAAGGACGCAGAGAAACCGGAAGGTATGGACCCTTTCCACACACTCGCCGTTGATGTAAAGGGGGGCTAAGTCAGTGTTCTGCCTCCTGAAGTTGACAATGATCTCCTTGGTTTTCCTGGTGTTCAGAGACAGATTGTTCTTTGAACACCAGGATGCCAGCTTCAGGCCCTCCTCTTTGTAAACTGCTTCATCTCCCTTTGAGATGAGTCCAACCACTGTGGTGTCGTCAGCAAACTTGGCGATGAGGTTGTTGTTGTGGGCCGGACTGCAGTTGTGGGTGTAGAGACAGTACAGAAGGGGGCTCGGCACGCAGCCTTTTCGGGTACCGGTGTTCAGTGTGCGAATGGAGGAGTAGTGGGGGCTGAGTCTCACAGTCTGGAGCCGGTTGGTAAGAAAGTCTTTTATCCAGACACATGTGAGAGGGGGTAGACCAAGAGTGACCAGTTTGGTGATGAGAATGTCAGGAATGATTGTATTAAAAGCTGAGCTGTAATCCACAAAGAGCATCCGGACGTAGCTCTGCTGCTGCTCTAGTTGGCTCAGCACAGAGTGGAGAGCTATGGCGATGGCGTCTTCTGTGGATCTGTTCGCTCGATATGCGATTTGGTAGGGATTGAAGTCTTGGGGGAAATAGTCTCTCAAAGCACTTCATGATTACCGGAATGAGGGCCACAGGGCGATAATCATTTAGGCTGGTGATGGGAGACTTCTTCGGCAGTGGAATGATTGTGGCTGATTTTAGGCAGGATGAAATGACTGCCTGGGCTAGGGAGAGGTTGAAGATTTTGGTGAAGATAATGGTGAGCTGGTGGGCACACACTCTGAGCACCCTATCAGGCACTCCATCTGGACCGGCAGCCTTCTTGGGGTTCACTGCCAGGAGCACCCGTCTGACATTGTGCCCCTTTACAGTGAGTGGAGTGGTGCAGGAACCCGGTGAGGGTGGGAGCAGGGCTGGAGCAGGTGAGTGCTGCTGTTGTGATGATTCCATGCGAGCAAAGAAGAAGTTTAGCTCCTCTGCTAGCAGCGCACTCAGATCTCCTGTTGTTGCATCACAGCCTCTGTAGTTTGTGATGTTTTGAATTCCCTGCCATATCTCCTGTGTATTGTGGCTGGACAGGTGGGACTCTATGCTCCTCTTATGGTCCGTCTTGGCTTTTTTAATTCCACTTTTCAGAGTGGCTCGGGCAGCCCCATACAGAGCTCTGTCACCTGACCTGAAGGCAGCGTTACAGGCTCTGAGGAGTGTACAGACCTGGCTGGTCATCCAGGGTTTCTGCTTTGGGAAAACCCAAATGTTTTTGTCCACAGACACATTTCCCATGCAGAACCTGATATAGTCCAGTACCGTTTCTGTGAATGTTTCCAGCTCTTGGTGTTCAAATATGTCCCAGTCTGTCTGTTCGAAGTAGTCCTGTAGTTTGAACAGTGCATTTTCAGGCCAGGTTGTAACAGTCTTTATGGTGGGCCAGGCACTGCGTCTGAGGTGGGTGTAGGCTGGGGATAACAGGAGAGAAAGATGGTCGGACTGGCAGAGTTCGGGAAAGGGGTATGGCTCTGTACGTGTGCTTAATGTTGGAGTAAACATGGTCCAGGGTGTTCTCCCCTCTAGTAGAACACTTAACATGTTGATAAAATTTTGGGAGTACAGTCTTCAAGTTGGCCTTGTTAAAGTCTCCTGCAATTATATGAGCAGCGCCAGGGTGGGCACGCTGCTGTTGGCTAATGGTGTTCAGCAGGAGAGAGAGCAGTGTGTTTACATTGGTGTCGGGTGGAATGTACACAGCCATGACAATCACTACTGTTAGCTCTTTCAGTAGAATAAAAGGCCGGCATCTTACAGACATGTACTCGAGATCAAGGGAACAGTGTTTTTCTATAATTGTCCCGTTGTGGCACCAATTCTCATGCGTGTAAATACAGAGCCCCCCTCCCCTGCTCTTACCAGATTCCTTTGTTCTGTCTCAGCGTAGCAGAGTGCGACCTGCTAGCTGCATGCTATCATCGGGTATCAGTGATAACCAAAATACAGCAGTCACGAACATAGCGATTCCCAGCGAGTTGTAATTCCAAGTCATCCGTTTTATGCACCAGGGATCTAGCATTGGTGGGATACAGGCTCGGTAGAGGTGGTTTGTGTGGTTGTTTCTTTAGCCTTAGCATAACACCGGATCTGCAGCCCTGCTTCTGCTTCCTTTCCCTCCTCTGTCTGGGCCGTCTCCTAGACCCGACAACAATCCATGGAGAGCCCACTGGTCTCGCTATGTTGTCTGGAATATTGTGTGTGTGATGAAAAATACTCGAAACAGATGTCTGGCACTGGACACCAATGTCTATAAGGTTCTGTCGAGTGTAGCAGATGTTCGCCAGACCGATCGTGCACAAACAAGCAAGAAAAAAGTACAAAAAACAACAAAAAAGAGCACTGAAAAGGAGAGCCGTGAGCTGCTGCGACGATGTGCACCGCCATTTGGCAGTATATATATTTGGCATATATATATTGTGACAGATTGGGGCTTTCTTGCTCCCTTGAACCCTCAGGCCACTCGTCAGACACCAGGTAAAAGTCCAATAATAAGATTTATTATAATAATAAAGTGCACAAAGCACGCTCCTCTCCACAATTCTCAATAACCAAATACACAATAACAATCCTCCAAACTCTCAGACGCTTAGCCAACCTGCCTCCCAACTCAGCTCAATTGTCTGGGATTTCCCACAGCCCTTTATAGTCCTCGACCCGGAAGTGCTTCTGAGCCCTCAGTCCATGTGATTATCCAGCACTTCTGGGTCAGCTAAAAACTTTTTTTTCTTCAGCCCGGAAGTATATCATTTCTTCCGTTCCCGTGACTTGGAAATACTTCCGGGCTATATGGGAAATATAAATCCCTGGCCTCCCTGCAGCGACTCCTGGCGGCCCCCTTGGTATCCAGCAGGGCTGTACATTATAAGTCCACGATCTGTAATTCCCTGCTGGCATTCGGGGCACCTCTATGCTGCAAGGAGGGCTCCATCTGGCGGCCTGGGGGTATTGGCTGGGATAAATGGCCAGCCATATCTCACTATATATATATATATATATATATATATATATATATATATACACATACAGGCCGGCACAAAGGAAGGGGGGAATTAATTGAGAAACCGTGATGGATCGAGAAATCAGAAATGGAATTGTGAAAGAGGAAGAGAAAGGAGGTTAAAGGACATGAATGGCAGTTTTTGAAGTGGCAATCTGACTGCCTGTAAAGATTAACAACATGAGCTGGGGCCCCACAAAGGAGCGTTAGTTTGAGGTGCTCTAGGGGCTAGTTCGCCCCACTAAATGTTCTATTGGAGTGGGGTGAGCAAGGCAGGTGTCCTCCTGAGGGATCTAAGGAGCAACTGCGTGAGCACGAAAGATGAAGGAGAAGAGCCGACCTCGGACGGTCTGGCAGTGATGTCCTTAATGGAAGCCAAGACGGAGGTCGGCCGCAAGGAGCTCGTGGCTGTTGGGTCTCTGCCGGCTGCGGGAGCAATGGGTGAGCCAGGGAGAATGAGAGATGGAGGTGGGCTAAGACCGGGAAGAGTGAGACTGCATTTTTAACCTCAGGTTTTATCGGATTTATTTATTGTTGTTCTTATCCCAACTGGACACTTGTTTTTATGGATTATTTATGGAAACCGGATGCCCTGCACTTTTTGTTTGAACACTGTTTTGTTGGTTTTAATAAAAGCACTTTGATACTTTTTGGAACTATTCCCAGGCTTCATCTGAAAATTGTCCTCATTTGTCAGCTCATCTCGGTGACATTACCGATGGTGTCGGGTTTTAGAGCTCCCAGCAGACAGATTGGAGCTCGAAGCCTACCTGTATCGTCACACCAGTCAATACAGGTTAATTGCTACATATTTTCTGATTGAAAAGTCGTGCTTCATGCAAAAAATTCTTGTTGACTGGCATTGTTATAATGTATTGATCACCCCTTGATCTTATGTAATTATCAAACCACTGTTTTGGCTCCAAAACCTTGACATCTTACTCCCACCGGTCCTGGCTCCTCACTGATATCCACAGGTTTCTGCATACAGATGCAGCAGTAATAAGTGCACTCAAACAACAGCTATGGTATGGCAGCAGAGCACCTTGTCCTACTCCACTGGGGTACTCCCTGCCATCACGGAGCAGTCTCCTGGCTGGGACACCCATTCCTTTAGCTTCTGCCTTCAGCATGGTGTCCTTTCTGTTATGACCTTCCATCCTGGCAGAAGAGTCAGTCCAACCGTGTGCAATACAATTGCTATGTAAGTATGAAACTAACCAAATGACCCTAATAGAATGAAAGGTCTTTCTCTAGTTTGTCCAACTTCTTATTATATTTATTCAGAACAATCATAGAAGTCTTTAGGCAGTGCAGCACTTAGCACTGTTTTCTCACTGATCCAATGTTTTAAGTTTAACTCTCATGCCTGGTTGTTCTTCATGTGAGGTTTGTACATTTTTCTTGAGCCTACTTGGGGTTTGCTTCTACTGTACCAAAATCACACAAGATAGATTAACTGTTAATTTCAAATTAATCATGGGGCCCTGTCGAGGACTGTCACTCTATCTACTATTTACTGTTGGTCATTACCCTGTGCCCCGTGCTGATGGGACAGGCTCCAGTCCTCATGTTATCCTGAACTGGGTTAGGTGTTTTTGAAAATGTTACTTTATGGAAGTCCTAATCTTAGATGATTCATTGTCTGACCCTAAGAGCAGATTGCCTTTTAGGTGCACATACTATAACTGCTGTCCAATGAGGGAATTATGATTTTTTTAGCAGTTTATTGTGAAATAGAAGAAATCCAGAAAAATGTAAAACATAATGAGAGCTAGTAGGATTTTAATCTATTGCTTATAATAAAGCAGCTGTAATACTGGACAGAAGATTGTTAAGAGAGCTATTGATTCAAATGGTGCATGAATATTGGATTCATATGAGAAGTTCTGGAAATCCACATGTTCTTTAGTGAGTATATTAAAAAAACAAATCTTACTTTACCAGTCCCAAATGTTTAAGACCCTTTTTGAATGTGATAAATGTCACCATACCTTCAGTTTCATACTCTTTGCCTTCTTTCATTACCAGCTGCATTCTGCAGATGGCATCATCTTTCTAGTTAAAGGCCATGCAGTAACATGATATTCTGCACAACGTAACAGTTATTTAGAATAAGATGCTCTGTGGCAAAGGCGTGTTATTTTTAGCATGTTGGCATGTTTACTGCAGACAAATGCAAGAAGATTTAGGAACAAAAAAAAACCAAACCAGCCATGGTAAGTGCATGGTGCAGGATTTATTACAAGGCTTTGCCTTAATAAATTACTATAAGTGCATACAGAATGATTGCACTCCTCAAATCTACTGTATAACCTTGACAATCATCTCAATTCAAGTGACTGCTGAAATACATAAAATGTTCAGGGGACTTATAAAGCATTTCAGCAATTTGTGTTTAACATATATAGTATGCCACTCATCAGCATACCTATCATCTGTTAGCTGGCATATATTAAATGTTATCAAGTAGCAGGAGGACAACCTGCTCAATGAAAATACACTCCTGAGCTACATCAAGGCTGTCTAGTAAAGGAACATTTGTCAAGTCTGCCATGACTATGTGCCTCACCCCGGGATGTCCTGCATGCAACAAGGTCAACACCAGGGTGCCTATTGGAACTCTGCCAATGCAATTGCTCATCCTTGTGTACAAAGTTTAGAGTTAAAGTACATTGTGGACTGATCACTGGCATTTAGGAGGCCTCCATTCTTTAGACAGAACCCTTAGCACTCACTTTTGCTACATGTTAACAGTGATGTAGTGGGTGCCTGTGCAGCAAGTTCAGGAGTCCTGCAGCCCCAAAGGACCCCCTCATCAGACCTTCACAAAGCCAGCTGCAAAAACATATATTTTAAGTTTATAAAACAGAACAAAAAATGGTCAATTTTTAATTTAAACAAAACAGTGAGAAGCCGCTATATAACATTACATGGCATTACAGACAACAGACTGGTTAATACTTGAAATCTGCAAAAGTTAGCAAGTAGACAATGAAGAGTTGCATCATAGTAAGAAAAAGAAAATAACTACACATTGCCCAAGGCAAGCAAATGGCATGACAAGCTAATGCCAAACTATACCTAAGATAACAGCTATACTTAAATAAGCAGTGGAACAGGGAATTGGCAAAATGCTACCACCAAGTGTCATAACCAGATATTACTGTACATCAGGAAAGTTGAGTGTTGCGGCAAGCTCAACAGAAGAGGCTTCTTCACCTTCTTCTCCAAGCCCATCTCTTTATTATAGATGGCCATGAACCTTGATATTCAGACTCTAACATGACAGTCCCAGACCTAAGCTGAAATAACAATATGAACAGTACCTAAATAAATATAAGTAAGTAATAAGCTCCATAGCAGTTTTCCCCTGAATTGCAACAAACCGGACAGGTACAGCACACGTTTAATTCAATCTGAGAAAATATTTGTTTGAATAGTTATTGATTTCAACACAGAAGCAGGCAGGTTAAATGCAGGAAATGATTTCTTGGAATCCCATGAGTTCACGGGTGGAGTGGTGACTCTAAGGCCAGGGGTCTGCACTGGCAATCTGCCACTGGTTGCCGGTTCAAATCCCACAAATGCCAAAAAATTACTCTACTCCATTGGCCCTTGAGCAATGCCATTAACTTGCAATTGCTCCGTCCTGGATATGACGTTAATCTGCATCCATCCCTGCATGTAGGCCAAGGGTTCCCAAAGTGGTCGATATCGACCCCCTGGGGTCGATTTGAACTTTCTAGGGGTCGATAGTTTCAATAAAAAAATTGGGGGGTCAACGACAGCAAAAATAGACCCCCTTACTACTGCTATTTGTTTGTTACTTCAAAATATCTATGATTCCAATAGGTACCTAATTAAGAAGTAAAATAATTCAAAAAAACACTTTTCTGATAAAAACACATTACATACCAAACTTGCGAACAAAAAGGTAAAATGTGTCATTAAAAGAGTCACACGTAAGAATGCATGAAAATACATGTAACACAAACATACAGTATCTGTGCATTGTCTTATCGAACGTATCAAAGGAAGTGCGGACATGAAAAACTGTTGCATGTCCGCTCTTGCTTGCGGTGGGACGAGACGACGGATATTCTATATTAGCAGAATCTATCAGTCTTGTACGGTCATGCTTTCATAAAACACTATAAATTGGTTCGTTTGATGTGACGTACTTATTTGTGATTTGAACTTTGAATATAATTATTTATTGAGGAGCAGTACTACGAAAAAGAAAATTGGAGGACACAGTTTATTTATTTGAGTAAGAACAAAAATCTTCTGTTTCAAGTAAGTACATACTTTATTGTTTTTTTGTTTTTTTTAATCACAAGGGCTGTCGAAATTGTTTGTTAATAAAAGTTTGTATTTCTTCAGATAATAATATGACTGAACCAAAAAAAAAATGCAGACAGTACAGCTTGGACTATTTGTACTTATTTTGAATTTACATATTTATTTCATAAATGTCAAAAATGTAAAAAAAAAAAAAACTCTGCTCGTATTCATTAGTGCAGGTTTCAATATTAAATGTTGCACAAGATAATGCCATATTCCGTAGCCATTTTATCTTTTTAAATCATAATTACAAGTGATTAAAATCTGATATCTAGTGAAATATTTAATATTGAGTACTGTACAAATGTATTAATTTGAGTAAGTAAAGTAAATGACTAGGGGGTCAACGGTTTTAAAAGTTTTTGGTAAAGGGGTCGGCGGCCGAAAAAAGTTTGGGAACTCTTGATGTAGGCTCTCCAGCCTGCAGAGAAAAACCTGGGGGTTGGTGGCAGAATTGGCACTCCAGCCACCATTAAAAACCTCACTCTGTTTCATTCCATCTGAACTAGTGAGGTGTCACCCATTGCATGGCTGCAACTTTTGTCCTAATCAGTGATCCTGAGGTGGTTTGTCATGTGTTGGGTGTGGCAATGCACTGTATCAGCGTGTGCTCCTAACCTCTCTCTCATTAGTTCAGGTACAGGTCCACTGTGTTTATTATGATTAATAGTTATGATCAAGCCTGAACTGTCTTAATCTGGTCTATTTAATTGGTTCAACTTCTACTGTCATTTTTGTTGTTTCACATTGTCATTGTTTTTTATGAATCATATGATTAATAGCAATAAGCTGTTCTTAAACCACTGTGTGGAATCAAAACTTTTCAGAAAGGATTTACACAACTAACAACTATTTTGCCTCTAAACCTGTCCCACCACGCTCTCAACAGCCCTTGGGCCAACTTGTTTTTATGTAGAGAACACAGAACAAAGCAGTAATAAATGCACATGAACTAACAGCTCTGATCTTTTGCTTCCTGCCCTCATGAGATGATGAATTCACAGACATCCTGCACTGAAACAATGTGAAGTAGCGTTGCAAACAGTATCTTTCTGACAATATTGTTTTGTTCATTTTGTGCACGTGGGGCACATTCAGGATAGATATCTGTACTCATATCAGAGTTGGATCAGTTGTAAAATTAATTTGAATGTTCAAAATGAGATAGCAGGCAAATATCAGTATAGTCAGTTTTAGCTGCAATGCTAATGTAGCCTTAAAGACTTGTGCATCTTCACAGAATGGCTGCTTTAATTTCAACAACAGCATCCAAAAATGCTACATGTTTGAAAACTCTAAACTATCGGAATATCACATTGGGGTTCCATTGTAAATACATTTTTTTCAAGGAGTGGTCCCCACCCCACCACTATACCAGAGGGGCCCATGAATTTTGTGCTGTGCCACTGCATGTAAGAGATCTGATGGCTTCATAATCAATGTTTCAATAAAGTGTGATGCCCCGAATGTGTTTGGGCTTGGTAAGGTGGCCTCAAAAGCTCACTAGTGAGAAGGAGTATGTCCCCATTAGAAAGTGAAGGTCAAAGAGGGAAAGAGAGAGATGCTCCCATTGCTTAGTTGCAAAATAAATGTTAGTGTATCCCCTAGAGACACTTAAGAAATTGGTAGTTTTTGAAAGGAGTTTATGCTGGCCCTGGCATGCTGTTTAGGATGAGCTCCTTAGTGTATGATTCCAGCCATAAGCAGTGCTGCTTTCACAGTGTCTGCACAGGTACTTTAGTTTTGTAGGTCCTGGAAGAATGAAATACTACCCCAATTTCAAAAATGTTGGGACGCTGTGTAAAATGTAAATAAAAACAAAATGCAATGATTTGCAAATCTCATATACCTATATTTTATTCACAACAGAACATAGAAACCATATCAAATGTTGAAAGTGAGACACTTTACCATTTCATGAAAAACATTAGCTCATTTTGAATTTGATGGCAGCAGCACATCTCAAAAAGGTTGGGATAGGGGCAACAAAAAGCTGGAAAAGTAAGTGGTACTAAAAAGAAACTGGAGAAGGAACATTTTGCAGCTAATTAGGTTATTTGGCAACATGATTGGGAATAAAAAGAGCATCTTAGACAGGCAAAGTCTCTCAGTAGTAAAGATGGGCAGATGTTCACCAGTTTGCAAAAGCTGTGTCTACAAATTGTGGAACAAGTTCAGAATAATGTTTCTCAATGTAAAATTACAAAGACTTTGAATGTCTTCATCTAAAGTATGTAGTATCATCAAAAGATTCAGAGAATCTGGAGAAATCTGTTTGCGCAAAGGACATGGCCGAAAATCAGTATTGGATGCCTGTAAATCTTCAGGCCCTCAACAGCACTGCATTAAAACCAGGCATGATTTTGTCATGGAAATAACTGTATGGCCTAAGGTACGCTTCCAGAAATCATTGTCTGTAAATACAGTTTGCCTTGCCATCCACAAGTGCAGGTTAAAGCTCCATCATGCAAAGAAGAAGCCATATGTGAACATGATCCAGAAACACAGCCGTCTTCTCTGGGCCAAAGCTCATTTGAAATGGACTGAGGCAAAGTGGTCAGACAAATCTAATTTGAAATTCTTTTTGGAAAAATTGGACGCCACATCCTTAGGACTAAAGAGAAGAGGGACCATCCGGCTTGTTATCAGCACTCAGTTCAAAAGTATGCATCTCTGATGGTATGGGGGTACATTAGTGCCCATGGAATTGGCAGCTTGCACATCTGGAAAGGCATCATCAATGCTGAAAGGTATATACAGGTTTTAGAGCAACATGTTCTCCCATCCAGGTAAAGTCTTTTTCAGAGAAGGCCTAGCATATTTCAACAAGACAATGCTAAACCACATACTTCATCTATTACAACAGCATGGCTTCGTAGTAGAAGAGTCTGGGTGCTGAACTGGCCTGCCTACAGTCCAGACCATTCACCAATTTTAAACACTTGGTGCAGCATGAAACAATGCGACAAAGAAGACCCAGGACTGTTGAACAGCTCAAATCCTATATCAGACAAGAATGGGACAACATTCCTCTCCTAAAAGTCCAGCAACTGGTCTCCTAAGTTCCCAGATGTTGTTAAAAGAAGAGGGGATGCTACATAGTGGTAAACATGGCCCTGTCCCAATTTTTTTGAGACGTGTTGCTGCCATCAAATTCAAAATGACCTTATTTTTTCTTGCAAAGGTTACATTTTCTCAGTTTAAACATTTAATATGCTTTCTATGTTCTAATGTGAATAAAATATGGGTTTATGAAATCTGCAAATCATTGCATTCTGTTTTTATTTACAGTTTGCATAGCAACTTTTTTGGAATCAGGGTTGTAAAAGTGGCTTTGACTTTAAACTGGCTGTGGTTCAACTCTGTTTTAGTCTAGTATTATTTCTAATGTTATTTCTTTATTTAATGAAAGATCAATTTCTGGCACAAACACTTTCAAAAACTCTATCTGTCCAATTTTCATGAAGGAAAAAATTAGAAATATTGAACAAACTCAACGAGAGTTCTTTAGTTAATGTACAATTTTTCAGTGACATGTGTACAGGAAATTCAGAGAGGCTCTTCTTAACAGAACAAGAAGTTCTGCCACAATTGGAATCAAAGTTTAAAAATTATAGTAAATAATCTAGCAAGTACAATAGTGTGAGAACTAAAAGGTCCCTTGTTACTGTATAAATTTAAAGCTCACTGTTTTATCAGACAGTTTAACTCACAGCGACTATTCCTCTTTTACTAGCGACTAACTCCCAGATGGATGGGATCTGCCTCTGAGTAAAATGGTCCTAGCTGAGGGCATCCAGGGCTGAAGACTCTAGTGATATACAGTACTGTGCAAAAGCCTTACGCCCCCTAAATATTTTATAAAATGTGCCCATTTTTTATATTCTGCATTTTTATGCCAGTAGAAAAGAAATTTCAGATAATTTCAGATTTCCAGAAAATTTTACAAAAAATTAAATGTTAGGGAAAGTAAAATATTTAGTAATTGACTGCTTTTCAGATCAAAATTTGATTACTTTGTATTTATATGGCCTAGGGCATGATGAAACAAATAACAAATGTTATAATGATGTAATAACATCTGAGATGATTGATCTAAATTGAATAACTGAAGAGGTGTAGAAGGAAAGAACAACCCAACTAACAGGTGAGAGTGTGGCAGATGGGACATTTTAATCTTCAAATCATCAAATCTCACACTTTTGCAAGTGAGAATAGCAACAAGCATCTGCACGGTCTATCTAAGGTCTATCTAATCTTTTTCCTTTCAAGGTGTGCTGTCTAAGCTCTTTAGCAGAAGCTCAAGGAAACGGGTTAGGATGACGACCAATAACACAGTAGTTCACACAGTGCTACAATTTCTTCTTCGGAAGGATTGGTTCGTTGGTCGGGCTGTTTGACTAAAATGGGGATTTTAAATTGAAAGGTCTTCAGACTGGGTCGGTTATCCATGATCAGACAATCTTCAAATCAATTCAGTTCCAAACTCCAACCTTTAATTTTTAATTTGCATGGAATGAAATTTGAGAGATGCGTCTCCTGATCAAAGCAAATTTAAATGCATAGCCACAACAACAGCAGTAAATACATACAAAGTTAGATATAAATTAAAATATCATTTCATACTTTTTGTGTGAACTGATTTTACCTTGAATTTTCTTAAACCTTAAAAGGAAGATACCTGGGGCCTCATGTATAAACGGTGCGTACATAAAAAAATGTTGTGTACCCCAGTTTCCACACTCAAATCGTGATGTATAAAACCTAAACTTGGCGTAAAGCCACACACATTTTCACTGTAGCTCAAACCTTGTCGTACACAAGTTCTCCGCCTGGTTTTGCAAAGAGGTCAAAGCAGCGCTTTTGTTCCAGTGTGGTTTCCCTTTCTATATTAAATCCACATCCTTGACCCGGCTTTATCATATACACTGAAATTAACCGCATATTGTTTATTAGTTTAAGGCATCTGATTGCAGTTAACCTGTAACAATATAATGGTCCAGGGAATAGCCAAAGTATTCCAAATACCATAGCTTCTTTAGCATTATTACTTTGTTACTCCCACTGCACCTTTTTCTTCTTTCAGCTGCTCCTGTTAGGGGTTGCCACAGCAGATCATCTTTTTCCATATTACTCTCACTGTACCACTCGGAGTATTTATATCACTGTACCTGAGTGGGGAATCACAGCTGTACAGCAACTGATTGGAAAGAGAATTATCGGTATATAGCATCAAGCACATGCTGCTTCGGCCATGCTGTCTATAGCACTGCTCTCATACGACAAATGCTTCAGAGCCTTTCCTGTACGGATCTCGCGGTTCAGAAACAGTTTCATCCCAAGAACTATAAACGCACTCAATCAGTCCATCAAGTGCTCCTTGTAGAACACTTTGTACTTATAAGTACAATTACCTCACTGTAAACTTGTGATACAGTTATAATATTGCAGAACCAGAGCCACTTTATAAAGCGCATATTTACATATGATGACGATATAATTTTTAAGATGAAATGCAGCAAAATATGTTTATTATATTATACAGATAAAACTTTAACTTCATTTAAATAATCTATATTGTTAATAATTAAACATATGAGGAACGGTGTCGGAGCGCTAGCAAGGATCTGGCGCTCAGTTCATGGATTGTTCCTGCCTCGCGCTATATTTTTGCTGGGGCTGGCGCAACACTGGAAGGATAGATGGATAGAATAATTAAACATGTACTACGAAGATATTTCAATGTTCCTTAAAAGTTTTGAACAATCTGCATTCTCAGCTGAAAGATGGCTTAACGTCTATTACAGAGCTGATTGTGTGGCGATTGGTTACTTGGAGAAAGAAAAGGAAGGACAGGAATTGGAGGTTAGTACGTTTGAAAGAGACAGTATTGCTGCAATAAATTATTTCATCGAAGGTCCTGCACGGCACAGCAAGCATCATGCGTGAGGCATGAACAATCTCTGGACGAGGTGCCAGCTCGTCACTATCACTGCACCACTGTGTTCCCATGTTTAATACGAGGTGTGGCAGAAAAGTAATGAGACTGGCAACACTGCAAGCGATCTGGCAATGCTGCGCTGTTGTCCTTGATAGAGTACGTGTATCAGTACCCTCCCATAGCTCAGTGCGAGTTTCAACTACTTTCGTTAACTACTTGATTTTTGTGACTGCTATTAGTGAAGTTGTGTTTTTGGTTATGCGTCACGCAAAATGGAACAGCGGAATTTGGAGCAACGTTGTGCCATTAAATTTTGTGTTAAGCTTGGAGAATCGGCAAGTGTGACGTTTGAAAAGTTAAAACAGGCCTATGGGGAACATTCTTTATCCCGAGCTCAAGTTTTTCAGGGAGGCCTTCAACTTTGAAAACCAATGAAAACATTGAACGTGTGAACACTCTTGTGAGATCAGACCGTCGTTTAACATTAAGAATGTTGAGTGAACAATTAAATTTGAACAGATTTACCGTTCATCAAATTTTGACTGAACATTTGCACATGCGAAAGGTCTGTGCCAAAATGGTGCTGAAAAACCTCACAATTGAGCAGAAGGACAATCGAAAAAACACATTCCTGTGGTTCCCCAGCCCCCTTATTCACCTGACCTCAGTCCGTGTGACTTTTTCCTTTTTCCTAAACTGAAAAATGTCCTCAAAGGACGTCATTTCGGGACTTTAGAAAACATCCAAAAGAGTGTAACAGACATGCTGAAGACCATACCAGTTGAAGACTTCCAGCGCTGCTACCAACAGTGGGAACAACGTCTCCATCGGTGTGTAGCTGCCCAAGGGAACTACTTTGAAGGGGATAACATTGATGTTTGAAAAAAATAAAATAAATAAAATAAAAAGTAAATAAAAAATCAGTCTCATTACTTTTCTGCCACACCTCGTACATGCTTTAATTCATATCATCATGAAAATGATATCAAGTATACATCTCAATATTTAAATTATTCAGGGAGCTGTAATATCATGAATGTAATGGATTCTGTGTCCAGTCGGAGGAAGAGAAAACCCGCTTAATAAGAGTAGTTTCATTACAACACAAGAAAGGGTATACAAAATAGACTGTTTTCATTGTGTTTTAAAATGATGTCTTCAAGGTGGTGGTCATCATTAGCAATACACTCTTTGAGACGATTTCTGAAGGCTCGCATGACTCGTTCGGTGTGCATATACCTTTGGCTTGAGATAGCCCCACAAGAAGAACTCACATGGAGCGAAATCAGGAGAACGTGAAAGCCACCTGACTTCACCGTGCAGGGAGACCAGCTTCCACGGAAATATTTCCTGCAAAACTTGCATGGATCTCTGTGAAGTATGAGCTGTTGCTCCATCTTTTTGAAACCAGGCATCCACCACATCCATTTCTACCAGTTGGGGCCGCAAAATGTCCTCAAGCATTTCAGTGAAATGTTCTGAAGTGACGGTGACTGTTGCTTCCCCTTCCTGAAAAAAGTAAGGGCTTACAATGCCATATTCTGCAACAGCACACAAAACTGTAACATGCTCCCTGTGAAGGGGTCTCTAAAGTTCACAAGGGTTAGTTTCGACCTAATAGCGAAAGTTTTGCTTATTTACGCAACCATTCAAATGGAAATGTGCCTCGTCGCTAAACATGACAATGTGATCTTGATGAATGGTTTGCAGAATGTTTGCACACAACTCTCTGCGACTCTCTACGGCTCTCCCAGTCTCTCTCAGCGAGTTCCTGTACTACCATCAATTTGCATGGATGGAAATTAAGGTCCTCATGCAAAATCCTCCTCAAAGACATGTTGCAAATGCCTAAGGCAAAAGCATGTTTGCACGCTGAACATCTAGGAGACTGCAAAAAAAGCCCTTACAGCTTAGATGTTTTCAGGCATTCGTACACTCTAAGGATGGACTGGAGATTTTCTGTTCAATGTTGTACCTGTCTTTCTAAATTTAGCAACCCAGAGAAAAATTGTTTTCTGGTCTGGGATGTCACCGTTAGGAGTAGTGCTGAATGTAGTACTTCATTTTGGCTTACCTTGTAATAGTATACATATTTAAATATTTACTAGTTTGTCTTACTGTCTTTGTGGAGTAATTATATGAACTGAGTGCCACCCAGCCATCCTCCATCCTTCTTCTTTCAGCTGTTACACCCACCACCACCTTCATGTCCTCACTTACCACATCCATAAACTTTCTCTAATTCCTTCTTCTTTTCCTCTTGCCTGGCATCTCTATCCTTAGCATCCTTTTCCCAATATACCCAACATCTATCCTGTTCACATGTCCAAACCAACGCAATCTCGCCTCTCTAGCTTTGTCTCCAAACCATTCAACCTGAGCTGACCCTCTAATGTATTAATTTCTAATCCTGTCAATCCTTGTCCCACCCAACGCAAATCTTAACATCTTTAACTTTGCCGCCTCCAGCTCTGTCTCCTGTTTTTTGTTCAGTGCCACCGTCTCCAGTGCATAGCTGGTCTCACTACCCTCCTGTAGACCTTCCCTTTCACTCTTGCTGATAACCGTCTGTCACAAATTACTTTTGACACTCTTCTCCACCCATTCCACCCTGCCTGCAATCTCTTTTGCACCTCTTTTCCACAATCCCCATTACTCTGTACTGTTGAACCCAAGCATTTACAGTCATATGAAAAAGTTTGGGAACCCCTCTTAATTCTTTGGATTTTTGTTTATCATTGGCTGAGCTTTCAAAGTAGCAACTTCCTTTTAATATATGACATGCCTTATAGAAACAGTAGTATTTCAGCAGTGACATTAAGTTTATTGGATTAACAGAAATTATGCAAGATGCCTCCTATAGCCTTTGATTAGTGTATGGATTCTGGATGGAGGTATTTTTGACCATTCTTCCATACAAAATCTTTCCAGTTCAGTTAAATTTGACATGCATGCTTCAAATTTGACAGCATGCTTCAAATGATCCCATAGATTTTCGATGATATTCAAGTCAGGGGAGTGTGACGGCCATTCCAGAACATTGTACTTCTCCCTCTGCATGAATGCCTTTGTAGATTTTGAACTGTGTTTTGGGTTATTGTTTTGTTGGAATATCCAACCCCTGTGTAACTTCAACTTTGTGACTGATGCTTGAACATCATCCTTAAGAATTTGTTGATATTTGGTTGAATTCATCCGTCCCTCGATTTTAACAAGGGCCCCAGTCCCTGAACTAGCCACACAGCCCCACAGCATGATGGAACCTCCACCAAATCTGACAGTAGGTAGCAGGTGTTTTTCTTGGAATGTGGTGTTCTTCCACCATGCAAAGCACTTTTTGTTATGACCATATAACTCAAATTTTGTCTCATCAGACTGGCTTGTCTAAATGAGCATTTGCATACAACAAGCGACTCTGTTTGTGGTGTGAGTGCAGAAAGGGCTTCTTTCTCATCACCCTGCCATACAGATATTCTTGGTGCAAATTGCACTGAATTGTAGAACGATGTACAGATACACCATCTGCACCAAGATGTTCTTGCAGGTCTTTGAAGGTGATCTGTGGGTTGTCTGTATCCATTCTTACAATCCTGTGCATATGCCGCTCCTGTATTTTTCTTGGTCTGCCAGACCTGGGTTTAACAGCAACTGTGCCTGTGGCCTTCCATTTCCTTATTACATTCCTTACAGATGAAACTGACAGTTTAAACCTCTGAGATAGCTTTTTGTAGCCTTCCCCTAAACCATGTAACTGAACAATATTTGTTTTCAGATGTTTCGAGAGTTGCTTTGAGGATCCCATGCTATCACTCTTCAGAGGAGAGTCAAAGGGAAGCACAACTTGCAATTGACCACCTTAAATACCTTTTCTCATGATTGGACACACCTGCCTATGAAGTTTAAGGCTTAACGAGCTAATCCAATCAATTTGGTGTTGCAAGTAATCAGTATTGAGCAGTTACATGCATTCAAATCAGCAAAATTACAAGGGGACCCAAATTTTTGCACAGCTAGTTTTTCACATTTGATTTAATTTCATACAACTAAATACTGCTTCACTAAAAATCTTTGTTCGGAAAACACCCCAGTACTCAGATGTTCCTAGGAAATGAAAAACATACCACTGTTATCTTTTTTGTTGAAAGTAGAGTAAATTATTATGCAGGCTGAGAGGGGAGGGGTTCTCAAACTTTTTCATATGACTGTAAATTCATCCACCTTCGCCAGCTGTACTCCTTGTATCCTTACCATTCCACGGACCTCCCTCTCATGTACACACATGTATTCTGTCTTGTTCCTACTGATCTTCATTCCTCTCCTCTCTAGTGCATATCTCCAACTCTCCAGGGTCTCCTCAACCTGCTCCCTACTCTCACTACAGATCACAATGTCATTAGCAAATATCATAGTCCACGGAGACTCCTGTCTTATCTCGTCTGTTAACCTCACCATTGCAAATTAGAAATGGCTCAGAGCCGATTCCTAATGTAACCCCACCTCTACACTGAATGCATCCATCACTCCTACGGCAATAATCACCACTGTCACACTTCTGTCATACATATTCTGTACAACTCTTACACACTTGTCTGCCACTCCCGACTTACTCATACAATATCACAACTCCTCTCGAGGCACCCTGTCATATGCTTACTCCAGGTCCACAAAGACACAATACAACTTCTTCTGGCCTTCTCTATACTTCCCCAACAACACCTTCAGAGCAATCATTGCATCTTTGGTGCTCTTTCCGGGGATGAAACCATACTATAGGTCCCTAATCATCACCTCCCTTCTTAACCTAGTTTCCACTACTCTTTCCCATAACTTCATGCTGTGGCTCATCAATTTTAACCCCCTGCAGTTACTACAGCTCTGCACATCCCTCTTATTCTTAAAAATTGGCACCAGTAGACTTCTTCTCCACTTCTCAGGCATCCTCTCACTTTCCAAGATTGCATTAAACAATCTGGTTAAAAACTCCTCTGCCATCCCTGCTAAACACCTCCATGCTTCCACAAGTATGTCAGCTGGAACAACGGCCTTTCCATTCTTCATTCTGTTCATATCTTTCCTTACTTCCTCCTTGCTATATTTCCTGATTCACTATTGCCACTTCAACCTTCTCCCTCTCTCATTCTCTCGATTCATCAGCCTCTCAAAGTACTCTTTCCTTCGACTCAGCACACTCTCCTCACCTGTGAGTATGTTTCAATGTTTATCCTTTATCACCCTAACCTGCTGCACATCTTTCCCAGCTTGGTCCTTCTGTCTAGCCAGTCAGTACAGGTTCTTTTCTCTCTCTTTAGTGTCCAACCTCTCATACTACTCATCATATGCCTTTTCTTTTGCCTTTGCTACCTCTCTCTTCACCTTAAGGTTTATCTCCTTGTACTCTTGTCTACTTTCTGTATCTCTCTGACTATCTCACATCTTCTTCGCCAACCTCTTCCTCTGTATACTCTCCTGTACTTCCCCATTACACCACCAGGTTTCCTTTTCCTCTTTCCTCTGCCCAGATGTCACGTCAAGCACCCTTCTTGCTGTAACCCTTACTACTTCTGCTGTAGTTGCCCAGCTATCTGGTAACTCTTCAATGCCACACAGTCTTACCCCCTCCCTGAACACAACCCTGCAGTCTTCCTTTTTCAACTTCCACCATTTGATCCTTGGCTCGGCCCTCACTCTCCTTCTATTCTTGATGTCCAACGTCATCCTACAAACTACCATCCTATGCTGTCTAACCACACTTTCCCCTGCCACTACTTTGCAGTCTTCAGTCTCCTTCAGATTGATCCTCCTGCATAGGATATAATCTACCTGTGTGTACCTTCCTCCACTCTTGTACGTCACCCATTGTTCCACCCTCTTCGTATTCACCACACCCATGTCAATCCTTTTCGCAAAATCCACTATCATCTGACCTTCTTCATTCCTCTTCTTGACACCATACCTACCCATCACCTCCTCATCCTCTTTGTTCCCTTCACCAACATGTCCATTGAAATCTGCTCCAATCACCACTTTCTGTCCCTTGGGTACACTGTCCATCACTTCATTCAACTCACACCAGAAGTCTTGTTTCTCATTCATTGCACACACATCTTGTGGGGCATATGCACTAACAACATTCATCATCACACCTGAAATTTCCAGCTTCATAATCAATACTGTGTCTGACATTCTTTTCACCTCCAAAACACTCTTGACATACTGTTCCTTCAGAATAACTCCTACCCCATTTCTCCTCCCATCCACACCATGATAGAACAATTTGAATCCACCTCCAATCCACCTGGCCTGACTTCCCTTCCATTTAGTCTCTTGCATGCACAATATATCAACCTTCCTTCTCTCCATCATTTCGGCTAACTCTCTCCCCTTATCAGTCATACTGCCAACATTCAAAGTTCCTACCCTCAGTTCCAGTTTCTTTACCTTCCTCCTCTCCTCCTGCCTCCGGACTCGTTTCCTACCACTTTCTCTGCTTCTTTGGCCAACAGTAGCTTAATTTCCACCATAACCCTTTTGGCTAACAATACTGGTGGCAGCTGTTGTTAACCTGGACCTAGACCGATCCGGTATGGAAATCTGAATTGCTGTCCACATATTGATCTTGCAAAAGTTTACACCGAATGCCCTTCCTGATGTAACCCTTTCCATTTATCCGGGCTTGAGACCAGCATGAAGAAACACACTGGTTTGTGCATCCCCTGTGGCTGGGTTACCCAGTCATCCTCCATAAAATAAATACATCAGAATATAACTGTTATGATGTGTGGTGGAAGGCCGGCAACTTATCCCGGCCAGGACGCTCCTAAAGTGGAAGGATGGGGGAAGGCAGCTTTTTCAGGACACTGCCTCCCCCAAAACGCTAGATGGCAGCTCCCCTGAAGTGTAGCGGTGCCCTGGATTCCCGCATGGCATCCTGGGACTTGGAGTCCGGTTTCTCAGCCCTGTTGGGTGCTGTGGGTGCCACCAGGGGGAGCTATGAAAGGACCTTTTTGGTGCCATTGCATTGGTCACTCCGGAATGCATAACAAATCACATAATAAGAGCAACAGCATAAAGCACATGTATTCCTGGAGTATCTGAGATTTAGATAGAAATAGTTTTTAGTGGTTGATTCTTGCAATCCTTTTTTGGTATTAATATTTGGTTTTGGTTAGTGTCTAGAACTTGATCACAGATCAGTTAGGCTTTTGGTAAGAACATTGGTTTGAATGTTGAATTTTGTTTCATGTCCATATTATCTTCAATAAAAATTCTGAGTCAGTACAATAACCATTGAGTGAATTTTATCAGCTACAAAATTGAACCACTGCAGGAGTAAAACTCATTTGGATATATGACATGTATGCAATAAGAACATAAGAAGTCTGACAAACACCAATAGAACCACTTTGGTTAGCTCACCGCTAAATTGTCCTAATATCTCTTCCAAATACTTCCAAAGTCAAGATTTTTCCTTCAACTACTTCGACTACTAATAGTGTATTGCAGAGTTCTATAATCCTGCGTAAAGAAGGCCCTTCCTGGAATACATCTTGAATTAACTTTCCTTCAATTTTCCATAAAGGCACATAGACTAGAAAAGGTATAGAAATACCTAATTCTGAAATCATACACAAGAATTGTGTTTGCTGTCATGCATCATGTAGCTTGGTCAGGCTCAGCCTGAATTGCCATATGGAGCCACCGTATTGATCACCCACATGGTGAACACAGGGGATCTGGTGTGATGCTAGTCTGGTGACATGCATTGGTAAAACAATTTTTTGTGTGAAGTAGTGCTTCCTTGCCTTCTTTTTAAATGTATTACCTCTTCATTTCCACTGGTGCCTTCACGTTTGTGATTCTTTTCTTCCTCTTCTTCTTTTCCCACTTCTATGTGGAGTGATTTTTTACAGGTTTCAATGATTTTTACTCTATTTAACTGAAATAATTCTGCTCAATCAGGTTTATCAATGTACTTGAAACTTTTGAATATCTGGATTTTGGCAGTTTAAGACTAAAGAGGTTTATCTACCTTATCCTGTTGGAGTAGAACATGCTTTAAGTTCAGAGTTTCACTTTGATGCACCTCTCTGCAGAGCTTTTAGAGTTTTTTTTGTAGTTAATGATTCGACATGCACACCACACTCCAGATGCAATCTCACTAGCACATTACTGAGTCTAAACTTCACTTTCTCTGATTTATATTTAATAGGTTTTACAATACAATGTAACCTGCAACCTCTACACAAACTGTGACAAGACCCTGAGGTGAGGCAGCAGAGCTAACCACAAAACCCCTGTGCAAATACAATTCACTAGATTAACCCATGTTTTCATTATCTATACCATTTTCATACAATTCAGGGCCACATAGGTTACAACCTACTATATTTCAACCGCACAGGCCACAAAACAGGACCCAACACTGGAACGATCACCAGTCATTCATAGGCCATAGTCACGCGTATCCCTGTACAGATCCATAATTATCTTGTTTAAACACACCAATCAACCTAACATGAATGTCTTTGGGATGTGGGAAAGAAAGTAAAATATCTTGAGAGAAATTAACACAGTGATGAGGAAAAAATGTGAATGTCACATTGGAATTCAAACCCAAACTCCTGGAGCTAAAAGGTCAACATGCCACATTTCCATTACAGTACATGATAAATAAGATTATTCTTTATATATTTTTAACAGAAGTATTCTGTACAGTAAAATTAATTAGACAGTAAAAAATATATTTAATAAAATAAAGAAAATGAAGCGTCATTGAATAAATTTACGAGTTCTAATGCTAAAATGAAAAATAAACACAGAGATCTTTATGTTGGGTTTAGGTATTCATGATATTAAGAGTGTGTTGTACAATCAGTAACTGGCTAAGCACTGTATCACAATTCAAGAACAGCATAAAGACTTATTTAAAAGGACCAAGTTGCCCCCTCATTCTATACGGCAAGACACATAAGCAGACATTCTTAACTGTGTGGTTTCAGAGTCTGATAGTAACTGCACTTTATAGGTTACTGACATCAAACATTGAAATGACCAAGGTTAACATGGATTCAAGAGTAATCTTTGAGCTGAGTGATCTGGGAGTTTTGACTGATTTTGGGAATTAGGTGACCTACAGAGAGAATTTATGGAGGGTGAATTAGTGAAACAAGCAAGCACCCTTAGACTCTCATTAGACTTCAAGGCACATTAAGCAAATAAAAAAAAACAGAGTGCACTAGAGGACAGAAAGTAACCGCCAGTTTGAAATATGAAAAAGTGACAGGAAGCTGTGGTATTTAATCATTTTTCAGATCAAGTCAGCAACTCATAAAATGTCTTATTTACAGCCTCAAAGTTTCTGTAAAGCCAGGTGATAGGATCTGTGATCTGTATAGTTATTGTCTGCTAGAAGAATTGATTAGTCATATACTGTAATTGCTTAGAATATTTATACTTCACAGATACCCCAAAATACAACACTTGAACTTTGATGACACAAAATTGGATTGGAACTTCTGTTTAAACAGTCTTGAGGCCCAGTTTGCTACTCATTTGTTGTTATATTGTCAAAATCAATGTCAACAGCCATCTTTGTTTCATTCACTGCCTGTGATTCTGCTGTGTGATGGACTAATGCACTGTCAATAGTTGCTTTCTGCCTTAAGCCTTGTGTTGTCATCTTAAGAACAAACCCCTATGACCCTGAAGTGAAGAAAGCGGATGAATGAAACCTAGATATTGTAGACGCCATAGAGGATGGATAGGCATCCCGACTGGGATAGAATGCAATACTTTACCTTCTCAGAAGACCATAATGGATGGAGCATTTAGAGGTGCAGCCTGGGTAGGATGATTCCCAGGTTTAATTGCAGTTGGGGATAGTCCATAATGGATAGACTGGAGGAATCTCGATGTCTGGGACAATTTCTTCCCCAACATGAGAGGCAGCAGTGGTCCTCTGGTGTGGTCCCAGTTTGGAAATCTGCAGGGTAGCCTTGGACTTGTAATTTTGAACAGCAGCCCTGTCCTTAGGTGGTACCTGAATAAAATGATCAAGAAGACCAACTATATTATAGGAGTGACCCTGAGATTGTTAGTGACAGTGATGAACAGAAGGATGATGGCAAAATTAAACTCAATTATGACACATGCTGAAGAAAGCAAATGAATGGTTCAGGCACTTGGAATATCCTAAGCTGGTGTTAATTTCCATCAGCAGACCACACTGGCCTCTATGGAAGTTCTTAAGCAGCTTATCACTTACATTGAAAGACATGAGCATCCACAAAAAGATGAGCCTGATCTGTCATGGACTAAAAGGTGATTTTGAGTAAATAAATATTTGCTTCTGTTGAGTCTATTTGCTTTTGTATGGCATTTATGAAGGTAACAGAAAAGCAACTAAAGTGGATTAAAAAAATCTCCTATCTTGAAGGTAATTATACAGTCATATTAACAGCCATGTGGCCTGATTGAGACCAGCATAAAATTATGATTATCTGTACAGGACTGCTGTCTCTATCAAGTCACAGATTTAGAGAGTCAGAGAAAAGCACATGGAAAAAGAAGAGGTGAATGACAATTTCACTCAGCTATTTATTTTCAAATCCAGCTGGTACCATTTCAGGCTTGTGAGTATATGATTTCATGAAGATACCATCCCTTGACAAGGAGTTATTTCATTATAAGATATTCTCAGGCACACACACACCCCCAGCCAATATAAATTTACAAGTAGAATGTGGGAGAAAATCAGAAATTTCTACATAACCAAAGTGGGCATGCTATGAGAATTGGGATTCTAGGGCAACTCCATCCTCTCCATGATGATTACTTCTGGAGAAGCCTTTAGTCACAACTTATTTTAAAATCAGATTCACTTCGCTTAGTTGGTGCTCCCTTCACAGAGTGTTCCAACTGGATTCTTGGGATGCAAATCCAGGTCCACACTTTATGCATGGTGCAGAAAGCAGCAATCCTAGCTAGTCGATCTCCATTGAGTAATTAAATTGTTCAGGCTTCTTCTTATGAGGGGGCCTCTTCTTTGCAACAAGCTCACTCTGTTTGAGCCCTGCTATACTATGAGGTACTGTAGACATCTTACTGTATAATACCTCCCATCATACCCATCTTTAGTGTGGACAGTCATAATAAACAAACTGAATAGGGACAATTTTTCTACTTATGTTAGTCACTCTAAACTTTAAATGAGGTCTGCTCTGCGCTGTAGACATCTCTTGAGATAGTTTCATCTAGCCTTGTACAGTGGAACCTTGGGTCACGACCGTAATTTATTCCAAAACTCTGGTCACAACCCGATTTGGTCGTGACCCGAAGTAATTTCCTCCATATGATTGTATGTAAATACAATTAATCCGTTCCAGACCGTACAAACTGTATGTATATATATGTTTAAAGATTTTTAAGCACAAAAATAGTTAATTATACCATAGAATGCACAGTGTAAACTAAATGTAAAAACTGTAAAACTGTAAAAACATTGAATAACACTGAGAAAACCTTGAACAGTGAAAACTAACATTGCAAGAGTTCACACTACAGCCATATGAATGACAGCTTTAGTAGTAAGATAGTAAGAACACGAGCAGCTCACTTCTCAAAATGGACTCGTCCGGGATCAAACCCATGAAGCTTTGATTACCAGTCAACAGTTCATACCATTGCACCACTGAAGCTGTTGTAGCAACTGCATGTCAATGTCGCACTCTAACACGGGTTGTTTTTCTGCAGTTATATTTTTGAATGGAAGCGCATTTATTCTGTTATATTTGTACTTTTGTGAAAGTGTTTCTTTGATATTTGGAATTCAGGCTTCACACATTATACACTTCATGTCTACATTTTATCAATTATTACTGTAGTACTAGGGTGTTGTACCATGTTAACCATTATGAATGTGAAGAAGGGGCCTGAATTGCCTCGAAAGCTTGCCAATTATTACTAAAACATGAAAAACGTTTCTGTTTTAACGATGTGTTTACATAGATCGTTGTAGACACGGAACACACATGAAATGCAGGTGTTCCAAATAATGATATAGGATTTATAAAAGGTGTCATTTTGCTTGACTTCTCACTCTATACAACTCTAAGCAACTGACACGCAGGTAAACAGACTTGAGCTGAGAAAAATGTGCGGGGTGGGGGATGTGATAGCAGACTGCTTGCAGTTTGCTGCTTATCAACACATTTAAAGGAGAAAAGACGCTGATGGAGAGGTGCAAAGTGTTTTAAGGTGGGACAGGTCTACGAGTTTTTTTGTAGGCTTTGGTAATTCTAGTTTTAAGCACAGGGAAAAAAATGAACTTTTGAAAAATCCATAATTTATACAAAAACTAACCATAAACAACCAAGAAAAGTAACATTGCAAGCATTCACACTATAGCCTTACGAACCGCTCGTTGTAAACACTTTGTTTTAATGAGTTTTAAGCATAGGGCAAAAAATGAACATTGGAAAAATCCTTAATTTATACAAAAACTAACCTTGCATGAGTCGAGTTCTGGCATGAAGGAAGTGAGGAGGAAGAGGAGATTAAGTGGAGAGGAGATTACAGTTTTCAGTTAAAGTCCCTTTGCGCGATGCACGTCTGACAGAGAGAGACTGAACACGTGCGTAAATCACCGGTGCATACAAACTGGAAGGGAAACGAAATAGAGCACAAAGAGTTCACAGTGAATGCACAGGGAGAGACTGCACGTGCGGAAATCATCAGTGTGTACGAACCAGAAGGGAAACTGGCTTGTTCGTCACCTGAGTGTGTGGCCGTGAACAGATGCAAAAGTTTGGTGAAGTTTTTGGTCGTAACCCGATTTGTACGTGTTCCGAGACGTTCGTGACCCGAGGTTCCACTGTATAGTAAAATACAATTGAATGGCTGGAGTATATTTAACAGGAATTTTTATGTTCTAGTGACATTTAAAGAAAAAAATGGCATTTCAGCTGTCTCTTTTGCTTTTCACATTAAGTTTTCACTTAAAATCTTCTCATGTGTTGTGACAAGAAGAGACACGAGACATAGCAAAGGTTTGGGGCAGCCACCCATATAATCTGTTTCCTGGCTGCAAAAAGTAAAAGTTTGAATGTAAGTCAAGTTTACAAGACAGAGTCCAAAGCAGAACTAAATTCCAGGGGAAAGGAGTGAGGCTTTATAGGAAATCTGAGGGAATTGATATCGTCATCGGGGCTGGGACTGGAAGTGATGTCATTCTCAGGGCCAGGACTGGAAGTGGCGTGTCTCGAGTCGAGGCAGTGGCTCCTGGTGGGATTTCCCGGGAAAGGTCTGCAGGGAACTCAGAAAGAGTGTTAGTACACCCCGCCCCCCTGGGCAGATGTAGTACCATATTTCTCCAAGCCCTTCAGCTGCCTCCTACTCACATGTGTTTTTGACAGTGTCTAATACACATTGTGCCAAATCATGATAATCACCCTGGAATATCCTACTAGTTGTATGTAAAAATATGTATCTGTGAGATGGAATATTCTAAGAGAATTCTAAGAGTATTGCTTGCACAAACCTTTGGAGACTTTTTGAAGGAGACAGCTATCAGTCATTTTCTTAACCCACTTAATTCAGTTTTTGGGTTGCAGGCAGGCAGAGTCTAACCTAGATTACAATGACCAATCTATTGCAGGAAATGTGAGGCCAGTTTAAATTTGTCAGCCAACTCAAAGTGCATGTTTTGGCGAGGTGGAAGAAAAACAGAACATATAGGGATTTATTCTCTTTGTTTCAAAACATTAAATCAGTTTCCTGTTACACTTTTTCCATCAGTTTTCTTCATCTCTATGCTGACATTTCACCTAATTCACACTCCTTTTTAATCCTCTCCCTGTCTTTCTGTCTGATGTCACTTACTACCCTTATCTTATTATTTGCTCTCTGTAACTTTTACTTATGTTTCTTATCAGGTCTAACAGGGTTCATATTGATGTTGGTTTTTCATTATACAACATTATAATCATTTAAATTTACATTTGCCACCCATCCACATGCTTTCCACTGGCTTGCAACTCCTCCATCTCTCCCATGCTGACACTCTCCTTAATTCTTCCTTCACCCTCACAATATTCTGTTCTGCTTTTCATTCTTGAAGTCAATGACCTTCTTTCCTCTAACACTGCTTATCTGGTTCCTGTACCTTCATCTGCTGTTATGGCTACTCTAGCTGATGTCGATCTGTTCATCAGACAGACCATTAATTAGTATTGAGTTGGGTTTGTACTACCTTCAAGATGATGGGAGTTCTAACTGTAAATCAGGACTCTGCTGTTCTCTCCAAGTTTTGTCTGGAGCCAAATATACCTGTCTAGCATAATTTCTTCTCAACTTATTCAGCACTGAAGTAACAAACCACTTTACACTCTGGCTTCTGGCCTCATCTCTTGTCTCATCAATGCTAATAATAGTTGTTACTTCTATTTCTTGATGTCACTGATGCTTTTGACACTATTGAACACCACATCCTGCTTGAACATTAGAAGAAATCTTCTTGGATACCCCCTCCTTCTTACCCATAACCACTCTGGCTAGTCCCTACGTCCCAGTGATGAGTATTACTGCCATTCCATTCCCACATCCTGCCCCATTAGTGCTGCATCAATCATGAGTGAATACAAGTGCATACACAATGACAAATGTGAGGTATACATAAAGATTTTTTAATGATAATATCAACAATGTTTGAACACTCATATGTAATTAAAAGTGACATCTTTAATCTCAGTGATATACCTGGATTTACTGATCCCGCTCATTCACTTCAATACCAAACCATAACTAAAAGTAATTAACATTAACAAAAGACTATACAGAGCTATTCAGTATTTGAAGCTTAACAACAATTGTATTGGTTTAACCTGGGCAAGATTAAGACTCTTCAGTGCCCATGGGCATGAGTGAATTCATATTTGTGCCCTTAAAAGCTGGTTTATTAAAAGTTTGTGGATGATTGGGAAGGAGAATAGCATTGTTGGTTTATGGCAAGATAACCATTCACTATATAACATTTCTTCCAAGAAATATCATGATTGGGTCTTTCAAGCAGAAATGCTGAGAAATATTACCCAGCAGCTATGAATTCCTGGGAGCATTGCATGTTTGTGTTGAATAGATTAACATAAGTAACATATAAGTAACAAAGTCATAAGATAAAAAGCTATTCACGTCAATGCTGAAAGGAAGTTTAGTTACATTTATAATAATAATAATAATACATTCTATTTATTCATAGATGCCTTTCTAAACACTCAAGGACACTGAACAATAGATAAAAATCAAATTCTAAACAAAAACTAAAAATACAAAGAAATATATAAAAAAAAAGTTAAAATCAGACAGAGCAATTGTAATCAAAGAGAGAAAGCAGTCTTAAGAGAAGAGTTTTAAATTTACATTTGAAAAGTGAAAATGAATCGGTATTTCTAAGTTTGGATGGAAATGAGTTCCAGACCTGGGGAGCAGAACAACTGAATGCTCTGCTTTCCATAGTGATAAGACGGGTGAAGAGGACAGTCAAGTGGATGGAGGAAGAGGATCTAAGGGTGCAGGAGGGAATGGCAACACGGAGGAGGTCAGACAGATATGGAGGGACAAGGTTGTGGATAGCCTTGAATGTTAACAGGAGAATTTTGAAGTCAATACGAAACTTAACCGAAAGCCAGTGAAGCTGCTGCAAGACAGGAGTGATATGGTGAATAGAGAGGGTTCTAGTAATGATGAGGGCAGCTGAATTCTGGACCAGTTGAAGCTTATAAAGAGATTTGCGAGAAAGACCAAAAAAAAAAAAGAATTGCAATAATCCAGGAGAGAGATGACAAGGATATGAACAAGGAGAACAGTTGTATGGGGAATGAGGGAGGGGTGAATATGATTAATGTTACGCAGCTGGAAATATGCAGACTGGGAGATGTTATTGATGTGGGTCTGAAAAGATAGAGTACTGTCAAGGATGTCACCCAGACTCTTGACCTGTGGGGAAGGGGAAACATAGGAATTACCAATAACAAATAAAAAACTATCGGTTTTGGATAATGTTGATTTTGTACCAATGAGGAGAACCTCACTGTTTAATTTAAGAACATTTGAGGAAAACCAGGATTTAATTTCTGCAATGCAGTCAATAAGCGAGGTGGGAGGAAGGAAAAAATAGGTTTGCTAGTGTCATCAGTGTAACAGTGGAAATTAATGTTATATTTATGAAAGATATTGATTTAAGATATTTGTAAAGATATTAAGAAAGATATTTATTACAGCAGAATAGACCATTATTGTTCACAGTAGCAAATTGTACAGTGTCACACACGTGCGCATGGGAGGCAGCTAAAGGGCTTGAGTGAAGGCAGTTCGGAGGCATGCCGGGGTGTGGCAGAGTGCACTGACTCTTTTTCTCCCTTGCCTGTAGACCATTCCCGGGGGATTCCACCTGGCTCTCCTGACATCACTTCCGGGACCGAGCCAATGGAAGTCGGCCACACCAGCTCCAGTCCCCCTGATGTCACGTCCGGCTATGATCCAATGGTGGAAGACCACGTGCTTGATCCATATGACCTCACTTCCTGTCTCCCCCTTTAAAACCTGCCCCTTTTCCCTTTTTCCTCAGTCTTGTTTTGGACTCAGTTTTATGCACTTCAGTGCTGATTATTTTGCTGAAACGACTTTTGCAGCCAGGATACCACATTATACGGGTGGCTGCCCCAAACCTTTATCTGTCCATGTCTCGTTTTTGTGACAACAGGTACTGTAAAGTCTTGCCTAGTGATCTTGCCATCTAGTCGTGCAAAACTGTACTAAAATTACATCTGTAAATCACATCGCAAAAGCCTGCCTCCCATCACATATCAATTCAAAAGAGTCATTAAGTATGAAAAGACACACAAACTCCCAATGGCATATTACTTGTGAAAATCACACTGTGCACACCCACCCCAAGATGATGGCTGTCTGTTTCATTTTCCTGCAAATAAATTGGACCCACATGAAAACTTCACAGCTATATTTTTTGTTTTTTGAAGGCTTTGGTTTAGTTAAATTTTTTTGTGTAATCCTTCTGGTGAATGCTCGTGTGCTAATAAAACCATAGAAATACTTGTAAAGAGTAAGTCCAGTGTTTGTATTTAGGTTTATTGGTGCCTGTGCCCATCCAGGTCCTAGTGCTCCAGGCACTTGCCTAGTTGCCCGTAGGTTAATCTGGCCCTAACTGATATATTTTTTTACCTTAGTGTACCGTGTCAGGTTAAAGCAAAAAAAAAAAAAAAAGTTTTACTTGTTTGTTTACATGTTTTGCTGCTATTCAAATGTTATCATTTAGCACCATATTTGTTTTTCTTGGTTCATTTGTTTGCATAATGTCACCATTTTGTGCTCTTGGATTTCCTGAGCACTGCCATTTTGTTCTGCCTGGTTACTATAATGCTTCATGATGGCCAAATGCCACATGACTTGTGACATCATGGTAGCCATGTTATATTAGATGTCTGCTCAGATTAAAACATGTATGAAGTTTTTTGCAAAATGAGGAAATGAGAAATCTGTTTTTTAACACTCTTTGGATTTTTGTTGATGTATTTGCTTTTGTTAGTGATTTTAAACTTAGCCTTAAAGTTTTGGGTAATGATTTGTTGGACTTTAACTCAGTCTGGCTGCCCTTTCTTGAATTCCTAAAATCTCTGCCACTCAATTATCAAATTCAGGCAATCTGTACTTTAATGTGAAGCTACAGGTGGTAACTATAATAATTCTGAGGTTTAGCACATTCTGATTTAGATTTTTATTCAAATTTTTGTTTGTTTTATTTCCAAATCTGACTAGCTATGGTGAAGAGTCATTAGTTTCTCAATAAAGAATGCTACTGTTTTAACATAGTATACTTACTTAGGGTACTACGCAAGGCTTTAAAGAATGAAAAGATCATGGTTTTTCTGATGACTCTAAAAATGTGCCAGTGTGTTTACATGTCAGTGATTGTGGTTGTGCTCAGCAATGGGCTGGCATCTGTCCAGGTTTGATTCCTGCTTCGTGCCCAGTGCTTCTGGTTATGGTTTGGCTCCTAAAGAAAGTAAAAATTTGTCAAGGCAGGTTTGATAATTAATTAATCTTCTTGGGATTAAGAGATGCAGTCAACTGTTGTTGCTGCCTCTCTCTGCCTCATGTGGGTTATTCTGTCTCATGTGGCTACCTGTTTCCCTTTTGGTACCCTCAGTCCACAAACAAGTCTTACTGCTTTGTGATGACTTCCTAAACTATGTTGTGTTTTGGGTGTAATAATTTTATTTTCTCATGGAAGCTATCTGCTGGACCTAGCTCTGGGCTATGTCAAACAAATGGTGCTTTTTGACCATTTACAGCTGTAAACTCCATCACTGTATACATATATACACATACGGTATCTATATATTTGTAGGAGTCCCAGGTTTCAAGTGCCCACCATTCTCATATCGAACACTCTTCAATACACCATAGTGCAGCCAAATGGTGTACACTCTGGTAGAATGCTCTGATCCAGATCTGACCCTGGCTCCATTATTGACAACACAACATCCACTCCAATGGCCCACTCAAAGATCAGGAGGGATACATTGATTAAGTGGAAAGGATACCAAGTGACATAGTGGGAGGTGGTGATGAGAATAAAAAATAAAACTTGCTAACATCAAATTTATTACAGTTGCTACAACAGTTAAACATTAATTAATAAAATGTATGGCCCAGTGGATAAGTCATTGCAATGTAAACTACAAAGCTGCTTGTTCAGTTTCTGCCTCCGGTTTGTGGCTAACTTGCCTGTGCATCTTTTATACAAACACAAAAAACATACTCTAGATTTGTAAAGCAATTTGGGGTAATGTTCATGAAGCAAAGATGCTGTATAACATAAAATATGTTCGTCTGTCATCCAAACAAATTAATCCAGGTTGGGGCCACAAAACAAGTTAATAAAATTACAGTTTTCTAGCAAAGTTTCTTGAGTTTAGATTTCTCAGAGAAAAACAACTTGTAAGAATGATTTTGATCCAAACCAAATCTACAACCTTAAAATTCTCAGAAGACTCACAGGAAATACACATCTTAGTTCTTTGATACATAATGTGACCTCTTGTCACACAACATACCACAGTGGAAATTTTATGGCCTTTCAAAAACCTGCTACTTGTCTTTAATACAGTCACATTAGACTGTGCCACCTTGTACTAAAAAGTTATCTACGTCCATACAGGAAACGTGATAATAATTACAAGAAATGTGTTGATTTAGCATAAGCATTTCTAAAGAGACATTAGGAGAACATGGATATAAAGCAGATGCTATAAAAGTTAGTGGTAGTTAATAGAGGGGATGGGCATCAAGTTCCCTCCTTCAATTTGTTAGATTTCCACAAGGTGCTGCAGATCTCCAAACTTCTTTTTTTCCTTTTCAGTTGTTCTGACGAAAGAGTGTAGTATATCATTCATCTGCATATTCTTTTGAAAGGAATCTCATTAAGTCTGTTTCTCATGTTTATTGGTGCTTGGAGAAAATAAGATAAAACCTTTAGTAAAAGGAGGTGTAAATTTCAGTTAGGAAATAAGGTCCTCACCTAAAACTAGGCGCTACTGTAGAAGGCATGTAGAATTTCCTTGCAGAATGCATAAATTACAAGAAACTTGAACTTGTACACTGTAAAATGTTTTCTTGCTGGAGGGGGCCATTTTTAATAAAACAAATGAACAGGCTAAAAGGCTGTGTAATGTTTGTGTCCCATAAAATGTAAAAACAAACCAAAAAGAAAACCAAATGTACTGTACAATAGAATCTTATTATGGATCTGTAAGATATGTCATGTTGGGCTTGAATGGATGCTTGCCTTATTGGGGTCACTTCTCAAGCATTTCTAAGTACACAAAGGAGCCACTTTGATTCCACATTGGGAACCTATTTAATAGCAATAAGAGAAAAGGTTAGTGAAGCTAATGCTCACCAAGCAAATTTTGCACAATATTCCCAGTTATCAAGAAGAAATTCTCAAACAGAGACCATAACATACAAATTGAAGTTGCGTGGAAGTCAAGAAAATGTTGCAATGCATGTAACTGAAGAAGAACCATAGCCCAAGGTGCAGCCCCTTTAGATCAATACAGGTGGGACCTGAAGCTGGGTCATGAATAATTGTCACTCCTACAGTCCTTCATAACCAGAGTGTGTATGTGAGTTGGAATTTTTACTTAAAATGTCTGTTAATGGAAAAATTCAAAAGTGCTTTATTTATTTTGCAGAAAAAACACTTAAAACTTATTAATAAAATGACAATGAAGAACAGTCTGCTTTATAGGAGGCCTACACAGTGTGAGCTCCTTGATTTAACATCTGCCTGTGATGCTGCATGTTTAACTTAGCAATACCACACTTCAGCTTTGATGCAGTTTTACTTTATCTGCAGTGAAGTGTTTTTTTTTTTTTTTCATTTTTTTGGGATACAAAATTTTTTATTTTAAGTTGAATAAGCAAAGAAAAAAAACCCAACAAAAACGCATTTAGGAATCATTGAAGAAAAGAACAGCCCCCCCTAACCCAAGGTCTGATACCTGTGTACACCAGTGACAGAGGTCAGACAGACACAGAGAACAGAGAAGAATAAGAAAAGGGGAAAATTAAGGATTAAGATTAGTGACATGGCATGGTCCCTTCACTGACCATCTCTGAAACAGCTGCACAGCAGCTTGACACTTCTTTATATTGGATCCAGATGATCCATTGATCTGTATTGTTGAAGCGAGGTTAGATTAAAGAAAGTGAATTTCCAGATGTTTATAGAGAGTGAGTCATGAGATTTCAAGTGAGAGGCTAAGATTAGTTTAGCAAAGATGGTACCCAGACCAAATAACCTCTGCTGGATAAAAGTCAAAGTAATGGAAGATAGATCCAGGATAAGAACTATAGTATATGAGGCAAAAGGGCAATATTAGCAGAGGAAATGTTGGATAGACAATTGGAAACATTTGTCCAAAACACAGAAACTAAAGGGCAGTACAGAGAAGTGTTTTGATAACTAAATATTAAATGACAATGCATTAATGGCAATTTTTTAGTGGTTGTGATAGCTGCACAAAGTAGTAGGCTAAATTACAGAAAAGTCCTCCGTGAGTCTTTATGCATTGTGAAATTAACAGACTCGATACACTTTAAAAGGTTTGGGGCAGCCAACCGCATAATTTCCCTGGCTGCTAAAGGGCTTGAAAAATAGCATTGATGTGCATTGGTTGGAGTCCGAAACTGAACTGACTTAGTTAATCAAAGATGGCGGCTTTAAAGGTCTTTGCAGGAAGTGACGTCATTTAGGTTAGAACTGGAAGTGATGTCTTTCTTGGTGCCGGAACCAGAAGTGATGTCATCAAGGCTGAATCAGGCAGAATTTCCTGTATTTGTTTTTTACTTTTATGATCTTTCACCACTCTGAATAGTACCTCATATGTAGGGTTTACTCTTTGTGTGTGAGCCTGTGCTCTTGCGGGTATCATCTTATGTGTGTTTCATTAATACAACCACTGCTTGGTTCTGCTTGTTGAGCCACAGTGCTAACTGTGGTGATGCTTTGTGTAGGATTATATTCTCTTTGCTCTTGTCTGATGCATATGCACTTTCAGGCATATTTGTTGTGAATCAAAAGTACTTTTGGCTTTAGTTAGTTTTAATCATGCATCAGCCACCATACCTGCAGTGAAGCAAATCACAAAACACATATTAATGGCATGAAATCCAACACTAACTGACAGTTGAGAGACAAATATGAACGAAAATACAAAGTGACTGAAAATGGTATTTAAGAATGCATTGTACTATATAGTATGAAAGATACAAGTGTGCCTCCTAGTATTGATTTCATAGCAAAGATAAAAAAAATCTGAAAAAATGTAATTACATGTGTAAATTATTAGAATCTATCACCTCTTTCCTCCAGGTCCCAGCAGCCACAAAAAACAAGCGCTGAACACACAGCCCTTCTGCCATTTGGGATTGGTTCAGATATACAGTAATCTGTAGATCATATTTATACTCATGATAGGCCATCTTAAAGCTGGCCAATAATCTAACATGCACATCTTTGGAATGTGGCAGAAGGCCAGACAACCTAGGGAAAAAAAGAGAGGCAAGTGCATTTTAGGCAGACAGTGACTGTAACAGGAATCAGATCCATTTTCCAGGAGCACAGAAAACAGTCGGAAGTGTAAAGCACTATGCCCCTATGATGTCTTATTGAAAAACATTAGAGCAAAAACAAAAAGGCAATGGTTTCTGAAAAAACATTATGGATATCTTAATTTGGGGGAATATACTATTATTTTAATGAAAACAAAAGAAAAAATTTTACTCACATTATATGTTATGCAACAGGTTCATTGACACAGATATATCTGGTGAAATGTAACAGAAAAATAGCAATCACTCAGATTGGCATTATTTTTTTTAACAGAACACAGAAAAGATAAACCACTTATTTGGGCCATCACAGGAATCATGATGAAAATATTTCCCTTTCATTTCCTTCATTTCTCTTTCACATTTTGCATCCTTCTCACAGCAATTATGGTACATAAGTTGTAATTTACTGACCAACAAAAAAAGCAATTAAAAAAATAAATAAAAATAAAATTTGAGAAAATGAGTCAATTTCCTATATTCTAGTGTCAAAAATTACCCTGGACCTATTTTGATGTATATAAAGACCGCAGATAAGAAAAGTCGGTTTGTGGTTTATACCATTTGTGATTACATAACATCAGGCATTGGCATATTAAAAAAAAAAAAAAAAAACTCAGTTGTTTGGTATTTTATTTCTAAACTATTCACTACATTGCCACAGGTGTATATTAAATCCTAGACAAATAAAATATAATTTTTCAATCCTGTCTTATAAAAACAGCAGCTCAGTGTCCCTGCATGTATTTATGTTCTTCACAACATAATTCACACTCAAGTGTTTGTCACTACAAACCAGACAGCTCTCGTTATCTTTATTGATATCATGGAAAGTAAAAACACAAAGTACTACCTTAACTGACACTGTACTCACGTCATTATAAAAGAAAAATGAAAAGTGAAGAAAGAAGAATGACACGGTGGGTTTCTCTGAATACCCAAACATCCTGTCCACAGAAGAAAGTAAAAAATACTGGTGGCTCTGGCTTCAGTGGAATAAGTATAAAATAGCATTAAAAATGCCATCTAGCACACTTTTTCTGAGCAGCATTCTACATTTATAGCCAAAAGAAGAAGAATAAATAACATCAGTAAGTGAATAATTTTCTAACCCACTTAATCCTGAACAGGGTCACGGGGGAGCAGGGCACAAGGCAGGAACAAACCCCAGACAGGGTATCAGTCCATCGCAGGGTGAACACACACACGCCCCAGGTCCAATATAATATTGCCAGTCTACCTAACTTGCATGTCTTTGGACTGTGGGAGGAAACTGGAACACATGGAGGAAACTCACACAGACACAGGGAGAACATGCAAACTCCACGCAGGGAGGACCCAGGATGCAAACACTGGTCTCTTTACTGTATGACAGCAGCAGTAAGACTGCATCACAAAGCAGAATTCTTCCCAAAACCATATGAGATGAATCCTAGAATGCAACCAAAACTCATCTTTCCTTTAATAATATCTAAAAACTAATTTACCTTCATGGTGGCAAACCTCATTAAAATTCCTTTAAAAGTAATTTATTCAGCAATCAATGAAAACTTGGTTTGGGATTCCATGTGTTCTGCAGATTTTATATA
>JANRMT010062791.1:6683383-6830648 GCA_026402145.1 Polypterus bichir lapradei
TATATATTATATAAAAAAATTTTGGGTCGAGACTTGATCATCTCGGGGAGACACTTTGAACTCCCATAACACTTCTAACACATCACGCCCTACTTGCAAACAATTTCTTGGAGACACTAACGTCCCACGAAACAAGGAAGTGAGACAAAAGGACAGCTGCTGTACTGGCTTTTAAATGATTGTCGCGCAGCACAACATGCAGATCACACATCACGACAGCAGCAGCTACTGTACAGGCTTTTAAATGATCAACGTGCGGCGCGGCATGCAGATCACGCAGCTCGATAGTAACTAGCAGACAGCCAGCAACTGAACCATCCACCTCTCCTTAACGTGTGTTCAGGTCCCCTCCTTCACAATGCGAGTGGCAGAGATGCGAAGCGACTAGCGTAAAGCATGCCCCCGGAGGTGGGGGTTGTGGGGTGGGCGAGTGAAGCTAGTAGGGGGCACAGCTCCCTAGTACATTATAAAAAAAATCTTGTGACAAGACGTGATCTTTGGAAGAGAGATGTTTTGAAGAGAGACACTTTCACGTGTCATACTTACAACCTTTGGAAGCAAATCCCGTGGTACACATGCAGGAAAATTTGAAAGTCTCAAAAAAATGAGAGTAAACATCGCATTAGCGCAAACAAACGGAAAATATTACTCGGTGAAATAACGGATGAGGATGTTTGAGGATCTCTGGGGGACAAGAGAGACAAGGCAGTAAGACAAAAGGACAGGTGCTGTACAGGCTTTTAAACATTTGAAACACCGCATGAAATGCAGATCACGCGGCACAGCAGCAGCAGCAAGCCAGCAGCTGATCGAGCAAAGAGGAGGTTAAAAAAAACAACTGTTATTTGTTTCCCATTGTATCACCTTTTAAGAGGGGTTTCAGAGGGGTGGCCACATCTCCTTGGGGTCCATTGAGCTCTCCTCTTCACAATGGCGGTTAGTGCTGGTGTTTGGGCCGTAAAGGGTAGGCGAGCAAAGTGCAGATTAGGCAGCACAGCAGCAGCAAGCCAGCACTATCGAGCAAAAAGGAAGTTTAAAAAACACTGTATTTGTTTCCCATTGTATCACCATTTAAAAGGGGTTTTGGAGGAGCGGCCACATCTCCTTTGGGTGCGTTCAGCCCCCTCTCTTCACAACGGCGTGTAGCACTGGTGGGGGGGAAGGGGTTGGCGAGCAAAGCAAGCAGGGGGCAAATATAATCCCTACTATGCTTATTTAAAAGCCTTTTGAATGCTTTCCACTATTTTAGTAAATGTTTAGTTAAGCATTACATCACTGCATTCACAAATGTTGCCTTGTAATCATTTCAGTATAATACCAGTATATCTGTGGTGTGGCAGTAATTTCTTGAGAAATGCACACCCAAGGATCAACAACCTAAATTTGAAAGGTGAAGCATTTCTTTTCTAAGAAATTCCTATATGGACATTCCATTGGTAGAATGCTCTAGGACAGGGGTTAATAACCTGAGGTCCGTGGACCCCTATACCTATGGGGCCCATGGATGGGTTTCAGGGGGTCTGTGAGGGTCAGATAAAAATTAACATTTATATTCCCTATACAGCCCGGTACTGTTGATTTAGAGTGGATGTAGTAGTAGTAGTCGTAATGGTAGTAGAAAACATAGTAGTAGTAGATCTGTTTTAATTTGCACACAAGGATTGTATTTTATAATTATAATGAGTGGCCATTACGTTTTGCAAAAAAAGGAGTGTTTTTTTAGATTGTTTACTTTAAAGTTTAATGATACTTTTTGTAAGTAATATATGTTTAAGACAATCAAATCTCAATAAATAAAGTACATTATATTCTTTGCATGTAAAGCTGTGCATCAGTGACTTACCAGTGAATATATTAAAGATTTAACTTACATTTCATTGGCTGTAGTACATGTACTGTGATGAGTGGCCGGCCGTTTATCCTGGTCAATACCCCCAAGCTGCCAGGTGGAGCCCTCTTTGCAGTATGGAGGTCCCCAGAAGACCAGCAGGGCATCATGGACATTGTAGTTTGTATACGCAGCCCTGCTGGATGCCATGGGGGCCACTAGGGGATGCTGCAGGGAGGAATAACGGGTATTTTCCCTACGCCCCGGAAGCACACGTGGACAAGAGGAATGACGTGCTTCCGGGGTGAAGAAAAGGACTTGTACCTGACCCGGAAGTGATTGAGAGTCACATGGACTGGGGATTGGGAACACTTCCGGGTCAGGCTATTTAAAAGGATTGTGGGAGCTCCCAGATGGCGAGCTGAGCTGGATGGAAGGGTGGCAATGCGTCTGGGAGTGGAGGATTGTGTATTATTGTAGTTATTGTGATTTGTATGAGTATAGTGGAGGAGAGGGTGCTTTATGCACTGTGGCATTTAAATAAAGTCAACTATTGGACTTTTACCTGGTGTCTGGAGTCGTGGACAGGGGTTCAAGGGAGCAAGAGCGCCCCCTATCTATCACAGTACATATTGTATTACATATGCAAAATATTAACTTTGTGTTCTTTTCAATCAAAGATACTGTACTATGGTGATTTTTCTTTTGGGGCAAAAGAGTTATCCCTGGACCTTGCCAAAAAACAGGAAGTTAATAAACAAATAAGAGTCTAGACCAAACATAGATGAAGAACAGAAAATGGGATGAAGAATTCCAAAAGATATGTGTGTCATAATGTCCTGTTCTTTCAGTGTCTATTGTCATAACAGCAGTGACAGGGTTCTCTTGGTCATGCATGGAATAAGGAAATTCTACAGAAAGGAAACTTTGACAAGATGATATAGAATAATCAGGGTATTATTGAGCTTACTGAAACTTTTGAGTTGGTAATATAAAAGAACTGCAAGCATTTCGGTTTATACAATCTCAACATTGTTATTCATCCATTATCTATATACACAATGTGTCCAAATAGTTACACCTATATGAGATCGATGGACATCTCATTCCAAAACCATGAGCATTAATATGGTGTATCCTCATTTGTAGCTGTAAAAGCCTTCACTATTCTGGGAAGGCTTTCCAAAAGATTTTAGAGTGTATCTGTGGGTATCTGTGTTCATAATGGGTAAAGCGCATTTGGGAGGTCAAGAAAAAGAAGGTGTTCAATAGGGCTGCAGTCAGGGCTCTGTGCATGCTCCTCAACTTCCCTCACACCAAACCCATCAAACCATGTCTTTATGGACCTTAGTTTGTGCACAGGGGTGCTGTCATGCTGGAACTGAAAAGGACCTTTCCCAAACTGTTCCCACAAAGTTGGAAGTGCAAAATTGTCTGAAATGTTTTTGGGTGTAGCAGCATTAACAGTACACTTCACTGGAAGGAGTGCCAGCCCAAACCCTGAAAAATAGTCCACAACCATTATCCCTCCTCCACCAATCTTTACATTAGACACTATACAATCCAGAAGGTACCATTCTCCTCACATCTACCAAACCCAGATTTGTCCATTAGAGCTGAAATTTCAAATACTGTCTTCTGTTATAGGTGGCCCATTCTACTGCCATTGTTTCTCAATGGATATTGCATGGCTATATGATTGATTTTATATTCCTGTTAAAAATGGGTGAGACTGAAACACTTGAAATCAATAATTTAGAGGAATGTCCACAGACGTTTGGCCATGTAGTGTATCTGAGCAGGACTGAATTAGTGCACATGAACAGTAAAGGGGTAATTTCAACTGCCTGAAGATAATTTCTAAGGAATAACACTCGACTTTTTGTATTCTTTGTTGGAGAACTAGAAACTTACTAGAACTGCAGAGATAAGAAACTATTGCTTTAGCATGGCACTACAGACCCACAAGATTTAGAACTGTTTAATTAAACACATTTTCATATTTCATCTCATCCCATAGTTTGCAATAAATTCCAAATAATTAAGTGGGGAGTTGATGTTCTTTATGTTGACTGTTTATGTCTTGAAACACCTAATTGTGGTCTCAACTTAAACCTATCAAATCTTTTAGTAGGCTCTATAAAGTAAGAAATTGTTCATTTCTATGAACTTGATGAACAATGATAATACTGCCTAAAGCTTAATTGAGAAAAAAAAGAAAATGAGTTGCGAGATCTCAGGTACAAGAGTAGAAACAATACACGAGGAAGCCTCTGAACCCTCCAATCAACATCTGACATTGTTTATCAAATTAGGTAACTGACCTTAAAGTTTTTCCTAACTCTGAAACACTCAATTGGAAAAACATTTTGGGGTAGTTTATGAATGTGGCAAAAAAATAATTGCCAAATCATTACACTACTGCCACCAGCCTTTACTGTTTTTTCTGATTATGGTAAATGTTGATCCTTTCATTGCAAGTCACAGCAGAAATGAAGATTTATTAGACAGGTGACATTATTATAACTCCCAGTTGTCAGTTTTGCTTATCCTATGTTCACTACAGTCTTTTCTTCCTGTTAGCTGAAATGAGTGGAACCCGGTGTGGATTTCTACAGTTGTAGTGTATCTGCCTGCTTCAAAGGATCCATGTGATGTGGATTCACGCATACTCTTTTGCACACCGCTGTAAAGAACAGCCATTTGGCAATTTGTGGACTTTCTGTTAGCTTGAATGATTTTGGCTATTCTCCTCTGACCTCTTTCAATAAAAAGGTGGGGCTTGTAAAACTGTTGCTTACTGGATGGTTGTCATCTTCTGTAAACTATTGATTGTATGACATGTAAAATGTTCAAGAGGGAAGCTATTTCTGGGATGCTGATAACTTACATTTTGTATGTTGCCCATTTTAATATTTGGTCAGGCTGCAAATAAACCATGCTTGCATGCTACTTACAGAATTTATACTTTGTTCTAGTTCAATGACTGTTTGTTTTTTGGAGCAGACTTGATTCATTAATGAACACATGGGACCTAATAAAGTGTCTCTAAAAAGCTAAAGAGATTTTACACTGAGGGGTTTATACAAATTGGAATGTATCTATTTCTGGAGATTAGTGGGGTGACAATAGGGAACAACATATGATCCATACAAGTCAACTCATGAGGAAAAATAGTGCTTTAAATTAAGTTGAACACATTTAACTGTTCTGCGTCAGACATATTTTTGTGTTAGCAGAAAGCCACCAAAGAAACAATCGTAAGCAAGTACACTGTACCAGTTGTAACAACTTGAGTTTACTAAGGGGAATTGGACTCTGAAGTATAACCTCAAGCCCACCCAGTGATAGAAATAGGACACAGCAAATGCAGGAATTACTGCTCTGGTTTCTACGAGAGATGGGCCACACTCCTAGAAATGCAGGTTCTTTAATGGCACTTAATGTTTCTTTACTGGGTTGTGTGGTTCTTCATAGAACTGTTGCTTGAAGAAGCACCATTTCATTCTGGGAAGGGATCTTTGCTTATGAAGTTGGTTCTTTTTGCTTTGAAAAACTTGCTCTTGTGTAGAATTAAACCTGAAATCTTTAATGTATGGTGTGCTACCTAGCAGCCCCCTAACAGATTAAGAAAACCTAAATTAGCCTGTGTTACTTTACATATGCAGCAAGAGTCATTTTTAAATCATGACTTATTGGTGTTTCACAAATCTGTTACAATCTACTCATAGTTATTTACTCTATGGAGCCTGTTACTGATCTAAATAAATAAAGGTTCTTTCTGGAATCTTCATTTGGGTGGGTCTTTTGGGAACCAAAAAGGGTTTCCCTATGGTATCGTTCTGAAGAACCACTCTGGCACCTTTGTTTATAAAGTGTACATACTGAAAAGCCAGAGAAATCATTGGTGTATTTTCTCATTTCTGTTCACTGCACAACCAACACCAGAAATGTGTGTAGGCTTTTTGGTATTTTATATGCTCTTCTACAGAAGCAGACCTCTGCATTTAAAAGAATGTGGCAAATGAGTGTGTGGTCAGGTTAGTGAGAAACAGAAAGATGCTGACTTCTCAATCTAGACTTGTGGAAAGCTTTGTAAATTTGACTGAAAGTTGAACTCTTTTTTTCTGCAGATAAAACTAGAAATCTTACACTAAACACAATCATTTTTAAAATGAATCTAATTAAAAAAACTGACATACCTGATGAAAGTTAAACAGTCGATATGTTCCGTCTCTTATGTACTGCGGCATGTTGGTGCAGTGGGTAGTGCTGCTGTCTCACAGTTAGGAGACCTGGGTTTGCTTCCTGGGTCCTCCCTGCATGGAGTTTGCATGTTCTCCCCATGTCTGCGTGGGTTTCTTCTGGGTGCTCCAGTTTCCTCCCACAGTCCAAAGACATGCAGGTTAGGTGCATTGGTCATTCTAAATTGTCCCTAGTGTGTGCTTGGTGTGCCCTGCGGTGGGCTGGCACCCTGCCCGGGGATTGTTTCCTGCCTTGCACCCTGTGTTGGTTGGGATTGGCTTCAGCAGACCCCCGCGACCCTGTAGTTAGGATGTAGCAGGTTGGATAATGGATGGATGGAAATTAAGAACATCTATCCAACCTGCTATATCCTAACTACAGGGTCACGGGGAATTAAGAACATATATTTTTATTTAAAAGAATTAAGTGGTTTTAATGTAAAGCAAATGTATGCATCTAACATTGTCATATCTTGTTATTACAAGGATTTATTGAGCATAATACATTATTAGGTTTGCTTAAAAAACTATCACCTTCCATTTAATTGAACTATGTTGTCTGGTAACAGTTAAGGTTAGGTGCTATTTACTCACATACGTTTTATGGAACCAGACCTTAACAAAGGGTCCTTTTAATCTTAACATTTATGAAGAATCAGTAAAATAGTTAATCATCTATATGCAAAGTGGGGCATATTAAGGGCTTGTGATACACTGGTAAAATTAATTGTCAATATGAAGAATATTCAATAGCAAAAGAAATATTCCTGGCTGAAAGTTGTTTTAATAGGCAGTAATGCAGAGAAGAATAACCACACTATTGATGTTTTCTAAGTGTTATGAAGACCAAAAGAAGCTTTTGTTAGGGTCCTGTTACATAGAAGTAACTGAATATGAATGATAGATGCATTTGTGAAGTATCTGAACTAAAGCGTTAACAGTTGCCTTAATCTAAACCAAATGCACAGATCTAATGTACAACATCCAATAATCTTATTAAATAAATTTTATTGATTTTTTTACTTTCAGTCCTTTGGTATCAGTACTCTCCAGACTGGACAAATCAAGGCAGCCTAAAGAACTCAGAAAGTTAAAAAACCGATGGTACCAGATGATGAAGACACACATGAAACTGTGATGTTGGGTGTGGAATTGGTTTGCCAGTTTACAGAAGGCACATGAGCCCAAAGCTACTTTCATGACCACACAAATGTTTGGCAAAAAAACAGTACCATTATGTACAAAGTCTTAATCTTTCCCGTCCACTGAACAAACTCTGCAATAGCTTTACAAAAAGAGTAGTCCCTTAGTGCAAATAAGCTTATTATACATTTTTGCAGAGAATAATAATAATAATATAAAGAATAATAAGAAGAAGAAAATGAACAAACATTCTGGAAAATATCACAAAAAAATTGCACTCTGCCCAAGCTTATTTTTCTCCCCATTGGAAAATGTAAAAAAAACACTTAAGTTGGGGCAGCCTGTCCACTTGGAAACATTGTTGTGTGACATTCTAATGAGAATGGTGATTCTATGCCAATTAAATCTGTTTTCTTTGCTTAGATACTAGGGGGCTCTGCCCCCTGCTCGCTTCGCTCGCCAAACACCGGGTAGGCGTTACGCGCTAGCCACTTCACGGATCTGCCAATCATGTATGGGGATGCGGATGTACAATTTAAACAGATTGTTATTTTCATGGGAATTGTTACATATGCATAATAGACCTAACTATTTTACATTACAGTGGGTAATAAGCTATAATAAAAAAGTCAAGCGTAATAAATTGAAAGAAAATGATGTTTCAGTTGTGTTAAAGATATTTATTGCGTTATACGTTTTCGTTCTGTTTGGCTTTGAAATTAACACGCAAATACTTTTTAAACTTACACTTTTACTGTAAAACTTCAGTAAAAACAATTTTTAAATCAACTTTTCATCAATATCACGTTGGATTTTGATTCTGTGTTTGGACTTACATCGTGGCAACGCAACATATAACTGCCAGTGAGTGAATATTGTTTCTTTCTCTCTAATAAATAATGCATCTTTTTTGAATGTTTGTCCCTGTGATTTGTTAATTGTCATAGCAAAAGCTATTGTAACAGGAAACTATACATGTTTTAATACGAATGGCATATCAAGATCTCCTTTGGTGTCTAATGTTATCCGCAGAAGATGTACTACATTACCTGTCTTGTTGTCTGTTAAAATTTTGCATGTCATTGCTGTGTAAATGATCGACATTTTTCATGTTAATTCATTTGACTTCATCGTTTCTTGGTTCTAGGATTGCCCATGTACTCATTTCTTCTATTGATAACCCTTCAGGATGAAATTCTTAAATAAGATTTGGACAAAATAAGTCTTCTTCTATTGGGAACTTTAAGTGAGGAAAACATAAAAATTTATAAGAACTGATAGTGCAGGAACTGTGTCTGACAAAAACATTCACATGAATGAGAGGTGAGAGGACCGTAGGCGTGGGCCGTTAACCTGAAAGGGTTGAGAGGAGGGTGGGACTTGAAAAAATCTCTTGGCAATAGTCTCATCTCAAGATTTTCTTTTATAATAGAGAGATAACCAAGATATTATGAAATCCAACAAAAAATATATTCCTTTATGTAACAGTTTTACTGGGTAGGTAAATAAACACGCCTGGAAATTCCATATCAATCAGATACTACATGCGTCAGTTGTGCTTTGTAGAATGTTCTTTTGAGTCAGAAGTTGCACATGGGGTAAAAATAAGTAAAAAGAAAAATATATTCCTTTTGTTTACTGTGCCATTAACTATGCATGTCCAGGACCTCCATTTCAATCAGATACTACAAGTGTTCTACATGCGAACTTACTTCTGCTTGGTGTGCATTATTCACATTGCATCTTGCATCATATGTCAGCATATGTATTCATTTAAAGCAAACACTTCTTCTTCTTCTTTTCTCGGCTACTCCCGTTAGGGGTTGCCACAGCGGATCATCTTTTTCCATATATTGCTGCCTTCTGCATCTTGTTCTGTTACACCCATCACCTGCATGTCCTCTCTTACCACATTAATAAACCTTTTCTTAGGCCTTCCTCTTTTCCTCTTGCCTGGCAGATCTATACTTAGCATCCTTTTCCTATTATACCCAGCATCTCTCCTCTGCACATGTCTAAACCAACGCAATCTTACCTCTTTGACTTTGTCTCCCAACCATCCAACCTGAGCTGACCCTCTAATGTACTCATTTCTAATCCTGTCCATCCTCGTCACACCCAATGCAAATCTTAGCATCTGTCTCCTGCTTTCTGCAGTGCCACCGTCTCCAACCCATATAACATAGCTGGTCTCACTACCGTCCTGTAGACCTTACCTTTCACTCTTGCTGAACTTAGTCTGTCACAAATTACTCCTGACACTCCTCCACTCATTCCACTCTGCCTACACCCTGTTTTGCACCTCTCTTCCACAAGCTCTCTTACTCTGTACTGTTGATCCTAAGTATTTAAACTCATCCACTTTTGCCAACTCTACTCCCTGGATCCTCACCATTCCACTGATCTCCTTCTCATTTACACACATATATTCTGTCTTGTTCCTACTGACCTTCATTCCTCTCATTTCTAGAGTATATCTCCACCTCTCCAGGGTCTCCTCAACCTGCTGCCTACTCTCGCTACAGATCACAATGTCATCAGCAATCATCATAGTCCATGGGGAGTCCTGTCTAATCTCGTCTGTCAACCTGTCCATCACCAATGCAAATAAGAAAGGGCTCAGAGCTGATCCCTGATGTAATCCCACCTCCACATAGAATTCATTTGTCACTTCTACCAAGGACCTCACCACTGTAACACTTCCCTCGTACATATCCTGTACAACTCTTACATACTTACTCTGCCACTCCCGACTTCCTCATACAATACCACAACTCCTCTATGGCACCCTGTCATATGCTTACTCTAGGTCCACAAAGACACAATTCAACTCCTTCTGGCCTTCTCTATACTTGTACACCAACCTTCTCAGAACAAACATTGCATCTGTGGTGCTCCTTCATGAAATGAAACCATACTGCTGCTCATTAATCATCATCTCCCTTCTTAACCTAACTTGCACTACTCTTTCCCATAATTTCATGCTATGGCTCATCAATTTTATCCCCCTGTAGTTACTACAGCTCTGCAAATCCCTCTTATTCTTAAAAATTGGTACCAGTACACTTCTTCTCCACTCCTCAGCCATCCTCTCACTTTCCAAGATTTCATTAAACAATCTGGTTAAAAACTCCACTGTCATCTCTACTAAACACCTCCATGTTTCCACAGATATGTTATCTGGAACAATTGCCTTTCCATTCTTCATCCTCTTCATAGCTGTCCTTACTTCCTCCTTGCCAATCAGTTGCACATCCTGATTCACTATCTCCACGTCATCCAACCTTCTCTCTCTCTCATTCTCTTCATTCATCAGCCTCTCAAAGTACTCTTTCCATCTGCTCAACACACCCTCCTTGTTTGTGAGTATGTTTCCATCTTTATCCTTTATCACCCTAACCTGCTGCACATCTTTCCCAGCTTGGTCCTTTTGTCTAGCCAATTGGTACAGGTCCTTTTCTCCCTCCTTAGTGTCCAGCCTCTCATACAACTCATCATACGCCTTTTCTTCAGCCTTCACCACCTCTCTCTTCACCTTGCACCTTATCTCATTGTACTCTTGTCTACTTTCTACATCTCTCTGACTATCCCATTTCTTCTTCGCCATCCTCTTCCTTTGTATACTCTCCCGTACTTCCCTATTTCACCACCAGGTTTCCTTTTCCTCCTTCCTCTGTCCAGATGTCATGCCAAGCACCCTTTTTGCTGGCACACTTGCTACTTCTGCTGTAGTTGCCCAGCTGTCTGGCCTTCCTCCCCTTGCATTTAGTCTATTCCACACACAATATATCAACCTTCCTTCTCTCCATCATATCGGCTAACCCTCTCCCTTTACCGGTCATACTACCAACATTCAATGATCCTACCCTCAGTTCCACTCTCTTCACCTTCCTCCTCTCCTCCTGCATCCGGACACGTTGACCCCTCCTCCCCCTCACTTCTTCTCCTTCTTCGGCCAACAGTAGCCCAATTTACCCCAGCACCCTGTTGTCTAAAAATACTGCTGTTAACCTGGGCCTTGACAGATCTGGCATTATTGTCCGCATATTGATCTTGCTAAATTTTACACCGGATGCTTTTCCTGATGTAACCATCCCAGTTTTTCCGGGCTTGAGACTGGCACAAATAAACACACTGGGTTGTGCATCCCCTGTGGCTGGGTTATTTAAAGCAAACACTACAGAGGTGAATTTATTATACAAGTGCCTGCACTGAACTGAATGTCAGCATTCAATTCATTTCCTATAAATCAATACATTTTGGAAGAAGTGATGGTTCTTTTTAAAATAGAACCTCCATTGCTTCAGGTCCACTTTCCTTGCCCTGGGTAAGTCTATCAAATTAGTTGACACCTGTGCAATGTATGATTCTAGAATAAGCACACTTTATGCATGCTAGGGGTTTGGCTAGGGTCAGTTGTATCAGAAACAGATATATAAAGCCAACAAATATACTCAGTTTGATTTGATTTGACTTAAAATCTGTGTATAATGCACATTTCTCTCGAATTTTTTTATAGAGTTTAAAAATGTTAAGTGAGGCATAATTTTTGAGGAACATCAGCTTATATGGTTCTAAGGTAATTGGGTAATGACAGTGTCAGTGGTCCTGGTATTTAAAATAAAGACATAAATTTACGGCATGTTGTTTATACATAAATTATATTTGTGGAAAGGAAAGTAATTCAGCACTAGTAGAAAATTATACAGTACGTAAAGCTTAAATGATCATTTTAAGTGATACTAATTTAAGTTTGCTGTGTAATAGTAACATACCCCAAGAAGAATTTTTTGAGTAATAGCCACATTCAGCTACAAATTCAATATAGTGTATCACATTCAGGTTATATTCAGTTTATCACTTTTGTCTTGTCATTCATGTTTAGATATACAACACTTATTTTAAGTTTTTTAAGTTATTTTTATGAACCGTCTGCTTACAAATAATACAAAAAGGCTCATCAATAGGCAAAATGAAAAATCAACATAGAAAAAGAGGCAGGAGGTCAAAAATGCCAAAGTATAATTAGCCAAAATTAATAGGTATAGAAAAATATGAAAGGAAACAACAGCCTTGTCACTATACAGCAAATAAAGAAAGCATTCAGGACCCCTACACTTTCTGCACACTGTTTTGTGTTGTAAATTAAATTTTGAATTGAAAAAATTGTAATTTTTACCTATCAATTTATACTCAATACCCCATAATTATAAAGTGAAAATATGCTAAACCTAAAATCTCTTGAAATCTCTCATTCATGTATTTTAACCCTTAATTCAGTACTTTGTAGAAGCACCTTTGGCAGCAGTAACAGCTTAGATTCTTCTTGCTAAAAGCTTTGCACACCTGCATTTGAGCAGTTTATTCCAATCGTCCTAGCAGATCCTCTCAAGCTCCTTTAGATAGTATGGGAAGCATCTGTAAACTGCCCTCTTCAGGTCTCTCCACAGATGTTCCTTGAGGTTTAAATATGTGGTGGGCCACTAAAGCACAGTCAGAGACTTTCACAAAGTAATTTCAGCATTGTCCCGGCTGTGCGCTTCTGGTTACTGTCGTAGTGAAAGGAGAACCTTTCTGTCAGTCAAAGGTCACATTCACTCTGAACCAATTTTCTTCAAAGGTATCTCTGCATTTGGCTACCTTCATCCTTCCCTCATTTCTGACCAGCCCCCCTGTCCTGCCACCACCATGCTTTACCATAAGGGTGGTATTATGTGCATGATGAGCAGTGCCTGGTCTTCACCAGACATTGTGCTTGGAGTTTTGCCAAAAGAGTTCAAATTTTGTCTCATCATATCAAAGAATCTTTTTCCTTGTGCTCTCAAAACCCTTTAAAACCCATTTGGCAAACTCCAAGTGGGAGTTAGCCGCTCTACCATAAACACCTGAATGAAGGAGTGTTGCTAAAATAGTCGTCCTTCTGACAAATGCTCCTTTCAAAGAAAAGGACTTCTATAGTTTTATTACAGTGACCATTGGGTTTTTCACCTCCCTGACTAAGTCAATTCTTGACTTCTTCCTTGGTTTTACTGGCAGGTCAGCTCTAACTAGAGTCCCGGGGCCTCATGCATAAATGGTACGTATGCACAAAAACATTGTGTACACCCGTTTCCACAGTCACATCGTGATGTATAAAAACTATACTTGGTGTAAAGCCACGCACATTTTCACGCTAGCTCAATCCCTGGCATATGCAAGTTCTTCGCTTGGTTTTGCAAACTAGTGGCACCCAGCATTAAAGCAGTACTTTTGTTCCAGTGTGGTTTCCCTTTCTTTTTAGATTCACATCCCTGACGCAGCTTTATCGTATACCCTGATATTAACTGCATATTGTTTAGTAGTTTAAGGCATCTGATTGTAGTTAACCTGTACCAATATAACAGTCCATGGAATGGCCAAACTATTCCAAATGCTATAGCTGCTTTAGCATTGTTACTCTCACTGCATCTTCTTCTTTCAGCTGCTCCCATTAGGGGTTGCCACAGCGGATCATCTTTTTCCATATTACTCTCACTGCACCACTCGGAGTATTTATATCACTGTATCTGAGTGTGGAATCACAGCTCTACAGCAGCTGATCGGAAAGGGAATTATCTGAAACAGTTTCATCCCAAGTTTCATCCCAAGAACTATAAACTTAATCAATCAGTCCGTCAAGTGTTCCTTGTAGAACTGTTTGTTCTTATAAGTAATGCAGCTAAATATGTTTATTACATTATACAGATAAAATGTTAACATCATTTAAATAATCTGGCATTTTCATAATTAAACATGTGAGGACATGTTGTTGCAGCGCTAGCAACGAGCTGGCGCCCCGTTCAGGGATTGTTCCTGCCTCATGCTGTATTCTTGCTGGGGCTGGTGCAACACTGGATGGATAGATGGATAGAATAATTAAACATGTACTACAAAGATATTTCAATGTTCCTTAAACGTTTTGAAGAATCGGCATTCTAAGCTTGAGGGTTAGTACGTTTGAAAGAGACAGTACTGCTGCAATAAATTATTATCAAAGGTCGCGCACGGTGCAGCAAGCTTCTGGCGAGAGGCAGGAACAGTCTCTGGACGGGGCGCCAGTTTGTCACTATCACTGTGCCTTGAGCATGGGAAAGGCGCAATATAAATCAAATGTATTATTATTATTACTGCGCTACTGTATTCCCATGTTTAATAACATGCTTTAGCTCCTATCATCATGAAAATGATATCAAGTATACATCTCAGTATTTTAATTATTCTGAGAGCTGTAATATCATGAATGTAATGGATTCTGTGTCTAGTCGGAGGAAGAGAAAGCCTGTTTAAGAAGCACATAGTGATTCACACACATAGAGCATATAGAAGAACAAATACAAAACAAAGCATTTAACGTGCTACTTTAGTTACGATGGGATTTGAGAAACTAAACTTTTAAAATCAAGTTTATGATGTTCTACTTTAATGACAAAATAAACTATGTGACTAAAGTAGAAATTTCAAGATTAAAGTTGACATTTTCATCTTTTTTCCCACTGTGTCCCTGTTTTTTTTTCTTTTCTCTGTACCCTAATAAGCTTTCATATGACATTCAGATGGTGGGCTATGACTTGCCTTTTCACGGCGACTTTGATATCTGACAACTTCTTTTTTATTTCGGGCACTTGTGCGACTTTGTGAACTTGAGCTTTTGAGTTTCTCTGACACGCTATGTCAACTTCCTTTTGTTGTTTATACCACTGTTTAAACCAACAAATAGTATGTCTTTCCTTGCCTCCACTTGGTATTCACTGAAATTCTTCTATTTTCCCCTGTGGTTTTACCATTGTCTTTTCACAGAACGCTGAGCTTAAGGGCTATTTATATTGGTTAGCATATTCAAAGAGGCATAATTCTGGGAGGAGTTGGGGAGTGGCAGCAAGAGCGTGCACATGCATTACTTTTCACGCTGACCGGGATTTATGTAGCAGAAGAATGTGGAAGTTGGTGCACACACAGATTTATGGATCTGGATTTTTTGTGTGTAAGCACATTTCCGCTTTTGTCCGTATGCTATGTTTTTGTGTGAATTTTGTGCGTTATATATGAGGCCCCTGGTGATTCCAAACTATTCCCATTTGACAATAATTTAGGCTACTGTGCTCCTGGGAACGCTCAAAGCTCTGGAAATAGTTTTAAACCCTGACCCTGATCCTCACCCTGACCATATATCTCACCAAAAGAGAGTCCTTAGGACTCTGTGGCTTGGTTTTTGTCCTGATTTGAGGTGTGAATTGTGAGACTTATATACACAGGTGTGTGCCTTTCTAAACTATGTCCAATCAATTCTGTTTGGCACAGGCGGACTCCAATCAAGTTCTAGACATATCTCAAAGATACCTAAAGCCAACAAGGTGCACCAGACCACAATGTGAAGTTCCACAGCAAAGGATCTGAATACTTATGTGAGTGAGAGATTTCAGTTTTTGATTTTTAATATATTTCACTTTGTCATTATGGGCTATTGAGTGTAAACTGATGGGAAAAATGTCAATTTTATCCATTTAAAATTAAATCTAAACACAAAATGTACAGAAAGTGAAGAGGTCTGAATTCTTTCTGAATCCACTGTAGGTCTATCATCTGAGATTAATACCAGGGGAACAGAAGCAAAACATGAGGAACAGACACAGTTTTGCAAAGAATACAAAAGAAGGACATGCATCTTTTGATATTCTAAAGTGTTGCTTTTATTACAATTTATTGTATTACATTCTCATTTTTTGCTCTTTCTTCACACCTTTGAATTAAGATGCTGTTTTCTTTGGCATTTTTCCTCAGTTAATCCAAAAGTTACTGTAAGGTCTTTGTAAAAGTTTAAATGAGAATAATTTCTTTAAACAATGTAGCCCATAGTATTTTGTTTGATAGGATTGTATTTTTCTGCTGAGCTTCTATGCTGTTTATTTCACCATAGCAACATCACCACTCCCTTTCTCATTTGTCAATATGTACCACAGTGAGACTATGTTAACAGTACATATTTAATTTTTCTACCTTTGATCTGACATCTAATTATGCATATAGCACTTATTTCTGCATATCCTGTTCTGGGTGAAACTACTAAAAACCAAGAAATACGAAACAGAAACATTAATTCATCTGCCCATTAATTAACCAACCTGCTTAATCTATTTGCCCAATAGACAAAAACAGTGTCAGGGATGCCAGGGGCAACGACCCGGCCGGGACGCCGTGAGGGACCGGAAGAGGGTCAGAGCCCACCCTGGATCACGTGGGGGCCGCCTTCCTGGTTGCTTTGGGGGTCACGGGTACAGGGCATGGAAGCTCCACCCTGTAGGGGCCTGTGGTCACCGCCAGGAGGCGCCCCAATGCCTTGGGGACCTGTTACCCCAGCACTTCCGCCACACCAGGAAGTGCTGGGGGGAAGATTTATGACGGCGCCCGGAGAGCAGCCGGGAGGACAGCCGGCACTTCCGCCACGCTGGGGCGTGGCCAGAGGAGGAATGCCGGGAACACCTGGTGCTCATCCGGGAACCATATAAAAGGGGCCGTCTCCATTCATTTGAGGCTAGAGTCGGGTGGAAGGAGGACGAGGCAAGAGAGGAGAGTGGAGGCGGCCTGAAGAAAGGCATTGTGAGGCCAGGACTGTGAATTGGGGTTTGTGCACTATTTTGGACTTTGTCTTAGTGACATTAACTTTGTAAATATTGTAAATAAACGTGTTTGTGGGTGACATGAAGGTGTCTGCCTGTCTGTGTCCGGGTCAACTTCCACAACAGGAAACAATTCTGAATGAGGAAATAAATAGAAAAATGCTGTGCTTTACTGTAATTATTATTTATTTTAAAGATATATTTAGTAAAATTCATTATGTTATTTGGCAGCGTTAACTTGGTCAGGTGTGAGTGAGTGTGGGGGTGCTATACAGGATTTAAGTGAGATGGAAGATGAATGGAGGAAAGGATAATGACAAAAGGTATTTTGTACTAGTACAATTTTTGCATGATGCACTACATATATTAATAAACTGCATTTCACTTAGGGAGTGTGAAGGCTAGGGGGCACCTTGAGCCACAAACCCCCAACCCGGCACACAATACAAGTCCTAAGTTCAAATAAAATGGGTTTTTATTGCACAAATACCTTTTGTACAAACAATTCACAGGTTGTCTGTCCTTCTTTCATTCTTCCTCTCTCTCCACCACAGTGCTGCTCCTCCAAGAGTTGTCTGTCTCTGTTCCCAGCTCCGACTCACCTGGACAAGGCAGTGCAGTCTCTTTATTGAAGACTCAGGAGTAGTTCCAGTGCCAGGGCTTTGCTAATTGGAAGTACTTCTGGACCATATGAAAGTCCCAAATAGTAGGGAGTGTAACCCCTGCAGCACCCCCTTGCGGCACCCATGGACCCCAGCAGGATTGCACTACTGGACTACAATTCCCAACATTTCCAGCAGCCCTGGATATCTGTAGCCGTTCAGGGTCATTGGGAGCCAAAGCCAACCCCAACAGCACTATGGGCAACACAAGAAACAGCCCTGAACAAGGTCCCAGTCCACTGTAAGGCCCCCATATTAGTATACCCAGACTCTCACACACACAGGGCCAAATCAAAGGCATACCTTTGTGTACGTAGGAGGAAAACAAAAATACCTGGAGGAAAGCCCATGGAAACATGGGAAAAAAGTGCAAGTTTCACATAGAACATATTGTTAGGTATTTGTTTAAATATTTTTCAGGTAAAAAATCGTGACCAAATTTTATTTTTATTAACATTCAGTAATTTAATTAAAGTAAACATTTCAGCTACCAAGCTTAGAAGGAAAGTTCCACTTTATTGTAACCTCATGTGGTTGCATTTGCTGTAGCTCTGACTATACAGTACATGTCAAAAGTGGTCTATCTAGCAGAAGTCTGTACAAAACCACAATCACACACTGTTTCATACATGTGGGAAGTAATATATAACCTGTTAGTAATGGAATAGAAAATGTATCTAGTTCTTTCTTTTGGGAATGTCCCATTACCAGTAGGGGCAGTTCATATTAGTCGGAATGCTTAAAAATCACACTCACGCACACACACGTTACAGAAGGGGGCTTTACCAATTCATTTTTTCTCAAACCATCAAATTGCCAACAGAAAAATAAATAAATAATAAATAAATGTAAGCTATAGAAAGTATTTTAAAACATCATTCCTGTGACTGAAATCGGATAGAACTAGGAAAATAGACAATAGCACCTGGATATAGGATTATAGTGTGGAATCTGAATTTATTCACAATGTAATTTGTTAAAATTTGAAAGCTTTAAAATAATAATTTTACTTATTACATAAATAAACATGGATTGGCTATTTTAGTTTCATACATAAATGTGGGGAAAATCAATAAATGCACATGCACCATTTTTTCTTATTCATTACTAGATGTTACAGTCAGTAATCAAGCCAAAAAAACTTGAATATTATTACGACAAATCAGGTTTGGTATGACAAATTAGACTTTAGAAAGGTAGATAGATGGATAGTACATTTGTGTCAAGGGGAATATGACTTTTTTGGAAGCTCACTAATTAAGTAAGTAAATAAATATATAAATATAATAACAAAAAAATACACATAAGAATTACTTAAACAAAAGAAAAACTTCTGAGGCTAAAGATAAAAAGAGCAGTCGCAGTCACAGTGAGGCCTTGTAAAGGCTTATGGCGGTTGGTATAAAGAAGCCCCAGTAGTGTTTCCTGAACAGTGTTAGTGTGTCAGTGAGAGGATGTGCAGCTTTGTTCATAATGACAATCAATCTTGTTTTGATTCTCTCTCCTCTACGGCTTCTGTGGGCTGCGACTGCATCCCATAACTGAGTCTGCCTTTTAAATTAGCTTATTAATTTGGTGGACCTCTCTTGAAGCAAAATTACCAGACTAGCACACCACAGCATAGAAAATTGCACTGGCTATCATAGAGTTGTAGAAGATGTAAAGAATGTCACTTTCCACAATAAAGAAACACAGTCTCCTAAGAAAAAAAAATTCCTCTGTGTTCCAAGACCAGCCCAGTCTTTCATTGATGTGGACCCACAAGTATCTGGCCCACCTCTACATCCACTTCTTGAAAAGTGACCAAATATAGTTTCTTTGGTGTAATAAAAGTTAGTAACTAGTTCTTTGGTTTTGCTGATGTGAAGATGCAGACAATTTTCTTTGCACCAAGAAACAAAGTTATCCACCTGACTCCAATACTCTGTCTAATCTCCTTTATCAATAAACCCCATAATTGCAGAATCATCTGAGAATTCCTGCAAGTGACATGATTTGTTATTGTATTTATAGTTTGAGGAGTACAGGGTGAAGAGAAAAGGAGACAGTGTTGTTCACATCTTTATCAGAAAAACAGTCTTTGAACCTCACAAACTGTGGCCTGCTCGATACATAGTCAGTCCATTATCCAGGACACCATAGGCTCATCCACATGAACAATGATATTGATGGCACTGGAGAAATCGAAAAACATAATCCTCACAGTGCTACCATTTTTGTCCAGATGGGAGTATGCCTTGTGGAACAGATAGATAATTACATCTTTCGCTCTAATCTTTGCATAATAGGCAAAATGCACATGTTCCAAGTGGACCAAGAGGGCTTATATAGTTCAGGAGGAATATCTCAAAGGTCTGTATGATCTAGGATGTAATCATAGCTGAGAATGTGCAAAATGGAATATCAGTTGCTCATTTAGTTCACCCTGCTAATCAAACACAGTTTCTTAAGAATCTCAAAAGATGAATTATCGATGTAGAAAACTGGCAACAAATATTATGATATATCATATTAGTTCTTTTCTTAATTTTGAACACTTCTATCATGTCACCATTTAAATAGATAGATAGATAGATAGATAGATAGATAGATAGATAGAACTTTATTTGCCCGCAGAGGGGAATTTGGCTTTTTATAGAAGCTCTTTAAATAAATAAATAAATGTACTGTGTATATACATACACTTTGGTCAGAACACACACCAGAATTATTGAAAAGCAAGAAAATTGAAAAGAAAGAAAACTTCTGACCTGGCTGTCCCAGTCACAGTGAGGCATTTATGCAGATGTATTGCTGTTGGAATAAAGGAGCCCCAGTAGTGTTTCTTGACACACTTCTGCTGAATAATTTGTTGGCTGAAAGTCATAAGTGTTAGTGTGCCGCAAAAAGGATGTGCACTATTGTTCATAATGGAGCTCAGTTTTCTTTTAATTCTCTCCTTTGTAACTATCTCCAAGTGCTGTAGAGTGTATCCTATAACTGAACTTGACCTTTTAATTTGGTTGTTGACTCAATGGGCCTCTCTTGTAGTGATGTTGTCAGCCCAGCACACCACAATGTAGAAATTTGTACTGGCCATCACAGAGTTGTAGAATATATAAAGGATGTCACATCTCACATTAAAGGAACACACTCTCCTAAGGAAAACAAACCTGTTCTGCCTTTTCTTATGTAGTTCCTCTGTGTTCCAAGTCCAGAGCAACCTGTCATTAATGTGGACCCCCAAGTACTTGTAGGAGTGGACCACTTCTAAAGCCACTCCTTGAATAGTGGCTAGAAACAGACTCTTTGGTGCTGCAAAAGTCTATTAACAGTTCTTGGTTTTGCTGATGTTAAAGTGCAGACAATTCTCTTTGCACCAAGAAGCAAACTTCTCCACATGACTTGTATACTCTGTCTCATCCTCTTTATCAATACACACCATAAGTGCAAAATCTTCTGAGAATTTCTGCCAATGACATGGCCTGGTGTAATAACTGTAGTTAGAGGTGTACAGAGCAAAGAGAAAAGGAGACAGGACTGTTCCTAGCCTGACAGATAGTCTCTTATCCAGGCCATCATAGGCTCATTCACCTACATATCCCTGAGTATACCCCTTACCAGGGATGGCTTGATGGTATTGAAGGTGGTGGGAAATTGAAGAACATAATCCTTACAGTGCTGCCATCTTTGCCCCGGTGAGAATAAGCTTTATGGAGCAGATAGATAATTGCATCCTCCACTCTAGTCTTTGTTCAATAGGCAAAATGCAGTGGATCCAGGTGGTGTACCACAAGAGGACTCATATAGTCCAGGACCAGTCTATCAAAGATCTTCATGATGTGAGATGTAAGTGCCAGTGGTCTATAGTCATTAGGCAAAGAGGCATCTGCTTTCTTTGGAACATGCTTAAACTGAAAATATTCAACTCCTTCAGTCTTTTCTCATAGCTCAAATCTTGCAGTCCTGGAATCGGTCTAGTAACAGTACTTCTGCTTTCTCTGAAACTGCTATGTATTTTTTGTAACAAAGCGACCAAAATGCACATGGTACTCCAAATGAGTCCTCAACAGTATATTCTGTACAGTAGCTAAACCTCCCTTTTTTCATACTCTACATACTGTGCTGGATAACCTAACATTCTACAGTATTAGCATTTTTTAATTCTTTCAGTTGACTGTCTGGACATGAACATTCACAAGTCATAAATAACTCCTTCTCAAATGGTGTACGTTCAAGTTCAGACTATTCATTTTATATTTAACTATAACATTTTTACTCTGTACATAAAATAAATTATATTTATTTCTATAAAATTTGATCTGCCCCAAGTTCGTCCAAGTCTGAATTCTGACCAGGTTTATTTGAAATGATTTGGCCGATGGTTAGGGTGTCATTCCAATTAGTTTAGTATTATTCATAGATGTAACTGGCTTGTTTTTTATTACTTTTCTCAAGATCAATTATATTATCATACAAATGATCATATATAGCAAGAGCAGTGAACCAATCACTGATCCCTGAGGGACATCACTATTAACCTTGCGCTAATATGGAAAACAAATCCTCATACCATAACACTTTGCTGCCAGTGTTTAGAGCAGTTTTGAGCTATGTTTATGTTTGATCACTCCCCTAGAATCTTATGTGGTACTTTTACAAACACTTTTTGTTATCAAGATAAATAATTGTGGCAGGCCGGAACGCCCCTTCTACATATTATGGCGGGAGGCCGGATCCCATGCCCGGCCTGGACACCCTTTCTACACATGTTCCGGGGGAGCAGCCATGGACATCTCACTACCTCCCCCGGGACGCTTGGTGGCAGCCTCCCTGGCTGATGATGGTGTCTCAGTTTCCCGCAGGGTTTCATGGGAGATGGAGTTCTCCCCAACCCTGTGGGGATCGGGGTTGGTCGCCAGGGGGTGCTGCATGGATCCCGGAGCCCACGTGGACATCTCTACAGCCCTGCCCAGAAGTGCAATTAGGCACAGGTGATCAAGCACCTGGAGCACTTCCGGGTGGGCTATAAAAAGGGCCAGCCACCACCACTCAAGAAGCCAGAATCGGGAGGAAGAGGACGAGGTTGCCTGAGAGGAGTGGTGGTGCCAGAGGAAGGATTGTGGTATTGGTTTACCTATTTAAGGGCTTTTGGGACTGTGTTGTGGCTGGGGGGATTACGGGGAAGACGTGCCCTCCAGCTGAAGATAAATAAAAGCTTGTGTTATTGTACACGTGCCTCTGCGTAGTCTGTGCCTTGTCGGGCGCTATATAGCGCCTTTCTTACATAATATAACATGAAACTCTCTGATCATACATTTTTGTTTTTGTTGCTTCCTTGTAGAATTTCAGCATATTAATGAAACATAAGCTTTGCCATCTAAACCAATGGTAAATGCTTATTAATACTCCTGTTCTAATTGTGTGTGGCTTTATATTTTCTTCAATAATTGTTTCATTAATTTAGCTGCAATATATAATTTACTTACTGGCCTATAGTTTCTAGAATTCATGTGATCACTTTTTATATGATGGGACAACATTTACTAACTTGTGAATTTGAAGTGATTTTGAAAAAGCATGTGTTAAAGGAATAGGTGACCCAAAAATGAAATTTTCTTATATGTTACTTACCCCATGCAATCTGTGGTGATGGCCAAGGAAAAATGTTACTTTCATGTTTTTATAGAGAAAGGAAATGACAAAACTTTTGATAAAACAGGTATCTAGTTTGATCACCACTAGACCAGAGCATACAATATAAAAACATCCAATGTTGTATTACATGTGTTGCATAACCTACATGTTATATGCTTACAACCAAACACATGTATTGTCTAGTAAAATATTGATGATTAAATATTTCTTGAAAATTAGAGAAGTGCATGCAGAAGAATCATCTGCACATGTACACAGGAACAAGCTTTTGAACTGAAGAATGGACTTTTGACCAATGAATGAGAGGAAGAGGCAGGTGATGCCCTTTCTCTCAGAAATTTTGTTATTTCTGTTCTCCAAATGAGATTACAATTTTGTTTTAGCCGTCACTGCAAACCACTTTCGGTCAGTAACATATAAAAAGTATACTGTATCATTTTTTGGGCGGAGTATTCTTTTAAGTTTTTATATTTATGTACTTATTTACAACAGCAACAACATTTATTTATATAGCACATTTTCATACAAATGATGTAGCTCAAAGTGCTTTACATAATAAAGAAAGAGAAAAAAGACAAAATAAATAAGAAAACAGAATAAGGAAACACTAATTAACATAGTATAAAAGTAAGGTCCGATGGCCAGGGAGGACAGAAAAAAAAAAAAAAAAAAAAACTCCAGACGGCTGGAGAGAAAAAATAAAATCTGCAGGGGTTCCAGGCCACAAGACCACTCAGCCCCCTCCAGGCATTCTACCTAACATCAATGACCTCACAATCAGTCCTCATGGTATTCAGGGTTCACATGAAAGAACTTGATGATGACGGTCATGAGGACTTCTGGCCTTTAATCTATCAATGTAGGGACATCACGGTGCTTTGATTAGGTGGTGGTGGCACAGATCGTCACCACAGAAAACTGGAAAAAGAACAGAAGAGAAAGTAGGGGTTAGTACAGATTATGGAGCCACCAGGAATGATATTGTTAATTAAATGCATATACAGAGTATCAGGATTAAACTAAAATGAAGCTATGAGAAAGCCATGTTAAAATAATGAGGTTTTAGCAGTTTTTAAAGTGTTCCACCATATCAGCCTAGCAAATTCCTATCGGTAAGATATTCCAGATTTTAGGTGCATAACAGCAGAAGGCTGCCTCACCACTTCTTTTAAGTTTACCTCTCGGAAAAATAAGCAGACACTCATTTGAAGATCTAAGGTTACAATCTGGATTTACATTGTGGCAGACGCCCTGATTATGGAATGACCAAAGGAAAGAGTATTTCCAGGACAGTTCCTTCCCTGGACAGACAGAGTGCAGCCCCCTTGGTTTCCAGTGGGGCCATGGCTCATGAGCATAGAAGCTCAGCCCTGTTGTGGCCCATGGAGATTTTCTGGGTCCTATTTGGTAGCACTTCCGCCACACCCAGAAGTTCTGCAGGAAGAAGTTTGTTAGGCACCTGGAGTTCTTTTGGGTGCTCTATAAAAGGGGCCACCTCACTCCATTTGAGGAGGCAGAGTCAGGAGGAAGTGGATGAAGATTGCTGGGAGAAGAACGGAGGTGGCAGAGAAGGAGAAAAAGAAGAAGAAGAAAGAAGGGACTGATCATTGTGTGCTTTGTGCTTGTGTGTATTGAGGTGGGGAGCAAGGGAAAAGTGCTGCCACAAGAGAAATAAACACATGTTGCTTTGGACTTGTGCCTCTGTGCCTGCCTGTGTCCGTGATTGGGGAGCTGTATGCCCCAGGTATTCCACAACTTCCTTAAGCACTCTGAAATAAATGTCATTTGGTTTCAACGATTAATTTAATTTCAGCTCTGTTAATCTAAGCAACAATTCTCTTTCTACAGTTTCCAAAATTATACGATTGTCTTGCTGAAACAAAAAATAAAATGGTCACTATCCCTCCACAGGTATGCAGTATATTTCATGTTACCAAGAAAAGATCATCATGTGAGAACTATAGCTGCATCACAAACTGACAATGCAAGGCATGGTGAACCTTACAGACCTAGACAGAAGAACCCCAAAGTGAATTAGTGAAATATCTCTGTGCAAACTAAAGCATGAAAAGTGATGATCTGGAGGCTAATAGTTCATGCATCTTTATAATAAGGGTAAAAGCTAGTGAATGTACATTATTAATATTATTGGTAAATTATGTTAGTTTAAACATAAAAGTTCAACTAAATTGTATGCATCAGTTTAATGTTTAATCTTCATAAATATCTTCCAAAATAATGGAAAACAGGTGTGACAATGTATGTATATGTGTATGTAATTTTATAATATTAGAAGTTCTCCTTCCATTATTACTATAGCAACTGGTGGCTCAGTTGCATCTCCTAAATGCCTGTGATCAGATGCATACACTCACATTCACAGACAGCAGAATGGCAGATATGAAAGGAAGCCCATCAGTGCAGTTAATTGCAGAAACTAAAGATGTTAGAAATGAAGTCTGAAGGTTACCCATCTAAATGGTTTCTGTGCTATAAATCCTGTCATAGCACTTAATACCCAATAATGGCATTCTTCAAAAGATATTTTAATTCTCTAAACAAAAATTCAAAATGGAAACATAATTTATAATACTGTGTCTGTTATATGAGAATAAGAGAGATAAACAGAAAGCAACACCTTATGGCAGGCTAGAGCTAGCAGCATGTAATCTTTCAGTGTTATGTTAAAAAAACTCCCACCCTTCAGGCTTTGTGTGTTTCTATGAACCATGCTGATCTTTAATTCCATTTCAGTCAGAGAATTTGCCATATGCAGCCCTGAAAATTTATGAAAAATAAGGAAAATAAATTGTACTGCGTTCTGACATATACGATCATGAAACCCAGGTGGAGATTTATTGGGTAGAGGACCCTTGGACTTAAATCCTAGTTTTGGACTCACCAAGCTGTACAGAGGGAACCATAGAAAGACTAGTATGTAGTGTCAAGGCTTACGAGCAGCCAAGATATGAATAGCAACTACACAAGAACAGCAGTCTGTGAGCAGGGAGTGAGAGCATGCAATAGGTGCATGGATAGCCATAAAACAACAGAAACATCATCTGGATTTATGAGCAATATATTATATGTAATATGATATGTCAAATGTTAAGAACAAATAAAGTGTGATCTTTTAACTATGAACTTTGAGAGAGAGAGATAGAGAGAGAGAGAGAAATGAAGGATGGAAAATAATTCAAAGCATTACACTAGGATTATTACTAATATTATTAATAATATTTTCAGAATACCGAGTATATTCAGCTGTGAATGTGAAACTAACAAAAAAATCACTAACAGAATAAGAAACCTGTACTTTGCCTGTGTTACGGCCATGTTGAAAAATGGCCACCATCTTGAATTTTTAAATGGCCAGCTCCCTTTTTGAAGAAAGTGGACCCTAAAGAAAATCCTTGCCAACGTTCATGGTTGTATCACTATTTGAAAGATTCTTATGGAATATGGAATTATCTGCTGCGCTACAAGACCATGGCACTATGACATCACATAAGACTACGCATTGCAGTGATAACATTCATATAAAACATTGTACAAAGTAATGAAGACTACCCTAGCCACCCCTGAAAAGCAGGACTTCAACCATGGTAAGATGTCACCTTTCCTACCAGAGTGTGTCTCTTGTTGTGCATTTTGCCTTTTGTTATCCTATTTGTTTATTTTGTGCAAGTCTAATTTGCATTTTACCCTTTTCAACCCCATGATGTTTTGTTATCTTATTTCAGGCAGGCACTCATGTATGACCCCCATTGGATCAAGTGAGGAAAGTAAACATTTGCCAGCTCTACAGCAAGGCCTTTGTTTAGTTTCTTTTTTTGTTACTTCTAAAGTACAGTATATTAGGTATTGTACACCACATGCTCAGCCTTTGATTAGCATGTCTAAAACTTTATTGACTCAGTCTCATATGTTGTGACTCCTACAGTAATAGATACATGTTGTCAAATTTCCTAACAAGGGAAGTCCCCTGTTCTGCAGCAGAGTAAATTAATAAGCCCACTTGCGCATCTATTGTGGTAAGCTAAACCAGTATTTCCAGGGCAGCAGAACACTGGGAGACTTTCCGAAATAAATGAATAAGGTCTATTGAAATCTCAAGAATTTCCCTTGTTATTGCGAATAAACATAGACCATCAGGATAAATATTTTAGAACTGAAATATTGCTTCATTTTTTGCATGAAAGAGAGAATCAGGCATTCACATTTTCTAATTCAAAATAATTCTGTTTCTTTAGTCAATTTCTATTTCATTCTAGCTTCTGTGAGGTCTGAATAGCTTTATGTATTAATCTTGGCAGTCCTCAGTGCTACAGTTAAAGCTACATACTCTTGCAAATCCCAGATTTGGTCTCCCCTTACAAGAAGCCACCCATAACATATCTGAGTGCATATCATTTTAGTGCTTGGGGTCCATGATTCTATTTCAAGTATTTCTTATTCTGCACTGTCTATATATTTTGATATTGAACTTCCACTAGGTACTTTGGATGTACTGTTTTGGTTTAAAGAAAAGGACTTGAGCTGTTATCAACCAAGATGAGTTAACAAACTATACCATTTGATTTTGAGTCTGCAAACCTGGCACAGACAGATGCAGACACAAGTTCAGCACAACACTCAGGCCTTTATTCAGCTGTGTGAAACTTTGTCTTCTTGCTCTTCCTCTGTCTTTGTCTGTGCCTCAACACTTCCTGGCAAGCATCACCCTCTCCCTTCTGACTCTGGCTCCTGGAATGAAGGAAGCAGGCTTCTTTTGCCCCTTTAGTATGGTCCAGAAGCACTCCTGGGTAAGGTGTAAGCCAGGTGAAATAGGACTCGCCAATTCACGCAGCATCCCCTGGTTGCACCCAGGGAACCTGTAGTGCTGTACCAATCCAGGGGGCTGTCATCTAGCTCTCTTGGGGAGATAATTCCCTATGCATGTTCTTTCCCCCAGTCCTTCTATTATGGAGGTGTCCCAGCTGGGTAAGGGCACAGGACATCGGTCACAATGGGTATTGGGTATTGATAGTTAGTTATTTTTTCCAGTGGTTTCCTGTTCTACTCTTCTCATTCTTACACTCTTTCCTTTATGCTGGACATTTAATATCACGTTTTTCCATCATGTCTATGTGAAAGGATCTCATTCTGCTTTGAGTACATTTTCCTGTGCTTCACTGCATTTATTTCTTTAACCACAGCCACTTCTGTGCTTTCCAAACAAGAATTTAGCTGCTTTGCTAATCTGCAAACATTTTTTCTTACCACAAAGGTTTCTTTTTTTAAGTTGAATTGATAATGCTTCTTACTAATCTGTCTCTAGTCTATGCAGCCTCTAAAACTCCCAATGTAAGGCTAAATTATACCTGTAAAAAAGCAATAATATCTAATCTTGTTTGTACTTTTGGGTTACAATGCTTGTTAAATGCTGCCCTCAACACTCTTAAAATATATCAGTCTCAGTAGAAAGCTGCATACTCTCACACATAGAACTCTGTTCTACTGCTTCCTATAAAAAGTAAAATGGTTTCCCTTTGATGTTTCTTTGACAACACTGTTCATACAAAGTCTACATAAATGACAAATGGTGAATTCTTCCTTCCATTGCATCCAAATCATGGACAAATTTACCTTGTCCACAAGCACAACTGTGAGAGTGTTAATAAACTAAGGTTGGTGTCTATTAGCTTCCAAAACTGTAAACTCTCAATCCTGTGTTTACCTATATAAACTCAGGACATACTCAAAAACTACTAAGGCTTAATGCTTTCTTCTCACACTCGGCTGCCAATACATTTTACATTTGTCCCAAATATACAAGAATGATTTAATATGTATATATGTACTTTATTCAACCAAAAAAACGGGACTAAACCACTTGTCCATGATATCTGCAAACTGTTCAACAAATTATTTCATATGCTATGAAACTATAGTACCAACCTGTATAAATCAGGTGCAGTACTCTGTAATTGTTGTCTTGCATTGTACAGCAAGGTAACATATTATCTTATTGTTATAATATTTATTACATTTTTCCTGTATCTTTGATTTCTATTCTCTAGTCATCACCACACTTGAAACTCATGATACGTAAATACAGATTGTCACATACACAAGTTGCAGTAGCAACTGCCAGGCTCTATAAGGACAGGCACAGGAATGGAAGACATGTTTGCACTGGTCTTTAACTGGATCCCCTATTTTTCCCTTTTGGGGAAGACCAGTACAGCAAAGAACAATGACAACATTTCCAGCCCCACAATCCTTGCCCCACCCATTCCACCCAGGGACCAATTTATGAGATGATGTGATTGTAAACCTGTGACTTTCAAAGATAATACAACAAATAAGATAATTCCAAGAATAGTTCAATTGGCCCTGTATTTTTGTTCTGTTTAGCTCTCAAGTGGGGCCCAATGCTATTGTATATTAAATGGGGAACACTGTCTCTTGGTTGTTCTCTACAACATGCTATCATTCATAGATAGATAGATAGATAGATAGATAGATAGATAGATAGATAGATACGCATAGATACTTTATTAATCCCCAAGGGGAAATTCACATTAGGGGATTAGGGGATAAGCAGTATCATGCCCCAGGCAGGAAACAGCCCTGGATGGGGCACAAGTCTAACACATAGCCCATACCCTCACACATGCAGAGGGACAATTTAGAATCATCAGTCAACATAAAACAAGTGCCTTTGTTGATGGTGGAGAAAACTTTAGAATACACTTGAGAAAACACTTCTAGAAACAGGGAGAGGGTGCACAATCCACACAGACAACAACTAGACATATAATTTCAATGCATTAAGCTAGATTTATGAGCATGCAGCACCAATCATGGCATCATAGTGCTCATAGCACTCATCTGTAAATCTGATGCCAATAAATTGCATTAGTCACTACACATAAATAGCATTTAATTTAAAGATCACTTCCTTAATTATATGCTAGCAATCCATTTACAGCAAAGGTGTCAATCTCAGTTCCTCAAGGACCTCAGGTATTTGTTCTGGACATATTCTCCACTTGTAGACCATTACTAATGCTAATGGAGCATAGTATGTTGCCTTGATTTTAATAGATTTACATTTTATTTCTTTCATTCCATTAACAAACAGCAGCCAAAAGAAATGAGAGCAAATTGAGCCAACATATGACCCCAATAACTTACTGTAATTCTCAGTTTCTTCTGTATCTCTCATGCAATATATTTAGCAAGAAAATATTAGAAGAGAAAAAAAGTAGTAATTCATTGTGGTTTGCAAACCATCTGCCTGAAAGGTGATATTAGGAAAAATGAAAATCAGTTCTGGAAATGACTGGTGTGGAAAAATTAGAACACTCACTTAACAAGGCACAGAATTATATTACTATTATTTATTTAGCAGACAGCTTTATCCATGGAGACTTACAAAGTAAGCTATAATACATGCAAGAATGAAGGTGCAAGCATCAAAGCAACAGAAGATAAAAAGTGAGCACAAGGGAGTAGAACTACAACATAATTATACCTACAACTAGAACAAGACAAAAAGACAAAAATTAGTATCCCAAACACTTTTTCAGTACAACAACAGCTATCATGTAAGACAGAAGCTAAGTAGATCAAAATACTTAATGAAAAGAGCTGTTTTTCCATTTTTGAATGGATAAAGGGAGATAATTCCACAGCTTTGGAGCAAAAATGGAGAAACATTGTCCAACCTTGGCATGTCTGGCAAGGGGAGGGACAGTTAGCAGACAGGCAGAGGTAGAACAGAGACTTCTTGAAAGGACATAAGTAGAGACAATTGATTAAAGATATTTAGACACAGAACCAATCAGAGAACTATAGATCAAGCCAAAAGTTTTGAACTGGATCCTTGCAGCACCAGAAAGCCTGTGGGGAGACAAAAGCAGGGGAGTTGTAGGAGAAAAACAAGGAACAGAAAACACTAGTCAAGCAGTTGCATTCTAAAGGTGCCAGAGAGCAGCTGAAAGATGTCCCACTGGGCACAGTCCCGCTAAGAGAGAGGCAGGGTCTGAACAAGGAGTTACATGGTATAATTAATGAGGAAGGACTGAATCCTCTGGATATTATAAAGAAAGAAATGACAGGACTGGGTCATTGAAAAAAATATGTTCAATGAATAAAAGCCCTGAGTCACACCAAAATTTATGACAGTAACTGATGGTTAAAGGGTGACATCTTTAAAGATGATTTTTAGCTGCAAATCTGTGGAAGGAGAATCAGAGGGAAAGTATTAAGATATCTGATTTAGAAAAGTTAAGTTTAGAGTGATGATCATTCACCCATGATGATATGACAAAGAGACCGCTGGAGATCTGGGCTGAAACCTCTGAGAGGGAAATGAGAGGAAGATCAGTGCATCATCAGCACACAGATGGTGAACAAAACTGTGGGAAGAAATTACCTTGACTATAGAATATATATATATAGTCTATATATAAGAATATATAGAGAAAAGAGAAGTAGACCCAACAATGTTTCTTGAGGCACACCTGTAAAAGTTTATGTGGAGAAGACAAGGTGTTAGATCTGGAGACACAAAAGGATCAGTCTGAGAGGTAGGACCTGAGAAACAGTCTAAAACAGAACTGCTAAGTCCAGGTTTCTTAAGGGAAAAGATAAACAAAGAGTGGTTAAAGGTATCAAAAGCTGATGACAGGTCAAGCAGGATAAGGAAGAGAAGAAGCTTGAGCATATCTAAGAGCAATAGTGGCAAAGTAATTGGGAGAAGAAAGTGCAGACAGGACAGAAATGGAAAAGACAGTAGGATATAGAGAAGAAATATTTTGTTGCATTTTGACAGCTGGAGGTGAAGGTGAAGGTGGGGCAGGAGAAAAGGTAGAACAATAGAAAAAGAAATGAATAAGTGGTCTGGGATATGCAAGGGAGTGATCGATTAAGAGGGAGGAGAGAAGAAGTTGCATGTGAAAATGAGATCAAGTTAATGACCTGCTGAATGTGTAGGAGAGGACAGATACTGGGATAAGGAAAAGTAAGAGAAGAGGGTAAGGAAACCACATGAGCTACAGTCAAGGATGATGTTGAAGTCTCCTAGAAGGATGACAGGATTTGAGCATAGGGGTACAGAAGAAAGAAAGAAATCAAGTTCATCCAAAAAATTCATATTTGGATTTGGAAGATGATAGCTCACGATGAGAAGCAAATTATAGGGAAAGGTTACTTGAACAGTATGAAATTCCAAACAAGAAAATGAGAAGGTGCTAAGATGATCAGGAGCAGTAAATATCCAGGTAGGAGACAAGAGCCACCACCTCCTCCAAAGGCACGTAGAGTGTTAGAAAACCTGTATGAGGGGGGAAAGTGCAGCAGAAGTTACAAAACTACATGAGGTGATGCACATTTCTGTCAGAGCTAGGAATTCAAGAGAAAGATGATAGGCATAGGCAGTGATGAAATCAGCCTTGTTGCAAACTGAGTGACAGTTCCACAGTCTTTCAGAGACCCATCTGCATGGGAGGTTGGCACGTTAGTGGGAAGACAGATGAATAAATTATGGAAGACTGGTAATAGGAGATTGGTTGGACTGAAGATTGTGGAAAATAGCTGGAACAAAAAACTGCAACCACTGTTTCCCTCCAGGATCCAAATTTGACACACCTGATTTACAGTAAGTTAAACTTTTCCCTTCACTTTTTTCTTAACTCTAGTTTAGAAACTAAAAATGTAATTGTCTGTTGAGTTTTTGTTTTATTATTGTCTTTCATGCCAGTCTTATTAGGAATTCCCAACTGCCCCTCTTACAGTATGCCCTAGCATCAATACATATTTTTCCAGTATATATTTACTGTTAATTAGTCCATCTATTTTATGACTCGCTTATCCATTTGAGACCAACAAAAAGCCTGGGCCTATTCTACCACATTGAGCACAATGCCAGACACAACCCTGATAGAGCTCAGGGTTAACTCATACTGGGATAATTTGGAGTCACCAGTTAAACTAATCTTTTTGAAATGGGAAAAAAAAACTAGTTTATGGGAAGAAAATCCACTCAGTTATGACAGCAACATTCATACTTTACTGAGGCAGTCCAGGCCCATATTCAAACTTAAGATTCTGGAACTATGAGAATGCAGCACTAAACAATGCAGCACTGCACTAAAATGTTATATCTACTGGAAATCCTTTATCGCCTTCTTATAAAATATCAGATGCCACACTCTCCATTCTACCATAATTCATCAAATCATGTAAACCAAAGTTATATGTATATGTATATATCTATATGTATTAATCAACAATTCTCCCTTCAATAATACCATACAAACCTTTTCAGTGTTATTTTTAAGATGATATCGTTATATTATATTATATTTTAAGATGATATCATTTTGGTCTCCTCCTACACTCAGAGTTATATCAGTCACTCAGTTATTATCCAACCTGCTATATCCTAACACAGGGTCGCGGGGTCTGCTGGAGCAGTTCCCAGCCAACACAGGACACAAGATAGGAACAAATCCCGGGCAGGGTGCCAGCCCCTGCAGGAGTTATATCAGATAGGTCAAAATGATAAAAGTCAGTCAGTCAGATAAAAGTAGTATGTTTAATTTTTATAGACATACAAGGATGATAACAGAAAATCACAACTCTAAAGATAAACAAATCAGACTCTAGATGCTCTTACAGACCTACTGTAGCTACAAATCTGAACCTCCATCTGATTGATGTGGTGGCTTGCCCCTTTGCCTACATCTAAAATACCACCAAGGAAATTCATTCACATTTTTATTTTTTCTTTGATTCTTGCCTCTTTCTCCTATTACTGAGCCTTCACCCCAAAGTCCTTCTGACTGCAGATATCACGGTACTATAGGTTTCATCTCAGGCTAGTGGCTTGTGATGTCCTTGCATCCCTGAGCCTTTACCATACTAGCCAAGTTACTTGACTTTGCACGAATGAAAAAATAAGTAAAAAGTAAGTACAAATTATTTATTGCTACTTGCTGTTTTCAAACAGAAACAATTTTCTTGCTTTGCACGGGTATTATTTAGAAACTGCTTTAAATGTAAAACAACAAAAATGATTGTGTTTAGACTAAAAATGATCTGTAACCACAATTTGCTGAGATTTTAGTCTGCTGTGAAGTTACAACCAATCATTTCCAACCCCAAGACATCTTCCCTATCCCTGAGAATTAAGGTTAAACATTATATGGCAAAAACCTGACCTATGCAGAGAAGCAGTTTTGGGTTGGACGTGATGGCGGTGTAATTGTGAGAAATTACACAGTGACACCAAACTGCAATACATGAGATATATAGCAAAAGTGACAACAATATGGATCTTGAGAAACATAGTGAGGAAAATGCTTAAAGGAAAAGGTAAAAGTACTGTGTGAAAACTGAATTAAATTGAACCTGGAATATTTGGTTAAAATGCAGGCATGCTAATTATCACTCCATTAGATCACATTGTAGTATCTCTTACCATTTGCCCTGAGTCACCCTGTCCTTCTTCCTGAGGTTGAACCAAAAGTTATTCCGGACTTATGGAAAGAAGCACCTCTGTGACAAATGTCAGATCTGTGGTAAAGAACAAAGAAAGACTGACTTATAGATGTGCCAGAGTTCTCAAGTAAACAGCTGCCCACTATCTTTATTTCACAATATTTTGGGTTTATTCTCATTGATCAGAAAAACATTTATTTTATATATCTGTAATTCTTTTCACAACATTTCAGGTGCTTTATAGTACAAAGAAAATTCCTGTATAGCAGGGAATCCCAAATTCCATCCTGGTGTACCACTGTGGCTGCAACTTTTCATTCCAAGAAGTTTAACAAATGAATTGTTCAGCCTTACTTCTAAATGATTGAATTGATTAATTAGTCTTTTTTGCCTCTTATTTTGTATTGAAATATATGTGCTATATGATATTTACAGGTAAACAAGATTCAGAAATTTGAATTTTTGCCACATGTTACTTAACTGGTAATCTCTGTTCCTCTTCTTTTACCGTATTCTTTTCAATTCAGCTTATTTCTGTGGAGTTTACTCCCTTAAATATATCCAGGTACTGATTATTTGATATTATATTTCTGAATGAAAATGAGTAATTGAACAATTAGATCATTTATTAGTAAATCTGAACCATTTTTTGGCAACCACAGACACAGTGGTAGTTCAGTACTAATCCTGAGAACCCCTGCTTGACAGTATGAGAATGAAAAACTCATGAGCATAATATTATTATTATTATTGTTGTTATTATTTATTTTTTATGTAGCACCTTTCTCATTTAGAAAGAAGTACAAAGAGGTAGACTTCAGAACTAACACACACAACAGAACCTTAGGAAGGGCATTATCTTAAAGACAACAGTGGAAATAGAAATCGACACTCTATAGCAAAGAAATGTTTAAACTTTTAAATCTGTAAGCAGAATTCTATAAAATGTGACATAACTTTCCTCTTAAAAGTATGTTGGATCCATTAACAGACTCACACCACTTTATGTCGTGTCACTTCAGTGGATTCATGGAAGTTGTCCATGGACTATGTAGTTGGGGTGTGTGATTGCTTGCACCATTCATGTTTGTCAGAGATAAAGTCAATAGCACTTTATAATCAAGTTGTAAGAGATTAATCTCTTTCTTTAGCATTTTAACAATTAAGCCCACTTTAGTCTTGACTGTGATCATTTTAACCACAGACAATAATTGGAGGTACAGAAATCATTTCTGCTGTAGCTCTACTGATGAAGATGGCTGGCTGTGCTTGGAGAAAAGAGATGTATTTGGATTGTGTAAAACATTTTATAAACCTTTGAAAGTGACTGCGTATTTGTGTAAAAACTAATTTGAAGACAATGTATATACAAGCCTGTTTCATTCAACTCTAACTATAACCAAAGAAAAGTAATTTTCTGAGGTTCAAAAGTATAGGTCTCCATGGCATGAGTCTTATCTGTTAAAAATTTAAACTGCCTTCAGCTTCACCTCATACTTAAGTATTAATAATGATTTATACATGTATTTTTGTCTGTTTTAAGGGTATCATTTCTGTATGGTTTTTTCCAAATTTTGCTTAGAAATTGAAAGTTTAATTTTCATTAACATTCTATTTTTTTTTATTTATGTAACTCCATTGTGAAGATCAAATGAACATGATTGTCCTGCTGATACTGTAATGGAAGCTACAACATAAGGATGCTGTAATTTGCACTTTATGTTAACCCTTGGCGTATCAAAAACCCTTTAAATCTTCCGGGGGCTGGTTAGCTTTATTTCCAAGTAGGTCATATTGTTAACATTTTTTTATTCTAAATGTGAATTTCATTGGTTTTTTTTTGCCCTTTGATTCTGGTCACTCATTTTTGGTTTGGCTTCTCTGGTATTCTGATTCATGCTTATCTTTGTGATCACAATTGATAAAGATAAAGTAATCCTGATGTCTATGTGTAGCCATGATTACATGCTTTTAATTATTTATTAAGTGTCTGGGCAAAATAAATTTTTTTTTCAAAAACAGAAAGGGGAATGTCTTTCACAACTCTATATAAATTATACATTTTCTAGAAAAAAGTGTAAAGGAATGCTTTGGTGGCCTTCATATTTAAGGAGTCTTAGATCTTATTAGATGGTCCGATTAAGAGCCTCGGCTGTTCTTTGAAGTAATTGTAGTCAGTTGATGCTTTGTAAAGGAAGACACAGACATATTCAAATGAGTTCCAATTGATTGCCTGCAGTCTTAAACCCACTCTGTACCTTATATAGAAGTAAGTAATAATGTGTGTGTGTTTTGTGATTGATTATCTGTGACACAATTTTTAACTCACTTTGGATTACTTTGACTATTTCTCAACTGAGAATACTGGTTGAACAGTGTATTGCTGTCATGATGAATTCAATGTTTCTTAAAGAAAAATAGAATAGCATAAAAAGGCAGGTAAATCTGTAGACTAATGCACTCTCTTTTTCTTATATAGTCCTGGGCATGTTTTATTAAGAGTTCTTTTGCCCTTAAAATGTTTCTAATAATATTTATATGCTTTTCCTGAAAAAAGACAAAAAATAATTATTAGTTCATAACATAAAAAGAAGCAGCCAAAATAAATAAAAAGTAATCTATAGGAGATAATGTAAAGTATAGTATAAACTGCAGAGACAGGGCAATGCTACATTAAATCACATCAACCTATGAACAGTGATTAGAGCTGGAGAAACCTAGGGTGTATTTCTGGCCAGGTTAATGTCTTTTTGGAGTTTCCTTGTCCGTCCACAGCCTTTGTTTTTCCCTAAATATTTCAGTTCCCTCCCACCTCTCCAACGTGTGGTTTAGTGTGATGGGTTTTGCATGAATCAGTGTGGATGTACCTTGCGATAAACTGGTTTCGCTTGAAAGTTGGTTCAGTCCTCCTGAGTCTGATGATACTGGAGGAAGCTACAAGAAATGTGTATCTGAACACATTTAGAATAAAATGCAACTTCTATTTTCCTTTTCACTTTCAAGAAACGTGGTACTTTATTAATAACTGATTTCACTAGATTCCTTGTCTTTGTTGTAGACAATTTCTTGCTCACTGGTATTATGCTTCTCTACTCTGCTTTGGCTCCATTATTGCTCTCTTTTGTAGTTTTTTCTCTGTGGTTACTGTTGAAGCAGATTAGCAGCACAGGTGTCCTCAGCCCCAATGAAGGCAACATGGAGAATTCAAAAAAGACAGCAAAATTAAGCTTTATTGCAAGACGCACATACAGGCTCACTTAAAACGGAACAATGAGCGTCCAGCAATAGGCACCTTTTTTCTTTTTTTATAATTCTCATTATTTAAGCCATTATTCTTCCTCATCTGACTTCTAGCATTCCATTGCTCTAGTCTTGCCCCTAATTAATCTACCATAATGACTTCGCTGGGTGGGTGTCAAACTCTTCGCTGTCCATCATATCTGTCTGACAGCCCCTACCTTCACCCCCCCCCCTTCTTTCTCAGTGTTCACCCATTATTTACAACTGAAGAGTTTACATTCCCCTCATTATCAAGTGGCCCATCTCTTCTCAACAATCCTGCATGTACATGAGAGATAATGGTGGTCTGTGGCTTATGTAGGGTAATAAAAATATATAGGCACAAGCTTTTTAACTCCTAACTCTTACATCTTAATATTTAATATAATATAGTGTCTACTTTTCTTATGTGCTTATAATACTTTTCTAATACATAGAGATTACCAATTTTAAGAATACAATTTTCTATACTACTCATAATTTTGGGTGTAAAATGGTAAAGCTGAACTTACATGTTTCTTATACAACACAGAAAATATTAAAATAAAAGCAGTGGGTCTAGAATAAAAAAAAAATAAAAACAAAAAAGAATAAAATGTTTGAATATGCATCTCTAAACTGCTCAGGATTCCTAATTAAAGAATGCTACTTGAATGAAGTGCTGTATCTGGTACAGCAAACACAGTTTTTAATTTCAATATTATAGTAAATAATTAGCTATGCAATACAAGCATGAAAAGCTACTGTTCATTTTGATTTACTCCTCTTCTGACTATCATAGAGTTTCCAAAGACAGTTTAACAAGATCTGGCAATTAGAAGTGTGCGACAAATATAAATATTGCCTCTCTTATAAGTATAACATTTAACAGTAGAATAGGTAACATGAAAGGATATATTGTATTTAAATAGAACATTAAATGATGAAGATTTCAAACACGGAATTAACAATATTGTTAAAAAAAAACTGAACTAACAATACTTATGTCATTGCCTTTTCTATTGCCGTGTGTCAAATGTTAATATATCTTTAGGTTTAACGTGAACATCATGGGCATTTCCATAATGACACATTGAGAAGTGGGCATTTTGTGTAGGTACTTGTAGGTGTTGGTAGTCAATTAAAAAGGTTAAAGACACACAATATAAATGTCAAATGGCTAAACCAACATCAAAAGAAATTAGGAAAACTTTTATGTGCATTTTACAAAATGTACTTGAATCTGGGTGATTATGGATCACTCAGGAAGATTCATTTAAAGGATGACTTGATAATTTCTTTCTTGATTGTTCATATCAGTACTTTCAACTCAGCAGGGGGAAGAGTTAAGAGTTGTTCTTAGCAGAACAAATGCAGCAATACTAACAGGAAGGGAGCGAGTTTTGCAGTAGGACTCGTGGTTTGAAATCTTCTTTAAACGGTTTTAGATTTACAAGATACACTGTTGAAAAGATATGGGAGGAAGCTGACCAAAAACCAAATGAAACGATTGACAGGTGACGTCAGGTGGTTTTCTTGTAGATTTAATTAATAGCCGGCAGCATCGTCTGGGTTCTGAAACCTTTTTACTAAGCACTTTTTGAAAATGCAAGAACACGAGCACGGAAACAGGAAAACCTTTGCCTTTGTAGGCAAGTGCTGTAGGTTGAGCTTTTAATATTGATTTTAGTTTTACAATGGAAAATACTTATTTAGAAATAATTCAAAGTATTTAACTGGATATGATGAGTGAGCATTTACTGCTTTTTAAGAAATAAAAAATGTTAATTCAGTCAGTCTGTCATTATCCAACCCGCTATATCCTAACACAGGGTCACGGGGGTCTACTGGAGCCAATCCCAGCCATCACAGGGCAAAAAGCAGGAACAAATCCCAGTCAGGGCACCAGCCCACACAGTAGGGACAATTTAGGATTGCCAATGCACCTAACCTGCATGTCTTTGGACTGTGGGAGGAAACCCACACAGACATGGGGAGAACATGCAAACTCCACGCAGGGAGTACCTGGGAAGTGAACCCAGGTCTCATTACTGTGAGGCAGCAGTGCTACCACTGCGCCACTAATGTTAATTCAGATTATTCCCAATTAATTAATTTATTTGCTTCTATCATAAAAGCACTATTTCAAAATTACTTATGGATTTTATTTACCAACTGAATAACTTTTGTGAATTTAAAGTTTATTTATCATATAGGTTCCTTAAAATTTAAGATTATTGTGTAACTAATCCCAGTAATAATTTATCCAAGTTTGAAGAGAAGTGTCAGTGTCTTAAATAAATGTTGCTGAAAATGCTCCCCAAAAAGCTGTTGGCTGAGCTCCTGCTCTTGGTAATGCAGCATTAGAGAAATAAGCTGGAAGGTCATGGGCTGAGCCTCCCAGAGCTCATAATGCAGTTCATTTAAACATTTTGTTAAAGGTATATTTTTTGCACAGGATAAATGGCATAACTAACATTAAAATTGATTTCCTACTTTATCCTAATTCATAACATAAGGCTTTACTAATATACATTCCTATGGATGTTACTTCCATCTTTCATGTTAACTAGTAATATGTCTGCGTTTAGTGTCACACATTGCATTGATAGATATTCTGCAAAAGGAGGACATATTCTCCTGGCCTCACGTCCACTGTCCAGCAAGCAAAGCTAAAAACCTGGAAAATTTTCTGGCTTTTTGGATTTGAACCCTTCTGATATCCAACGGGGACATTCATCCCCCCCTATTTTCCACAGTTCAAATTAATATTCAAATACTTAGGCCAGTGCTGCTTCTGAGTGAAACTATCAATGCATTCCCCTTTGTCTTTTGGGTCCTCCTAGGCTTACTCAGGTATATGGCAACTCTAGTCACACGTTGCTTAGAACTGACTTTACACAGTGTGCTAGTTCACTGTATACATCATAAAAACTGGGGTGTTTAATCATTAGAGAACTCACAAAGCGGGTCCTACCAGGTACTAGATAGGTGTACCCAGTAAAGTAGAAACTAAGGGTATATGCTCTGGTTTTGCTTTATTTAAGTATTTACACCAATGCAGACTGCTTTTACACTGACATATGCAAAGGTAGCATAAATGTTAATGCAGTCTTTATGTGAAACTTATTTCTGAACAACTGCCACTTCAAGTATAAATACTCAGAGATAAATTTCAAAAAAGTTGCGGCTGAAAGTAAGGTACAGAATTCTTTTATGTAAAGAATATGACTTAATATTCTGGGTACTGATCAGAGGTTTAAAAGGGCATATAGGATATGGCATCATTTATTGAACTACTGTTTATAAAGGTATGTAATAAAATGACATAAAGAACAGTCACTACACTCTGCGGTTTCCAGGCTATCTATCTGCCCCAGTGTCCAGCCTCTATGCCATTTCTCCGAACAAAGTCACCTGAATACAATGCTGAGGGGCTAAAAACTCTGCAACAGATTTGAAACTCACCTACGCTCCTGTTTCCACTGAGACTCTCATTCTGATGATTTGCTGCTTTAATGAGTTGTCACAGATCATGTTCTGGTTCTCTCAAATGTCTGAAATTCATTTTTATTCTGTTGCTTTATTGCAGGTATGTGTGAAGATCTAGCAGTTAGTGAAGGATATGAGTTACAAAATATGTTTTTCAGGAAGTTTGTGCCCTGTGAAAAGTAGACATGTTCATGTTATATAACCCAGACAAATCAAGTAAGTTGACACTGTTGTAACAGCTATTTAAAATAATGGGACATTTCAGACTTTCCCATATTATCGTTCCCCTGCTTTGTAGCCATGACACTGTCTCCAGTATATTTCTCTGGTTATGTGCTGCTATCAGTGTGAGTCCCATTGAGTGTATCGGAGAGGATGTAAGCATGCTGTATTTGCTGTATATTGCAAATAATTTAAGTATTTTAATTTGTTTCAGTTTAAGTTTTATTTGACAGAGATTGGGAATATAATATTTTAAAGAATATGCTTTTGCTGTTTTAAAATGTTCATTTGTGAAATGTGAATCGTGGTTATATGTTAAATGAGCATTTAGTGGCCATTCCATGTGTTACTTTGTTAATAGGCAATGTTTGAACAGAACACAGTAGTTTATTTCCTTGTTGTCTTTTTTCTTAACATTAAAAATAAGATTAATTTTTGTTCAATTACACTATTTCTTTCTCTGGTTACATTTTATCTTTTTTTATTGTACTGAGTGGCACATGAGTATTTATAGTGATCAGAAACCAGTATTCATTGAGTTTAACAGAACATGGTGGCTCATTTCCTTGTGTTTTTTCTTGCTACCATGTCAGCATCACTGTATTAATAAATGTTAACAAACAACAGAGCTTAGTGTTGGGGCCTTCTTTGTCACAGTTGCACATCACAGCACAATGCTAATCACAAAGTAGAAGCTATGGACATTAACCAGATTCAAAAACAGAGTACACTGGTACAGTACATGTATGGAACATTAACAGCTAAACAACAGATTATTGAAAAAGTGATGTGAAGCTGAACCTTTGAACAATTTATTTGTGTTATTAAATTCATTCTCTTTCTCCATTTTCTTTAGATGCTTTTTTTAAGGTAACAGCCACAGATAGCCAGAGTCTATCCTGGCAAAAGTGCACATGGAGGGATCCCATTCTTGGTTAAATACAAGCCCAGTACCAACCTCTTTCATGTATAATCTGACAGGGAACATTTCTAGAGCTGCCAATCAGCATTACATTACATCTTTTAACTGTATGAGGGACTTCCCAAAGAAAGCACAAGCAAATTTCGAGGGCAAGATGCAAAGTCAATATGGAAGTGAAATTAACCTGCAACCTAAGCATTGTAAGAAAACAACACAACCCACCAAATCACTCGTAACAGAAATATCTTATATAAATATCAATTTTTGTTTTTACCACAAGAAAGTGTTGACTGATTTTTTCACGCACCTGCCTAACAAACAAACTTCACCCAATGTAAGGTATGTGAGCTTGACGCTGCACAAGTATGAACATAATTGCTTCTTATCTATCTCTTGGTTTACACACTTAGGTTAACACTTGTCTTATCTTGGGTTTATTGCTATTCTTTTTCTTTCTTTTAATTTTGGTTACTACCTGGCTAGAGCAAGGGTTGCCACCACATCCCACTTTCACACTGTGCCTCCCCGTCTGCAAAATGTGTTAAGTTTCTTAGATAAGGACTTACTGTATGTGCTATATCTTATCGTTTTTGATTCTATTATATGGTGGAAGTTGTGTTGCATTCCCCCGCACTTGTATTTTTGAATGTGTTTCAATGTTTGCTTGCTTATTTATACCATTTGAGATATTTAGTCTTTTCATTTAGCCTTTAGTATAGTTCTTTGTCTATTACTGTCTTGCTTGCAGGTTGTCTGTGTGTGAGAGAGAGAGAAAGAGAGAAAAAGAAGAGACAATCCACATGTTTAAAGAGGCTTCAGCAGTATGTTCTGCACTTCCAGCTTCTTTGTGTAAGACATTCCAGATGGAAGGCCTGGCCATGGCATGTGGTCTTGATGCACATTTTGGTGCCAAAATGATCAGATACAAAGAAAACAGCCATTGGATTTTATCATTTGTATTTGTCAGAAAGATTTTTTGGCAAAAGGAAACACAGAATAGTCTTCACTAACCAGTTCCAGAAAACATATCTTCAGTCTTTTTACCTTCATTTTGTAATTTTTAACAGTGTAACTATCAGAACTAGAAATTCAGCATTAGTCTTTTACATAGAATCCAACAGCTTAACAGTTTTATAGCAAAACACCATGGCTTCAAAACTCTGTGACAATGATTTCCAAAAACCCTATAGATGTCACATACTGTTAAGAGAGTCCTACATTTAGGGCAATTAGATGCAAACATTTATAACCTGATCGCAGATCACATTAAGATTCCTTATCAACTTTGGGTTATGGTTATTGTATTTAATATGTGTTTTATATTTAATAACATTCTTTCATACCTCCTTGAGATGCTACTCATACCGCAGCTTGATAGCCAACAGTATTTCTAAATCAAACCCCTCTTTGCTTTAGTTTCCCTGTTACCAATCTGGTAATCTCCTTTCTTGTTATTGTGGTCTGGTTCTCTTTGTCAGTTGTTATCACAGAACTGCAGACCTCAGATTTATTATAAAAAATGAAACTTTTGATGAGATCATGCTATTATACCAAACAAAGCTTATCAAATCTTTTAAACCAACTCCAAAGTCACATTAATTTTGTTTATGAAAGTACTTGAATTCCTACTTTATACCACACCTCTTAGTAGTTTATTTTAATGTACCTATAGCTCTCCGTGTGAAGAACAAACAACTAATGTTAATGAATTTTCATATGTGTATCACTCATTTTAAAGCATAGCACTAATTTCTTTCATAATTTTCAAACCTAAATAATGTCACATCTTTGTCTCTGTATGCTTGAATGGAGCTTCAATCTTTCCTCATAACTCATATCTTGCATTCCTAAAAGCTTTTTCTAGCACTGCCATGTCTTTTCTTTAGCTTGCAGACCAAAACTGCACATAGATCTCCAGAGAAGAACTCATCAGTATGAGTTGATTAGTACTTCCAGGTTGACTATTTCTCAATCAAGGGTTTGCAACAGAAGCTAGTAAAAAATTTGAAATGTCCAGTAACATTACAGAATGCAGTCACAGTTATCTGAAAAAAAAAAACCCAAAATCAATCAAGCAGAATAATATCAGAAATTCATTGAGCATCACACATAACCTGATCAAAATTGAAGTGAGTGGTACCTTTATCTTCAACCACCACTAAATCGTAACTGATAAAAATATGTGGCTAATGGAGCAGTAAATGTTCCCTGAAATCATTTTTTCACCACCTCATGAAATTCCTTTCAGAGGAGGCTACAATCCCAAAAGAGACAAACAGAACCAATTGGCAAAGTCAGAAACATTTAGAAGCCACATAAATGTTACAAAGTTCCACATACTATCTAATTTTAATTGCTCCCAACTAACTTTATCTAAAACATTTATTTTTATTTATTGAACTGAAACCTTGGATACCAGAAACTTTGTACAGTGGAACCTCGGATCTCGACCATAATTCGCTCCAAAACTCTGGTCGTAAAACGATTTTGTCGTGAACCGAAGTAATTTCCCCCATAGGATTGTATGTAAATACAATTAATCCTTTCCAGACCGTACGAACTGTATGTAAATATATATTTTTTAAAGATTTTTATGCACAAACATAGTCATTATACCATAGAATGCACAGTGTAATAGTAAACTAAATGTAAAAACATTGAATAACACTGAGAAAACCTTGAACAACAGAGAAAACTAACACTGCAAAATTTGCACTATAGCGCTATAAACCACTCGCTAAAAACACTTTTTTTAATGAGTTTTAATCACAGGGAAAAAAATTAACATTTGAAAAATCCGTAATTTAATAAACCACCAAGAAAAGTAACATTGCAACAATGCACGCTATGAACCGATCGCTGTAAACAGAAGTGAAGTGGAGGTTAAAATCTAATAGAAAAAAGAGACTGAGCACGTGCGGAAATCATCAGCGCGCATAAACTGAAAGGGAAACTGACTTGTTCGTATACCGAGTCTGTGGTCGTGAACAGATGCAAAAGTTTGGCGAACTTTTTGGTCGTAAACCGATTTGTACGTGTTCCGTGACGTTCGGTAACTGAGGTTTCACTGTACAAACATCTTATATAGGTTGGATAAGATCACAAGTTGTTGTATGACATCCATGAAACATAGTTAGTGGTAGGCAAAGTTGCAGTAAATAATATGGCTACAGGCATGCAAAGACGGTTTTAAAATTGTGGTGATGATTTAAAACAAAACACAAAATCGCAATGCCAGAAAATCATATAAAATATAAACCACCACACAAATAAATATAAAACTCCAAAGACCACGGTGTATGCGCATTATGATCGCTTCGGTAAAATTGTATTTTTAATTCTTGTTTATATGAACACAGCTTTTTTATGTTTCTAGTTTCACAACCACAGGCATTTTGTGTGATGCACATGCCGTGTGACACATAACTACATGGTTGCCATTTTATAAAATGAAGCAATCAAAATTAAAAGAAAAACCCAACAAGAGACTTAGAGCTTGAACTTTCTTGGTTAGGGAAAATTCAACTAAGCTTTGGCAACAGACTCCTGCTTTTAACTTTGTCTTAGAATTTTTTCTATAACCACTAACCAGCAATAATGTTACTTTAGTTACCAAATCATAGCCTGGCTTAGACTTTTCTTAGAGTTTGCTCTTGCAATTGATCTTCTGGTTCTTTATATTTCTCACCTCCTAGAGAGTGTTCTTCTTCTTCTTTGGGCTGCTCTCAATAAGGGTTGCCACAATAGATCATCTTTTTCCATTCCTTCCTGTCTTCTGCATCTTGCTCCATTACACCCACCACCTGCATGTCCACTCTCACCACATCCAAAATCTTTATCTTAGGCCTTCCTCTTTTCTTCTTACCTGACAGCTCCATCCTTAACATCATTCTCCCAATATACTCAGCATCTCTCTTATGCATATGTCCAAACCAACACAATCGCACCTCTCTTTTTTTTACTGCTAATTCACTCCTTAATTTTAATAGCCGTGTTTTGAAGGATTCAGTCCTCTGAATTGATTACTTTCTTCATTAAATGACAGCCAAACAGAAATGAGATGTGAAACGAGCCAACAGATGACCAGCTAAACAGGGATGTCAAACTTCAACCAATCTCTTAACGAGAAGCTGATTCTTGCTGTTAATTAAACCCGTTATTTAATTCCATGAGTTGTTGCTGCTCTCATTCTGCCACTGCATACATTTCCAAAACTGTTGATTTTTCTGTTTTTTTTAGGAACACCGTCCAAATGTTTTGGTGACCTGTGAGATCAACCTTACTGAGACCTCCACCCTTCTTTATTTTTAGATATTATGTGATAGGCACAGGTGAGCTGGTCATGTGGTGGCTCGTTTTGTGTCTCATTATTGTTTGGCTGCTAATTAAGGAAAAAAGAGACAACTAAGGGGCCTGAGTCAAATTAATTAAAACTAAGGCAAAAGAAGTTAATTAGCAGCCAAAACTGGTCACTAATGAGGAAGATGGTTAGAATGAAATCCTGCAGCCTTTGTGGCCCTCCAGGACTGGAGTTCGACACCTGTGCTCTAATGTATTAATTTCTAATCCTGTCCATCCTTGTCACACCCAATGCAAATCTTAGCATTTTTAACTCTGCCACCTCCAGCTGTGTCTCCTGTTTTTTTGGTCAGTGCCACCGTCTCCAACCCATGTAACATAGCTGGTCTCACTACCATTTTGTAGACCTGCCCTGTCACTCCTGCTCGTACCTGTCTGTCACAAAACACTCCTGACACTCTTCTCCACCCACTCCACCCTGCCTGCACTCTCTTCCATACTACACCGTTTCTCTGTACTGTCGATCCCAGGTATTTAATCTCATCCACCTTTGCCAGCTATACTTCCTGCATCCTCACTGTTCCACTGACCTCCATCTCATTCACACACATGTATTCTGTCTCGTTCCTACTGACCTTCATTCCTCTCCTCTCCAGAGCATATCTCCACCTCTCCAGGGTTTCCTCAACCTGTTCCCTACTCTCGCTACAGATCACAATGTCACCCGCAAACATCATAGTCCACGGGGACTCCTGCCTAATCTTGTCTGTCGACCTGTCCAGCACGTAATCCCACCTCTACCTTGAATGCATCTGTCACTCCTAAAGCAAACCTCACCATTGTCACACTTCCCTCGTACATATCTTGTAACACTCTTACATACTTCTCTGCCACTCCCTACTTCCTCATACAATACCACAACTCCTCTCTAGGCACTCTGACATATGCTTTCTCCAGGTCCACAAAGATGCAATGCAACTCCTTCTGGCCTTCTCTTTACTTCTCCATCTGTGGTGCTATTTCCTGACATGAAACCATACTGCTGTTCACTAATCATCACCTCTCTTCTTAACCTAGCTTCCACTACTTTTCCATAACTTCATGCTGTGGCTTATAAGTTTTATCCCCCTGTAGTTACTACAGCTCTGCACATCCACCTTATTCTTAAATATCGGCACCAGTACAATTTTTCTTCACTCCTTGGGCATCCTCACACTTTCCAAGATTCCATTAAACAGTCTGGTTAAAAACTCCACTGCCATCTCTCCTCAACACCTCCATGCTTTCACAGGTATGTTATCTGGACCAACAGTCTTCCCATTCTTCATCCTCTTCATAGCTGTCATAACTTCCTTCTCACTAATCTGTTGCACTCTTTGATTAACTATATCCACATTATACAACCTTCTCTCTGTCTCATTCTCTTCATTCATCAGCCTCTTGAAGTACTCATTCCATCTATTTAACACACTCTCCTCTCTTGTGAGTATGTTTTCATCTTTATCTTTTATCACTCTAACCTCCTACAGAGTATTACACCAACAAAAAGCTGTTTTCATTTTTGTGCAGTGTTGTCTAACATGAAACAGTTTTGGCTTTTGGATATTATACTGTGTCTTTAGGATGCTTGCTTTAATAGAGTACAAAATGTCATGCACCTGAAGCCTCTGTAAACAACTCCTCACATCTGTGTTGTACCTACTTTTGTAGCAATCTGTGTTCCCACTACTTTCCCTTGACCTCTGGGAGGCTGGGATGCTTCACATTTCATTGTACCGGAGTTTGATGTAATTGCTTTCTTGGTGACAACTCTATGACTTTCCCAGTTACACCAGGTGATCCCACCTCTGTTGCCAAATGTTACAAGGGTACTAATTCCAGACAAGAGAAAAAGAAAAATGGCAGATGTTTACAGTAAAATAATATAGTTCAGTTGGACGCAATCATCCAAAAAAAAACTCAAAAGTGAAAAATCCAAAGCAAAAATACAAAAACAAATCCTAAAAAACAATAAAGGATCATATCCCCACTATTATTAATAGCCACAGGGAAGTGCAGCAGTCCCTAAAACAAAACTAAAAACTATGCAGGAATACACAAAAACAATGACTCCACTCAGATTGAAGAATCTGAGACTTTCCTGGATCATAGGAACCTTTAAAACTCCCATCATGCAACTAATTGCATTTGATACCCAACCTCCTTATAGTCACTGATGAGCACATAGCTACTCCATCTACTGTGCCACTTAGACTCAATATCCACTGGTGTGCTTATACCCAGCTGGTGTGCAGTATCACCCAGCTTCTATACAAACAGAGCAGAGATGGATATATATCAACTAAAACTCTGTTACTAATATCACAGAAATTAATGCAAACTTCCAACCAATAAAAACAAAACTCCCCCATACCTGATGAGCTTGTGCTTCTACTCCAAAACAAGTGCAGCATTTACAATACATTTGCATGCAAGGGACACATGCTTAAAAATCTCTGCTGGCAAAAAGGAACCAGAATGGACCCTCGGCAGTTACGAATCCACCAATAAACTAATGCTCTGCACATTATCAGCCACTTTAAATTCCACTGCTTATTCTGGTACTCCAAATGCTTTATGTTTCCATTTTTCCTTACGTGGTAAGACAAGTTGTCACTCAGGTCCCATGGCATCACATTTGCTTAAGAGCACTGCCCAGTAATCCTTGCACCAGGGCTAGTTAGGTTTCCTAGTGAACACATCTTGATTTCTGTTAGACTTGCTTGTTATGATAACACCGGGAGACTCAATGCCAAAATGCTGGAATTGAAGACCCAAAGCCAGATCCCAATGACCATATCATGTTTAGAGCTTGCAAAATGTTAAAATGAAAAAGTAGCATTTAGTCTTTTAAGATGATTTGGTTAACTAACGGCTTGTAATGTGACTAAATAGTAAATGACTAAATAGTAAAAGAATGGAAGAGACAGAGGTGGAGCATGAACAATCCCTGAATTTACCCAGAGTGTGCAAAGAAGGGTCATTACAAAAAGTTATAGAAGCTACCAAAAGCCAAAGGCAATACAGGCTTATAATGCAGGACAAAAACCAGTGTCAAAAACAAAAGGTAAAACCATCAAAAAGAAATCTGGAAAACAAGATTTTCAATGTCAATATATTAGCCTTTCCTATATCTGTATCAACAAAGTGCAGCTGCAGCTTGTCTTTAAAGAAGATGGCTGCCCTGATGATGCACACACACACACACTTTTGGTTACAAATGTTGTTGTGACCAAATGATGGCACCATATGAAATCTTTAACATGAGCCAAAATAAGAGGGAAAAAATATACATTCACAGAAAAAGAACACAACTGTAAAATATACTTGTAATTACTAACAGAACTATCCCAATATCATATCCTGAAAACTTTTATAAAAGTTATCAGAGCATCCACCCTAACAAGATTAATTGATAGTTTATTTGTATCTATCACAAATACAGTCCTATTAAATTTCTACCAGAGTTTTCACATTTCATTAAAGTAATTCTTCTCATCAACTTTACTGATGCCTTTGATAAGATCTCAACATAGCTTTCTTATTTTACAAACAACAATGTTCAGTACCCTTGTTTCATGTTAAATTATTTCCACATACACAGGATGTGGTTGTACTGAGCTTTTTACTGGGACTAACAAAATTATAGGCAGCCGGTGGTCTAGTGGGTAAGTCCACCACTGACTCACTATGAGCCTGAATGAGTTACTTATCATGTTTGTGTTTATATTATAGATTTACTGTATGAATAAAACACTTGTGTACAGTACCTGTAAAGTGGCTTACAGTAGTGTTTACTACATAAAGTATCTATAAGAAATATAATGTCTTTGTCTGGTGGTAAATTTTGTTAATGAAAAGCTGGAAGTCATTAATGTTCACGTCTTTTTTTCTGAATAAGATTTTTTTTCTCACATGGCACCATTAGAGTCTCCCTTAATATTCACAAGCCCTTCTTTACCCATGGCAGCAAACATAATTCTTCCACCATTTTTTTCATTGTAGGGATTGTTTTATCAGGGTGTGTGTTGTCTTAGTTAATGCAACACATATTTAATTTTCAATTCATGACATTAAACCTTGTCCCATTAGCACTCAGTGCACGGTATACATTTACAAGCACATTTTTCCAAACAGTACCATATGGTTTTTCTACAGAGGTGGTTTCCTTTTGCCAGACCCACAGACCAGGTCTGTTGAATAAGTGTCATTGAGTAGTGAACATTATCTCTGTTCTCTTTCCAACACCTCTGTAGGTTTCTTAGCTGTCCCTCCTGGAAGTTTCCATAACTTCTTATACTGACTTTGGAGCACCAACCTGATGAAAGCATGAAAAGCTCTTTCCATTTGTCAATTATGTATTCTGTCAGAGACGGCTGGGGAGGCGACCCGGCCAGGACTCCCAGGAGGAGGGCTTGCTCCTTCCCCAGACCATGTGGGGGCGACCGCCCTGGTTGCTTTGGGGACCACGGGTAGGGAGCTTGGAAGCTCAAGCCTGTAGGGGCCCGTGGTCACCGCCAGGGGGTGCCCCCATGCCTTTGGAGCCCTGAACCTCAGCACTTCCGCCACACCCAGAAGTGCTGGGGGGAAGAGGAGCAGGGACACCCGGAGTGCTTCCAGGGATACAGCCGGCACTATCGCCACACTGGGGCATGTTGGTGGGAGATTGCCGGGAGATACCTGGAGCACATCCGGGTGGGGATAAAAGGGGCCGCCTCCCTTCATTCAAGGCTGGAGTCGGGTGAGGAGAGGATGAAGCAGGAGAATAGAGAGTGGAGGCGGCCTGAACAGAAAGGCAGAGTGTGTGAGAGGCCTGGACTTTGAGGAAGTCTTGGGGTTGTGTGGCACTTGGACATAGTAAATATTGTAAATAAATGTGTGGTGGTGATTAACAACATGTCTGCCTGTCTGTGTCTAGGGCTTGTTCCACACTGGTGTAGTCGGCAGGATTCTCCTCCTGGTTCAAGGTGGGGACCTGTAAGGAAGAAAATTGTTGTGGACAGCCTGGTGCAGCAGGGGAACCCACCCACATGCCTCAGGAGTGGCGTGCACACAACCCCGTGGAAGAAAGTTACCCCACGGACAGCCACGGGTCTGCAGGAGAGCCGTTTTCCCCTGTTGCAGTTTGACGACGTGCGTGGCAGGAGTGCAGTGGGCTCCTACAGGCGCGCCGTTGCTGGAGGCGCCCGTGACGGCATCGCGTCTAGGGAGGCCACACCAAGGACATCTCCTCGGTTAGATGGGACCCGGGAGGTGAGTTCCCTGCCTATCGGCAGCCGGCCCTGGGAGGCCCGGCGTGTTTTCTATTTTGCAGGCAGGGGCTGCCCGGATCCGTGTCAGTGGCGGACGCATGCTGGTCTGCGGGGCTTCGACAGCGCGGCGGCAGCTGTGGGAGCTGCAGAGAAGGAGCCACTGCAGCTCGAGAGGCACTGGTAGCAGCGAGGCTGTCAGCAAGCATGTCGTTGCAGCAGGAGGGGAGTCAAAATGGCCGTGGACCGGAAGTCCCTCCCCGTGACAGGCACACGATTGGATGGTGTGTCTTGCGTACTCGCCGATGACTGGAGAGAGGCAGGACGAAGGAATGTCCATCACGTGCCAGGGAGAGACCCGATTGGGCCGGAGGAAGAGGCCCACAGGAAGTCGCCGGCGGGTGTGGCTGACGGACAGGTGAGCTCACCGTCGGCTAACTTCCTGTCCTTGCAAGTTGCTCTGTCTGTACTAGAGGCCTGCCTTCAGCCCATGGAGCAGCAGTTGTTGCAGGTGCTGTGTGCCTTCCGGGCAGAGTTGCTGAAGCTGGAGAGGAAGGCAGTTGCATCACTGGAGCCGCTGAAAGAGTGGACAGAACGGCACGTCGCTGGATTCTTCAGCCGGAGAGGTACGCCGGGGATGGTGAGTAAAGCCAACCCCATAAAGCATAAAGGAGAGCCCACCAAAAATGGCCGTGATTCTAATGACCGGATCCGAGTAGGGGGTTCTCCGACAACGGATCCGACGAGGAATGCTGTGCGTGAGGTGAGGGGAGGAAGATCACAGGGGCTCGTAGGACGAGGGCTGATGAGTGCCCTGGGTTCTAGCGCCCTACGGGGTTGGATCTGAGCGTTTGCCATGCGCAGACCCAGACCGTCACGGCGTCCAAAAGAAAAAGGAGGAATCAAGGGAAGAATGCCGTGTCCTCCGATAAGGGAGGACGTGAGGCAGGCTGCTCACGTCCAATAGATGGTCGCCCTGTGCGGAGACAGAAGGATGCCCCGGAGTCGGCTGAAGCTACGGGGGTGCGAACGGCCCCATCAAGAGGGACACGGAACCCACGGAGGGGTTGCCGAAGAGGCAAGTCACGGGGTGCCGATTGGAGGGGGGAGCGGCTCTACCCCTGTTTTTCTGTATGTTGCAGGAATGGACCCCGGACACGCAGTAGGACCCGCTTCGCTGGTCACCGCCAGGGGGCGTCCCCGTGCCTTTGGAGCCTTGGACCTCAGCACTTCCTCCACACCCGGAAGTGCTGGGGGGACGAGGAGCAGGGACACCCAGAGTGCTTCCGGGGATACAGCCAGCACTTCCGCCACACTGGGGCATGTCGGTGGGAGATTGCCGGGAGACACCTGGAGCACATCTGGGTGTGGATAAAAGTTGTCGCCTCCCTTATTCAAAATTGGAGTCGGGTGAGGAGAGGACAAAGCAGGAGAAGAGAGAGTGGAGGTGGCCTGAAGAGAAAGGCAGAGTGTGTGAGAGGCCTGGACTTTGGGGAAGTTTTGAGGTTGTGTGGCACTTGGACATTGTAAATATTGTAAATAAACGTGTGGTGGTGATTAACAACATGTCTGCCTGTCTGTGTCCGGGGATCGTTCCACAATTCTAACATACTTTCTAGAGTGGATGGCATGGAGATACACCTTAGGAACTGATTTACAGACACTATGTTATTACGAACTGTAAACTTATGTTAATCTTCATAACATTTTCTCATTAAGACATTTTCTTAGTTTCCTTCTAAATCTCCCTAGAGGAATGTAAAAATATAATTTCCTCCCTCCTTTTAATGTATAATATTTTTGTCCTGCATATTTCAACATTACATGTTTTCTGCATGAGATATTATAGTGTCATGCTGTTAACATTAAATTGATGAATTAAATCAACAAATAAACAAATGAAATTTGCTTGTAATTACTTCTCAAACTAATTACTATTGATGATCCTCTCATGTTTTAGGAGTACTATTTAGACTTAATGTAATATACAAATGGCCTGCACTAGCACTGGATCCAAGGCTGGTCTCTCTCTATGTGGAGAATGAATGTTCTCCTGCCTTGAGCTGAAGCTGCAGTTATAGACATTAGCTCCCTTCACCCTGAATAAAACCAGTTCCCTGTTTTGGGCCTAGGCAGACCAAAAGCCTGCCTGTTGAGTTGGGGCTTGGCTGTCTGGGGTGGGTTCAAGTGGGTTCAGACCTGAAAATAGGGCAGGGCTTGCCTTTGTAGGATTTTTTTAGGTTGCCTACAGCCATTTTTGTGCTTCTTTCTGGCGGGATTCACAATAGATAGTCACATTCTTAAATGATATGATAATGCTACACACGCCTGCCTACAATCCAGTGGTGCAATCTGGGTCTGTTGCTATCAATAATATGGCTGAGTCTAACTACAGATAGTTGAAAATTACTTAATTACCAAATGTAACATCAATTACACATCAAATCTACACAAAAACTAATTACAAGCAGGAAGTTAGCAATTAACCTGAAACAGGGGTGACTGAACAAAGAAATATCGGTTTTGCTTAGGCATTAAAAGAGTCCCAGTAGCATCGCTTAGCATGCCTTTAGTTTTGCCTTCATCCATATTTCAGCAATTTTCTGTAGTGAGCACCCACAGAAGACTACATCAAAGGACACTGCACCTACCTGCTATATACTGTAGTTTTACAGTTTTACACATACATTAAAGGGTTCAGCTTTTGAATAGCAGGCCTATGTTGTTAACTGAATATAGTCTATTTTAAAGATGGAGACACTGGTATTTATAAGTCACCACCTTTTCCACCTTCCCTCAAGATAAAAACAGAGGCTCTCTGGCATGCCATAAGTAAACCATCAGCTCATTCTTCTTGGTGATGATCAGTTGCTGATGGTTGTACCTGAACTACAATGCTATTCACAAACTTCAAACATTTCTTCACCTCTCCATTGTTGATGTAGCCAACAAAGGAGAAGTCATCTGAAAACTGCTTTATATTACAACGCAGAGTTGTACTTTAAATCAATGGTGTAAAGAATGGAGAGAATTTGAGACAGAAATAGGACAGGTACTCAGTGGTGGTGTGTAATGTGGGGTGTTGCCCCCCCCCCCCAATATTTTACAAACTATACTTAAATTAATACGGTAATATGAAATAATCATTAAATAAATTTGTTTATTTGCACAACGTGCCTGGTGTCAGTGCATGTCAACATCCATTAAAAATTGGGTCCAACTTGTATTTGTTTAATTTCTGTATGAATAAAAAAAATTCTGTGTGAATAGCTATATTACTGCAATGAAGGACGCTGGCCAAATGAGAGCCTATAGAATTTCTTAATCTTTTGGTAAGCAGGTGACCTGAGCCTACCCTTTAATTGGTTACTTTCAGATTTTTTCAGGGACGCAGCTCTCTGTGCCATGGATACTTTCACATTTATTGTCAGCAAATTAGTTTTGTTTTAAGTTCTTTTAATTTAATGTGATTAGACAATCGTTGACGTATTATATTATATTGACATCAATGGTTCACAGTTCACATCCGTCTTTAATATTGCATAACTAAAGATGGGAGAGGACAACTTTAATGGCAACACCCATAACTTCAGAAATTAAACAAAATTCAGTTATTTCTTTAATGAAACACCCCTTCATAAATTGTTTTCGTGAAACAAAAAAGAATATAAAGGAGCTTGGACTGAACAACCTGACTTAAGAATTTGAGGATGAGCTTATACATGGACTTTTGCCAGCTCTTGTTATGACAAATAGATTTGGCTAAGGTGTAAGTAATGCCTTTATTACTTTCCCTGATTGCTGTTCTGAAAAATGGCAGCAGCATGAAAGTATTCGCAGTCATCTAGACAATAGCAGGATGGTAAATTTTTTTGACACACTTAGTATTGCTGAACAGCTAGATGAAGACTACAGGATTGGTATTAGAAGGCACAACAAAGAAGTGACCAAAAATTGACACATCCTGTTCAGAATAATAGATGAGATATATACAGTATGTGTTTGTGGTTAGTAGTATAGTATAGTATAGTATAGTATAGATAGATAGATAGATAGATAGATAGATAGATAGATAGATAGATAGATAGATAGATAGATAGTGTGGTGAAATAACTCCGTCACACTTGACAAAACAAAGTTTTGGGGACCGTCCCCGTATATTGTCTTCCAGACAATCAAAGAAAAAGCTGATTCAAAGTCTTTTACACAGTGAATGACATTTACTTTACAAGATGGCGTTTATATACAGGAAACAAAAGACACGTGACAGGAAGTGGTTGGCAATTTTGATGTGGAGGCGGAAGTGGAAACAGTGTCATTAGAGATGAGCCGGAAGTGACGTGATTGTTGATAGCCAGAAGTGACGCCATCAGGAATGGCCGGAAGTGACGTTATCGCGGCCATCTTGGAACCCGGAAGTGGCCATATTATTTTTCTTCTTGATGTCTGTTGGCAAAAAAGAGAGTTCAGGTAAGCACCACGTGACAACCCCTTATCTCGCGATGTTTCACTCACCTTTAGGCTTTTTGACTGCCTCCTAATCGCACATGTGTGACAATAGATAGATAGATAGATAGATAGATAGATAGATAGATAGATAGATAGATAGATAGATAGATAGATAGTGTAACACTAGATGGTGCTATACCAGCGCTTAACCCGCCACACAGACACTGACAACATGTTTTAAAAACACCCAGAAGTTGTTTTAATGCTTCTTTTTGATAATGGTGCATCCAAAGCACCCCAAACAAAATAAACAGGTAATTAAACACCAAAACACAAACACACCTCATACAACTCCGGTTTGCTTGCTGGGTCTCCTGCAGTCCTTTAAATAATCCCACTTCCGGGTCAGATGGAGAAGTTGTATTTTCTTCAGCCCGGAAGTACTTCGGGGCTCCTGTCCTTGTGACTTGGGAGTGCTTCCGGGCTATGGATGAGGCATGGCTCCTCATGTCCTCTCACAGCTCTTCCTGGCGGCACCCACGGTACCCAACAGGGCTGAGAAACTGAACAAGTCCCAGGATGCCCTGCAGGAATCCGGGGCACTGTTACACTCGAGGGGAGCTGCCATCTAGCATTTTGGGGGAGGCAGTGTCCTGGAAAATCTCCCTTCCACCATCCTTTGTTCATTGGGGCGTCCCAGCAGGGATGAGCTGCCGGCTGTTCACCACAATAGATATATGTGAAAGGCAGATAGATAGTAAGATGTGACATGCATTGTATAATAGACAGATAAATGTGAAAGGCCCTATATAATAGATAAGTGTTGCTTCAGTTTGTTCCCTCAAAAGCTACAACCTCGCCCAAATTCTTTGCATCAGCCACCACTTCGGGTACCTGACCTGACCTGCCCCTGCCCAACACACAGCCTTGAATCCTCGCATATTGTTGCCCATTAGTTGGAGAGTCTGTGATTCAAGACATTATAGGGACATCTACCTGCATTACATTGACCCTTTTTTCCAACCAGATGAACTGGATACTGTTAATGCTTGATTTTTCTTTACTTGTCTTCTTAGAAAGTCAAGGCTGAGGGACTGTCAAAAAACAGGGTCTGTTAAAGCCAACTCCTTGAGTGATTTTGCACCATACAAGAAATAAATTGTTGTTATTAATGTCACTGGAGAAATCACAGAATATAATCCTAATATTACTGCTAGGTTTGTGGAAATTGGAAGAGACTATGGAGCATGTACAGCAGTTCAGAATGTCATCTCCCCTTTTTGAGCCTGGTAGGCAAACTGCAGAGAAGTAAGGTGGTCTGTGACTAAGGGAAACAGTTGCTTTACAATCAGCCATTTAAAGGTCTTCATGACACAGGATGTGAGAGGTACTGGTCTATAGATCTTAGAAGCAATAGACCTCCCATTTTTAGATATTGAAACTATGCAGGGTGTCATTCACAGTTGCCTTCCTGTAAAATTACTTTGCCAATACTGTATATAGCTTCCCCAGCTCCCTTCCTGCAAGATCAAGAGTGACACTTTAGGGTGGATATGGAGGTCAGGGATAGTATCCTTATTGGGGGAAATTCGGGAACTATGAAAGCAGGCTGTGAGGTTTTGGATGATCCATATCCAGTGCACAAAATCTGATGTAGAAATAAAGAGTAGGGGAAACATTTTCTCACCTTTCTATTGACACCAATGTACTCCCTTATCATCTCTTCCCTCAGTCTCACTCTGTCATCAAACTGACCTCTTCTCCCTGCAATTGAGCTTTTGCACAAAATCACCTTCTTTTTTGTAGACACAGTATGTTTCCTGATGCAGAGCAACTTAAATCCCTTTTGGGGATTATTGCTTATTGAAAAAAGTTATTTTAATGAACAGATCCTCTCAGTAAGAATTTGATTTTTTCCAATTTCTAATAGTATATAACATCCATTATCCCCTGACTTAGAAATTGAGCAAGATACGTCTACGTGCTAATAGTGAAATAAAGGCAATTACAGTTTGTTTGTCCTTCTCTACTTTAAGCCCATCTGGAAGTACACCAAATACAGCTATTAATGGATTAGAAGGGAGTGTGACACCAAGGCTGTCTGATAGGCATTTAAAGATTTTGGTCCTGAATAATGTTAAATTGGTGTATGCCCAAAACATGTTGCAGAATGAGGATGGAGTTCGATCGCAACATTTGCAGGTTGGCTTTTGCCCTGGAAATATTTTAGACAAGACAGATGTGCTCATAAAAAGATTTTAAGTTGAATAATTGTATGCTTTGAGGATACTGAGCTAGAGTGAATTCTGTGCATGGCAGCCTTCCACTATTTTTCTGAGATGTTGAGTAAGAGATCCTTTTCCCATTGCACTCTGGGATCTTTGAAAGTAAGGGACTTTAAAACATTTTTATATATTATAGAAAATGCTATCTAAGTCTTCAAGACTGATCAATATTTCTTCCGGAATAGAAGTAGGTGGGAGGTGAAAAAATTGGGTTTTTTATTTGGAAATAGTGGAAAAATTGTGTTGATGTGAAGCTGAATTTGGAGTGTAATTGTTCATAGCATGCAAAGATGTTGTCTATGTACAAATTTTTAACTGATTTAATCCTGTACGTTTTCTAAACATTAAAAACTGTGTAAGTGTGAGATGGTGGATAAAGGTGGTTATTGTGCAGAGGTGCCACAGATAAAAGCTTCTCAGTCTTGATGTGCTTCCTACATTGGTTCTATATTCTGAGTGAATGAAGCACAATCGATTTGTTAGTATATTGACAATAACTTGTATTTAATGAGGCACAAAGCAAGGAATATAAAGAAGTACTGCAGGATTTTATTTCTATTGTGGACCAAGCCTGTGTGTGTTCATCTATTTGTGTCAATGTCCAGGTTTATATGGCTTGTATATTTGCCACCCAGTAATAAAGATGAAAGTTAGGTATAGCCATGCTACCTTCTGCCATAGGTCTTTGTAGGGACGCCCTTTGGATGTGTGGATGTTTTGAATTCCAAATAAATGATGTTATGATTGAATCTTATTCCTTAGAAAATGATATGTTAATGTATATGGGGATGCTTTGAAATAGAAAAACTTGACAGTGTTAATTCTCTCTGCTAAAGTGAGATGGAGGATAGACTATCTATGCAAGTCTTGCTTAAGGTTTTCCATGCAGGCAGAAAACTTTTGTTGAAAACAGGTTTATGTTTACATGTGCTGTATTTAAACTGATCTGTAATGATAAAAGGGAAGGTGTCCAATCTAATATTGTGTGCTAGAGAGTTTACTGGAAAGAGCATACTTTTGTTTAAATTAATTTTGAGTCCATATATCTTTTAAAATTCTACCAGTGCTGTTAGGACTGCAGACACAGTATTTTGTGGATCTAATATTGTCACACATGTACATGGGAGGCAGCTAAAGGGCTTGAAAAAGGGCAATTCCATGCTGTACCAGCGAAAGGCAGAGTGCACTAATCCTTTCTTTCCTCTGCAGACCGACCACGCAAAATCCTACCTGAAACCAATGATGTGACTTCTGTTTCAGGCCCCAATGATATCACTTCCAATTTCAGAGGCACAAGCGACATCACTTCTGGCCCTGGCTCTGATGATGACATTTCCAGTTCCAGACCCGGTGACGTCATTTCCTGTTCTGGCCCAGATGATACCAGTTCCTCCCATCCAGATTTAAAAATGTTATTTTGAACATCAATATTTCTGTTTTGGACTCAGTGTTGCAAAGGTATTTACTTGCCTTAATTGAACCCGAACTTGAAATATGTGGGGTGGCTACCCCAAACCTTTTTACAGTGTTTGGTCTCATCATTTTACAATATATATAGTACCATATCATGTACATATTGTGATATTTTCTGTTCAAGTCCTTCTCTGATCTATCTTAGAAACATTTCCACAGAGAACTTCCAGTGGCTCAATGGCAATTGTAAATAACAGTGGTGACAGGGGGCATCCTTGAATAGTACCACATTCTAGTTTGAAGTAGTCTGAAACAATGTTGTTAATACAAACTGAAGCTTATGGACTGGTTTACAGTAGTTTGATCCATGCACATAATGTTTGGGCCAAACCAACATTTGTGCAATGTATTGAATAAGTAGTCCCAATCAACCATATCAAAAGCTTTTTCTGTATCCAACGATAATAAGATCTCCGGGGTGTTAAACTTTGTGGATAAATATATTACATTAAACAGGTGTCAAAAATTGGAAGCTAAGTCTCTGCCTTTAACACTAGAATCCCTGAAGCCTACGAAAAAACTTGTAATCCTGGGCCACCTTAAATTCCTTTGCACCTCTCCATCAGTGTCTTTTGTTTTGCAGATGTGTTGATCAGCACAAGCAGCAAGCAGCCTGCTATCCCCCACACACACTGACAGAGCTGAGTCCATCACAAAATTCTCAGAGCTCAAGTCTCTTTATCTGGCAGTGAGGTGTGTTCTGTGTCTACAATGATCTGTGTAAGCATAGGATGACAGGAACTGTTGAACTCATAGCTAAAACAGAAACTTTTTCCATGTTATGCTAATAATGGCATGAAGTGTATAACATGTGAAGACTTTAGTCCAAATATCAAATAAACATGTTTGGTTTTATTCAAGAATATAACCAAAGGAAAAAAAAAAAAAGCATTTGATTTACATGTTGCTGTCAATGAGTTAAAATTCAGCAGAGTAACCATCAAGGCCTGTTGATTGCCCCCTCTGAAGTAAGTTTATAGCGTCTAGTAATTCTGAGAGTGTCAGAGGTTTATCCAATTCCTCTCCACTGAGAGCATCTAGCTGTGGTATCTGTAATGCACCGAAAAACACATTAGATGTGTCTTGTCTTCTTTAAACTCAGTAGAATATAATGACTTATAGTACTCTCTAAACCTTAGAACGTAGACTTCATTCTATCTTTGTGTGTGAGGAAACTGGGGGCAAGCAGTTGTATGTGCATGTTTACTGACAGATAGGCCAGCATTTTGCACAAAGCATGCATTAAATTAAAAGAGAAATGGCTCACAAAGATGCACAAACACTAAGAGATTTTTGACAATCACACTTTAGTGTGCCTGCGACAAATCAGAAGGGACACTGAATTCCACGGAGCACTGAAATCTTCATAATAATTTCTCAGCTATAGCATGCTACAGATAAACAAACTAAAGTCAGAAATATCCTGTGTCTCCTGCTGTGAATGAGTTTCTGAAAGCTTCCTTGTGAGGCATGCAAGATGAAAAAACAAATAGTGATGCAGTTTGGCGCTTTGAGGAAATTTCTCCAAATGTTTGGAGTCAATCAACAAAGTTTACACGTATTTATTACATTGACAATATGCCCAGCCAATCAATGACAGATGATACCATTTACCTTTGGCTCAGCCTTAGTCAACACACAAAGCTTTTTCTCACTTAAAGCACCAGGATGCAAGGCCAAAGGAGAGGGAGAAGTGGGGAATTGGAGATACCATCAGGAGTCTTGGAAGAGGTACAGCAGTCTGCTTGTGACCAGTTCTCTGGTAATGTATATGCACTCTTAAAAATAAAGTTGCCAGAGTGGTTCTTCAGTGTGATGCCATAATGGAGACATTTTTGTTTCCTAAGAGAACCATCCACATGACGGTTCCAGAAAGAACCATTTATTTATTTAGATTTGTAACAGGCTCCATACAGTAAATAACAACAAACAGATGGTAACTGATTTGTAAAATACCAATAGGTTTACAATTTTAAAAGGCCTCTCAATGCATACAATAGCACAGGCTAAGTCAGGTAGCCTACCTAGCAGTAAATATTTAACTTTGTTTTTACATAGAAAGTTTTTCAAAGCAGAAAGAACCAACTTCATATGCAAAGAACCCTTCCCAAAATGAAATGGTGCTTTTCCAAGGAACAAGGTTCCTTTCAACCAATAAGGTTCTCTTCAATAAGGAACCACACAACCCAGCAAAGAAGAGAGTCTTCCAGATCGGTCCACTATAGCCACTATAGCCACTCATACTGTATACCACCATCTACTACTAATTACACTATGATTGATTTGTGCTGTGTCTTTTTTTCAATCTATCTGCACCTTGCCTTCAAAGTGCTGTCTGCTAAGTAGTTTAGACTGCATGCCCCACTTCTGGTGTCTTTTCACAATTCTAGCCTCACAGTCATTCAATAAGCTTCATATTTATATTTGCTGAAAAACATCAACTTCATATTGGTTATTCCAAGCTTTGACCAATGGTCAACGAACATTATTACTTATATTTACTTTAACATTTTCCCAAGTAGTCCATCAAAACAGAGCTTTAAATGGTTATTCCATGTTTCCCCCTATAGGAGCTTTGGTTACAATTATACCTTCCTTATTGTCCCAGAAATTGACAGGGGCCTTTTAAAATCTCAAACAGACCTAATTAAATCATGAAAGTCAGAGAGCATCCACAGTTGATAAAATGGTGAGCTAAGGAAAACATGAAGGGGACTGTTAAGTACATAACTACACATCCAGTAGAGAATGGGGACAGAGAAGCCCCTCCCACTAGGGAATCATCCCACTGTTGAGTTGATAAAATGGGAGCTGAGGGTGACAATTCACTTTTCGAATCAAAAGCTTGAATTATAAAGTGGGACTGGTGTAGGTAAAAGGAAAAAAAAAACATCATCTGATCTTGCTTTGGTTTAATGGACTGTTTATATTTTGGTAAAGAAGGATATAAGGGTGCATTCCAGGAGTCTCTCTCTTTCTCCTCCCTACTTGCTTTAACCATCTGCTCATAATCCTTAGTCAAATTGTCTTTCCATTTCTGGAAGAACCATTCTTTATCTCAATTATTCTTAACTATTTTTATTTAACAGAGTTAACAAACTACATCCACCCATTCCAGTTCCAGGAGCTGTCTATATACAATTGCTGCCACTTTGAATGGCCATCAGCAATCAACTTAGGCTATTTTGAATATACTCATTGTATCAGACTATGTTGTTGTGCTAGTGAGCTGGCAAGTGAGGATTGAGCAGATATCTAGCTGTGGCATTTTTCATTATTTTTTATGCACTAAATTAGTGTAAAAGAGTATTGCTCTAAATTACTGCAGAAGTTGCCTATTTTGTTAAACACAGTTTAATGAAAAGAGCTGTCTGTCTTTGACCATGAGCAATCTGATGCTTAGTAAAATAGGGCAACTGCTCCATTCATGCTGTGTAAGTCACATGCCCAATTCTTTAAGCAATAACTACTTTGAAATACTGAAAACAGGCAGATCACAACTGTTCTCTCACATAATAATTTGAAAAAGAAAAGACAGAGTTGCCCATTACCAGCAGATAATATTGAGGATGGTGAAAACACCAAAAGGAGAGCTTGTTGAATAAGACATTATTAAATTTTGTTATGTGGGCTAAGTGTTTTCCCTGATTCTCAAACATTACCCAGAATTAATGTTAAAGGGACTAGGTACTGAACTAACCAAAATAAAAATTTGTCAAAGGAAAGGCTAAGCTCAAAACTGAAAGTCAAAAACCACAGTAAACAAATCAGAAATGCAATCTGAAATCAAAGTAAAAAGAAATGCAAAGTTCTAAATGCTTTGTGTTATGATACCACCACTAAACAGTTCAAAATGTTTTGTTGCAATCCAGAATCTTGGATAACCAGAAACTGCACCACACTAACGTTTATACCATTACAACAGTGACATCATGCACTGCAACTTCTGGCTGTCCCACAATAGCAATGAAAACAAAGCTGACCCAAAAGTGGAGGAACTCATGGTAAAATAAAATAGCAGCACGTACTGACACTAAATAGTTTAAGGATTTTTAAAACAAGCTTAATTCCACAAAATATTTAGTGAAATTCATTTCACATGCTCCGAAACTAGTTCAAAGAAAAATAAAAAGAACCCCCAATTATAACAAGGTACAGTCTACAGCTGGAGATGTCTCATTATACCCCTTACACCAAGAAATTGCGGAAGAAACAGATTCTTCACTCTGAGTCTGACACAGAACAGGTGTGCTGTACTTATGTGGGTATACTGACTCCAAGTGAGACATTATTGTTTTTAGTGAAGAGGGCCAGGAGATAAGGAGCCATAAGGCAAGCTAAGGTCAGAACTGAAAATAGATCTAGTCTTCCTGACAAATTGGAAATGTAATGAAAAAATCAGTAGTCCAAATTGAGAGGAAGAGATCAAAAAAACAGGTGCCCAGAAAGCACAAGGTCTATTTGGGAAACTCTGAAAGTTTGGAAATGTTTGGAGCAATCTTTTAAACTGTTTCTTTGACGATGTAACAGGCAGAATTGTGGGAAACAACAAAAAGCCCCAATAAGATATGAGAAAAAAAAAGACCAGATAACAAAATGAAATTAATTATTATCACTTATTGTGAATCTGGTTGGAACAAAAATCTGCAGCCACAGAGGGTTCCTAGGACTGAATTTGGGAGCCACTGTTCTAAATGAACAGCATGAGAATAAGAATATAAAAAGTCTGACAAATGAGAGGTGACCATTCAGTTTATAAATCTTGTTTGTTTAACTAATAGCTAAGCTGTCCCAATTTGCCATCCAGTCACTTCTTAAAGGATATCAAAGTTTTTGCTTCAGCTACTCGGCTCGGTAGTTTGTTCCTGTTTCCTACAACTGATAATCCCTCTAATTTCAGTCTGATGCCACCATACAGGCTTAAGGTAACGATAATTTCCAAACTAGTCTTTCCATACTTAAAAGAGTAATGTAGGAACAAGTTCTCCAAACATGGAACCTGTGAGACAGGTCTAGTTCTTTCCTTTTATTGGTCTTTCTTGGCCCCGGCTGAATTACCTGCAAGATACTTGCTGTAGCTGGCTGTATATTTTCTCTCCATTAGAATGCCTGGTGTTTTCTCCTATTGTGCTCTTCTTGTATCACTAACAATTGGTTAATTTTCACAATATATATTTACAATAAAGATCTTATGTTCAATAACCATGTTACAATTATTGATTTTAAAAATATGCTATTTTTAAAAGAGTTTGTATTTTGAATATACAGTTGGTATAGAAGAGGATCACCCCCTTTAAAAATATTCAATTTTGCTGCAAGGACATTCACTTTTTTCTCCTTCATCCACTGTGCAGTCAATTTTGTCGTGTGTTTCTGCTCATCGTTATGTTGAAAGGTGATCCTTCTATCCATCCTCAACTTTCTGGCTGCAGGTTTTCTTCCAAAATTTGACGGTATTTTGCCCCCCCATTTTTTCTTCTACCCTGACAAGTGCCCCAGTCCCAGCTGCAGATAAACACCTCCTACCACCTCCATGTTTTACTGTAGGTATGGTGTGTTTTGGATGGTAAGCTCGATTGGCTTTCTGCCAGGTGTACTGTTGGGTGTTGAGGCCAAATAGTTCTATTTTGGTCTTATCTGACCATAACACAATTTTCCATTTGGTCTCAGAATCTTCAAGGTATGTTTTGGCAAAGCTCAATTGAGACTTAATGTGGCCTTTTTTGAGAAGTGGCTTATTTCTTACAACCCTCCCACCCAAGCACCTGTGATATTGTTGTCACATGCAAACAATGAATTTTTGACTCTTTGGCATAAAGTGCTGTTACTCTTTCAACATTGACTCTGAATAGTTTCCTCATCACTCTTCCATCCAGTTTGGAGGGACGGCCTTATCCAGGGAGGGTCCTAGTAGTACCAAACATTGTCCATTCTTAATTATGGATTTTGGATGTGCTCCTAAGGATTGATAAAGCTTTTGAAATCTTTTTGTGTTCATCTCCTGACTTGTGCCTGTCCACAACTTTATCTCGGAGATCTTTTGAAAGTGCCTTGCCACCCATAGTCAATTGTTTTTTTTAGTTGCATTACCAAACACTGGAATGCTTCAGGAATAGCTAAACAAATTCTATTGATCACAGCTGATCACAGGTAGAATCCAATGACCTTAGTGTGCAATGGAGAAAGTGATTACTTACACCTGAATGAGTTTATGTAGTATTGAGTATTATTTGAGAGGTGGTTGATCTTTAATCAATCTCAAGGATGCTTGTCTTTTATTTATTATAACTTTTCCGAACTGTGCTATCATATGTTTGACCTGGATGTTAAAGGTTGCATTAAGTAAACAAAGCTAAAAAAAATTTTTTGTGTGTGTTTTCATTTTAGGATGTAAAGCAATAAAATGTGAATATTGTCAAAGGGGGTGATGCTTTTCTATATCCACTGTAGGTGTCAGAAAATAGTTGCACTAAGCAAAGCTGTGACTCTTGAAATACTATATTTTAAACAAGTGTTCTGTGTGTGCTGCAAATTGGTGGATCAATACTGGGATTTAAATTTAATAAATACACAGTAAACACAATTTAAAAAAAGAGTAACATACTGCAGTATTGCTGTATACAGCAATGCTGTACATTTAATTTATATTAGTTAAAACATTCTAAAGATGGAAAAGTTCTGCTTACCACAGTAAAGATTTCTAAGGAAATACCTCTTTTACGGCAGGTATTTCCTCTATTGTTAAATACTGTGGCAGTAAGAAATACAAGAAATGTGACTTCCTTTAGTACGTAGAGTTGAAGGAGGTTTGTTTTAATTGCACTTAGAATGCTGCGTGTTTTTTTGAAATCTGAGGGTTTGTTCTTCAAGAGAAGTGCAACCACACATTTTCTGAAAACGTAGCGGAATTTACCAATGTTTGGAAGTGCCCACTCAAATCCTTTTGCCTATATAAATGGACAAGAAGACACCAAAAGAACACAGAGAGGCAAATCTGACTGAAAACAAACTTAAAGGAGAACATCCAACACAGAGAAGAAATGAAATCATCAGCCGTGTTCATTGCAGTTGTCCTCTTCGCAGGCTTGTGCTCACAGATCTATGGACAAAGTAAGTTGGGCATTGGAGAATCATTGTTAACTAAAAACATCATTGCACTAATTATATGGAATTATTTCTGTTACATGACATAATTAGATTGTGATATTAAAAAAGGTATTAAGAAATAAAAACAAAATCCCATAGAAATGTTTTTTAATACATATATTGTGCATCTTGATATCTTATGAAGTCTGATATTTCAGTTTTTTTTTCTTTTTAATTATTAAGCATTGTAAATAATATAAGTAGGTGAGACATTTAAATGATATAGGCCATTCAAGACAAAGAGGATTAGATAACTTTGTGTAGGCGAAATCATTACTTTTATCATTTTTATTTTAGTCTGTGCTTTTTAAATTAAAGTAGCATTTTTACAAGCAAAAACTGTAATAATAGGTTAGGTAGATTGTAATTCTGAAGCAATAGTATATAGTCTGAATATAGTATCACTAAACATGATCTGTGTACAGTACTTGCAACTCTGTAATATTTTTAATTATTTATTTTCTAGATACAAATAAACCTTCACAATGCTGCTTCAGTTATGTGGAAAAAAGGATCCCTTTAAAAATGTTGTCCAACTATGAAATGACACGATCAGACTGCACTAGACCTGGCATTGTGTAAGTATTACTTTACATAAGCTAAGAAAGAACTTTAAATTAGTGGGTGTAGCATTTATGAATATATGTGACAGGGTGAGACTTTTTATTACAGCAGTACAACAGGAAATTTGACATAACTCAACATGCTATACACAGAGTACAGTAGGTGCCTATATAGCATATATACTGGTGGATATGTATAGTGCATGTTCTTCTTGATCTGAAGACTAAGTGACTTTTCAGTACAGTCAAGCTCTGGGCTATAGCTTGTTACTGTTGGTTGTGGCTGCCAGACACACACACACTGATGCAGCTCTGCAATCTCCTGCATTTCTTCAGCCTCCCCACTGAAATCAAATAATAATAAGAAACCATCATGGCAGGCTAAAGAAATTATTCCTTTAGGGTTTTCAAACCAAATCAACATTACAAGCTCTCTCAGATGAGTAGGGATTAAATAGAAGCAATGTGATTTCCATTTAAATCATGTTTACTGTACATATATAGATGAAATTCCAAATTAAGCATGCTAGTATCAAAGGAAATGAAATATTTACCAGAATTAAAAGGTTACTTTGCCACTAACTTATTTCAAAGTTGTAATGATCAAACCCTAATATTATTACTGCATGCAAATTAATAAACTTGTTCATCATCTTTTTTAATACTTTGTTCTGCAGATTCACCACAAGAAGAGGTCTTCTGGTCTGTGCTAATCCCGAACAGAAATGGGTCAAAGATAGCATTGATCATCTGAATGCAATTTTAAAAACATACCCTGAAGAATTAAATGGTGATGGCCTTTCTTCTGGAAAAAACTGAGAGGAAAAGCTTTGCCATTTTTATCCAATCAGACCAACATTACAGTCACTGGACTTCAGAAAATGTTATATATGCTGCCATTTATAAATGGATCTACTGTATATACGATTGATATTTTAATTTTTGGATCTCTTTAAGTACAAACTCCTTAAAAAATATTTAAATATGTTTAATTAAATATAATAAGGAAAGTTTTGAATTCAGAATAAAATACTTGCTAATAATACATCACTGCTTTAATTATTTTGGATTCCAATACAGCATTGCTTCTATTTATTTATTCTTTTAAGGTATACTCATTCCATCAGTTCCTATGCCTCTTTCTCACTAAAACCACAATAAGAGTATCAGATTTGCAGAACTGACCATCAGTTCTTTCAAATTCTCACTACACCAAATTCTCTTTCACAGAACATTTTACATTTTCCAGTTCAGTTGGTGCTTTCCAAAGGGTATCCAGATTAATACAACTGTGCATTCACTTTTATTATCCTCTTTGTAGACCCGACGGAAGCATTCTTTTGTTGTGATAAGTTCTTTGTCATGCCCTTGTCCAGTTCTAGGATTGGCCACCAGGCAACAAGAGATTAAATGTGTAAAAAAAAGTTTTTAGTTAGCTACTGTACATTTATTGGACTTGAGCTCTGTTCTCTGAACAATTATTCTGTGATGTTTTTGCCTACTTGTACTCGGACTATAAATGAGACATAATCCGTTCAGCATGTTAAAGTTCTAAGTGGTCTATGCCAGCAACACTACCTTCCACTACAAGTACTTGGAGCAATCTTCACTAAATGTACAAACCCTCTTGATACAGAGCAGAAGCAGTACCGGTCAAAAACATTTAGCATTATGAAGTACTTTATACAGTCATTGAGGCTGAACTTGCGACCTAATAAAGAACCTCATTCTGCACATTTGTACTTATGCATTTTTTTGTCATTTCTCAACGGTCTTGACCATAGGCAAGGATATGAACATTGATCATTAAATCTAGGACTTAATATCTATTTCAACTCCACTGGAGATAAAGAGAAACTTGCATTCTCCTCCACAATCTATGGAAAAAAAGACCCTAAAGTTCTTAAACTCTTCCATTTCAGGGGTTCTTCTTACTCATCTCTAAGAGGATTTCTCTCATTTTTAGGGATGTCATTTACCTCAAATTGACTGTATACTTGTTCCAACCACTACATGCTCCAGAAATGTCCAAATATCAAAATAAGCTAAGAGAAACAATTGCAGAAATACAATGCTTAGGTCATAATGTGTATGTTTACCAAGCCTCAGCTGTGTCTTGATATACTTGTCATGAAAATTATTAACAGGAGCGAGTCTCATGGAGTCTAAAGACCACAGAAATGAGGTATAAATTAATACCAAGTATGCAAAAACAATGCTTGCTATGCAAACACAGAAGCAAAATGGTGTGCCACAGTAATCCTGGACTCCATATTCATGCATACCTCTGAAAAACTACTCTAGGTTGTGCAAACTTAAACCATTTAAAGATTTACAAAGTTAACCATGTACAAGAAGGGAAACTACAACTTTTTACTGATATATTTGTGCAAGGACAAAACATTAGTTCATCTTTCCACAGCAGGCAGTTCACAATGCTATCAGCAAGAGTCACCATGTAACAATTCGTCTCACACACTGACACGAGATGATCGCTACCGCTAATCTGTCCTAAGTGGCGGCAGATGATAAAAGGATAGGCCAATATCACACCCCAATAAATCTCATGTATACTTCTTATTCTACACGTTTCAGTCCCCTAATGCTAATGCATTTATAGCCCACAAAAAACTAATAGTCAATCTCTATCATCACATAAAGAATATATTACATAAAATAAAAAAACATAATACAATCCATTACATATGCACCACCCCCCCCAAAAAATCCTTATATGTGGCACTACAAATATATACATTGTAAAAGGCGCTATATAGCGCCCGACCCGGCACAGACCACGCAGAGGCACGTGTACAAAAACACACAGGGTTTATTTTTTCTTCAGCTGTGTGACACGTCTTCCCCGTGCCACACAGTCCCAAATCACAAACTCACAGTACAATTCTCCACCTTGCTCCACCACTCCTCCCAGACAAGTTTCGTCTCCTTCTTCCTCCCAACTCTGGCTCCCCGAGTGGTGGTGGCTGGGCCCTTTAATAGCCCACCCGGAAGCGTTCCAGGTGATTAACCACCTGGTCCTAATTGCACTTCCGGGTGGGGCTGAAAGCTCGTCCAGCCGGGCTGTGGGAAGCAGGCAGCTCCCCCTAGCGGCCACGCCGGGCCCCAACCAAGCTGTGGAGGACTCCATCTCCCATGGAGCCCTGCGGGCGGTTGGGGAGTCACCGTCGGCCAGGGAGGCTGCCACCAAGCGTCCCGGGGGAGGTATTGGACTGCCCATGGCAGCTCCCCCGGAACATAAGTAGCACAAAATTGTGTACTTCACAACATATATATATATATATACTGCATATACAGTATAGTGCGATAAAGGCGCTATGTTGCGCCTGACCTGGCACAGACTGACCCAGAGGCACGTGTACAAATAACACAGACTTTATTTTCTTCAGTTGGAGGGCACGTCTTCCCCGTAATCCCTCCAGTCACAACACAGTCCCAAAAGCAGTTGAAATAAAACACAACTAATCATCACAAATACGCTCTTCTTCTGGCAGTGGCGGCGGCAGTGGCGGTGGCGGTGGCGGTGGTGGCAGCACTCCTCACATGCAACCTTGTCCTCTTCCTCCCGATTCTGGCCCTTGAGTAGTGGCTGCAGGCTCTTTTTGTAGCCCTCCCAGAAGTGCTCCAGGTAGTAATTGGCCTAATTAGGCTGCACTTCCGGGTGCGGCTGCATTCCAGCCCACAGAGGCTCGTTAAGCTATGCAGCTCCTCCGGGTGGTGGTCATGGAGCCCAACAGGTCTGGGTCCTGAAGTCCCACACCTGTGGACCCGATGTAACCCAGGAGGGCTGCCACCAAGCGTTCCGGGGGACGTAGAGTGCACCCCATGGCTGCTCCAGATCTAGTGTTGAAGGGGCGTCCCGGCCGGGCATGGGACCCAGCAGCCAGTCACACTGCCCCTCTCTCAGATGAGCCCGTGAGGCTCATTGGCACGGCCCTCCATGTCACGCACTGGCAGCGCTCCCCCCTCCAACCGGCACCCTGCGACTTGCCTTTTCAGCACCCCCTCCACGAGTTCCGTGTTCCTCCTGTTGTCACAACAGACAGGAGTCCTATTCTCTCCGCTGATGTCCTGGTTTTCCTCTGTCTCCGCAGAGGTCAGCCATTCTCCGGACGTTAGTACCCTGCCTCACATCCTCCCTTATCAGAGGAACCGGCATTCTCCCCTCGATTCATCCCTTTTCTCTTGGACGCCATGACGGTCTGGGTCCGCACATGGCAAACTCACAGCCCCATCTGCGTCTGCACAGAGCTACGTAGGGTGCTAGGACCCAGGGCACTCATCACGCCCCGTCCTGCCAGCCCTCTCAATCTTTCTCCCCTCACCTCGCGCACAGCCCTCACCGCCGCATCCACTGTCGAAGAACCCCCTACTCGGTTCCGATCATTCAAATCACGGGCCTTTTCGGTGGGCTCTCCTTTATGTTTTACGGGGTTGGCTTTACTCACCGTCCCCGCTGTCCTTCTCCGGCTGAAGAATCCAGTGTCGCGCCGTCCTGTTGCCGCTTGCAACAACTCCACCGACGCAACCGCCTTCCTCTTTAGTTCCAGCAACTCTGCCCAGAGGGCACGCAGCACCTGTGGAATAGGCCCTGCGGACTGAAGGCACTCCTCCAGTTCGTGCAGGGCCACAGGCAAGGACAGAAGGTTAGCCGATGGTGGGCTTACCTGTCCATCAGCAACACACATTGGCTGCTTCCTGTGGGCCTTTCCCTCTGGCCCAATCGGGTCTCTCCCTGGCACGTGATAGACATTCCTTTGTCCCACCTCCATCCACTCATTGGTGGGCCTGTAAGACACACCGTCCAATTGCGTGCCTGTCACGGGGAGGGACTTCCGGTCCATTGCCATCTTGTCTTACTTTTTCCCTGCTCGGCAGCACGCTCTTGTTGTTTTGAGTCGCAGTGTCTCCTGTTTTGCAACTCCTGCAGCTGCCACTGTGCTATCGAAGCCCCACAGACCAGCATGCGTCTGCCACTGACACAGATCCAGGCAGTCCCTGCCTGTAACACACAAAACACGCCCGGCCGGTTGCCGGTAAGCAGGGAACTCACCTCCCGGGTCCTGTCCAACCGAGGAAACGTCCTCGGCATGGCCTTACTAGACGCAATGCCTTCCCGGGCGCTCCTGCAACACCTGTTGTCTTTCTCCTGAGCCAGGGGAACACAGGCCTTCTGCGGACTGGTGACAGTGCGTGGGGTAAGTCTCTCCATCGGGGCTGGGTGCACACCGCCCCCACGGCACGTGTGTGGGTGCCCCCGCTGTGCTGGACCCTCCACAAAATTATTTGTGACAGGTCCCCGCCTTGAAACAGGTAGAGAGTCCCATCTGGGATGCCATTGTGGAGCTTGGCCCGGACACAGACAGGCGGACACATTGACGTCACCCAACACATGTTTATTATTACACATATTTACAAGAATAAAGTGCACCTCAAAACCCCCAAAGTCCAGTCCACAACACAATGCCTTCACTTCTCTTCAGGCCACCTCCTCACCTCCTCCCAGACCTTGTCTTTCTCACTCCCGACTCCAGCCATCAAATGGAGGGAGGCGGCCCCTTTTATAAGCGCTCGGATGTGCTCAAGGTGTGCTCCCGCAATCTCCCACTGACATGCCACAGTGTGGCGGAAGTGCCGGCTGTATCCTCAGAAGCACTCCGGGTGTCCCTGCACGTCTTCCCCCCAGCACTTCCGGGTGTGGCAGAAGTGCTGAGGTCCAGGGCTCCCAAGGCATCGGTGCGCCCCCTGGCGGTGACCACGGGCCCCTATAGAGTTAAGCTTCAAAGCTCTGTACCTGTGGTCCCCATAGCAACCAGGGTGGTTGCCCCCACGTGGTCTGAGGTGGGAGTACTCTCTCTTCCGGTACTCCAAGGCATCCCTGCCGGGTCGCCCCCCCCAGCCATCTGCCACAATATTTACAATAACAATATTCCTTCCCCAGTTCCCCTTCCAGAGATTGTAAATAGGTCCACAGTTCTGCCCGCTGATGCCGACAGGCAAAACGAGGAGTTCTGACAATTGCGGACTCCTAGCTGCAATCACATCTTCGTCATAAAAAACATACAGTCAGTCTTGCGCCATGATACAATACAATGAGTCCTTTGATATAGCTCACCCTAGTCCGTTGGAATTAGCGGAACATTTGAATTTCCCGATCAAAAGAATCACTTCCACCTTCTGAAAGGACTGTAGGAGCTCCTGGATTTCTTACATGGCCCGTGCAGCAGCTGATCTGTTTTTTATTCTCCGATTCTTTTTTTTCCCCTCCTTTTCTTCTTTTTCTCTTTAAAACGGCGCACTTTATGCAAATCACTCCATGAAAGAAAAAAGTAAAACCGGAAGTTTCACCTCTGGGGCACCGCTGTCAATCTCCGGATGTAAGAATGATCCCCACAACACCCGATTGACAGCAGAAAACATATTATATTTATGTGGCAGTGCTACAACCGTTTATACTCTTCCCCTGGAAGTTGTAATGCAGTCCGTTATTGGTTAAAGAACATTCTCTTACATGGTGCTATGCAAGGGTAATGATTTTTGTCTTCTGGGAGGTTATACTTGCGGTAAAAATGTATATCAATATGTTACTAATTTGTATTTTATTTCATGCCTTGTATGTAGTGTGAGTGCCGCAGAAGGTGGATGGATGTCCCAGAGGGTGATTCTTTGCCCAGACAAGACACTACTAAAAGAAACTGGAAGGACAGGCTCTCTGACTGGATGAGAGGAAGGAAACTTACCTGGCAGGGAGGCCAGTATGTTGGAAGGACCAGGGGAGACAACAGAATCTGGTTACTTTATTCCCTGATACACTAGAGGGCAGCATCCCTTGGAATTGAATCTTCTTTGGATACCTACTGTACAGGGCATCATGGAAGTTGGAGTTCCAGAATACAGCCCTGTTGGGTTCTGTGTGTGCCACCAGGAACTCTGCAGGGAGATATTGTCCCTACTTTGTGGGACTCCCATCTAATCATGTTCTAGCTCAGGAAGTACTCCTGGGTCAAAAGTAAAAGGAGCTGGATTGTATTTCTGTACTGTTCATACCCTGATTGTGTTAAATGTTATTGGTCATTAATAAAAGGGACAAAGATAAACTAACTTCTAAATATCAGAAAAGTACTTGTGTGAAACCGTTTTAGCAGAGACAACCTTAAGACCAGAGGTAGTGAAATTTCCAATAATCTTACTTTCATGGGAATTCCATATGGATAAGGCATGGTAAAAACAACATTGATCCACAATTCAGTGTGAGAAAGTTTAGACATTTTTGTGGTAGCAATGAAGAGTGAACAGTCACATGAGAAAACACATAAGCAATTAAATAGGACCCACACCACCCTCTGAGCAACAGGAATACATGTTCTGTCCACACACAAAGTTTGTTTTACTAAAAGCAACAGGATGCTGAGCCCAAAGAAGAGGGTGAAGTGTGGAATTGGGGACACCCTCAAGTGCCTTGTAAGAGGTATAGCAATTTCCTTGAGAACATTTCTCTAGTATATAGCTGGCAACAAATTCTTTGTTGGGTTTCTCAGAATAATTCTGATCTCCAACAAATATGGGAACTTAAAATTACAGATAAATTGTCCCCTGTAATTACTTTTGGTGCTTCTATACCTGTAGGGTAGGCAGCAAAGTTCTTGAAACAATAAGATGGGGGTGACCAGATCTGCTGTCACAGGCCTGAGTATCATTTGGTTCAGAACTTTAATGGAAGAGATAAAATAATTTTAAAAGTCAATGGTATTTATGTTATAAAAGCAGAACAAAATGTCAGGTGTCTGTTCCAGTAAGAATTGATTCAACAGCTTGGGCCCATTGCAAAAGCATGTGCAGTTTGGCAGAGAATTCAATTGTTGACAAAGAGAACAGCTATTTAAGAAAACAAGTGTCAGCCATTTCAGTCTTGTTACAGCACCCATGAAGAGCACCAGGTCATAACAGGAAGCATGGACCCAGGAATGTGGTCCTTGACATTTTACTGCAATATTGTTTGTGAGTAGATCTTTGAAAGGTTCATTCCAATAAAAGGCAAAAGCAGATTTTCTCTGGTACTGAATGACAATGGCTAACTGGGAAGTAAAATCTTGAAAATTTGTTTTCAATACTTGTGAGAAAATGGTGGAGACTCACAATATAGCCCTATAGAACAGGTCATGTGTACTGGGTATAGTGCTGTGTAAAGTAATCAATAGCTATACTTGAGTAAAAGTAAAGAAATGTTTCTGGAAAGCAACTCAAATAAAATATGCCTAATAGAAAATTACTCAGTTTTAAGGTATATGATATTAAGTTTACTTAATTATCAAAAGTACAAAGAGGTGGAAAAAGTAATAAAAAAATTACTCAAGTAGAAATATTACTATGCAAACAAACATTTACTCAACTGAAAGTAAAAGTATCTGACAAGTAAACAAAAAAGGTGCTATGGAAAAATTACTTGAGTACAGTTTAGTTACTTTAGTGAAAAATCAATTAGGATAAATTAGTTAACATTCTCAAATTTTTGTATTAGAAAATAAAAACAAATATACAGTACATAGCAATAAGACAGAAAAACAGAAAATGGTGTACTGTACATTATATAGCCTCGGAACCCCACAGATTTTGTTTTTTTTTCTGTCCTCCTGGCAATTAGACCTTACTTTTTTCTCTGTTACTTAGTATTGCCTAATCTTATTTTTATTTTTTTTATAAACTTCTTTCTTCATCTTGTAAAGCACTTTGAGCTTATATCATTTGTATGAAAACATGCTATATAAATAAATGTTGTTGTTGTTGTTGTTGTTTTTAAAATATAGATTATTGGCAATTATTCTCACTCTCTTCCTTAATTCCTTCTTGCCGAAAACAATACCTTAAAGGAAGAGAGTCCATTTGTGGTGGAGTGTAAAAAATACTTATTATTAGTCTGGATTGTTCCTGTCTTGCACCCAAGCTTACTGGGATAGACTCCAGTTTCCCCATGACTTTGCTCTGTTTAAGTGTGTTTAGAAGATAGATGGCTGAAGAAAAACCAGTGTGTTATTAAAATAATTACATTTATTGCATCTCATTTGAAACATTTCTGCAGGTGATTTATTCTGTACAAAATCAAAAGTCTTATCAAAATTAACCAACTGCTTTATTTAAAATTAGGGCAATGTATTTTTTCTTAAATTCCATCAGAACAATGTAAAATTACATTATTGCATATAAGTATTTGGATTTATATCACGTCTTGATAGCTGATTTCTATGAAATATATAGCATAATTAAGTATGTATTATTATGCATAGTTTCTTCACATGGTTATTGTTTATTTCGTTATAGAATTTGCTGTTTGACAGTAGAAGAAAATGGCACACCTTAGAAGCATTAGTTAAGCTGTATTTCCATTTAGGATTGTAATAAAAGGAAATTTTGGCAGTTCTTGGAACACATTATGGCAGCGTTTCTCAACATTTAAGTATTTGCGACCCAAGTTTTCATAACAGTTTTAATCGCGCCCCCCCCCTAACATTTGTTTGAAATGTAGATGCATATTTTATTATACCTACTTAACTTTTATCGACATTTATCTAACTCTATATTTATTGTTCTAGTATCAGAATGTAGTTTAAGTTAATTTGCTTTGGTTTCAACAGATGCTTTTTTCATATTTTTGATTCTTGTTTTCTTTTTTTCACATCTTTGCGTCCCCATTTTTGTTATTTCGCGCCCCCCTAGGGGGGCCCGCCCCACAGGTTGAGAACCACTGCATTATGGCATAATTTTAAGTGTCAAAACACCTTTTGCAAAGAGCCTTTGCATAAATGGGTGTGTGTATGGCTTCTTTTGTTATGTTATCTGGCTTCAGGTAATCTCCACTAACAATAATCCAGGTGTCACTTCTGGATATTTTGTTGAAGTTGTAAAAACGCAACTTGAATGTCCAAAAACAGTATGAGCAGATTAAGGTACAGAAAACATTTATGTGACGCAAATGCAGCAGTTTCATAGAAGAAAGGGTTATCCTTTTGGAGACAATTAAAGTTTCCTGTTTTGTTCAAGTAACCATAACTAAAGAAAAGTAAGATTTTGTGAAAAAGAAGAGTATCCAATTCTGGATTGATCTTTTCCAAAAACTGAAAGAAGAGTACAGGTGATTACAGTTTTGCTTCATGAATCTGCTACAGGTTGATTTATTTATCTAAACTATGTAAATATTAAAAATAGTACTTTTTTTCATAGTCATTTATATATAATCTGAAGACAGTTGCTGACTTGAATGACAATACTAAATTGCTTATAAGTGTGAATAAAGCGCTTACCTTAAAACACTGACATGAAAAATATTTAAGAAGGCATGTTTATTGGTTGTAAAAGTTTAAGTAGACAATTTTTTTATAATTTATCTTAGGAGGAACTAAATCGGGCATCTGCCTTGTGGAACATACATTGCATTAGACATCAGCGAAACAGCAATTCCCGCCATGGTAAACCTTTTATCATGTATAATGTTCCACATCTGTATGGTGCTGAAGACAATTTCTATCCTTGCAGTATAAAGGATATTGAGTTTTGTGAAGAAGAATGTCAGACTTTGCCCATTTGATCAGAGAGTATTTGAACTGTACTGCCTACTGGTGAATGAACTTCAATGATAAAGTAGAAGGAGCCACAGATCTCTGTATTTCATTGAGAAAATAAATACGTAGCTCACTCTAAGTCTGAATTGTGAATCCAAACCTTAGAGATAGGAAAAGATAGCAGTGATGTCTGCATGATAAGCAGATATACATGTAAAAGCATTTTTTAATACAAACAATTAAAACTTTATTGGACTGTTGCTATTTCATAAACAGTTTCCTTTGCTTTATTTCAGATAGCACGCAATTCTGATATAAGGTCTATTACCTTCTTATATCTTAACCACAGTCTGCCTGCATTCAGCAAGAAGTACTAATTTTAGTAGGGATTGTTACAAATATTTAAGCCCTTCTATGTGTATAGAGCATAAGTAAATCCCACTGTAAAAATATCAAAATATTGTTTGAATAAACATTGTTAGCCTGTGCACTTCATGTATATAATTTCCTTTCATAATAACCTGTTTTGGGAAAAAAGTAAAAAGCAAACAATCAATATTTTTGTTCTTTTTATTAGTAATGGGTGCCAAATAGCTACATTAATTGCTAAGGTCCTGAATATATAATTAGTATATTTATAGTGGTCAAAATCCATAAACCAACCAGAGCTCTTTAACACTTTGCTGATAACATACTTTTATTTTTTTTTAATAAGTGACAAAAATGTTAAGCAATTATTACACTGGTGACAGATTTAAAACATCATTTTGTAAAAACATGTATTAAACATTGCACCTTAAATGGCACATAACAACAATAGCTTAGTCCAATTGCACATTGATTTTTTTTCTTAAAGGTGGGAATATATTAACTATATAAAGTTTAAACAGATGGGTCTCTGTTAAATTCTAATAACAAAAATCTTAAAGATGTAACCATAAAACTTTCCAAGCTTTTCGATACATAACATTTTGACTAAAATTACAACATTAAATTGTATTGTAAATATCAGAATAGTAAATGCAATGAATACATTTCTAACAAAAGCTGGGATATAAGAAAACTAAATGTCATATCTGGCAATATGTTAACTTGATACACAGTTAAAATGAATACATCAGAATGATATGGTGAACTGCATGCTGATGCACAACTTGCACCATTATTGTGCTCTAGTGAAAGTGGAAGATAAGGAGTTCCCTCTAGAGAAGCTTCTTGCTTTACTGGACAGTTTTGTTGAGCAGATAAGAATTCTACTGCCTGGTCTGATTATAAAACAAACTGTGGGGTCCATAGTAGGGTCTAATTAAATGTTTCATCCTCATCATAAGCAGATCTAAATGTTATTACTGCTTCATCAGCCACAGTATCAGATGTTTGTTCAGCACTTACTGTCTCTGGCTCACTGTTGATCAAAATACAATTGGACTGAGGTCCTACATTATCCTCCACCTCAACACCACTTTCAGCTGGTTTACATTCTATAGATGCTACCTAAAAACATACAATACTCATTTTCACTTTTCATATATACTTTCTATAGTCATATCATTTGGTGATACATTTCACTGGTTCTCTTTTCCTTTTTTGATTCACCATTTGAAAAGAACAGTTACTTTCCAAGCTTTAGTCAAGATCTTGAGAAACAGGAAGTTTTCTAGTCCCCCCACCACCTTATGCATGGATTGGTTTACCATTGTGTATCCAACCAATGTCCACTCTTCTAGTGAGTAGCATCCACTTGCAGAGCCACAGCACCATACGTCACCGCAGTTGTAGACCCGCAGTCATAGACCTGCAGTTACAGACCCGGAAATGACGTCTCCGTCGTTTCAGGACTGACTTCATAAAATTACTTTTGGAAGGTTTCGGCAGGTCTCGGCAAAGCCTGGAAAGTAACGTCGGGTCAAAGGCCGGTTCAGAAACCAAATAATACACATCATTGTGAAGTTCAGAGGGTTTCTGCCATCATGTCGTGTCACACATCAAACTAAACAATACAGATAGTTTCTGTGAAATACACCCTTAACATTTATGTTGTGTTTGGGTCTGTGGGAACCATTTAACATGTTGACAAAATTAAAATCATCAAGATCTGTGTTAATTGAAAATAGTTTTTCGTTTACATTCATGAAACAAAGTATACAATATAATTACAATGTTTGCACCACATTAGAGTTTAGTAAAATGTTAATAATAAAAGTGATTACATTTTTTAAAATGTACTATGCATGTGTGCAATATTGGTCTAAACCATTTAGAATAAACATTTAAGCCAATCCAATATTTTTAAATATGTATGTGAAGAAAACGGCAATACATATTCTACACTGAATTATGCTATATATTATTTGCCTTATATAGAACCGCTCTAGTTTTTGTCACTTATTATTATAAATGAGGGGCCATCAAAAGAAAAAAATAAAAATACTAATAAGAACACAATTTATTTATATAGCACCCTGCCCAAAATTCAGAAAGAACAACAGGACCTATATAACATTGGATACAAATACAGGATATACAAAACATTCAAATAGAATAAAAGACAATAATTCAGACTAAAATACAACATATAATACTACAAAAAAATCTTGAACAAATAATATAAATTGTGATAAAAATTGAAACCCTGAATACCTGGACAGACAGAGGGGATAAACTGAAAGAATGGGCAGAATGTCAGGTCTGTTTAATGTCTCCCTAAACAAATGAGTTAAAAACAAATGAATGGAGTCAGCTGATGTCATTAATTTTGGGGGGTCATTCCACAGTCAGGGCGCTATATACAGCTGAAGGCCCTGCTATCACCCACAGCGTGCAGGTTAGTGTGGGGCACAGAATGAGAGGACCTTAGTGGGCAGGTCAATAGCAGAATTTGATATTTAATCCTGTTAGACACAGGTAGCAGTAAAGGTGCAGCAGGATGGCTGTGATGTGCTCGCTGTTGATGGTTCGTGTCAGGACTCTTGCAGTTGAGTTTTGAATCAGCTGGAGCTGTGATATAAGATTAGAAGTGGCACCTGCCAGCAGTGACTTACAATAATCAATGCGGGATGTGATAAAAGCAGGGACAAGATTCTCAGCATTAGAAAAGGAGAAAAATGAGCAAAATAAGAAATGTGACACAAGTGGAAGTTTATTAATGTGGCTTACATAGGTTAAATAAGAAAAGGAGGAATCAAAGTGACACTGAGATTCTTTGCAGTAAAAGAAGGTCTGATGAGATCATCACTAAGAATGGTTGAAGAGGAGCTTGTTTTCTTAAGTTGTACTGTAGTGCCACTTTGCAGGAGTTCAGTTATGTTGCAATTTAATTTTAAAGAGTTTTGCTGTGTTCAGGTTTTAATTTTAATTTAATTTCACAAATTGTGAAATTGTGATACGAGAAAGCTGTGATGAAGTGTAACTTTTAACACTGAAATAGATCTAATAATCATCTGCATAAAAATGATAAGCCAGTCCAAAGCTATGAATAACATGCTCAAGGGGAAGCATAGAGATACAAAAGTGCAGAGGATGTTACTTTATTAACAAGGGAAGTCAGATGGAGGATCTCCTGTGAGAAATTAAGGCATGAGGGTTGCCCTGGACATGACATAAGCTGCATGGCCACAACACCATATGCAATAACTTACTTTTATACAAACTGGGACAGTAGCTCCTCAAAAGGAAGGTAACAATGCTTAGCACAATAAGGAAAAATAAGCCAGAGCTCCCATCTCAACTGCTGGCCACACAGAATATGCCAGTGAAGACATTAAAATTGATCTAAACAAATGGCACATCCTTGGTGCACAATGTGATCTGCACAGGGATAGGAGATTCCATGGCCAGAAATGATAATGGACTACAGTACAATGCTACAAAAAGAGGAGAATTTAGACAAAACATTACGCTAGATGCTGGCCACAGGCAATTTTTTCAACATATTGAACATCTCAGAACCTTGAACCGAGACCAGAACAGGGAGAATGAGAAAGAGCCTTCTTGAGGAGCAGGGTAAACCATTGATGACATCTCACATCCTACTGGGACGACATGTGCCAAAGACCCCAGTATGTACAGCCATTGTGTTGATTCAACAGTCCAATCCACAGGGGAACCAATGACAGCACCCGTAGTATGTATGCATAGTGAGTGTGTTTGTGTGTCTCACTGTGTTATTTTAGCCTGCTGAACTGTACAGTTATTACAGTATTGTGTAGAAAATGAAAATATTCAGTTCTGCTTGATAAACAAATAGAATGTGATCTGAGGGTAAAGAGTAAACAGTTTATTTACATTGCTTGTTAAAATAAAGTGACCATCTGATTTAAAAAAAAAGTCCCTCAACAGTACATACGTAGCAAAAATGTAATCATAAGTTGAGATTCAACACAATTATCTTTCATGCTTCTCAAAGAGAAATTAAAATACAATGTTTGCAAACTACTGCATTTGTGAAGGGCTGAAGTGTGGAGGGCTATCCAAAACTATCATTGAGTGTATTTCAGTAATGTGTGTAGTGACTTATAAAACCACAATATTACATTAAAATATACTGCTCAAAAAAATTAAAGTAAGGAACACTTTTGAATCCGAGTATAGCATCAAGTTAATGAAATTTGTGGGCTATTGATCTGGTCAGTTAAGTAGCAGAGGGGCTTGTTCATCAGTTTCAGCTGCTTTGGTGCACTAGATGGGCAACAATGAGACAACCCCCAAAACAGGAATGAATGGTTTAACAGGTGTAGGGAGGCCACTGACATGTTTCCCTCCTCATCTGTTTTTTCACTCATTTTGCATTTGGCTATGGTCAGTGTCACTATAATGGTAGTTTGAGGTGATACCTGGACACTACAGACCTGGCACAGGTAGTCCAACTTCTCCAGGACATTACATCAATACGTGCCATTGCCAGAAGGTTTGCTGTGTCTCCCAACACAGTCTCAAGGGCATTGAGGAGATTCCAGGAGACAGGCAGTTACTGTAGAAGCGCTGGACAGGGTCCCTCATAGAAGGTCCTTAACCCATCAGCAGGACTGGAGGAACAGGATGAGCACTGCCAGAACATAAAAAATGACCTCCAGCAGGCAGGCCACTGGTGTGAATGTCTCTGACCTCTGACAAAAAGAAACAGACTTTATGAGGGTGGCCTGAGGGCCCGACCTGCCAGATCGATAGTCATTTCCGGAGGGTGGAACTGGACCTGGGGGGTTGCCAGCCAAGATCCTGAGCTGTTTCATCGTGCAGTGGGTGCAGCAACGTGCTGTACCAGTGCATTCTCCCCAACCTGACGTAACCTGATATATCAATGTCTGAATGAAACTCTGACTATAGCTGATGGAAAACCTGACAGGTCCATCACTACTTGTCACTGTAAAAAAATCAAAATTGTAAATTCTTTTAAAGTTAAAAAATCTGTAATTATACTACGAATCTTAATGTGTAATGTAAAGCTGCATATAATAAAATAGACAAGGTTTTTAAAGAAGTAAAATCATGACACTCAATTTAACAATTATGACAATTTAACAAAACAGTTACATTGCACATTCTCGTGCAAAAATGAAACAATACTTTACAAAATGTCAAAAAAAAGTTGCTAGAAAAAATAATAAATGACATACTAAAATACTAAAGAATAAATAACATATAGAAACAGATATTCTTCTTTTGTCTGTTCCCATTTAAGGATCACCACAGCTTACCTTAGGGTGTCACATGCACAGGACCACATTAAGGATGTGCATTCTAATGTGAGTTGTCTCTCAGTCTCTCTGATATGGTCTGGTTTGCCAAAACCAATCATTTTAAATCTTTGGTCCAGCAGCGCAGCCAAGGCCAACACCCTTCCTTCAGATGCACACCACAGATAGAAAATAGCAATAATCAATATTACTTAATAAAGTGACAAAGTTATTCATTGTTTGAAATGTTTTTAGATCATTACTGCCTACCTAAATGAATGGATCCTTCCCTGGTCACCTTGGTACTCTTGGTACACTATGGATTCAGAACTTTCTTTTAAATCATTCACAGACAGTTAAAGTACAGGACACTTTTTCAATAGTCATTCATTCAAACACAGGAAGTCTGCAGGGGTGTGTCTTATCACCATTACTGTTTACTCTGTACACAAGTGACCTGAGACAGAACAATGAGCACTGCTCCATTATCAAGTATGCGGATGACACCATGCTCATAGGAGGCATATCTGGGGAGGATGAAAGCCACTATCTAAATCAAGTGGACTGTATGGTAAACTGGTGCAATAAAAACTCTCTCACTCTGAATGTAAAAAAGACTAAAGAAATGATATTTGATTTTAAGAGACAGAAATCTGTATGTTCACCTATTGTAGTTCTGGGAGAGGAGGTAGAAATAGTGACTGAATATAAATACTTGGGAACTTATAACAATCTTAACTGGAATACAAATACAAAAAAATTATTCTCTAAATGCAACTAGCGCTTATTTCTCCTCCATAAACTCAAACTATTTAAAGTAGACAAGGACCTCATGTTGTCCTTTTATCGCACTATGATCCAGTCTGTGATCACTTTCCGTTTCATTGCCTAGTTTAATAGTCTGACAAACCAAAACTCAAAAAAGCTCCAGCAGATTACGAAGTTTGCAGCTAAAGTTATTGGGGCTGATATAGATGATTTGACTAGTGTATGTCAGAGGACAATGTTAAAGAAACTGGAAATCATCTCAACTGATGACAGACATCCATTACATGTAGAACTAAAGTTCAGTAAATCAGGAAGGATAGTCACTTTGAAAACCCACACAAATCGCTCCAGGAACTCCTTTCTTCCTTGTGCCATACGGCTTTTCAATAAGAAATATCGGAGATAATGATTAAGGTTTTGATATATATCCTGCAACCTTTTTTTTTTTTTTTGGTGTAAATATGCTTTATCTAACTGCCTTACCTCAACCGTTCTTGTTTCTGTTTGTTTTATTTAATTCTGTCTGTTATTAGATGCAACTGAGAAGGCAAATTTCAAGTTTTCTTGTGTAAACATGACTAAATAAAGAAACTTTAAACCTTAATTGAATGGATCCTTCCCTGGTCACCTTGGTACTCTTCTTCAAGATTTTGTGTTGTTTCATGCGATATATTGGGATTATCTTTGATGCAGACACCATTCTCTCAGCAGACATTTCAGTTGTTGCATGTTTTAGTGGAAGGAGGGGGGGGAGGCAGGCATTCATTAATGATATCATACTCCCCATTTGTTACAAAACAACCTCTGTATTTAAATTAGATAAGGCAGCATCATCTGGCACATACTGGCCATGCAAGCGCTGCAAAATGTCATAAGTGCTGTTCAATCTAGTGTCTGCACATCATTTGCTGCATCTCAGATAGTTTTTCCTTTGCTTTGCAACTTGACGGGAAGAAAGATATGATTTTTGTTGCTTTTTGATGAATTTCCTGGAGCTTGGGGATCTGGTCAATTGCCTTCTTTACTATCAGATTCAGGTTATGGGCAAAGCATGGGGCATGACGAACTTTCAGGAGCTGGGCACTGGCAACAAGACTGGCTGCACTGTCAGTCACCATGCAGTATATTTTGCCACTGATTCCCCAGTCCATCATTACCACACTCATGGACTCCATAATGTGAGCAGCAGTGTGTGCCTTGGGAAATTGGCTGACCTCAAGGAGGTCTGTGGCTAGTTTGGCTTCAGCTGTAACATAATGGCACATAGACACCCAGATAACCATTCATATTCATGGAGGTCCACATATCAGATGTCAGGTTCACAAATTCAGTCTGCTTTACTTCAGCCATTGCTTTCTCTTTGGCTGTACAGTACTTGTCCTGAACCATGGTTTTCAGTGTCTTTCTGATTGGGAGGATGTAGCTTAAATAAAGTTTGTTAACAAAAGCCTGGACGCCATTATCTTCAACAATAGTAAATGGCTGAAAATCCTTTACCAACATGTCAACCAAAACCTCATCCAGTTACTCTTGTAAGTAAGTAAAAACTTATTTATAGAGCACCTATCGCAGACAGAAGTCACAATGTGCTAAACAATAAAATAATAGATAATAAAGAAATATCAACCGTAAAGAATAAAGAATATCAAAACATATAACACAAAAGAAAATTAAATATTAAAAAACAAAATACAAAACAAGGCTACCCAAATGCCTGTCTGAACAGATGTGTTTTAAGCTGAGAGGCCAGACGGGAGCACTCTAGCCATCCAAAACACCAACACAAACAGGCACAAGTTTTGCACACAGCCCAAGTTTTATTTAAGTGGAGAAGCGTTTTTTCCCTCACTCCTAACAGTAGCACAGTACACAAATATTATCTGCCTAATTTAAAAATAAAGGACACACACACAAAACAAACTTATTGCAGTGTGTCTAAGTAAACTGTGGACACCCCCAGCGGACCCCAGGCTCCAGACAAACATTAACCAGTGCTGGTTCATAACTGTTGAAATATTTGTAACAATATGATAATAAATTTGTCAAACCTTGTTTAGATGTTCCAGTGTGAGCAGATACAGCGATGCGTTGACCTCAAGTGGTGAAGCATTGAAGATGTATTATTGTGAAACGCAAATTGCTTATCGCAAATTATGCATTTTACCTTTGATGGAGATTCTAAGTCAAATAAATTCCACACCAGAGATTGAGACTTCTTGCATGAACCTTCCATAATATATTCCAAAATTAATTGCAAAATAGGCTAGTTGTATTATTGCTATGTGTATATCGCTTGCTCCAGACATATAAACCCTCAAATTCAGAAGCATGCATTGCTACTTTAAAGTAGTTTAGGTGCTTGGCAGGTATTCTGCCAAACCGAAAGTGGTTATTGAAGATCAGTTTACATTTTACAGATTACATTTTTAGTTCTCCGGACAAAGCAGATAAAGAGCTGAGAAGACTGATCCTGACATTCTTTTGAAACACATGATCATGAGTCACACTATAGTAGTATTAAGGCAGGGTGCTTCTGTCAAAATGTCAATCAAAAATGATTGATGACTTGATCACCCCTCCCCCATCCTCTGATTAGTGGATTTAAATGATGCACCCTGCCCCCCGACCTGTTGTTGGTGGGTTTAAATGATGCCCTAACCCCGCCCAGACCCCACCTTAATCCCACCCACCCATCTAATTGGTTCATGGTTTGTGCCAAGAGCAGTTTGATGGGTGTTGATCCCACCCAGACCCCACCTTCATCCCACCCCACCCGCCTGATTGGTTCAGGGTTTGTGTCAAGAGCAGTTTGATGGATGCCAGGTCAAAAGAACACAATCAAATAAGCCCCTCCCTTCTGAAAGTTGTGTATAAAAAGCAGTTCTTATTTGGCTCTAAAGACTCTGTGATGAAATGGACTCTATTACCAATGCCCCAGTGAAGCGTCGGATCCGCAGGCTCTTTAGATTCAAGGAAGACAAACCTAGCTGTACTTTTTTCGATCATTTATGCTTTTTTCCAACAATAAAATCAGAGTAATTGAGGTTAAGCGAAATGAGAAGGGAAACCTTACCGTGGCTGTTTCAAGCAAGGTACAGACAGGGATGCCTTCTGATGAAGTGCAGTTTTCAGTAATGGACTGGCTCGCTCTGAAGGCTCACATACCGTATATCGACCAAGCTATTAGCGTAGCTAATTTGAATAACCGGATGAAAGGTGTTAAAAGACATTTGCTGCCTGAGTTTCTTCAAGCTGAAGCGGCAGACAATGGCCAGACTAAGTTGTCCAAAACATGGTCAGAATCAGGCGATGACGAAAAGGAAAACTGCCCGCAAGTTTACAGCCTGATTACAGTCTCTGGTCGAGCGTCTTTGAGGCAGACAGTTTATTCCTGTCTCCAGGACTGTCGATGCCTATCCCCGTCTCCGCTAATTGTGCTCAGATGGATACCTCTTACCTAGCTCCAGGACAGCCGTGGGTGAACAGACAAGTTCCACAGGAACCAATGTAGATCGGACTTTCTGAGACAGATATGGATTGTCCTGATGGTGTGCTGCCTGAAACCTGGAAAAAGGTCCTGCAACTTGTTAAAGGGCTGTTGACAGCTCTGCTCGACTTTGATGTCTACTGTGACCAGAAAAAAGACTGTCAAGGCTGAAAGATAGACCATCCCAGCCAGACAAGACATTCCTACCACAGTGAACCTGATATCGCATACCACATATGACACTTTCAGAAGATTCTGAAGATTTTCCACAAGCCTTGGCTGAAACGGCTGGCTGTGAAAGTTCTGGGGTATTATAACATTTTCCTATCTTTTCACAAAACACATCTGATGATTGAAAAGTCTGTTGATGAATTTGAAAATACCTACTCTATTCATGATGCTATAATGCAGAAATTTTATGAAATGGATGAACACTCCTACTCTGTAACCCGCCCTATTGCAAATGAGTTTTCTAAGTGTAACCTTGATCCTGATGTGTGTAAGAATCCCTTGGGTAACTATGACCTTGAATATGCTGAAGTGTCAGAACTTGCTTGTAATTCTGAACCTGATGCCATGCCAGTCTGAACAACTCAGACTGTTAAATAAATGTTTTCTAAGTTGATAAGTTGTGTCAGTGTCTGTTTTATCACTGGCGATGGAGCAGGTCTTGGAAAAAACATATTATAATTATGAGAACACTGGGTCCTTGGGGGGTAAAGAATCCTTGAAAAGAGCTGTCTTGCAGTCGGGTCACAATATTAGTGATCAAGAGGTGTCCGAGTGGTTAAGGATTCAGCAATACGTTTTTTAAAGCCCGCTTGTTTGACGCGTATAATAATCAATAATATGCTGTACTGTGATCTTGACTGCCAGGACTCCCGAGAGAACAGACTGTATTAACAATAATTATATTTCATTTAGTCCTTTCCATAAAAAATAAATAAATAGAAAACATTTTTCTAATAAGATATTGAAGATGCACTGTTTGTCTTTCAGTGAGAATCTGAGTCATCTTTCAGTATTAACGGCAAGCTGTGTAATGGACCTGTCCGAACGCTTATTTATATATACCGAAAACAGCAAGGATTTTCTGAAAGCATACTTTATAATAAGGAGAGTGATTTCTTTTAGCAAATGTGTGCCCTTTGACCCGTTTTAAGCGGGCAGCTGTGTAATAGGTTGGTGTCAGGCTGAATGCTTATACATACATACATATATAACGAAAAGAGCAGTATTTTTTTAAAGCAGAATTTATAATAAGGAGAGTGATTTCTTTTAGCAGTTCTGTGCCCTTTGACCCGTTTTAAGACCACTTTACATTTACAACAGGAAGATATGAACTTATGTTAAAGATTGGTATGTGTGAACCTGTTCTTGTGGCAGCTGCCCAAGTACGCATATCAGCAAAAAGCTAATCTTACACATAGTATTTCACATAATGTTTGAGCAGGTGTGCGCTCCATTTTAAGATTGCCTAACATAATATCTTTTCCGCGCAACACGAAAAGTATCTTAAGTCTTCTTGTCTCTGAATAAAAAAGCAATACTGTATAAGGTTAATTCTGCAAGAATAAACCATTTGGAAAATGTCTCATAAATGTTCGGTATAAAGAGCGGTATTATTTAAAATGTGGTGCATTTGATAGAAAAGGGTTTGTTTCAGATAGATAGATACAGTAGATTTTTTATACATATCAAACATGATTTAAAAGGGAATTGCTGTATACTATTTACCTCTGTGTGATTTTTAAAAAGCTTATATCGAACTAGTTATCTCGTGCTTTACATGCAATACCTAAAATCCTTTACCTTCAAAAGTTAAAAACCGCAAAATGAGTGTCTGTTTACTCAGTGAAAGAGGGGGCTCAGCAGCACACAACTGAGTGCACGGCAGAGCCTGCCAGATTCAAGCAACAGGAACGTGGTTGCTCTCTCTCTCTACACGCTGAGACATGAACGTGCAGCAGGTGTCAGCGTGCCTTTCTGTGAGATGGGGTAGCTGTTTCACTGCAGGGCCTGTCAGCGTGCTTTTGATTGAGGTGGCTTTCTGTGAGATGGGGAAGGCTGTTTCACTTGAAATTAAAACCGGTTTAGATTGAACAGGCTTTCCTTTTTTATACAAATTATAAAGCAAAGGATAGATAGATAGGTAGATATTTTAATCTTGTGATAATATTAAAATAATAGATGTAGGGACATGTTCCAGCACCGTTGAGAGGATATGCAGGAGCAGCTATAAGGGAGACCTTGCTGGCTGGGTATGAGCAGTAACATCTCTGGACATGTCGATCAGGCCATGGGTTCATGGCAAGGTCATTCTTTTGATATAAAGGACCTCAGGAGAAGGGGCAGGGAGGGGGGGGGTGCCAACCAACAAACAGGTTTTGACAGACCGGGGGGCAATGCAGAGGCAGCATCCATCAAACTGCTCTTGATACAAACCCTGAACTAATCAGGTAGGTGGGGTGGGATTAAGGTGGGGTCTGGGTGGGATCAACACCCATCAAACTGCTCTTGACACAAACCCTGGCCAATCTGGGGGAATGGGGTGGGATTAAGGTGGACTCTGGGTGGGTTTAGGGAGGGGATAGGTTTGAATTCACCAATCACAGGACAGGGGATGGGGCACATCATTTAAATCCACCAATCAGAGAAAATGGGGAGGGGAGATCAAGTCATCAATCATTTTTGATTGACATTTTGACAAAAGTACCCTGCCTTAATACTACTCACTGTGTTTTGGCAAGGCAGAACATTTGCATATTTGGGCCACTTATGGCTACATCTTGGCTAATTATTTACTAAAAAGTAAACAGTTATTGTTTAAGCTTCAGTTATTATTGTACATTGAAATTTCTTTCATTATTTATATGCCTACTTTGGCTACCACGTAATAACAAGCTATTGTCTTTTTATTAAAATGTATTTAAGTAACCAGTCTTTTACAGTGTTTTTAACAGTTGTGTTTTCTTTATCATCAGACCCTTGGTCTATTATATTTGAACTGTTTAAGACTATATCATTGGTCTATTGTGCTGGGATTGTATCTTCACAGGATATCTCAGTTTTAACCTTCTTCACATCGTTGCTGGGAGTTCATTTTGCTCTAGATCTGCTCCTTCTCTTGGCATGTCAGAGGACTGGGACTTCTCAAAATGTGGCTTGCCTCACTTGCAGAGGCACAATAATATGAAATCTATGTCAAATTTAGCATATATACAATGTACTACCTTAACCTAAGACTTCAAAATATCAACAAAAGTTCAGAAGAAATATTTCCATGACCAAATGGTGAACTTTGTAAACTGGAATGTGAAAGTCTCAATCATGAATTAAAGAGAAAAAATATGTTCTTGCACTTAACTAAATGTCAAGGTAATATTTTTACAGAAGAGTCACTTTTAAACAAGGACCACTTTCAGTTGTAAAGAGAGGGGTCTGGCCAAAATGTTTCACACTAGCTATACAAAGAAAACCAGGGGTGTGGGAAATTTAATACACAGTACTATCCCATTAGTGGTGTCAGATGCAATATCTGATTCTGAAGGGTGATATGTCATGGTGATGGGCAATTTATCTAATACTAATTTGATTTTGATTAATATCTATACACCTAACGTGGATGATAGAGCTTTCTTGCAAAATGTATTTGCATCTATCCCAAATGTGAACACTCACAAAATTATAATGGCCGGAAACTTTAATTATGTTTTTAATCCAGACCTGGACAAATACAACAGTGATAATGTCTAATACTGCAAAGATAATCACAGTTTGTAACAGATCATAACTTATCTGACCCATGGAGGTTCTTACATCCTAACCTAAGAGTATACTCCTTCTTCTCACCTGTTCATCATTGTTGATTGATTATTTCCTCATATACAATAATTTTATGCCCACTATCAAATCTTGTAAGTACGATGCTATTGTAATCTCTGATCATGGAGCTTAAATTACTGCGCCCTACACACTCATCTAATAGTTGGCATCTTAGCCCCCTGTCAGTAGCTGATGAGAACTGTACAAAATTCATATCCAAGCAAATTGATTATTTTCTTGAGACAAATGCTTCCTCAGAGGTCTCAGCAGGTATACTCTGGGAAACTCTGAAGACATTTTTAAGAGGACAGAGTATTTAATATTTTCTCACAAAAATAAACTGCAAACCAAGAAGGCATCTGAGTTAATCAGCAAAGTTACCAGAATAGATCTAGAATACACCAGGCACTCTATAGGAAAAGACAGTTTTTGCATTCACAATTTAACCTCTTGACTATTAAATAAATTAAACAGCTTATCTTTAAATTTTGATATCATTATTATGAACATGGAGAAAAGGACAATAAGATCTCAGCTGATCAAATCTGCAAGCAGGAAGTTTGTAATGCAATAACAGCAATTAACAACACGGAGATAAAATTATAGACCATAAAAATATAACTCACACATTTAGAGAGTACTATACGTCCTTATATTCAACTCAGTTTAAAGAAGATTCAATAAGACACAATCACATAAGTTTTTTGATTTATTAGAGATACCACAGCTAGATAGTTTTACTGCTACAGAACTGGATAAACCTCTGACACTTTCAGAATCACTAGATGCTATAAACTCAGTTTAAAGTGGGAAAGGAGCCTGTCCTAATGGCTACCCAGTAGACTTTTAAATAAATTTTCAAATAAGTTAGCTCTACTATTATTAGCAACATGTATTGAAGCTAAAGACAAAAAATTCTAACTCAGATTTTTCGCCAAGCATTAATTACCATCTTTCCTAAGAAAAACAAGGACCTACTACAATATGTATCATATATACCTTCTGAATAACAAAGTTAAGATTCTCTCCAAAGTTGTAGCCAGAAGGATTGAGAAAGTGCTTCCTTCTGTAATATCACAAGACCAAACTGGATTTATTAAAGGCAGACACTTAACTTCTAACCTTTGAACTTTTTTTTAATATAATATATTCACCCATTATTACTAATACCCCAGAGATCCTATCTTTAGATGCAGAAAAAGCATTTGATATGGTTGAATGGGACTACTTATTCACCACATTACACAAATTTGGGTTCGGTCCAAACATATGTGCATGGATAAAACTACTTTATACTAGTCCAGAAACCTCAGTTCGTATTAGAAACATCTCCCTTTTCACCTTTGCTCTTTGCCATTGCCATTGAACTGTTGGCTGTATATTTTCGAAATGTATCACAAATAAAGAGGATTTTCAGAGAAGGACTTGTAAGGAAAATATCACTATATGCAGATGATATGGTACTGTATATATCGGACCCACAAAATTCTGTGCCAGCAGTCCTAAAAGCATTAGCAGATTTTCAAAAGATATCTGGACTTAAAACCAATTTGATTAAAAGCATGCTTTTTCCAGTGAATTCTCTAGCACGTAATACCAGACTGGACACCTTCCCATTTATCTTAACAGATTAGTTTAAATTTCTAGGATTAAATATTACAAGTAAATACAAAGTTCTTTGTAATGAATTGAACAAGACATGACTAAATAGTTTACTTTCCACCTTACTTTAGCAGGGAGAATCAACATTGTTAAGGTGACCATCCTTCTGAAGCTGCTCTTCCTATTTCAAAGCATCCACAACAAATCATTTTTTAAGAAATTAGACTCAATCATAATTTCATTTATTTGGAATTCGAAACATCCACACATCCAAAGGGTGACTCTACAATGACCTAAAGCAGAAGGGGGCATGGCACTACCCAACTTTCAATTTTATTACTGGACGGCAAATGTACAAGCTATAAAGACCTGGTACCTCATGTATAAACGTTGCATACACACAAAAATGTTTCCATGCTCACATCGCGATGTATAAAAACTAAACTTGGCATAAACCCATGCACATTCTCATGCCAGCTCAAACCATAGCATACACAAGTTTTTAGCTTGGTTTTGCAAACTGGCGGAACCCAGTGTCAAAGCAATGCTACTGTTCCTGGGTGGCTTTACCTTTATTTTTTAGATTCACATCCCTGTTGTGGCTTTATCAAATACACTGAAATTAACCACATATCACTCTTTTAGTTTAATGAATCTGATTGTAACCAACCTGTAACCATATAATGGTGCACGGAATGGCCAAAATATTCCAAATACTATAGCTGCTTTACCATTTTTACTCTCAGTGCACCACTGAGTATTTTAAGCCACTGTATCTGAGTGTGGAATTACAGCTCTACAGCAGCTGATCGAAAGCTCTACCGCAGATTGTGTCAAGAGTGGAGATAATTATTGGGGTATACCTTATACCACACATTGCCTCAGCCATGCGCACAGTCTATTTGAACTTCGCCTATTCAGAAACAGCTTCATCCCAAGAGATATAAACACACTCAATTAGTCCATCAAGTGCTCCCAGTAGAACTGTTTGTACTTATAAGTACAATTACATCACTGTAAACTTGCATTACAGTTGTAATATTGCACAACTTGAGCCAGTTATGCTTTCATATTGTATACTTTTCATTGTTTTTTATCATAAAAGTGATAAAAGTGAAAATAATGCATATGTAACAATTCCCATGAAAATAACAATCTCTTTAAATTGTACATCCAATTAACCATACCCCGGGGTGGGCGAGTAAAGTGAGCAGGGGGCGGAACCCCCTAGTATAAACAAAAAAAATTGGTTTAGGTGCTTGAAAGACTGAATTGAGATCAGATGAGTGTTTTGTGTCTGTGTCATTCAAAGGTATAAGCTCCAGGTGTCACTGATATACTGACACGAACTGGTGCTACACATCCACATCATTACATGCATTGGAAATAAAACACTGAGCTTTTGAAGCACAGTTGTTTAGAAAACTACACCTCAAACCACTGTGCCCAGGGCAACCCCATGTTAGCCTCATTAATGAAGACCCTGTAAACACTACACTGATTGATACTGTACAGGCATTGATATGAAGATTTACATGTGCACTGGCAACAGCTATCCATATTTATAGTAATTTGCAAAAAAATCTGTCTTTGCCAAAAACATTTATTCTTGTTTACTGTAAGAACGGCCCTTACTAAACATGTATCTCAAAGCATGAGCAAATTCAACCTGATACACGTAATACCACTGTGGTCTGTGGCCGGCTTGTCTTCCCGGCCAATACCCCCAAGGCCGCCAGATGGAGCCCTCCCTGCAGCATGGAGGTGCCCCAAAGACCAGCAGGGAATCCTGGACAATGGAGTTTTCATCCACAGCCCTGCTGGATACCCCAGGGGCTGCTAGATGGAGCTGCAGGGAGGAGCAAAGAATATTATTTGCCCTATGCCCCGGAAGTACGTCCGAGTCACATGGACAAGGGGAATGACGTGCTTCCGGGGTGAAGAAAAAGAAGAGTTTTGATCTGACCTGGAAGTGCTAAGAAGTCACATGGACTGAGGGTTCAGAAGCACTTCCAGGTCACGGACTATAAAAGGACTGTGGCAGCTCCCAGACGGCGAGCTGAGCTGGGTGGAAGGGTGGCAACGCGTCTGGGAGTGGAGGATTGTTTATTGTGATTAGCATTGTGTATTTAATGAGTATTGTGGAGGAGAGGGTACTTTGTGCACTGTTGTTAATAAATATAGTCTACTTTTGGACTTTTACTTGGTGTCTGGATTCTTGGACAGGGTTTCAAGGGAGCAATAGCGCCCCCTATCTGTCACACCACTTAAAATTCAAAGTACCAACCCTGCAGTTTACCTATTGTAACATAATATAGCTATGACAACCAATGAAACCCTCAGTCAGGTCTACAGTTTTGTCATACACATGACACAAGACACACATTTTCATTAGATATATCTTGACCATCAATACCAGTGGTCATAGCAGTAATAATGAACATAAGGAAGAAGATGAATATTTATGAGAAGAGACTGGAACAGTGATAAAGTACTTGACAGTATAAATAGAACATATAGGAAAGTAAGTAGAACATATAGAATATCGAACATAAAAAGTGTAAAACATATGAATATATATATTGATTTATATATACAGTGAATAATATACCATATAACAGCGTTCGCTATAGAAGTGAGTCAGTGAGATACAGAGACTGGAATATTTATGAAAAGAGCCAGAGTATTATGGTGAAGGAAGTGTCTTGAATCGTATTAATACATCTCTTCTTATGCCTTCTACTAGCCATCATTTCTAATATGCACAATTTGCTGTTTTATTTTTTGACACTAAGTAATCTCCAGCACAATCATTTCTGTAATGTTGATGATCCAGAAAGATTTGTTTCACAATTATCACAACTCTGTTGAAATTTTCAAACCTGGTAGTGAAATGGGCAGTGGAAATGAATGAATGTAACTTCTGAAACCTTAGTTAGAAAAAGTAAGCTGACATGCACAGTGGAAATGCCTCAACCCCTCCATCAAACCCCCCTCCCAAACCAACTTCCAGCCAGTGCATTTCGAAACACTAAACTGACATGCACACTGGGATTGAAGCGCAGTTTGAAGCACTGAGCAGACATGTTCCCTGGGATCGAAGCGTGGAGTGTGGCTCAAAACACTGAGCACACATGTGCACTGGGATTGAAGCATGGAGCACAATTTGAAAACACTGAGCTGACATGCACATTGAGATTGAACCATGGTTTGAAACATTGAGCAGACATGTGCACTGGGATTATAGTGTGGAGTGGAGTTCGTAACACTGAGCTGATGTATGTACTGTAGTTCAAAGTACGCTTTGTCAAGCCTTGACAAATTCTAAGCTATTGCACTGTACATTGTTGCGAGTCTACCAAATATTTAACACTTAACCCTCTAGTGATGTTTTGTAATTTGTATTGACACACTTCAGTTGATATAGTTCACTGACAGACTGAAATGACAATTCAGGTATTTGCTGACAATTCATTATTGGTATTCTGTCATTTACTTTGTCTAATACATAGTGCCAAAGATATATTATTATATAGTATATTGTAGTGACGGATGATGCTTACGTCCCAGAAGGCTCTTTGACGCTGCGCCTAAAATTAGACTTTTAATTATGATTTCTTTCATGTTGGTTTTTAGCTTTTGGCAATGGGAGTGCTTTATTGAAGTTGAGTTTGAGTTGGATTACCACCACTAACCGATGCTGCCTGGTGTATGTGTCCCAGTATTGGGATTTAGGGGTGGAGGCTTAATTTGAATATTGCCATTTGTAGTGCTTGTCTGCATTACTTGAACGTACAATCCAACCATTATTAAGAAAAGAGTAAAGAAAAGGTGTTTTTCTTGAAAAATCAAGTGTGTCTGTTTGTTGCAATATTTTATATATTGTGACAAACAGACACACTTGATTTATCAAGTAGTCCATTATGACAAGTACAGGGTGGTTTCCATTCTCATTGCATGGGAAAGGGCCCAGGAGGTCTGCACCAATTCTGTCCCTGGATGCCCCTACCTGGTATTGTTGCAAATAGGCACAGGAGTGACCTGCAGGCACCTTATACACAGTGCAGGTGGTGCAAGTGCCCACATACAGATCCATGTTGTTTTGGCAGCCAACCCAGTAAAATTTTCCATGTAGCCTCTGTAGGGTCTTCATTACTCTGAAGTTCACCGCCCCCACCATGCCATGGACTGCCTGGAGTGCAGTCTTTTGGAGTGCCGGAGGAACCACGAGCTGCCAGAGCCTTGCTCCTTGGGAAGGCTCCACCCATTTGTGATATAAGATGTTGTGGTCTAGTGCCAGTCTGTTAAGCTGAGACCTGTAGGCCTTTGATGTGGGTCCCATCTGTGACAGTTCTGCGTGACCTGGGGTGCTTCCAGACTCAACCCAGTGTTGAACCATTGAAAGCACAGGATCTACAGCTTGTGCTCTGCCTACCTCAGCTGGGTGTGGCTCTCTCATTAGGCTGGAAACAAGATGCAGCGGTGGAAAGTGGTTCACCTCCTTCTTACCGTGAGCAATGGTGGCAGTGAGTTGCCACACAAGGGCGATGAGGCAGAGCTTCGGCATTCACCTGCTGGCTCCCAACTCTGTGCTGTACTTGAAAATCAAACCCTTGGAGCTTCTCAAGTCAGCCAGCCATTTGACCCTCAGTTTTCTTGAAGCTTAGCAGCCAGGTCAGAGAAGCATGGTCAGTGCATAACAGGAACCTTTTACCATACAAATAAGGCCGGTATTTTTTTAGGGTGCTGATGACTGTCAGGAGCTCCCTTCTGGTGACAAAGTAGTTGTGTTCAGATGCTGCCTGAACCCACTTCTCATATCCAGTGAGCAAAGCCAGTGTAAACTGGCAATGTGATCAAGTGCATTGTCAATGCATGGAATTGGGTAGGAGACCTTCCTGGTCACATTATTAAGCTGCCTGTACTCCACACGGAAGTGCCAACTGCCATTTTTTTCCCAGGCTAATGCAATTGGTGCTGCCCATAGATTGTCACAGGCTTCAACAATGCCAACCTCCACCATTTTTGTAGTTGCCAGAGTGTCACTTCACATTTGGCAAAAGGCACGTAATGTGGGTGGAGCTTAATTGGTGTTGCATCATCTGTGTCAATCGTGTGCTGTATCAAGTTGGTGCCACAGTTATTGACCTCTGCAGCGGTGTGGGCAAATTCCTGTATTAGCTCATCGACTAGGTGCTGTTGGCTGAGCTGCAGCCCAGCTTTTGCTGCGACTATGTAGTTCTTCAATGGCAGAGTGGAGGCATGAAGAGGAACTAGTTCTTAAAAATATGGTGGTCTGTAGTTGGCTGGCATCTTAGGGTGATGGCTTTGACTGCTCAGTTGGTGGCAGTACACCTGGTCGCAGTCTGATGGCATCTGAAGCTGATGATGTGGACTGGCAGGTGTCTGTGTGATCAGTGTCTGCCATTGATGGTCAGAACTTGCAGTTGGCAGCACTGCAACAGACTGTGGCTGGATGGTGCTGGGTGGTACCTGTGAGCAGTGCTGGAGCAACTGGTGGTGACTGGAGGGTTAAGCAGGTTTTGTCAACTTGCTGTCTTCCATGCCACAGCTGGGTAGAATGGCATTTTACAATCAGCTCCCCTTTACAGGCATTTAAGCAGGTTTCTATTGCAAAGAGAAAGTCCAGTCAGAGTATTGCATTCATCTTGAATGTCAGCCAGCCAAACTCGTGCTCTGTTCTAATCCCCTGCCAGCCAAAAATCAAGACTCACCTCCCTCTCATTTTTGTCAGTGCACAAGCTGACATTTATTGCCCGCCACCCACCAGGCTGGCCACATTCTGTGTGATGCAGCACACCTGGGTGCACCAGAGAATTGTTCAAGCCAGTATCCACAAGTCCATAGCATTTTTTGCCTTCCAGGTAACATGGAAGATCCTAGTGTGTCTCTGAGGTGCCCCACCTGCTGTATAGTAAGGGGACTAGCTGACAGAGATTCTGTTCCCCTCATTACACCATCTGCTGAAGAGTCCCGATGTTACAGCACTTGTTTCTGTGGTGTTCCTGCAGTCAGAGGGCTTACCGCATCTTTGCACGCAGCGGTGAAATCTGATGACCTTTTTTGCTTTCGGCGATTGCCATTCGAACAGAGGCCTCTGGTGCATCAAGTCCTTCCTCAACTGCACACTCCTTGCACTGCGCACTGTAACGTCAACTTGACGGCTTCAGAGTAACTTTCTAACACTCATTCTTAGAATGCCCTCAACCCGCTCAGCTTTGGAGACAGCATGGGAGAGTGTGTGAGAAACAGAGAGACATACTAAGGCATGCAGGAAACCATGTAGCACTAACTCTTCTTGAGCTGAGGTGGGAAAAGATGAGCATCCATGGTGGGCATAATACCGAATATCAGCTGCGAATACCCCAATGGTCTCCCTGTCCAGCAGACCACTTCACGAGCATGACCGTCCAGTGCCAAAGCGAGTACTGTCACCTCTTTGGAAACCCATTCATTGTGCCAGGCTGCTAGCTGGAACTGAACAAAGTAGGGTACCCATGAAGCAGTGCCATTATATTGACCCTCTTTCACTTTAGGGGGTGCTGGTGTACCAACACTCGCTTGAGGATGTCCCGAGAACGATGGCACCGAACGTGACATTGCTCCAACTGACAAGGGAGTTCTCTCTCCAGCCTAGTGCTTCCAATCTAGCAGCCTTTTTGCCTTGTCAATCTCTTCGTCTTGCATCTCTCACCATTTATTGTACTTTCTTGCGTGAGTCATCCATTTCAGTGTCACTTTGTTCAAAAAAATCATCCCATTCCTGACACCTGTGTGACACACACACACTTGATTTATCAAGAAAAACACTTTTTCTTTACTCTTTTCTTAATACTGGTAGCACTGTACATTCAATTACTGCAAACAACCACTACAACAGGTCATATTCAAATTAAGTCTCCACCCTTTCGTCCCGATACATATATATACATATATACGTACATACATATACATATATACATATATATACACTAGATAGCATCAGCTAGTGGTGGTAAGGAAACTCAAACCCCTGCTTTGAACTTCATAGAACACTCCCAAAAGCTACAAACAAAATTTAACTCAACAGCTGTTTGAAACCAACCCACCCCAAGGGTGTCCAGAAAGTTGTAAGGAGGCTGCTATGGTTGACCAATTTAATTTGCAGGAAGGTGTCCCAGGCATCCACCAATGAAAAAAGACAGGCTTTGGCAGCTTATAAAGGACATCTTCGAGTGTTGGCATTATATAGTGGTATCTTTCCAGTGCTCTATTCAGTGCTTTTGGATAAATGCAGATTCTTATTTTCCCAGCTTTTTTAACTATGACCTTGTTACTTACGTATCCAGTCCCTGGGTTCAGTCACTAGGGCTAGATGGCCATCATATATGTTTTTTTCCATCTGGGCTTTAAAGGCTGTTCTGAGGGCAACTGGAACATTGTGTGGTGAGCGTTGCACTGGTGTGACATTCCGATCCAGGTCAAAGTGTACTTCCCCAGGGAGAGACTCTATGGGACTGTTAAATACATCACGATATCTGGTGGTAAGCTGGTGTTCAGTCAGAATCTCTGTGATATGGCCTTCTAGATTATGAAGTTCTCCCAGTATCATAATGTGCAAGAATCCCAAACATTTACATGTTGAACCTGATAGGAGCAGATTTTGGTTTGCTTCAACTATTTCAAATTCTAGCTGGTGGCTATGTCCCCTTATCAGGCATTTGGTGTAAAACTTGCCCTATGACTTCATCACCTCCCCCAAATACAGCTTCAATCTTGTCTGACTAGGAATGATTTGCCAATTTATGTTTATCCTGTAGGCTCATGACATGGCAATGTTGTCTGGTGCAATGGAGCTGTAGAATGAAAAGCCATTTTTTCTCGGGAGTTGGGTGACCCCATCATACTAGCAATGTATATGTGTTCATCAGTGTTGTTCTCCTCCTGTTCAAGCTCAGCTTGGGTGTCCACCTATGCATCTGACTCTGGTCTCCTTTCATTTTAAGGCACACCATCACAAAATGGTTGAGAGTTCTGCAGAGTTGGCTGACCTTGCCAAAAGCTGGGCACATGTCTTTTCCCAAGTTGTGCATGCTGCCACAGTACTTACATTTTTTTGCACACCTGGGGTTACTCGGAAGTCGTGGTTGGTGGGCTTGAGTGTGCCTTGTTGTGCTGGCTTTCAGACATGGTGTTAATTATGTTGTTTGGTTTAGTCTGCATTAGCATCTTTATTCATAAGTCTGTTTGCTCCACAGCTTGGCAGATGTCAATAGCAGATGACAGAGTACGTTTCCATTCTGTTAGCAAGCAGCACTGTGTTCTTTCATCAGCAATACCTAGCACCAGCATCTTTCAACTGTCCATAATTATTGTACACGTTGCAGCTTTCTCTGTTAGTTTAGTTACAAATATGTGTACTGTGTGGAAGGCAGCCTGGACACAACCAGACACCGGCAGTTCTAAAAGACACACACACGTTTATTCTTGACAAGGTCCTCAAATACCAGTCCCGCACACACACAGTGCTCCAGCACCAAGCACCCTTCTATTCCTGGGCCTTTCAATGGTCTTCCTTGGGCTGCCTTTCCTCCTCACTCCCTAGCGTTGCCTTCTTCCACCCGACTTTGGCTCTCTGATCGTAGGAAGGTGGTCCCCTTTTATCCCCACCTGGATGTGATCCAGGTACCTCAGATGAACTTCCTGCGGCACTTCCTGGTGTGGCGGAAGTGCCGCACGAGCACCCGGAAGCACTCTGGGTGACCCTGGAATTCCTTCCACCAGCACTTCCTGGTGTGGCGGAAGTGCTGGTTTCCAGGGCTCTAGGATCCTCTGGGCAACCCCTTGCGGTGGCCATGGTCCCCAGTAGGGTTGAGCTTCCAAGCTCAGTTCCCGTGGCCCCCATACTAACTAGGGTGGCTGCCCTCTCGTGGTCCGGGGGAGGTATAGTCCATCTCTCGATCTCTCTATGATGCCCAGCCGCCTGCCACAACTATCTCACCTTCCTCTTGCTTGAGGGATCCAAGGACAAACCTCTTGAATATGACATTCTTTGTTGACTCAAATGCCTCTTGTGGGTGTCCAAGATGGCGACAGTGTCATTTTGTTGTTCTTCTGTCTAGGGTCAAGTGCAGATTATGTCCGTAGACATGTCGGTATTGACTATCTATTACTTGTCTCAGGGTGGTTGCTTGTACCTGAGTGGGTTTTTCATGCAGTCCAGTGGCTAACATAAAGTCTTGAAATTCCGCATTGAAGATCTCCAAGTTCGTAGCCATGTCGCCAGACATCTTCAACTCGGCTGGTGGTGATATGGCATTCATATACTGCACACTAATGCTTGGTTATTTTTCAAATGGCTTTTCAATTTTTCAGTATTTTTCAAATGGCTTTTCAGCTGTATGTGTAGTTGATTTGTCATAAAATCTGTGCAGTTGTGGTTCAAACTTCTCACACCAAGTTTGTGTATATAAGCCACATGGAGCCGGTTTACACAAGCTGACGTCTTTATTCAAACTGTCAAGCAAGCAACTGCCAACAGGACTCACCGTTTGTTTTTATAGTGTCTGCCACCACATGGCAGTATAACCCCTTTACAACATTGTCTTGGTAGAGTGTGCATTCCGTTGCCAATGTATTCTGTCCTAAATGACAGCCCACAAGTTTTTATGTAATTTCCTAAAGGCCAATATATTTGACAGTGTTTTATTTTAAACTAATCTGAATTATTTTTAACATATTACCCATATTCATTAGGGTTAGGTTGTAGACATGTAATGTTTGGTGACAATATACAAAAAGTAACAATGCATATAGTACTGTAGTTATGGTGTCTTTTTTATAATTAACAAAACTCATTGTTTTGTATGAAATGTTATGCTTTGTATTTTTATGTTTGGCAATGGAATGTTTCAGTATACAGCCGATTTATTCCATGTTTGAAGGTGTACATTGTCAGTATTCACCATTACATTTAGTCCCAGTGTAATGTGTGCCAGTGTGGCTGACAGAGGTGCAGCCGATGAGTTCAAGTAATGGGGGACAAGACACTTTCTCACCCTGATGCCCAAGCTCTTCTCATAAATATTCTCATCTTGTGCTTTCTTTCAATAATACCATATTACTATTATTAATATTGAATTCTGTCAGAGGTGGCTGGGGTGGCGACCCGGCCGGGATGCCCAGGAGGACCGGAGGAGGGCTTGCGCCTTCCCCAGACCATCTGGGGGCGACTGCCCTGGTTCCTTTGGGAGCCACGGGTACAGAGCTTTGAGGCTCCACCCTGTAGGGGCCCGTGGTCACCACCAGGGGGTGCCCCCATGCCTTTGGAGCCCTGGACCTCAGCACTTCTGCCACACCTGGAAGTGCTGGGGGGAAGAGGAGCAGGGACACCCGAAGTGCTTCCGGGGATACAGCCGGCACTTCCACCACACTGGGGTGTGTCGGTGGGAGATTGCCGGGAGACACCTGGAGCACATCCAGGTGTTAATAAAAGGGGCCACATCCCTTCATTCAAGGATGGAGTCGGGTGAGGAGTGGACAAAGCAGGTGAAAGGAGAGTGGAGGCGGCCTGAAGAAGAGGCAAAGTGTGTGCGAGGCCTGGACTTGGGGTAAAGTGGGTTGTGTGCACTGTCTTTTGTAAATAGTTTGAAAAATAAATGTGTGGTGTTTTGCAACAAGTCTGCCTGTCTGTGTCTGGGACTTAGTCCACACTGGCGTAGTCGGCAGGATGCTCTGCCTGTTTCAAGGCGGGGACCTGGAAACAAAAATATCGTTGTGGACAAAAATGTGTTTGTTATTTTATGTTTATAACAGAAGGATGGTAAAGCCTTGAATGAAATTCAGTGTTGATGATCGGTGATAAGTGACAGCAGGTGCCTGCTTTGGGTAACAGGACAGGAACGGAGCAGGAAAGCGTTAAATATGTCAGTGACTGGGATTGTGTAACTGGAATCTGGTTTAAGAATACAGAAATGATAAAAAGCTTAGTCTTTTAATAATTCTGTTTACATAAATGATTTATTCTGCCATGCTGTAGTTCGGATAATGTCTTATTTACTGATCCCTCACCCTCTTTTGACAAGATGCATTCACAAGGGATTGATGCTACTGACAAAGTCAGGTGCTTTTTTGAATCTCTGGTTCCAGATATGTTTATCCAGCTGCTCCTTCTTGCCAGTACTTAAGTGATATTTATGTCCACCTCTGGATGAATTATTTTTTTATCTCATTAACGCAGAAGTCACAAGGCTCCCACAAATTGCAGAAGATGCTGCCGATGGCACTGATTCTGTTTGAAAGACAGTTTTAATTAGTTATGCAACACATTATTTTATTCAAATTACATTTTGGAAATCAACAATACATATTAGCTACAGATTAGGAAAATCACTGAACACTAAAAACGTTTAATGAGGAATGTCTTGTGCATATACTGTTAGGATGATCATGTCAGCTTTGTAAACTCTAATGTTAAGTGTCTCTCAGCCTCTCTGACATGTTCGACATGGGGTAGAATAGAAGATGGACTGTTGCAATATGCGTGCAGCCTTGCTGCAAGTATGCTCATCAAATTACTTAGACAAGACTCCTCACAACAAACGTTATATCCCATGTGACTCTTTCATAATGTTTCTTAAAGTATTTATTGACTAATAGATAAATACCACATCATTTTTGTGAAAAAAGTCTTTGCTTTGTCTGTGCTCCATGGACAAGTCCCATCTAGGGGAACCGCAATATTCAAACTCATATCAAAACACCGAGCAGATGGAGAAAGGCCACTGCATTTACTTGTTGAGCCAAAGAAGATTGGCAGACTGACTGACTAATAGGTATTCTGACGGCAGAGATGCTAGTAATGTCATTGCGCTAGCACTCCTTAAAACCATGTGACGGGCGCATTTGAAATAAGTGTCTAAGCAGCTTTTCGAAAGCTCTTTCCCGTACTTACGGGATAAGGATTATGCGGGACCTGTCCCACAATTTTTTTCATTGTGCTATTCAGAGCTTCCGTACAAATTTACCAATTCACACACTGCATGTCTGAGAAATGGTGTAATGTACACAATGAAGGGAAACGCTTTTTAAAAACGATACCACCAAATTTATCATTTTGGATAATTGGGCAAACTTCGTTCATAACAAGAAGTGGTTGTCAGAAGTTTACTGCAGTATTTTTCAGTGTAATTAACTGAAGCTATTTTAATCATTTAAGCAGGATTTATAAAAGTCAATTTCATGTGTTTTTTTTTGCAAATTTGAGGAAGAGTTATTATATTCAGACAATTTAACAGCTTTTGGGATGCAGTTTACACCACATAATAAAGCTGTTTTGTCTTTTGTTCTTGAGACTGAACAGCTCTTCTAACTGTGACCATGATGTACACTCTTAAGTTAATGTTTGCTGAATGGCAGTATATGGTTCTTTACTGGGTTTTGTGGTTCCTTATAGAGCCATTGCTTGACAAAGAACCATTTAATTCTGGGACAGGTTGATTGCTTATGAAGTTGGTTCTTTGTGCTATTAAAAACTTCCTAAAATGAATAAAAAAATGTAAATTTTAACTTATAGTAGGCTACCTAGGAGGATGCTTAAGAAAACCAGGACTTAGCATGTGTTATTATATACAGCGAGAGAACTTTAAACATCATGACCTACTGGTATTTCACAAATATCAGTCATTATCCAACCCACTATATCCTAACATAGGGTCACGGGGGTCTGCTGGAGCCAATCCCAGCAAACACAGGCCAGGAACAAATCCCCGGGCAGGGCACAAACCCACCGCAGATTTCACAAATGTGTCACCTTCTATTCATACCTTCTTTATAAAGAAAGGTTCTTTCAGAAACCTTTGTGTAGATGAGTCTTTTAGGAACTAAAATGGTTTCTCTGTGGCACTGCTCTGAAGAACCACTTGGCACCTTTATTTTTAATAGTGTGTAGTAAACAGTGTCTCTGCTACCACTATACCTGGAACTTTGTGCTGCATTTTCCATTGCGCAGATACTTTTGCGTGTTGCAGAAACCCACAGTTTGGAAAGGCTGAATCAGGGCCACAGCAGACAAAAATCTGGACCATTACACCGTGATATACTGAGATGTGTTCACTTACTGAGCCAAAGAAAACTAGAGAACTGCATGGCCATTATGTCATTAATTTAAATATATTGTGCTTCCAGAATTCAGATTCTGACATATAACCACCAAAATTTATGCAGGATTTTTTATTTTAATTAGCCTCTGTGAACCCTTTGATTTTGAACATAGCTAATTACTTTTACTTTGTAACAACCACCTTGGAAATGTAATGAAGTAGGATCCATCCATCCATCCATTATCCATCCCACTATGCTGTAGATCGTTAGACAAAATAAATATATATTTTAAAGGGTAAAAGTATGGTGACAGTGCTGACAAGTAACATCAGCCAGAGATAAGTCACCCAAGTATGAGCTGGCATTACACCACCAGTGGTAGTGGTTCCTATATAAATGGCAAGTTGCATGCTTTTCCAAGTAGTGTGGCAAAAGACAAGCAGTCCTTTCAAGGATAAGAAGCCACTTCAGAGAGCCATGTAAACAGCACAGAATCCATCCATTGCGGCGATCTATGCAAAGGCTACAGTGTTTAGATTTAAAAAGTGCCTCAAAAAGTACAATTCTTCACAAAATCAACTCAACTACAGTAAATAATGTAAATGTAATTCGTAACCTTCCATTTCTAAAAGTACAAGTAAAATGCAGGGTCTCCCCCAATTGTATATTGTTATTGTGAAGTTTCTGAACTCTTTTAGGATCTCCCCCCACAACGGGATGGAATGCTGAAGCATGACTGCCACATCCGTGGAGGACTGCTTGTCCATGGCCAAGGCAACCTCAGGTTCAGAGCGCAGCAGCAGAGAGCCTCGGAAACAACTACAAGCTGATCAAGATCGCTGATGGGTGATGCAAGGGACATTATAAAAGCAGGGAACAGTATAACTTGGTCACTGACCTGGCCCATGGGCTGTGTCTGCGTATAGGAGAGTTGTAGCCTCCCGCTGCAAGTACTGAGACTCAGCCTTGTGTTTTGGGGTGCAAGACAGTGATTCACGCATGGGGTTTTGTACCAATGGAACCCCAAGAGGCATATGATATACCGACACCAGCAGAGCAAAATGAGGCTCCTGTAGGTGCTCAGGTCTAAGCGCTCCCCAGGGATGTGCAGGTGAAGATGTCTCCCTCAGGCGACCCAGAGTGTTTCCTGTTTTGCTTCGTGCACACGGCAACATTGATGTGCTGGGACAGGGAAACCTGGCCCCATTTTTAACTGGGGAGGCTCTACAGGTCATGCAAAACCTCCCTCCTGAAACACTCGATGATTATGATCTCTTGAAGCAACAGATCCTCCTCCACATGGCTGTGAGCCCAGTTTTCAAGGGGTGGAAGTTTTGTCTGTAGCACCCCATACAAGGACACATCCAGGGCTCCATAGACTCCATGATTCAAAGCTGGCTTTGCTGAGACACTTTTGAGTGCATTGCGGAGAAGCTCACTATTGATGCAGTCCAGGGATGGACGAAGGCCTTTGTGATGAAATGCTACGACGTTCACTCACTGCTGGATCTGACCAAGGCTTGACCCTGATTTCGACCCAGCCAGCACAGACCTCCAGGGTCACCAGGGCCATGGGTGGAAGACACCATAGTGGGAACACCATAGTGCAGCTGCTTTCACCATGATGAACCAGGACATCTGTATCAGAAGTCCCATCTCCCACCTGCGCAAACAATGGGTATCTGTCTAGCCCAGGTATGCGGCTCGCAAGTCCCCCCAAGATGTTAAAGGAGGACAATTTTAAGGTCTCTATTACGGCGGCCAGACAGGAATTCTTGGCACTGTTGCACTCTCGTAGCGACCTCTGCGTAGTCCAATGTAACTTGCACTGGCAGACCTCTTAAAAGACCAAAGACAAAGTGAACATCCGCTGCGTCCATGGGGACATTAAAACATATGAGACTATATTACTCCCTTTGAAATTTAAAGGGAAAAAGTTTAAGGTTTGGACTGCTATATCAGAAACCTCACCCTGGCCACTCCTAATAGGAAAAAGGAATACCCCCTTCCCACAGGTCTTGGCCACCTGTAGAGCATCTTCCCCTGTAGTGGATAGAGAGGGGCTTGCCACAGACAATGTCAGTTGAGGAACAGGGTTTGAAATTGAAGCAGAGTTGTCCAGCATGGTAGAGGACGAATCCTCAAGTGAAGACCCAGGACAGATGGAAAACTGTTCTACGCTGTCGCAAACACCAACAGCCTCCCCAAAGTGGACACTCAATATGGACCCAGATGAAAGCGAAGTAGCAGTGAGAGGTGAGTGTGATATTGCATCGAACATGGAGGAAGCAGAGACTGCCATCCAGATTGAGTTTTATCGTCTGCAACGAGAAAATAGCAACTTGGATTTTGCATTCAGACAAGCCCAGTTTGCAAATGACTCTTACTATCTGGAGAGAGAGGACCCAAATTTTAAAACACCACATTTTTTACTTAATAATGGGTTTCTGTATTGGGTAATTTTTGATTGCATGGGTGATGGGCGTATCGAGCAGTTAGTAGTGCCAAGTGAGCATAGGGACAAGGTTTTAAAAATTGCTCTGTCAGGTTTTGGGGGGTCAACCTGGAGTGGAAAAGATGAGGGAATGCATTTCAAACTCTTCATTGGGTGAATATGGGCTGGGATGTGGAGCAATTTTATAAGGCCTGTCCCAACTGTCAAATAGTTTCCACTCACAGACCTGACAGGGCTCCCCGTGTACCGATGCCTAATTTAGACATCCCCTTTGAGAGGGTGGGATTAGATATTGTTGGCCTGGTCCCCAAGAGTAAAAATGGCTTTCAGTATATGCTCGTATTAGTTGATTACGCCACATAATACCCAGAAGTGGCCATGCCGCGGTGAGCAGACGCCCGTTCGGTTGCAAAAGCACTCTCAGAAATGTTCACAAATACTGGTATCCCTCGCAAGATTTTGACTGATCAGACCACACCCTTTATGTCTTGCATCATGAAGCAGCTATGTGAAACCTTTGCAATTAAGCAGTTACACTCCACAGTTTGTCATCCTCAGATGAATGGCCTGACTGAACAATTTAATAAAACCCCAAAACAGATGATTCATTGAATCGCTCATGACGACCCGACCTTGTGGGATACAGTAGTGCCCTTTCTCCTGTTTGCTTTTAGGGAGTCTCCACAGGCATCTACTGGGCTGAGCCCTTTTGAGCTACTTTTTGGCCATCGAAATCATCGAAGGGTGCATATCCCCTGTGATTTATAAAGTTAGGATTCCAGGGTAGTGGAAGCCTGTGCAGGTTTTGCATATGAACCTGCTAAAGGAGTGGCATGAACCGTGTGAGGTCATGGTCAAGTCCACAGCGGTATATCAAAAAGAAGTTGCTAGAGGATTTAACTGACACAGAATTGCTATCGGTGATCTAGTGGAAGTCCGACATCTTTTCGGCCGTGCCTGGCTGGACAACAATTGTGGAGCACAAGATCCTAACACTGCGTGGTGTTACAGTACTGGTGCCCCCGTATTGCCTGCCAGAGGGGACAAGGAAGGTGATACATGGAGACCTTCAGCAGATGCTTCAGTTAGTCTTTATTCATCCAAGCAAAAGCGAGTGGCGGAGCCCAAATGTACTTGTCTCAAAGCTCGATGGTTTGGTTTGGTTCTGCATTGATTTTAGGCATTTGAATAAGATTTCCAAGTTTGATGCATACCCGATGCCGCATGTGGACAAGCTATTGGAGAAGCTTGGGTAGACCTCATATACTTACACCCTAGACCTCACGAAGGGATATTGGCAAGTACCCTTGGAGGAGTCCAGGTGCAGGAACATTACATTCGCCACTCCTGACAGGCTAATTACACACAGCTAATTACAATACAATTAAAGGGAAAATATTTTTAACTTTCAATGGCCCTAAATAGCACCAAACTACATCAGCAATGGCAAAATTAGTTTAATAATAACATTAGTCATGAAAACAAACCCTAAAAAGTAGGGCCGCTGGTCAATTAAAAAATGTAATAGTAATTAATCATGCAATTAAAATTTTTATTTGAAATGAACTACATTTAAATTGTAATTTATCATATTTTCTTCAATCTTATCAATATTTTTGTGCAAAGGAGAGTACTCTGTGATTAATTTCTAATATAAAACAATATTAGTAATCACTTGCTGATGCATATTAAATTATTCCATTTAGTCTATTGAACAGTTTTGTGTAACAGAAACAATGTCCAACAACCATCAAACACCAGTCCCCCTATAATATTTGGGAAAACCAATACGTATGATTTTGACTGGTATATTGTAAGGCAAAATATCAAAAGGAATAACAATTACACAAACAATTAAATATTAAAAAACAAAAACATAAAATCATAGTTCAGCTTTTCTGCACAATCAACACTGCTTATAGCTCAGGTCATGCTTACCTGAGTGATATACACATCCACTCTCTTTTCTGGAGAGGCATAGTCATTAATTAGATTAAAAATGTATACATTACACTTTTAAATAGCAAAGGACAGACAGAAAAAAAATTCTAATATGTATCTTATAGAGTTATTCATTTGATATAAATTTAATATAAACTGCATGTTGTTTTAAAATGTATCACTTACGAAATATGTCTAACTATTTTAAATTTTAGCCCAAATGGATTGGAAATATTAGCATGATCAATGTGCACTGATTATTGCCTATTTTTATTGGGTACAGTATAATATAAGCTAATGTAGGTTATAATGTAGGCTATAGCAGATAACATAAAATTAATTAAACAACAACAACATACCATGTCTGCTTTTGGGGAAGTCCAAATAAGGTATAGGAAATTGAGCAATTCCACACTCTGTTATCTGCTCTTTAGCTGCTTTGACATAGGTAGGACTTGCACCATGCTGTTTCAGGTCAGTTATCCCTCCATAGGTTCCAAAAAGCTCAACACCAAATGTATTCATCTCCAGGGACAGAGCTGACCTACTGACATTCCATCCCCCACTTAGACCAGTACCTTGATAGCTTCTTCTTACAGGCAGACATCATCATAGTAATGTTTACACTGTGTGTACTATCTTGTTCTGGATGTTCTGATATACTGTGTGATGTGGTTGTGTTTTTTTGTTTTTTTTTTTACCATAGGTTTGTAAATGCAGAATAATGGCAATAATGATACTGATGCACAATCTCACTTAGCACACAGTACTTGTTCATCTGTAACATCAGTACGGCACGAAAATAAAACTCATTCACTTTGCTTGTATAACAGGTTTGATTTTAATTGTTCTCATGTTATTCTTTGCACTTTGAAGAGCTAGTGTATAAATTAAATTATGTGTATGAAAATACAGGATAAATTGCGTTCCTCATTAATTCAATACTGTACGCGGCATTTTACATTCCAATATGGGATGATGCTATATCATAAAGGAAAGCTGGCAACATTAGTGGTCTTTTAAAGGCAGTGTCATGATTGAAGCCACACGCTGGTTTGTTCTATTTTTTGAAGTTGTACTGAAAGCTCTCCAAACTGTCTGTGCTTTGTACCTTTTCTTCTGTCAAAAAGTTAGAAAGTCTTGTAAATAGTAATAACTCTTTTGTTATTTTTATTATTATTTCATAGAGTCTTCTGTGGCTAATTAAGCATGAATAGGGCATGCACAGCACATTTGGCGACAAGCAGTTATAACTTGTTATTTACGCTGTATATAATAATAATAATAATAAATAATACATTTTATTTATATAGCACCTTTCCCATGCTCAAGGCACTTCACAGAGTTTAAGAAAGAATGGCATACAGTATATAGCATTGTACTAAACCAGATAAATAAATAAAGAAGAGTAAGATAGTAAATTTAGAGAAAAGCCTAACAGACAACATAATTGATGGTCTAGCACACACACAGGTTACATGAGCATCTTGACATACAGTTAAACTGAAAGAAGGATAATAACATCAGGTAGAGCTAAAAGCCTTCCTGAACATGAGATTTGAGTTTTTTTCTAAAAGAATTAATGGGGTAAGCTGATCTAATTAATTTCGGTAGGTCATTCCAGAGTCTGGGCGCTATACAGCTGAAGGCCCTGTCACCCATGGAGTGTAGAGTGTGGGGCACAACAAGATTGCCAGAATCCAGAGGACCTTAGTGGGCAGGCAGGCACATAGTGATGGAGAAGGTCACTGATGTAGTTTGGCGCAAGGTCGTTTAAGGCTTTGTAGGTTATTAGTAGAATTTTATATTCAGCTTTGTAAGACACAGGGAGCCAGTGAAGGTGGAGCAGAATGGGTGTTATGTGCACGCTGCTGCTGGTCCTTGTAAGGACTCTTGCAGCCGAGTTTTGAATAAGCTGGAGCTGCGATATAAGATTAGAAGGGGCACCTGCCAATAGGAAATTACAGTAATCGACGCGGAATGTGATAAAAGCATGGACAAGTTTATCAGCGTTAGAAAAGGAGAGGAAGGAGCGAACACGAGATATGTTACGGAAGTAAAAGTAAGACAATTTCCTAATGTGATTTATGTGGCCGGAATAAGAAAGGGAGGAATCAAAAATGACACCAAGATTCTTTGCAGTAGAGTCAGGTCTGATGAGATCACCGCCAAGACTGACTGGGAAGGAGCTCATTTTATTAAGCCGCACTTTAGTCCCAATTTGCAGGAGTTCAGTTTTGTTGCAATTTAATTTTAAAGAGTTCTGTTCCATCCAGGTTTTAGTTTCACTGAGGCAAGTTGTGAGCTGAGAAAGCACTGATGAAGTTACACTTTTAACATTGAAATAGAGTTGAGTATTGTCTGCATAAAAATGATAATATAATAATATATAAATTATATAAAAATTTTATTTATATAATATATAAATATGTTTCATAAAAATACATTTTTGAGAACCTGAATTATTTACTTATCTATTCTACTACTAATTAAGTCCCACAGAGTCTGTAATGGAAATCATTAGTATTATATACTCTGGGAGAAGTCCCATCAACTGTTGGCTATTACAGTTCCAGGGGATGTTGTGCTGGCCTCAAAAAGCATAAAGGGTCTCTAGAGAAAAAAGTTACCCTAAACTAGCCAAATTATCAGGAAATAAATTGACCAACAAGGGAAAACAAAAATGCAGCAAATTTGCTTTGAGTAACGCTTTATTGAAATTGGATGAAGTTCATTATCAAGAAACAACATAGGAAACGATCAAGTGCAAGTGACCCGTTACTGCTACTAAGAGACTTGGATACATTTGGCACTGCTTCATAATGTCTGAAGCATGGCAAAATTAATTGGACCAAACTAACACATTTAGGGGTTGTGTTAAATAATTTAATTGCAGAAAGTTTTAATGTGTTAATCACTTGCATTAACAGTGATTAATCAGCAGTTCTACTAATAGGGTGTTACTCTTCTTTAAATAATGTTTAATAAAGTGCTTTACCTAGACTTTATCATTTTAAGTTTTAAATTCAAAGAAATGGACTTTGAAAAAAACTGAGACCGTGTTTGTATGTTACCAACATCCAGTCCCACTCTGTTCTGTGGGCTGCAGTGAGGTGTATTTGGAATGACTATACATGAGATGTGGTGTTAATGCCAGCAGTTCACATTTGAAAATTTTGGAAAGCCATAATTTTAGATAACAGACTGGGCAAAGCACTGTGTGTTTAATATTGAAGTTCAGAAAATGTCCTGTAAAATATATTAGAGAAAAAAATGAAGCCATTTGCATTTGAAAATGTAGTGCAGCAAAAGAAAAAGTAGGCAGAAACATTAATACTTAAGCAAAGTAGAAACATTTTTAATACATACAGTACTCTCTTCAAACAGTAACAAAGTAATTCTGCTTCTAAACTATGCAACACTGACTGTATACACTTGCCTACAGAGAGCTGAGTGGGTCAGCACCTATATATATGGTGACACTTATGAGGTCCTATGCTCCTTCTTGACCACTCAGGTCTGGTGATGCCACCTCTGCTCAATCAAGACTCTTTTCATGTGTAGCTCTTGGTTGGTGGAATAAGCTGCCATCCACAAATCAGAATTCTGACCCTCAATGTGTTTAAGGAGGACCTGAAGACCTTCTTTTTAAGGTGAATTTCTATCTAATTGATTATTACCTGTTATGTTTTTATTAGCAAGGAAATGTAACTCATTTGTATTTTTTATAACATTGTCCTGTAACACTTGTTTCCAAACAGTCCCAAAGTGATGTTTAATCTATTATGTTGACTTCTTTTGTAAGTTTAGATAAAGTGTCTGCTAAGCAAATAAATGTAAACAATAACGACGGTTCAGGTATATCGAGAAAACAACTCTGTATAAATGAGCCATGGTGCAATGGATGGTAGACAATGGTATACCAGAGATTATAGTTGAAGGATCTGGAACAAAAAAGGAAGTTAGTGATTACACACTGGTTGACTTCAATCAGAAGAATTATGTGGAGGTACCTGATGGCCATTTTTACCCACATTCTTCAATCTTAGCTATTTTTGAAGAAGAAAAACACTTATGCAAATACATTAAAAAGCACTCTTGCAATTTATCTTAGGGGTCCATTTAATACTACTATTAAGCTCAATAGCAGAACTAGTGAACATCAGAACCACATGTGATCCAGTCCACCTTGTAACAAAGCATGGCATGGCTATTGTAAATTTCACTATCACCTCATCACCTGTCTCCAAAAGAGGCTTTGGTATATAGTCCTTAGAGTAAATTTCAGCATGCCTTCTCTGTTCTGGTGTCTTTCGCTTCTGTGTATTTTGTTAAATTCTTTTAGCAAGTTCCACTAAATAGTAAGCAGGTGCTCTGTGTGTGTGGACCATATCATTTTCATCTCCCTCTATGGGCCATGTTCTGTTGCCATCCTAGATATGGTTCTTATGTATAGGAGTTTGTATGGAAAGACCTGGGTCCATCACTATCCTGTTTCTAAGTTTCTTTCCTTACCAAGCATTTGATTGTGCAATTCCTTTTATTGTCCTAACTGACCGAAGGTGATATTGAAAATTTTACTTTTTTGTTAACTAGGGGGCTTCGCTCGCCAAATCCTGTGTTTGGTTATCCGGATATACAATTTTAAGATTTTCTTCTTTCTTGGAATTGTTGCTATTTCACTATTTTCACTTTTATCTTAGAACTTCGGCAAAAACAATATTTGGAATCAGTTTTCTTCAAGATCGCATTGAATTTTAAATCCGTTTTGCACTTACATCGTGACAACACAATGTTTAACTGTCCGTGAATGAATATCGTTTCTTTCTCTCTAATAAATAAACCGAGTTTTTCGAATGATGGTCCCTGTGATTTGTTAATTGTCATAGCAAAAGCTATTCTAACGGGAAATTATGAACGTTTTAATATGAATGGCATATCAAGATCTCCTTTGGTGTCTAATGTAATTCATGGAATATATACTACATTACCTTTTTTGTCGCCTGTTAAAATTTTACATGATAGAATTGTTCGACCAATTTTTAATACAACTAATCTTCTCCCATTGCATAGCCCATCACTCATATGTAAATTACGCAATAACATTACGATACATCCTTCTTATAACAGTAATTCAGCCGGTGGGAGACCGGACGGTGTTAACACTTGCAGATATTGTAATATTGGGATATTGTAGGCTGATGTTTTCATTTTCTGCACCATCACCACCAACTGCTTCAGCATAGTCTACTGATACACATTTAACCAATTTGCCGTGTAACCGATCAACAATTTTTGCATTAATTCATTTGACTTCATCGTTTCTCACTGCTAGAATTGCCCGTGTACTCATTTCTTCTGTTGATAATCCTAAGGGATAAAATTCTTCAATAAGATCTTTACATAATAAGTCCTCTTTTATTTGGAGATTTATTTAAAGTTGCCAATGTCTAGTAGCCAGTTTGCAAAATCATCCAAATTTTTATTTGTTCGCATATTCTTTTTTTAATTTTAATTGCTGGAACAAAGACCATATAGGTCCATTCTTTAGGCATGCATCATAAATCTGCTTTCAGCCTCCTTTCTTGACTACTGGTAGAACATGTCTAAAGTTACCTCCCAGTATAAAGGTTTTTCCTGCAAACGGTTTTTCAAATCCAAAAACGTCCCTAAATGTTTTGTCAATTACATTTAATACTGTTTGTGGGATCGTTGATGCTTCATCCCAAACAAATATTTCATTCTGCTGCAGTTCTTGTTTCATCTTCTTTTTTCAGTTCAATGTAACATTGTCGTCCGTGATATTTAAAGGTAAGTTAAATGTTTTGTGAGCTGTTTTACCATCTGGAAGAAGAATTGCTGCTATACCTGTCCATGCTATCGATGTAATGTTTTTGCATAGTTGTTTGCAATAATGGACTAAACATTTATACAAAAATGTTTTTCCTGTTCCGCCTGGACCATTTATGAAGAATAATCGATGTCTCCGAGGACACTTTTTTGAATTGTGTCAAAAATGGATCTTTGATCATCATTTAATTGTGAGTACATTTCCTGATATCATTTTCTATGGTCTTCTACTGTTACATCTTCGTCTGCTGTTATCTCTTTTTTTTTATCTCTGATTCATTAATTTCTTGTGGAAGTCCAAATTGCTGCATTGTTAAATCTTTTGCTTCTAACAATTCTTTGATGATTGAAAGAGCCATTTGTTCATTTGACTTTTCTGCTAATGGTCCTTTAATAATTTTTTTTGCAAAGTAACCAATAAATGCATGTGAGGTAAACCCCGTTTTTGAAATTCGATCGTGTAAATGTATGCTCGGATTTGACCGAACACCGTATCGAGTTCTTTCAATAAAATTAAGACTTTCTGATAAAACAATCTACTTACGAAAGTTGGAATATTCACAGCCGATGTAGCCGGTGGCGTTGTTTTCAAGAATCTCCGGATTTCTGGCCATTGTGGACTGCACGTCATTGTAATAAATAAATCTGGCCGACCGATAGTTCTGGATATTGCCATTGCTTAATGATATAATTGTTGCAATGCTCTTGCATTACCTTGATATGATGATGGTAATATTACTGCTTTACCTATTTTGAATTTGTCTGAACTATTGATATTTGAATTTTGAACGTGATCAATGAGACCTTGCATATGTTCCATTCTAAGTTTTACCTGATTTGATTTAATAAAGAAGAGACGATTAGCTTCAACTTTTAGATAAGCATTAATAATGTAATGTTGCGTTAGATGTTGAGATGACAGAAGTGGATTAAATACATTGGAACGTATCGCTAATTTTGCCCCCGAAATATTGTGTGGGTGTTATTTATTTTTCTGAATTTGTATGTTTCATACTGTATGACCATCCTGTTTCTCCATCTGGGTAAAGCAAATGAAAGAGTAATGGATCTGAATGTGGCAAATTATTAGACAGAAATGTTGATTCATGTTTTGCTTTTAGGTAAAAATCACGAATATCTACTCTGCTTTTGATATTTCTGTCTTTCGAAACTATTATCACTGATAATTCGTCACATGTTGGTTTATTATATATGCATGTGTGGTCTTTCTGATTCATATAGAAATCCAAGAAAACTTCTTTGTCCGTGTTTTAAAGATAAATTTTGTGTAAAGTGCAATACTTTTGTACGTATAGATTTGTATCCATTATTGGCTGTATAATTTCTAATATGTCCGATCGTTTAACTCTTTCGATTCTATGTTGCATCACTTCTCCGTGATCATAAATATACACCTGACCGAATTGTGTTTTCTTCAAAATTAAACTTGGCGTTGCTTTAATTGTTGCTGGACCAAAGATTCTCATAGCGTATGATCCATTCTTGTGTAAATCTACGTTTTGAGCATTGAATGATGCAAATGCGAAAAGATTATTGTAGACTCGAATATTTTGTCTGTAGTGTTTGTGGATTTCACTTTTTTCCTAGTAAATTATAGATGACAGCATTTGAAGTTGAACCTAGAGATTGGGCTGTGATAAAGGTCTGCAGATAAGCTAATCATCCGACTCCAAGGAGTACCCAGCCGTACCAGATATGGGATCAAGTCATGGATCAGGCCATCGACCAACTGACTACTGGATAATGTACTTCAATTCCAGTCCAAGGCATCATGGATCCCTGCTGCTAAGAGCTCAACTGTGCTGGTGATGATTGAGCCCAAAAGATCATTGTAGATTCCAAATCGTAGATGGCAACCGTCTGCTTTGGTCCAAGATTTCTAGACGTGGTCCTTTTTACCTTGGATATTGGACCCCGACACCTGCTTTAATCCTTACCAGAGAAGAAAATTTGTCACACTTTTACTCTACAGGGCTTGATTTTCTTAGCCGGAGCTCACTTTAAATATCCACTTGTTTGACAACTAGCAACATCTTTCAAAAAGTATTTGAACCATGAACTTATACAAGGTGTAGAAGAAAAGCTAATTATCTGCAAGCAAAGCAGAATACAGGGACTCCTAAATAATATGTATTTAATGAATGTTTGCATTAATGGGAATACTGCATGATTATTATGAATTCAAAGTGGTTAAGAATAGATATTTTTAGATAAGTGTTACCTTTAAGGACCAAAGATTTATGTAATTTGGAGTTTGGAGAATCTAATTTAATATAGCATAAAATATCTATTAGAGATTATGTTAAGTGACTGCCATTGCAGAGGCAATCCACCATTGCTAGTTAGGGCCAGTCCAGTTTAGATATTCTAAGTTATTGATTGTAATATTATAACAAATACAGTAGAGCTTAACATTTAGGTACATTTATTGATTGAGAAGAATAATAGTAAACTTATGGGATCGCACACATAACTAGTATTTTGGGAGTAAGGGACACTTACTGTAGGTCAGAACATCCACAACCTTTAGAACAGGATGATACAGTTCAGGCTGATGTGTTGATGGCGATACAGGACAAATGATTAACATTATGGCTTGTTGTATATGTATTATAAAAGATAGCGAAATGAAGTAATAATTTGGCCCATAGGAGATGGAGTGTCTTATACATGTAGTGGTGAATGTGTGGTCTGTGAAGTAAAAAGCTCAGATGAAAATGATGAAAATGTGAAAATCTCTACTGGTGACAGAAGATTTGAACCCTTAATGAGAAGCTTGGCTGTAACCCTTGAAATCTGAATGTGACCTCAGAGGAAACCTAGTGACTTGCATTTTGGAAAGTAGTGCTTTTTATCTTCCGAAGGGAGGATTAACACCTTCTGTCCACAAAATAACTGCATTGATGTGATAAAGGTGGTTCAAGTTTGAGACCACAGCTGGGTGTAAATCTGGGCAACTGTATGAATGAATGTGTTAGGATGTGAGCATGGTGAGGTGTATAAGGACTTTGTCTATGATCATTATTGTGCACATCAGTGGCAACATAAAACTGGAAATTTTTAGTTTATTAAGATAAATATTGGGCTATCTGTGTCGCCACCAACTGTATTATTAACAGGTCTGATTGTAGATGAACATACAAAACTAGGTATATTAAATAGTTATTTCACCATATGTAGGAATTGGGACAATTCTGACATTATGTGTTTAGTGTAAACTCATCTTAGAAACAGAAGGTAAGACCAGTACACTTAGGATTGGCGTCATTTGAACCTAAGAACACGGGGAGCTATGTTTGCCAAAGCAGGAATTACTCTCTTGATTGCATCATTGTGTCCTTGAATGGTATTTTGATGCTTATTGCCAGTTTTCAAATCAATTGTTGCCAAAATTGCTGTTAAACAAATGTACATCCAAGTTCTTGAACCATGGACATCTTCAACTACAGATTTTGATTCTCTTCTTGATGACAATGTGGATAATGAAATACTAAACCAAAAGGCTCCCTGGGTGAACTACTGGTAACTGCTCCCCAGGGAGGTGACCCTCTACGGTGTGCAAAGTACCTGAGTTGAAGAAAAATATCATTTTTGTGGAAACCTATTTTTCTCTAAAAGAAGGAAAAGCACTTATTATGGACAATTACTTTATTATTTTTTGTAAGCCTCACATATGTATTATTCTCCAGTAACCTTCATGTATAATGTTACATTCCCATGTTATTCAATTTTATGTACTCATGATTGATTATGCATAATTTTGACTGTTAGGATAGGGCCAGGAAGTCTTTTACTCCTCTCTTCTGATTGATGGGGGGAGATGTTTGGCTCCTGTGCAACCAGAGGAGGGGTACAGGTGTTGATGGGTTAAGAAGCACTATGAGGGGCCTGTATTAGGCTTCAAAGAAGATTTTGACTGATGAGGAAGAAAAAACATTATTTAATGTAATGATTATAAGTATTTAACTCAAGGACTGTATTTTGTATTAATCATGCTGCAGAGAGCTATATGATTTTTTTACTTCAATATGATTTGATCTTCATTTAGGTAGAAAAGGAATTAAGTTTATACACAGAATATGAGACTGGCTTGCATTCTTTTATGAGAAAATGCTGACCTCTTGATACTAACAGAACACCCTGTGATATTATAAATCAATGTGATTGTTTTCTTTACTCTTGCTCTAAACTATAAGACAAAATGTAATTTATGAATTAATAAATAAGGATTATTAATCTAATCAAGCAATTATAATGTAATGAAGATATTAAAACTAGAAGAATGTAATCTCTTTATAACTAATGTAATGAACTATAAGAAACTGCTTAAATTGGTCTTGTGTGTGTATACTGAGAAGGGCATATTCCTTAGGAATGCAAGTGCTTGATAACACTTTATTTTGGTATACTCCTGTATGTCATAAATCAGTATGTAACTGTAATTTACAGCAATCTATGTATGACCTCAGAATGAACTGTCATGTTTTTTTCTCTTTGGCTAATGAATAAGCTAGGTAATATAAAGAGGATTTTTTTTCTTTTAAGCAGGATTGTCTGTTCTGAGACCAGCCAGTGGCACTGAGCTGCATGGGGCTTGAGTCTCTCTAACTTGCCAAGAATAAAGAAATTAATTTTTATTTTATATTGGTGTCCATTTCTTTGTTGTTCCCGACTTTCAGTGATCACACTGACATCCCCTATCTTTCATTTGGAACTTTAGGCTATATGGTGAGGCTTGATTAAGCCTCAATGGGAGGAGATATATGGAAAATAAAATTAGTATATTCATGCATTAGCATAAATAAATATAGGAAAATATATAAGCATTAACCTTAGTGCAAATATTAATGCAGGTTAGGCCTGCTAAACAAATGGTTAAATAAAGGCCCATGCCATATTTCTTTTTTAATTACAGCTTAGCTCTAGCTACCAATGTAGTCTATCGAGAGGACCCAGGAAGGGAGAATGATGAGATAAAGATAGCTCAAGGATGGAAGAAGGGAAACACCTGTTGGCTCTCAGCTGACCTAAAAATAAGCGAAGCAGAAAAATAAAGATAATTGACAGAAAATAAGAAATATTGTTCAATTACACCTGGCCCGTGGTGATTATTTTCCCTTTTCTCGAGTAATAATTTCCATTTGTTTGTGCTACTGCGATCTTTACTATCTTTTTTTTATACTTTCAAATTTTCCTGCTTTCATATTATTTAACTTTCTCTGCATTTGTATCACACCAATGTTTCTTTTTGGGCCTTTCGAATTCTACTGCTTTCATAATCTCTAACCTGTTCTGCATCGTGCCAATATTTTTGAACGTCTTTATGAAGTTTTACTTTGTCTTTTACTCTTTGTCTTTTATTTCTGAGCTCGATTGGACCTGCTTTTTTCCATTTTCACTCGTTCCAGGCTGATTATTACTTTCCTCATTTTCTGAATTTGCACATAGATTATTCTTTTTGTCTGTGGTGGGCTGGCGCCCTGCCCAGGGATTGTTTCCTGCCTTGCGCCCTGTGTTGGCTGGCAGCAGACCCCCATGACCCTGTACTTAGGATATAGAGGGACTAACTGACTGACTAAAGTTTTCTGATAATTTTATAGCAGGCCTGCAGATGGTAAAATTCTGTATGTAAATGTTCTTTGACTGAGACATTTTTAGAGATCTGCATGAACAATGGAGAAGGACAAAGCCCAGTATAGGAGATTTTTGAACATAATATCAAAAACGACAGAAGCAGGATATGTTGTGTGCTGTGCAAATTAAGGGAAAAAACTGCACAAACCTTAAAACCCCTCCGGATGGATGGGTGGATTATTCTTTTTGTTTTTTGCATTTTTTTCTCTCCAACGCTTTTGGGTCTCTTTTCTCCATTCTGCTCTTTCTTCTTCGCTTAATCGTCGACGTTTCATCTAGAAAGTATTGTCCTTATACGTTTTATATGAGCTGAGAGCACAGGATCTGTGTCTGCTAAAAGCCTTTACACGACTGAGTGTTTTGCTGCCAGTGGTCTTATTTGATATTGGTTGTAAGTAGGGCGTGTCGTGCAAGAATCTCATGTTTCACGCTCCCGCAAGATGGTCCTGGGGCAATCTCTTGGCGCAAAGTCTCATGTTTAAGGTCCCCGTGAAATGCTCCGTGGCCAGTCTCTTTTGTCTCGCAGGTCTTTTAAGTGTCTTCCGTGAAGATCACGTCTCGTCTCCCTAGTCTCTCCCTCCCAGGATTTTTTTTTATAATAGACAGACATAGCAAAATATATACATTTTCCAGAGAAATGTTCCTTGATTTGAGTCAATGTGTGAAGTAAGACTCCATAGTGGGATTACACATTTTAATGTGAAATACATCACTGCTTGGGCATGGCATCAGTACGTTACAACCAACCTTGAACATTTATCAACTATCACCAAGCATTAATCAAATTTTTTGTCATAAGATAGAGGATTTAAAGTCTTTCGGAATCTGTTCCAATGTGCCACAAGCCCAAAGCGAGTTCTTCCATACAAATTTTCAGTCTCTTAGCAGTGCTGACCTTCAAACAAACTAGGCATTTGTGACAAAATTAAAACACATCCATCTTACTGAAAGCAGAACAACAATTGTATCCCATTTTGTCCAGCATTTCAAATTTCAGTCATTGTTCAATTAAGGCTGTTAACCTAAAATTCTTACATCAGTGTCTTCAACACAATATATCAACCTTCATTCTCTCTATCATATCACCTAAATGTCTCCCCTTACCACTCATACTACCAACATTCCCAAAGTTCCCTCCGTCACTCCCACTCTCTTTACCTTCCTCTTCTCCCCCTGTCCCTCTTCACACCTTCCCCCTCTTCTTCTCCTTCTTCAGCCAACGGTACCCCAATTTCTGCTAGCACCCTGTTGATGAACACTACTGGTGGGGGCTGTTGTTAACCCAGGCCTTGACTGATCCAGGATGGAAATCTGTATTGTTGTCCTCATATTGATTTGGCAAATTTTTGCTCTTCCTGATGTAACCCAACCCATTTATCCGGGCTTGGGGCCAGCAACAAAGAAATACACTGGTTTGTGCATCTCATGTGGCTGAATTAATCTTAATTCCACAAAATAATAAATTAAATTCATTCTTCATGCTCCAGAAGTACCTCAGAGAAAAACAAAAAGAAACTCCAATCATAACATGCTGCATTCTACAGCTGGAGATGTTTCATTATATTTCTTACACCAAGAAATTGTGGAATAAACAGATGTTTCACTCCAAGTGTGACACAGAACAGGTGTGCTGTACTTATGTGGATATACTGAGTGCAAGTGAGACATTAATATTTTTAATGAAGAGTAACAGTAGTCTTAAGACAACCTAAGGTCAGAACTGAAAGCAGATATTATCTTTCTAACAAATTGGAAATGTAATGAAAAATCAAATGTTCAGACTGAGAGCAAGAAATCAAAAAAACAGGCAGCCAGAAAGCCAGTACCTTGAATCCCAAGGCAAGACAATTTACATGATTGAACAGAATAACAATTTTTACATGAGCTAGCACATTACAAGGGATCCTTTAATAACCAATTAGCATTTAAACTTCATCAATTAAGAAAGTGTTAAGAGTTTACCATTAGGACACTGGGGAAATGACTGCTGAAATTTTGGTTTATAGTCTTATGTGAAAAATAAAGTATAAATTAGTTTTTCCAACCAGTAATAATCATTTGCAAATTAGTAAAGTATTAGCTATATTTTAAGCACATTTAATGTTAATTTGATCAAAAACATTGATTTCTATCAAAAACCTAAAAGCTCCTGGATGGTGCAAAATTGTTGAATAGTAGTATAAATGAATGAATTAAAAAAAATGGTGGTGTAAAGGCCTTGATAGGGTTATGAACTCTGTAGTTTTAGAAGTTATTAGGGAGAAGCATTACATTTAAATAACAAACTTAACTTTATGTACATGGGCAGAGGTGTAAGCATCTGTCAAATTAAACTATTTTCTAGAGAACAAAAAAAAAATAAACAGCATAAAAAAATACATATTCTAAAAAATACTAAAGGCCTTCACAGAAGTCAGTTACACAAAAATGAATGCTGAGTACAAGCAGACTAAATTAAAACAAAAGCTTATGTGGGCCTACTTCTGTAGGTTGCTGAACTCCCATCTGCAAAAGGAGGGTGGCTTGTCCACCACAACACCAGAATACTCTTGTTTCAGCCTTTCTCTCAGACATAAACATGACATCTTCCCCCTTAAAATTAGACATTGCCCACCTCTGCATCCAGCTTTAGAAGTAATAGGTTTTCTAAAATGCAGCAGCTTTAAATTGTCCCCAATATCCAAAGCCAGAAATCAGTACTATGGTCATGGTTAGACCAGTTTTCTAAAGGGACACAAACAAGTCAGATCTCCCTTAGTGGCCCCTTGTGGACCTCTTCCCCTGAGTCCTATATAGTTCTTAATAGGCCCGGTCCCTGTCAGCTTTCTCTAAATGGACAGCACGAGAATAAGAAAATAAGAAGTTTGACAAATGAGAGACCATTCAGTCTATAAAGCCTGTTTGTTCAGCTAATACCTAAGCTGTCCCAATTTATCATCCAGGCATTTCTTAAAGGATATCAAGGTTTTTGCTTCAACTACACAGCTTGGTAGTTTGTTCCTGTTTCCCACAACTGATGATACTTCGAATTTCAGTCTGGGGGTTGTGTTGATGCCACCTTACAGAATTAAGGTAACAATAACTTCCCAACTAGTCTTTCCAGAGTTAAAAAAGTAAGGTTGTATCAAGCTGTCCAAACCTGGGACCCGTGAGTCAGGACTAATTCGGTCCTTTTATTGGTCTTTCTTGGCCTCAGGTGAATTACCTGCAAGGTACTTGCTATAACTGGCTGTGCCTTTTCCCGTCTATTGGAATACCTGATGTTTCCCTTCTTTTGTGCTCTTCTAGTACCACTACCAATTGGTTCATTTACACAATGTATATTTACAGTAAATATGCTTATCTTAAATAGAAATGCTACAATCATTTATTTTAAAAATATGCTGTTTCTATTTTTGATATATTGTATGTGTCAGAAGTTTTTGTGCTGAGCAAAGGTGTGACTCTTGAAATACTGCACTTATTTGTTATGTATGTGTTTTAAATTGGCAGATCAATATTGGGATTTAAATTTAAAATTTAAATTTTAAAAATACAGAATAAAATCAATAAAAAGAGTAACATACTACTGTACTGCTGTATACAGCAATGCTGTGCATTTAATTTCCATCCATCCATCCATTATCCAACCCGCTAAATCCTAACTACAGGGTCAGGGGGGTCTGCTGAAGCCAATCCCAGCCAACACAGGGCGCAAGGCGCATTTAATTTAAATTATTTAAAAAAATTCAAAAGATGGAAAATTTGTGCTTACTACAGTATATATTTCTAAGGAAATACCTGTTTAATGACAAGTATTTCCCCTATTGTTAAATACTGTAGCTGTAAGAAATACAAGAAATGTGACTTCCTTTAGCACATCGGAATAGAGAGAGAGAGAGAGGTTAGGACCACACACTGATACAGTGCATTGAAGGAGATTTTTTTTAATTGCACTTAGAAAGCGGTGTGTTTTTTTGAAAGCTGAGGGTTTGCTCTTCAAGAGAATTGCAACCACACATTTTCTGAAAACGTAGTGGAATTTACCAATGTTTGGAAGTGCCCACTCAAAACCTTTTGCCTATTTAAATGGGTGAGAAGACACCAAAACAACACAGAGACCCAAAACTGACTGAACACAAACTTAAAGGAGAACATCCAACAAAGAGAAGAAATGAAATCATCAGCCGTATTCATTGCAGTTGTTGTCTTCGCAGGCTTGTGCTCACAGATCTATGGACAAAGTAAGTTAGGCTTTGGAGAATCATTTTTAACTAAAAACATCTTTGCACTAATTATATGGAATTATTTTTGTTTCATGGCATAATTAGTTTGTGATATTAAATAAGTACTGAGAAATAAAAATAAAACCTATAGAAATGTTTTTTTTAATTCATATATATTATATCTTGAAGTAATTAGTCTGATATTCCCATTTTTTACTTTTTAATTATTAAGCATTCTAAATAATGTAAGTATGTGAGATTTTTAGATGAGATAAACCATTCAAGACAAACAGGATTGGATAACTTTGTGTAGGCGAAATCATTACTTTTATCATTATTATTTTAGTCTGTGCTTTTTAAATGAAAGTATAATTTTTACAAGCAAAAAATGTAATAATAGGTTAGGTGGGTTGTAATTCTGAAGCAATAGTAAAGAGTCTGAATATAGTATTCCTATATCTGTATTAAACAATACTAATTAAAATATTTGTAATTATGTGTTTTCTAGATACAAATAAACCTTCAAAATGCTGTTTCAGTTACTTGGAAAAAAAGCTCCCTTTCAAAATATTGTCCAACTATGTAAGAACACGATCAGACTGTCTTAAACCTGGCATTGTGTAAGTATAATTATACATAAGATAAGAAAGAACTTTAAATTAGTAGGTGTAACATTTATGAATATGCTGTGGCATGGTACAGTGATATTTCAGTTCTAATATTAATTGTGGTTTTAGTTTTTATTTCATTTTATAAAATTAATTTTTATTTTTATTTTGTTCTAGTTTTTAGTGGAGTCAACAATTTTTATTTAGTTGTGTTTAAAATTTTAGTTTTTATTTTATTTTATTTAATTCTGTTTTTTTACATAATATTAGAGCAAATTTTGTTTTTTTTTCTGTTATAAGATCACAAATGCTGACCTACACATATTTCAATGTAAATTATGCTTTAGACAACAAAATACACTCACAGTTCATAATGCCATTAAACACAGCTTAACTATCAATGACCAAACAGGTTATGTGGCCTAATGAGTATAGTCAGCAAGATCAAATATTTCAACACAAGAAAGCAGTATGTATAAGCATGTTACTGAAAAGCTTTAAACAAGCACATATTTTGAGAGATTTGTTCATGCTGCAATGACGTCCATTGCACAGATAGCCACATAGTGAAAATATTTGCTTGATGAGCACCTGTAATACAGGTGCACAGACGAGGTTTTCGGCCACTGGCACCAGCAGACTGTATGTTGACGATTTCTGCTGCCAGTACTGAAGCAGTGACGTGCTGTGAGGTTCATGGCTGGTGAGGCATGGACTCCTTTAGAGTCAGAGTTACAAATATACTGTATGAACCCAAAAGAGTAGCTTATTCACCATTCAATTGGCAGCATGCACATATTGGTTATGATTCAAATCTCATCAGCATTCTTTACACACACACATAGGTACGGTACATATTTGGCTAAGAAAGAACGTTATTTTATTTGCTCAGCACCCTCTATGTGTTCTAAATTTGTCGTTGCCATTTCACAATTCATACTCATTCAATACAAATGAAAGTATAGAGTGGTGCACAAAAAAAAATGAATTTCAATTTTGACCTTAGTTGAAATATTTAGTTTTTAAAAGCATTTGATTCTGATGCTTTAATCAGTATTTCTACTGAAAATTCAACAAAAAGAAAACAAGAAAACAAAATAATATTTTATTTAAGGTCAAAATATAGTTTTTAAATATTGGATTGCTTTTTTCTTAGTCTGATCCCATTTTTTTTTAATAAAATTGAAAACGTTTATGGTCTTAACTTTATTTGTAAATTAAGTTCTATCTTTCTCCACGAAAATCTCCGTCACTTTCCTGTAAAAGTCCTACTTATTTTCCTTTAGTTTTAAAAGTCTTAATCTTCCATTTTGGCAGTGAGTTGGAACAAAAAATTAAAAATAAACGTACCGCTGCAGTGCACTTGACTTTCTGATATTGCTAACTTATTGGCACTGAGAACCTCTGCGTAGAACAGGAGCAATGAGTACCTGTTGGGCATACCTTCACCCCCTTTGGTGCAGCATGGTACTGTCTTTCTCACCTTGTGCCTTTTCACTACAGTTTTATGTCCGATCAGCAAGACTAAATATGTCACACACATTCATTAAAGATATTAGCCAGACTGTGGAAAGACAGGGTGTATAATAAATGTCTGTGCAAACGTTATATTGGCGACATACAGAGAGACAGCATGCATCAAACCAATTTGTGAGGGACAGCACAGTCTGAGGCTCATCTCGCTGCTGCTGCACCTCGCGTTTCTCATCTAAATTTGATCAGAAAATGTGCAAAATCATCGATTTTTACTATAAAAATGATCAAAATTATTTGAATCATACAGAAAACAAATTTATAGCACAGACCAGTTTTATGTTATTAGTTTTTTTTATTTTTCATGATGACAGGTGAGACTACATGTTCCTGTATGAAGTGCAGTCATTGTGCCAGAGAAGTGCGGGACTTCCACTAAGTACTGATCCAGCTGGTCCTGCACTGAAACTCCATGACTCTTTTCTTCCTCTCGCACTCTACATTTGCTTTTATTATCATCTGCGCTGTAATTAAAGTATTTCCACATGTTACTTTCTCGCTTTCTACCCGCAAACATCTGTGCAAAACTCGCAATTGTCAACCACACGTGTGTACTGCTTCAACCAGACAAATCAAATGTGGCGAACAAACAAACAAACAAACAAACAAACAAACAACGGTCCTTTAAGGAAGTTGAGCCATGTGACTATAGTAAGGCCAAGTTACAAGATCACTGCATAGCAAACAGCGCAACCTAACTGTACGTTCAGGGCGACCTACAAACAAACCATCTGCACTACTGCACCGGATTGAACGAAAATGCTATTGCAGTTTTTTTTTTTTCGTTTTTACTCAGTTTTCGTTCTCTTTTTAGTTTGTTCACATGTCACTAATTTTTATTTCTATTTAGTTTTAGTTTCTCTGATTGCCCTAATTTCGGTTCTTGTTCTTGTAAAATGAAAAACAATATTTTTAGTTCTAGTTCTCGTTTTCGTAATGAAAATATCATTGGCCCGGTGAGACTTTTTATTGAAGACTCAGCTAGAGCAGTAGAACAGGAAAATGTAGGGAACTTAACATGCTATAGGTAGAGTACGGTAGGTGCCTGAAGACTGAAAACTAAGTGACTTTTCAGTACACAGTCGAGCTCTGGGTTATAGCTTGTAACTGTTGTCTGTGGCTGCCACACACACTGATGCAGCTCTGCAACATCCTGCATTTCTCCAGCCTTCCCGCTGAAAGCAAATAATAATTACAAACCAACATGGTAGGCTGAGGAAAATACTCCTCTGGGGTTTTCATACCAACATCATATTTGTAATTTATTAAACAGATTCAGACAAAGGTAATCAAATAATGTGTCACTTTACTAATATAATCATTGTGCTTTCCTTTTAAATCATTATGTTTACTGTATATAGATGAAATTAAAAATAAAGCATGCAAGTATCAAAGGAAATTAAATATTTACCAGAATGAAAAGGTTGCTTCGCCACTAAATTACCAATAAGCTTCAAAAAATGTAATGATCAAACCATAATATTATTACTGCATGTAAATTAATACACTTGTTCATCAACTTTTTTCATGCTTTGTTCTGCAGATTCATCACAAGAAAAGGAGATCAGGTCTGTGCTGATCCTGAAGAGAAATGGGTCAAAGATAATGTTGCTCAGCTGAATATAATTCTTCACACTTGAATATAACAGAGAGTTAAACAGTAATGATCCTTCTAATGAAAAAAGCTGAGAGGAAAAATGTTGCCACATTTATCTAATCAGACCAACATTACAGTCACTGGACTTCAGAAAATGTTATATATGCTGCCATTTATAAATGGACCTACTGTATATACAATTAAGATTTTACTTTTTGGCTCTCTTTGAGTACAAACTCTTTAAAAAAAATGTAAATATGTTTAGTTAAATATCATGGAAAGTTTTGAATTCAGAATAAAATACTTCACTGCTTTAATTATTTTGGATTCCAATACAGCATTGCTTCATTTTAGTACAGGTAAAATTCCATTACAACGAAAATCTTTACAACGAAATTTTCATTATAATGAAGTATTTTTATGGTCCCAACAGCTTCCCCATATGACATGAGTCTATAGAAATCTTGTTACTATGAAGTACATTCAGCAGATACTTTCATTACAATGAAGTGCCCAAAAGACCTTGAAATGCCTGAATGAATCATCCACAGAGCAGCTAATTCTGTGGCCGCAGCTCAGTTGTGCACAACAATCCCCAAACAGAAACACTGTAATTTTCTTTTCTTTCTTCAAACTTTCCTCATACTGTTTTTTTTTTTTTGCCTTTTTTGTTTCCTGCGGTTTTCAGTGATACCTTTTGCTTATTGCTCGTCAACATTTGAAAAACATCCATTGGAATTTTACTCATTGTAACCCTCCTATAGAAATGGCAGACATGAGAAAACGATAACAGTTCGTATTTGAAAAAAAAAAACTTTAATGTTTTGTAGCTCTCAATTGCGGCAAAAACAAAAAAGACGTTGCCAGTGAATTTGGAATTTTGCCATCGACTCGGTTAACTTTCTTAAAAGACAGAGCAAAAAAAGAAAAATCTCAGGTTTCAAACATATGTAATCTGCTGCATTTGAAGATGTCGAAAAAGCTGTTTTTATGTGGTTCAGTGATGCTCGTTCAAGAAAATGTGATTTGTAAACTCTCTTGGTACCTCCCCCAACTAGACAGCACACCAAAGAGCGCCCCAAAGTACGATCTGTGCGACTGTACGGGGCAATAGCAGGCTCACATCTATGCTGCGTCTCTCTGTCAAAGTAAACAGAAAAGATCTCGATGGGTGATGCAAAATTAGGAGCACATAAATTGTAAATGCAAATAACAGGATTACTTGGTCACTGACCTGGCCACAACCCTGACTGACTGCTGTGTCTATGTATAGCAGAGTGGCAGATCACGCTACAATAAATAACTGTGGCATTCCTGTTTCAAGCTGAATAAAGCTGGTTTTACTAAAGTACTGAGACTAAGCCTCATGTTTTGGGGTGCAAGACAGGGACTTATAGCGTGACTCCAATCTTTTATGATTTGCTTCTGTGTTGCTTCACTGCACCGCTGTGAGCCTCCTATTGCCCTGCCCCAGCAACGGACAAACAATCTTTCACAGACGCTGCAATCTCGCCTCAGGTCGCACTTCAGCGTGTTGTTCCAGTTGGGTGGGGAGTGGGGGGGGGGGGTTAAAAAGAGTTCAGAAACCTCACAATATGAAGAAGAAAAGGATGATTCGGCTCCTGATTGATAACTGTGCTGCCCACAACATACTTCCAAATTTAGATAATGTTTGATTTGAATTCCTCCCACCCAATTGCACAACAGTGTTCAGCCATTGGATTTGGGCATCATTCGCGCCCTGAAAGTGTATTATCACAAGTAAATGCTGAGAAAAATTCTCTTCAGCATAACTTGTAGGCAGGAGGAGATTAAAATTAACACGAAAGAAGCTATTGAAATGATTGGAAACGCCTGGATACAAGTTAAAGAATGCACTATAGTAACAAATACAGAATCTCATTACAACGAAATTTTCGTTACAGCGAAATATTTTTAGGTCCCTGGGAGTTCGTTGTAATGGAATGTTACCTGTATATTTATTCTTATAAGGTATACCCATTCCATCAGTTCCTATGCATCTTTCACATTGGAAGTAAAGCAAATATAAAACCACAATGGAAGTTTCAAATTTGCACAACTGACCATCAGTTGTTTCATCCTCATCTGTGCCACCGAGTCTTTTGTCCTTTGCCTCATCTCAAATTTTCACCACACGAAATTCTCTTTCACAGAAAATTTTATATTTTCCATGACACTGCACAATCCATCAGTGCTTTCCAAAGAAAGTCCACATTAATACAACTGTGTATTTGCTTTTATTATCCTCTTTGTAGATCCTACGGAAGTATTCTTTTCTTGTGATGATTTCTTTGTCATGCCCTTATCCAGTTCCAGGCTTGGCCACTAGGCAACAAGAGATTAAATGTGTCAAAAAATCAAAGTTTTTAGTTAGCTACTGTACATTTATTGGACTTGAACTCGGTTCTCTGAACAATTATTCTGTGGTGTTTCTGCCTACTTGTACTCGGACTATAAATGAGACATAATTCCTTCAGCACATTGAAGTTCTAAGTGGTCTATGCCAGCAACACTACCTTCCACTGAAAGTACCAGGAGCCATCTTCACTAAATGTACAAACCGTCTTGATACAGAGCAGAAGTGGCTCTGCTCCAAAGCTTTTAGCATTATAAACCTCCTTACACAGTCATTGAGGCTGAACTTGCAACCTAATAAAGAACCTCATTTTGCACTTGTGTACTTATGTGCATTTTTTTGTCATTGCTCAAAGGTCTTGACCATAGGCAAGGATATGGACATTGCTCATTAAATCTAGGGCTTATTTCAACTCCAATGCACATAAAGAGATATTTGCATTCTACTCCACACTCTGTTGTAAAAAGGCCTTTAGGTTCTTAAACTCTTGCACTTGAGGGGTTCTTCTTACTCATCTTTAAAAGGAATTTTCTTATTTTTACAGATGTTGTTTACCTCAAATTGAGAGGAGTTCATAGTTATTCCAACCACTTCACATTCCAGAATTGTCCAGATATCAAACTAAGCCAAGAAAAACCATTGCAGAGATACTGTACAAGGTTTAAGTCATAATTAGTATATTTAGTAAGCCTCATCCGTTTCTTGATATGCTTGCCATGTAAATTATAAACAAGAGCAATTCCCATGGCAGAGTCTAGTGACCACAGAAAAGAGGTCTAAATTAATCCCAAGTATGAAAAAACAATGCTTGCTATCTAAGCACAGAAGCAAAATGGTGTGCCACAGTAATCCTGGATTCCATATTCATGCATACCTCTGAAAAGTTACTCCAGGTTGTGCAAACTTAAAGCATTTCAAGACAGTGCCTTGTATGTAGTGGGAATGCCACAGGTGGGTGGGTGTCCCAAAGGGTAATTGTTTTGCTGGACTGGATGCTACTATAAAAGAAACTAGAATGACAGGCTCTCTAACTAGATGGGAACAAAGATACTTACCGGCAGTGTGGCCAGTATGTTGGAAGGACTAGGTGAGACAACAGAATTTGGGTACTGTATCCCTTGATACACTTGAGGAAAGCATTCCTGGGAATCGAGTCCTCTTTGGACACCCACATGGCATCATGGAAGATGGATTTCCAGAATATAGCTCTTTTGGGTTTCATCCGTGCCACCAGGGACTCTGCAGGGAGATATTGTCCCTATTTTGTGGGATTTCCATCTAACCTGGAAGTGCTTCTGAGTCAAAGATAAAAGGAGCTGTTTCACCTTCACCAGGCAATCTGAGTCAATGGGACGAGGCTTAAAGGAGAGTGAAGAAAGAGGATTGTATTTCTGTCCTGCTTATACCTTGTACATGTTAAATGTTACAGGCCATTAATAAAAGGAACAAAGATAAACTAACTTACTGTTCTAAATATAAAAAAAATACTTGTGTGATTAACTTTTGTCTTTAAAACTATACTGTATTGGTGTTCTTAGGTTCACTGTCATTAAATTTTCTACTCTTCTGTAGACTGACTGCATCAGCCTCTCCAAGTAATCCCAGGCAACAACCAATTATGTTGAGATCAGGGCCCTGTGGAGAGTATACCATCTGCCGCAGAACTAATTTTTCTTTTCGCTGGAGAAAGCCCTTTAAGTTAGTTCTTGGCCATCTGGTTGCAGTCATTGTCGTGCTACAGAAAGAAGTTGTGAGCGATCAGATACCTCCCTGTTGATACTGCATAATGGATAAGAATCTGCTAATATTTGTCAGCTGTTTTACCATGTAGAAGTGTTCTTGAAAGGTTCTTTAACCTAATAGGTTCTTAAGTATAGTATTGTGAGCCAAGAACAGCTGAAAGCATCTCTAAAGCCATACGATTTTGAAGAGTAATACTGCATAAGGCAATCATTTTAGCAGAGACATCCTTAAAACCAGAGGCAGTGAAAATTCCAATAGATTCAGTTTCATGGGAATTCTATATGGATAAGGCATGGGAAAAATAACCGATCCACAATTCAGTGTGAGAAATTTTAGACATTTTTTGGGGTAGCAATGAAGAGTGAACAGTCATACAGTCAAACACATACAGTAAGCAATTAAATAGAACCCACACAACCCTCTAAGCAACAGGAATACATGTTCTGTCCACACACAAACTTTGTCACACTAAAAGCAACAGGATGCTGAACCCAAAGGGCAGGTTGAGTTGGGGAATTTGGGATACCCTTAAGTGTCTTTTAAGAGGTATAGCAATTTCCTTGAGAATAATTCTCTGGTGTTTTGCTGGCAACAAATTCTTTGTTGAGTTTCTCAGAATAAGTCTTATCTCCAACAATTATGGGAACTGAAAATTGCAGGAAAAGTGTCCCCTATACTTACTTTTGGTGCTTGTATACCTGTAGGGTAGGCAGCAAAGTCTTCTAGTCTTTGAAACAATGAAATGCAGGTGACCAGATCTGCTGGCACATCTCTGAGTATCATTTGGTTCAGGGCATTTGATAGAAGAGACAAAATAATTTTAAAAGTCAATAGCAGTTATGTTATAAAAGCAGAAGAAAACGTCAGGTGTCTGTTCCATTAAGGTCCATTACAATAAAGGGCAAGAACAGATTTCCTCTGGTACTGAATGGCAATGAATCATTGGAAAGTTAAGTCTTGAAAATGTGTTTTTAATGCTTGTGAGAAAATGGTGGGAGACTCACAATATAGCCCTGGGTAGAACAGGTCAGGTGTACAGTGTACAGTGCTATATAAAGTAATCAACAGCTATACCTGAGTAAAAGTAAATAAATAATTTTGGAAAGCAAGTCAAGTGAAATTTGCCCAAGAGAAAATTACTCGGTTTTAAGGTATATGATATTAAGTTTACTTAAGTATCAAAGTACACAGAGGTGGAAAAAGTAATAATAATATCTACTCAAGTAGAAATATTACTACGCTGACAAACAATTTACTCAACTAAATGTAAAGTATCCAACATGGAAACTACTTACTGTAAGTAAAAGAATAAAATGTGGTGCAGAAAATCTACTGAAGTAAAAATCAGTTATAAATCCAAATATAAATCCAAATGCTTACATGCAATATTGTAATTTTTCATTCAAGTCAAGTTGGGGAGCATACACTGGTACATTGTCGCACCCATTACACAACGAAACAACTCGGGATCCCGGTTTGCAACCCCCCCAGGCAGACGTGCGGTCCAGTCCCAACCTGGTCCAGCCACTTGGGTCCCCAACAATGAGGATCTTTTGAGCCAGATCACCCTCGGGGAAACGCACCATAACTGATGCACCCTCACAATGCAGGTAATGTGCCTCATTTGGGACTCCATGAGCAACAGCGCATTCGACACAAAGTCAAACCAACGGTACCCAAAGATTTTCCGGACAGACACAGTACCAAAGGAGTCCAGTCTTTGTCTCAGGGCACTGGATAGCGCCCATGTCTCGCAACCATATAGCAAGACGGGAAGCACCAGGACTATAAATACTTGGACCTTTGTCCTTTTGCAAAGACATCAGGAGCGCCACACACCCCTTTCCAGTGACCTCATGACCCCCCCATACTCTCCCAATCCGTCTGACTTCATAGGAAGAGTCACCAGAGACATGAATGTCACTGCCAAGGTAAGTAAACCTCTCAATAAGGTCAACACTCTCTCCGCAAACAGACACACTGGTGATGGCCATGCCCAAGAGGTCATTAAAGGCCTGGATCTTGGTTTTTATCCAGGACACTCGCAAGCCCAGGCACTCAGACTCCTCACTCAGTCTCTCGAGTTCCTCGATCAGAGCCTCCATTGACTCTGCGAAGATCACAGCAACGTCAGCAAAGTCAAGATCCATGAATCTTTCTTTACCACAGCCGTTGGACCCCACGACCTTGCCCAACACCCAGTCCATACAAACATTGAACAAAGTAGGAGAAATTGCATTGGTTGATGGACAAGTTGACAGACAAGATTAGACAGGAGTCCCCATGGAATATGATGTTTGCTGATGACATTGTGATCTATAGCAATAGTAGGGAGCAGGTTGAGGAGAGCCTGGAGAGGTGGAGATATGCTCTGGAGAGGAGAAGAATGAAGGTCAGTAGGAACAAGACAGAATACATGCGTGTAAATGAGAGGGAGGTCAGTGGAATGGTGAGAATGCAAGTAGTATAGTTGGCGAAGGCAGATGAGTTTAAATATTTGGGACCAACAGTACAGAGTAATGGGGATTGTGGAAGAGAGGTGAAAAAGAGAGTGCAGCAGGGTGGAATGGGTGGAGAAGAGTGTCAGGAGTAATTTGTGACAGACGGGTATCAACAAGAGTGAAAGGGAAGGTCTACAGGATGGTAGTGAGACCAGCTATGTTATATGGGTTGGAGACAGTGGCACTGACCAGAAAACAGGAGACAGAGCTGGAGGTGGCACAGTTAAAGATGTTAAGATTTACATTGGGTGTGATGAGGATGGATAGGATTAGAAATTAGTACATTAGAGGGTCAGCTCCAGTTAGACAGTTGAGAGACAAAGTCAGAGAGGCGAGATTGCGTTGGTGTGGACATGTACAGAGGAGAGATGCTGAGTATATTGGGAGAGGGATGTTAAGGATAGAGGTGCCAGGTAAGAGGAAAAGAGGAAGGCCTAAGAGGAGGTATATGGATGTGGTGAGAGAGGACATGAAGGTGATGGGTGTAACAGAGCAAGATGCAGAGGACAGAAAGATATGGAAAAAGATGATCTGCTATGGCAACCCCTGACAGGAGCAGCCGAAAGAAGAAATTTGTTCAACTTATATGCCAAAGCTATCATAAGAAATGTGAAGAAATGTGAAGAAGGATTTTGGATTGGAGGAGGAAATGTGAGCAATCTCAGAGATGATACAAGTTTGATTGCAAGTTGCCAAGAAGGCATGAAGGACTTACCATGGGCAATTAAAAGAGAAAGCCATGATATGGGACTCTTATTCAATGTGGCCAAAACAAAAATTCTAACAACCAATAACTGTGATCAAGACACTTTTGAACTAGATGGAGATGAAACAGAAGTGGTCAAGGAATTTAATCTATTGGGATCAATGAGGAACACTGAGGCTACATCTAACCTGGAGATCAAACGGAGGATTACAATGGGAAATTTAACAATGAAATCACTGGACATGGTTTTCAAATCTAAGGAAATTTCCCTACAGACCAAGATACGTCTCGAACACGGTTTGATCTTTTCTGTGGCAACCTATGGATGCTAAAGCTGGACATTAAGGAAACAGGATAGTTGATGAATTGATGCATTTGAAATGTGGTGATGGAGAAGGATTTTATCAATACCATGGACAGCCAGAAGGACAAACAAATCAGTCATGTAACACATCAAGCCAGCAATGTCACTCAAAGCATGGATTACAAAACTACGGCTCACCTACTTTGGACATACCATCAGAAGACAACAGTCACTGGAAAAAGATATGATTAGCAGAACAGAGGGAACAAGGTGACATGGAAGGCTGGCAATGTGATGGCTTGACACCATTACAGCAACAACAAGGAGGACTTTGTCCAAACTTAATCAACTAGCACAAGATCGAGTTTCCTACATATTGTTTATCCATCAAGTCGCTATGGTTCAGGATCGAGCCGATGGCCTTTAACTAACTAACTAATGAGTTTTGCCTCCATAGTTGGATTACATGTTTTAATATGACACACACGACTACTTCAGCTGCGTGGGCATAGCCATGGTGGGCTTCAACCAGCCTTAAAAATTTATCAACAATCACCAAACAATAATAAAAACCTCTGTCACAAGATAGAGGGTCTATAGTTTTTCTAAATGTGTTTCAGTGAGCCACAAGCACAAAGGGTGTTCCCCCATACAAATCTTCAGTCTATGTGCAGTGCTGAACTTTAAACAAACCAGGTGTCTGTGGCAAAATTTAAATACATCCTTCTGCGTCTGAAATCAAAGTGAAAAGAAATGTGATGTTCTAAAAGGTTTGTGCCACTAAACCACCACTAAATAGTGCAAAAACATTTTATTGCATTGAATGATTTTGGACTACTAGGAAGTATGCAACACTAACCTTTACACCATTACAACAGTCACGTCAACTACAGTAGCAATGGGGTTAGCAACTACAAGAAAATCTAAGCCAAAAATGGAGAAACACACAGTAAAAGAAAACAGCAGCATATCATGACACAAAATATTTTTAGGATCCTTAAAGCAAACTTAATTCCACAAAATAATTAAAGAAATTACCCATGCTCAATAACCCACAAAGGGAAAAATAAAGAAAGAAAACTGAATAAAATGCCCAGAGAAAAAATTAAAAAGAAACCCCAGCCATGAAAAGCTACAACCCATAACTACCCTGGTTAGAGCCAGCATGATCTCTTCAAGATAGTAATAGACACATCTTTGTGGGAAATCTTCAAGTTATTTACAATCTGTAGCATGGAATAACCATCATATTGCAAAGCAACAATAGACTGACACATTTCTTGAGTCCATTACTTTCGGCAATTTTTTTCATTTTTTTAATTGAACTTTAAGAATGTAAGTACCTTACAACCCAAGGAAAGATGATTTACTTGCTTTATTGAAAAGAATAACAAGTTTCAGCTGAGCTAACAAAATTACAAAGGTTTCTTTAATAAGCAATTAAACTTTAAATGTGATCAACATAAGAAAGTGCTAAAAGAGTTTACCATTAGGACGCTGGATAGTTGGCTGCTAAAAATACAGTTTTATAGTCATACAACAATAATTAATTCTAAATCAGTAATTTCATGTAACATTCACAATTTGCATAACTCCTTTCTGCAAAAGGTCCAAAAGGTTTGCCCACTTCTCCACAATACCAGAATACTTTCATTTAAGCTCTTGTCTTCTCTCAGACATAAACATGACTTTTTCCTCCTGTCTTTACCCACCTCTGCTTCCAGTTGTAGACTTAATAGGTATGGAAGAAATCCCCAGAGGAAGACAGGAATAGTTCAATCAATTAGATTTTTATTCAGTCACAGATGAGTACATGGATTCTACGTTGCAAGGCAGAAGAGCAAAGTTTCCTTTTTCAATTGGCTTTTTTATATTGTCTCCCTCCCCTTCCCTTTACTTAATTAAATGCATAATATCATTTAGTTAAGCATTTTATTTTATTACGCTAATGGCCATCTGTTCTTTTTTTTTACTTGTCAGATAGACCCTAAAGAAGTAAAGGTCATCTTTCCTGTGTCATTCCTAAAGAAACTGGAAATTGTCCTAGATCGGTTTACTGCATCCTGTCTTATGATAGATGCCTGTATGAATAACCTGCCTTTAGAGCAAAACAGCTTTTAACTCTTCGCAGCTTGCAAGTAGTTTTCTTTTTCTTTCACATAGGTTTTCTAAATTCCAGCAGCTTTAAATTATCCCCAGTATCCAATGCGGGAAATCAGTATCAAGTTCAGGGTTAATTCACTTTGGCTAAAGGGACACTAGCAAGACAGATCACCCCCTTGTGGACCCTTGCATACATGTACCCCAGAGCCCTACACAGCTCTTAAATGGCCCAATCTCTCGCTGCCCTTTCTAAATAAATAGTATGAGCATAAGAGCATGGGATGTTTGACAAATGATAGGAGATTGTTTGTTTCATTAAGCTTGTATATTTAGCTAATAGCTAAGCTGTCCCAATTTCTCATCCAGCCATTCTTAAAGGTTTTCAAGGTTTCTGCCCTAACTACATGACTCAGTATTTTGTACCTGTTTCCAACAACTAATCCCACTAATTTCAGCCTGGGTGTTATGTGCTGCCACTTTACAGACTTAAGGTATTCCAGTCTTTCCAGACTTCACCCTTTAAAAGAGTAAGGTGGTATTAAGTTATCCAAACCTGGTACCTGTCAGGTATGACTAGTTCTATCCTTTTATTGGTCCTTCTTGGCTTCAGTCGAATTATCTGTAAAGTAGACTGTTTGATGTTTTCCTTGTCTTGTGCCCCTCTGGTACCACTACCATTTGGTTAATCTTGAAAACATATATTTATAGTGAACATGCTTATCTTCAGTAAAAATGGTACATTTATTTTATAAATATGTGATTTTTTAAAGTTTGTATTTTTAATATACTGTATGTATCAGAAAATAATTGCGTTGAGCAAAGCTGTGACTCTTAAAAAACTGTACTTTAAATAATTGTTATGAATGCGTTGTAAATTGACAGAACAATATTGAGATTTAAATAAACTCTGAATAAAAAGAGTAACACACTGTTGTACTGCTGTGTTTAGCAATGTTGTAAATTTAATTTATATTAATTAAAAAAATTCAGAAGATGGAAAATTTTTGTTTACCACAGTATATATTTTCTTGGGATTAATAAAGTATCTATTTCTAAGTAAATATCTCTTTAATGGCAGGATTTCCTCTGTTGCTAAATACTGTAGTAGTAAGAAATGCAAGAAATGTGACTTCCTTTAGTATGTCTAAATAGAGCTGATAGAGGTTTTCTTTTTGGACTTAGAATGTGGTTTGTTTAATTGAAATTCAAGGGTTTGTTCTTCTGAAAATGTAGCAAAATTTACCAGTGTTTGGAAGTGCCCACTTAAATCCATTTCATATAAAAAGAAGAGCATTACCAAAAATAAGACTTTTTCCCTTTTAACCTGTTTTTGTGCCTGTTTGTGTTGGTTTGGGAGGCTGGAGCATACACCACTGTCCACACCATTAAATCAAGGACTTACTATCCATTTCAACTCCAATGCGCCAACAGAGAAATTCACATTCCCCTCCACACTCTATTGTGAAAAGGCTCTAAAGTTCTTACACTCTTTCATTTAAGATGTTCTTGTTACTCATCTCTAACAGGATTTCTCCCATTTTTATGGATGTTCTTTACCTCAGATTGAGAGATGTGTATACTCATTCTCACCACTTCACATTCCAGAGTGGTCTAGATATTGAACTGTGCCAAGAAAAGTACAATCCTTAGGTCATAATTAGTATGCTTACCAAGATTCAAAGATGTCTTGGTGCCCATGGTAGAGTGTTACACCTATGGCAAACAGGTCTGAAGTAATGCCAAGCATGCAAAAACAATACTCGCTACAGAAACACAGAAGCAAAAGGGTATGTGTTTTGTCTTGGTAGAGTAATATATTGCTCTACTTGCCCCTTTTGTATTATTAATAACTAGCCTTTGTCAGAATGCCTTAAATCTCCCAGACTTACCACTGTTTATAAGGTATTATAGTATACTAGCAAAATACCCGCGCTTCGCAGCGGCGAAGTACTGCATTAAAATTTTTATTAAGAAGAAAATTTAACCTTTTTAAACTGAGGGAAAATATGCCAATAATTATTTGTTAAGGATCTCTTTGTATACCACGTTGTCAGTTCGGCCCTCCGGTTGTAACATGACCAAGCTGTGCGCTGAGCTTACTCTTGAGCATGCAACTTACAGTTGGCCATGTGAACAGTAATCTTGTCTCAAATCTCACAGCTTGGATTGCTGCTGTCATAATCAGTTTGAGGTCCATGGTTTGTTTCAATTACGACAGTATTTGCAGGACTTGTGTTGAAGTGACATTCGGCATCTGTCAAGCGTTGTAAGCTTACAACCGGTTTCATCGATAACTTCACATCCAGCTTTTGAGAGTTTAAACATTCATAAACATCAAAGTGTCCACTACTGAAATTGTCACCTATGAATGTAAGATGTTTAAGAGGCATTGGCGGTTGTCGAAAGGTGTAAAATATTTGGCCATTTCGGTACACTTGAAAGCACCAACCGAACAATTCAGCGGCAGCCATCAACTCACATGCAGAACCATAGGTGAAGGGCTTAAGCATTTCACTCTTCTAGTGCTCCTGTGTAGTATAATTATCTCCTGTACCGTCATCAGTCCACACCTTGAACCTGTCCCAGTCATTCAATACATAAGACACAATGTTCTTCCGGATATCAAGAGTGAGCCTGATATGGCCGTGCAATATGTAACACAGAGAATGGAAAAGGTAGGTGCCATCTCCGGGCATGGAAACCACTCGGTAAGTGACAGTTCTTTGATCGATGGTGATTACCTCGATAGACATGGTAATGGGGGTTGGAATGATGAAGGAAATGGGTACCTGAGTAATGTAAAGTAAGGGTAAAATACCTATACAATAACTATAGTTGTAATAAACAAACAACAAAATAGCAGAGAAGCCGTGGATTAAACATGTAGCGGTCAGAAGACGCTAAGATTCACACCGTCGTGCGTGACGGTGATTTTTTATTTTATACGAGGATTACCAGGGACAACCCCAGCCTTGGCACGACACACACACACACACACACACACACACACACACACACACACTACAGAGACAAAGAAAACGCGCTGGGAACTTAAACGATAAAAAGTATAATGAAATTAAATTAACTACATGAAAACAATAATACCACCCCTGATCCCTTCGACGATATTACAATTAACAGATAAACACGACAAACACGCAGTAAAGTCCATGTATGAAATGATCAGCGGTTATGTCCAGTGATTTGTATGAAGCGAGGGAAATGGAAAAACACAGTCCTACCGGTAGTTGCTGAAGCAGGTTGACAGATGAATGGTTCAGGAGCGCTCCTTCTTCCGTGAAAGCCAATGAATCCAGACAACGTCCTCAGTAACAGTACACAGGTAGACAAATGATATCCAGACCCCAACAAACATACAATCCAGGACACGAAGATGTATAGCAGAAAAACGGCAGGCAGTTCAACAGATATGTACAAGCACGGAACAAACAAAACAAACTTTTTTTCCTCTTCGACACCTGCCCTCCTTTTGAACCCCTCTGGCCACCTTTGACCCCAACAGCCCCTGCAGGGATTGCTGGGAGATGCAGTTCTAACTAATGGTAGCCCCGTAACACCCCCCCCCCCCCCCCCCAGGCCGTGGTGTACGGCCGAACCAAGGCTTGAGGTTAGCGATGTAAACAGTGTCTACTTTCTTAGTCCCCGGCAATCCCCACTCTACCGCATAGGTCACTGGTCCTTTCTTTTGGACTATAGTTGCTGGGCCGAACCACTTCGGAGCCAGTTTAGCTGTGAATTTATTGGAGGCTTTGGAGAGGGGTTTGAGTCCTGATCCAGACTTTCTCCCCAACTGAGAATTGCACAGGCAATTGTACGATTGAGATTGTCTGGACTGGGACCTCACCATCCTCTCCTTTACCCGTTGTGTGATAAGTTGTAGTGTTTGCAAATAATCATGTATTGAGGTGTCTGGATTGGGTGGTTTATGATTAATTATCCTCTCTAGTGGACCGTTTAGCTGTCTGCCTAAAGCTAACAATGCAGGGGTCTCACCCGTAACCTCGTGCACCGCCGTGTTCAATGCGAACCGCAGCTCAGGCAGCCACTTTGTCCAATCCTGATGATGGTCTCCGACGAAGGATGCAATCATTGTCTTCAGGGTCCGGTTCACCCGCTCAGTGCGGTTAGATTGGGGATGGTATGCTGTTGTCTTCAGGTAAACCACCCCCCATTGCTTCCAAAATTCTTCAGCCTCTGAGCTGGTAAACTGCGGGCCCCGGTCTGAGATGATGTTCTTCGGCACCCCCCATCGGGTAAAGATCTCATCCTTCAGGGTGGAACATATCTTCTTGGCTGTGGCATTAGCCATAGGGAATAGCTCCACCCATCGGGTAAAATAGTCCACAACCACCATCAGGTAGGTCTTCCGGTTCTTACTAGTGGGTAATGGTCCCATTACGTCCACGCCTAGGCTCTCCCCCGGGGTAGTGATGGTTACTGGCTGGAGCTGTCCTGAGGGGAGACCAGGTGGGGTCTTGTATTGCTGACAGGTGGTACAAGTCTGGACATGGGACCAGACGTCTTTGCGTATCGTCGGCCACCATGCCACATCCAAGATTTTAAACAGTGTTTTAGTACGTCCAAGGTGACCACCGATCGGGCTGTCATGGTAATACTGTAGGAACTTGGGCACGTATGTCTCGGGCACTACCAACTGATAATGGTAACCCCAGTCTTTTGTTGGAACACAGCGATAGAGCGCCCCTTGAAGTTCCCTATAATGTATGCGGTCAGGCCTCCCCCCTAAGCCCTCTCTCAACCCCTGACATACAGGACTGGCTGCTTGAGATTGAACGATTTCCTGCATGTTCTGGGGAAGATCAGGCCAAGGGTTAGAGACCGATACCGCACATACCATCGGTGCGGGCTCGTGCACCCGGGATAAGGCATCGGGCACCACATTAGCACAACCCTTCCGATAGCACACCCTGAACGTGAACTGTTGGAGGTGCAAAACCCACCTTGTTAGCCTAGACGTGGTCTTCGGGCAATTGAATGCCCAGGTCAGAGCCCTATGATCGGTGTAGACTTCAAAGGATGTCCCCTCCAGGAAGTGACGCCACTTTTCCATGGCCCACACGACAGCGAGGCATTCCTTCTCGGTGGTGGAATAATTATACTCGGCACCCTTCAGAGACCGTGAAGCATAGGCCACCACTCTCTCCTCTCCTTGATTTGTTTGAGCAAGAACGGCGCCGAGCCCGAGGTCACTTGCGTCTGTGTGGACCTGAAAGGTTAATTTGGGATCAGGCTGTGCCAGGACTGGAGGTGATATCAATGCCTGTTTGAGTCTTTCAAAGGAGTCCTGGCACGTTGGTGACCACTCCCAGGGGGATCCCTTCCTCAGCAGCTGGAACAAAGGGGCGGTGATGTCGGCAAACCCATGCACAAATTTGTGGAACCACCCAGCCATCCCCAGGAAGCGCTGAAGACTTTTTACCTCCTGGGGCACTGGGTAGTCCAAGATGGACTTAATTTTCTTTGGGTCTACCTGGACCCTGTCTGCCTACACCACATGGCCGAGGAAGTTCAGATGGTCCTGTAGAAATCTACACTTCTTGGTGTTTAGTGTTAGATGAGCCTTCTGCAGTCGCTGGAAGATGTGGTCGAGGTCCTTCAGATGTTGTGAGACAGATGGGGAGAATACAATGATGTCATCAATGTACACAAAACAGGTCTTTCCAATGAGTCCCCGGAGGACCTGCTTCATTAGCCGCTGGAATGACGCCCCAGCATTTTTAAGTCCAAAGGGCATCACCCGAAACTGGAACAACCCCTCCGGGGTGATGACGGCGGTCTTCTCCATGCTACTCTTCCCCATCCTCACCTGCCAATACCCGGACTTCAGATCTAGGGAGCTGAAAACCGCTGCCCCATGCAAAGACTCCAAGATGTCATGAATGAGGGGCATGGGGTAAGCATCATCCAAGGTCTTCTTGTTCAGCTCCCGATAGTCCACACAGAATCGGTAGGTCCCGTCGGCCTTCTGAACGAGCACCGCAGGGCTAGCCCATGGCGAGGTGGAAGGCTCAATGACCCAATCCGCCAACATCTGGTCGACCCACTCCTTAAATTTATTCCTCTTTTCAGAGGCGACACTCTGTAAGCTCTGTGACGAACAGGGACAGGGTCGACTGTGTGAATGTGGTGACACACCACCTCAGTCCGACCCAATTTATCCGTCCACACAGAGTGCCACCTCCTAAGCAGCGGCTGAATGAGCTCCGGCTGTTCAAGAATAGCCTTCTCTACTGGGCTGGGCTCGTCCACCAACTGCGCGAGGTAATAACACAAGTTAGGCCAAACCAGATTACTTTGAGCCTTCGTCCCAAACCGATGGACTCCACCCCCCGGCAACTCATACTCCAGCCGCGACAGATGGATGGTAAGACCTACCGACACCAGAGAGTCCATTCCCAGTAACAAGGGCATTGACAGGTGGTCATCTTCCAGGATGTAAACTTCTGTCTCCCAGTGTGTCTCATGTAAGCAGAACCTCATGGGAACCCTGCCCTTTGCCCCGTGCGCCCTTCCATCCGCAAGAAAGAATTTTACTTTCTGGAAGATGACCACCTGTCAAAAAAAGTTTGTTTTGTTTGTTTCA
>JANRMT010062791.1:6830748-6855468 GCA_026402145.1 Polypterus bichir lapradei
TTTGCCTAAATTACAAATAAAGACATACAAAATATTTATCAACTTATATGCAAAACCTCACATCACAACAACCTGGAACTCTATATTCCTGTACCATCTACCAGATGTTACTCCATGTTGTGCAATCTTAGACCATTTAAGGTGAACAAATTACTCATGTTCAAGAAGGGAACCCACAATAATTACTGGAATATTTGTGCACGGACAAAGAGCTGGTTCATTTTTCCACAGGAAGCATAGAATTCATAATGTTATCAGCAAGAGTTACCATTTCATACCTTCCTCAGCATGTGCTCCCAACCTCAGGGAAGTTGTAATGGAGTCCCTCATTAGCTGAAGAACATTCAATTACACAGTGCTATGCAAAAGTCTTACGCAAATAATTCTATAAAGTGAAGATGCAAAAATATGATTTTTACCTGCTGATAGGTGCTGCAAAAATTTAAAAACACAGAAGCAAAAATAGTTTTATAGAGACAGTAACAAAACTTTTAAATAGGCCAAATTCAATTTAGTTGAAATAAGTAATTTATGTAGAATTCAGTTGTTATGTATGTAGCAGATTTTGACAAAGGTTTCCAAGTGGTTCAAAATAGTTCAAATGCATTTACCAGATAGACATTCTGGCACTAGTATGATTCACTGTACAAAAAGTACTGTGTCATTGTTTTTGAACATTTTAGTGAAATTCAAAGAAAAAAGTTCACACAAAAAATAGAGAAAAAGTTGATAATATAAACAGAAAAGGAAAGGAAAAAGTGGAAACTTACATTTCTTAAGGGTTTCTGTGTATTGTTCTGTGCAACGTTTCATACAATGGTCAGAAAACTATTTGCCCTTATGTCTATCTGTCTGACCATTCATGTTTCTTTCTAGCTGTCTAACTTCAATTTATATGGCTATTCTACTGTCACACAGAGTTAAGATTATGAAAATTCCATTTTCCTAACTTATATGGAGTTAAATTGAATCTTCCATAATCTATGTTAAGATATATTATTTTTAAGTTCAAGCTAAGCAGTCTAAGAAAAATTTACCATTAACATTAACTTAAAGGATTTGGCTCTTACAATGCATATACATTTGTTGCTATTTGTATTTTATTGCATGCCATGTATGAAGGAATGTGTTCTTGTATGAAGCTGACTGGATCAAAGCAAATTTCCATTTGTGGACAATAAAGGTAAACTGATTATTCTTGTGTGATTAACCTTTGCCTTTAAAACAGCATCATTATTCTTGGGTCCACTATCATAAAGTTTTATAAGAAAATCGGCTGGTACCTTGTTTCAAAACTATTGGAGAACTTGCCTTGTTCTTCTGCAGACTTTGGCAGCTTCATTCTCTCCCAGTAAATCCAGGCAGCATCGATCAGGGCTCTGTGGAGGAAATGCCATCTGCTGCAGAACTAACTTTCCTTCTTTTTGCTGAAGACAGTTCTTTCTGAGCTTGGCCGTGTGTTTGGAGAACTGTTCAGCCGCAGAATGAGTTTGTGAGTGATCAAGCGCCTTCCTGTTGGTATTGCCTGATGGATAAGAATCTGCTTGTACTTGCCTACTGTTTTATCATGTAAAAGGGTCAATGAAAGTAATTTAGCCTTGAAGGTTCTTTTTATACTTTATTGTGGACTAGATAACACTGGAAATGCCTAAATTATTAGCCATAATTTACATATGTACCCTGCAAAACTTAACTGCTTAGCATGCACTCTTCACTCAGTCTCATCACAGACAGCAAGGGCTGGTGTTGGCTACCTCAGCTTTAATATGTCAGCGATGGCCGAGGCTGGCAAGCGTTAATACCTTAGCAAGGACCAGAAGTCATACCGCTCGTGAGCTACACTCCTGTCTGGATGCTCAACCCTGAAAGTGCTACTATACATTTTCAAACTACTATAGCAAAGGCCAGAAGCTGTTTCAAGACCAGGGCTCCATATATCTAACAGTAGGAGTACAGCTCATACCTGAACAAACATACAAGACATACTCCAACAAGGCCAGCAGGTTCTCTTGCCAGGTTACGTTTATTTTTTGGTTTCCTTGATCACTACCTTTGAAAGAGCTACATAAATAACAAATTACTCGAACAAGCACTATTCACTCTTACATTTATTACTGGGGCATATTACATTAATAAACAAGGCAAGTTTTATTGAGATAATATTCATAATCATTAGTCTTTTTTATTTTATTTTTTGAGAAACCAGGCTAGAAAATACTAGAAAACAAAAGTAGAAGAAAACATACAGCCTAAATAATTTAAGTCAATGTTCATACTCATGCTTCATTTCAGTATATCCAAGAGAGTGGTGTTTGTATAATTTAAAGAGTTCAGTTTTCTTAATCCAGCACTTTAAAAGTGTGCACAATGGTGCAGCCTTTATCCTTCTCTTCTTCATTGGGGTGTATTTTAAGTGGCACTGTACTTTTGTACTCTGACAGCATGATGGTTTGGTACATCTTCAGAATACACTGCATGTCACATTTCTCTTACCAAAATCTGCCTTGGGCGGCATGGTGGTGCAGTGGTAGTGCTGCTGCCTCGCAGTTAGGTGACCCGGGTTCGCATCCTGCGTGAAGTTTGCATGTTCTCCCCATGTCTGCGTGGGTTTCCTCCGGGGGCTCCGGTTTCCTCCCACTGTCCAAAGACATGCAGGTTAGGTGGATTGGCGATTCTAAATTGGCCCTAGTGTGTGTTTGTGTGTGTCCTGCATTGGGTTGGCACCCTGCCCAGGGTTGGTTCCTGCCTTGTGCCCTGTGTTGGCTGGGATTGGCTCCAGCAGACCCCCGTAACCCTGTGTTCGGATTCAGCGGGTTGGGAAATGGATGGATAGAAATCTGCCTCTCTCAAAAGGTAAACAGTATCTGCAACAAGTTAAAAGAGGTGAATTCTTTTATACCATTGTTTGATGGATATTTTCAGTAAATGGTATCAGTCAAAAAATGGACAACTGAGAATTTCTTTGTTTTTCTACCTCTCAACCTGACCTTAACTTTATATTTGCATATTTTCTCCAAATGTTCTTATTCATTTGCATAACTACGTCCCAGGATGCAACACTTCTTCAAAACACATTGTTACTCAATTTACTTAGCTCATGGATCAAAAGAAGAAAATATTTAACAGTTTCCTTTCCTAAAGTGATCTCAACCTTAGCCTATAATATGTTCTCAAACGTTTGACTGAAAAAACGTACATTTTTATACCCATTACTAGCATTGAGGATTTTATTAATTCTGGTTATATCACCTACTTCAATTATAGAAAAGCAGCCCCAAGTCTACAGAAGTGCTCTGCTTCTTTGTTGGCTGCAAATATTCAACTGTTTAGGCCTCTCATGCTCTTCTGTCTCCTGCTTGAGTCATAAATAGCAAATTATGACTTGTCAGTCTAGAATAATAGCTGCCATTGTCCACCACCTCAGTCCTTTGGTTTTTGTGTATAAATGAGTCTTTTGGCTTTGCTTTCATTATGGAGGAAAGGCTTTTTGGCAGTACCACTTCCATAAAGATCACTTTTGACCAGTCATTTTCAGACTGTAGATATACAGTATGTAGTTGGGTTCCTGTGGTTTCTGTGAGTTCAGAACTAATACCAGTGCTGGACTTCTGATTTCGAATGGACTTCATTTTGATGCAACTCTCTTCTGCTACATTTGGTTCTGTACCGTTCTTTTCCTCAACTTTGCTTCTTTCCTTGTGCTTCTTCAGAAGAGCTTGGACAGAACAACTTGAAACAACCTTGTGTCTCGTTGCTGTGTTCACTTCTGATATGATGTAAGAATTGATGATTTGAAGGTTATATCTGCCACACCCCTACCATTTATGGTAGTTTGGTTGTCCTTCACTCAGTTTCATTCTTTCTAGGCCCATTTCTATGCCTATTTCTGGGTTTAAAAAATGACTCAGTAACAAGGTTACTATAGTTGTGTCATTTTAAAATACATTGTACTGTATTTCTATATTACTTCTAATAATACTTGGAAATATAATTTAATTTAGTTTTTTTTGTTTGTTTGTTTTAATGTTTTTTCACTGTTAGTTTAATTTGTATTTCACTAAAACATTTGAGTTTTATTTTTATATATTAGTTTCAATTCTACTTTTAGTAATTTTGGTATAATTAAAATATATTATGGAGTATAGTTTTGAGTCACAATTATTCACAACTGTAAATATAATGGACTTGTAAATAATATTTGTTTAATAATAACAAGAACGTATAGGTTGTCACAAACTCGACAAAAGCCACAGAAAGGATTGGGGCAGCCACTCATCTATTATTTCCTGGCTGCAAAGTAGGATGAATTATTGTACTGATGTGAACAGACTGGAGTTCAGAATAGAACTGATGAGATATGGTCAAAATGGAGATTTTAAAGGAAAACAGAGGAAATGATGTCATCAATGGGGCCAAAACCAGAAGTGTCATCAGTGCCGGACCAAAAGTGACATCATCAATTGTTCCAGTTCCGGAAGTGGTGTCATCAGTTCTGGGACCAGAAGTGATGTCATCAATGGGCCCCGGAAAACTAAAATGGTGTCATTAGGGCTGGGACCGGAAGTGACATCATCAGGGCCAGGCAGAATTTCCCACAACTCGTCTGCAGAGAAGTAAGACAAAGATTCAGTGTAGTCCGCTACCTCCTGGTCTGGCATGGCATTATTCTCATTCAGGCCCTTTAGCTGCCTCCTATTCGCACGTGTTTGACAAGGCCCCACCCTCAGCCCAGACACATCAGGTCGGGTGATCCGACCGAGAGGTTGTGAACCCGAGAAAGAGCATTGGCGTTGGCGTGAAGAGAACCTCAATAATGAGCAAGGAAAAGCTTGTAAGGCTGTAGGTCAAAAAAACACCTGTAAAGGTCCATCACAAGGGTGAACTCCTGGTCCAAGAGGTAGTACATCAGTTTTGTAATTGGTCATTTGATTGTCAAGGCCTTCTGCTTCACCGCTACATACCTGGTCTCTTGCTCCAACAGTTTCCGACTCATGATGGGGTGTTCAACACAATCGACGCTCTAACTCAGCACGACACCCTCCTAGGAATCTCTTGCAACTGATATTCTGGGTAGGAACTACAAACGCGATGAATCTCCTCATTGATTCCCAGCCAATAAAAGCGAAGCTTAATCCACTCCAAAGTTTTTCCGGTGTCCAAATGGCCTCCTAGGAGGTGGGTGTGTGCTAATTCACAATCCTGCCACTGGATTGGCTGCAGCATCCACACCTCCTCATCATGCTCCACTACCCAAAACAAAAGGTCATTCTCTTAAACAAAGTGAGGACCTTGTGGCATGAGCTGATGAGTGCGCCGGTCATTGACAAGAGCAACTACATTTTTTGCAAATTTAAGGGAATCGTCATTCCACTGTTCCCTTTTAAAAGAAGCTGGCATTTCTCTAAACTGATATTGTAAGAAGGATTTCCTCCCGTTCCGTTATAGCATTGGTTGATGATGTTTCGGCCCACAAAAGCCCAGAAACTGCCACGCCACACTGAGTGGCCACATCATCTCTCTCCACAGGCTGGTTACACAGAATGGAAGCAGCTTGAGACATATTATCTCCATCTATAATTAGGCCCAATTTTGACTTAGTAGTGGGAAGTGACGAACTGCTTTGAATTTTAGACCAGTCCTGCCCCTATATCACTGGGAATGGTGGATTCGAGCGAGCCATTACAGCTAATTTTTTTAGCGATCCTTCGCAATTGATGACACAGGCAGCAGATCTGTACCAGCAGGTTTCCCCATGGATGCAGGTTATATTGGTCTTAATTTTTAGCCACTGTCATGGTTGCACATGTCAGCGGGCAACAATCGAATAAGGCCTTGGTTTTAAATCCATTGATAATCATCACTTTTGTATGTGGAATCACCAGAGGTTTTGTCATAGCACCCTTCCTTCCCCCTCCATCTGCATTCCTCCTCGTCCCCGAGTAAATTGCATGCCTGCGAATCCGGGAACATCAGCACAGGCTCGAGTTTGTAGCAGGGGGGGCAAATTTTTGGGATGTAATCCATCTGGGCTTTAAGGGATGGTTCTGCCCTCCCAGAATGCAAGGCCATCCTATTTGTTTCCACGAGCTCTATGAGCTCTGCCATCTTCTTAAATTGTCATCCCCAGACCAGCTGGGTGAAGCCATCGGGTAGATTATGCAAGCCACCTGCTCCACTATTTGTAGGGCATTATTTTCATTTGGCCGTAGCCATTGCTCTCTCTTTGCCCACAGGGAGAAACCCTTTTTGCCTTAGTGGGGAGGAAGGCACTTTCCTCCAAGAGAGCATAATAAGCCCCTTTCGCCTCCCCCATCTGAATGAACCCAATCCTGTGAGCCCCTCCCACACACTCCCCGTTTTGCTCAGTTTGCCCAGTTAAGTGTACTGGGAGTGGAGCCTGCACCGGGTCTTTCCGAACCACGATATGCACTTCCCATTTGGAAACTTTCCCACCTGGACATGTGTTAAGTCCAGGTCCTAGTTCTTCAGGAAGTCCATAATCCTGCTGACTACACCAATGTCACAAACTCAACAAAAGCCACAGAAAGGTTTGGGCCAGCCACCCGTATATTATTTCCTGGCTGCAGAATAGGATGAATTATTGTACTGATGTGTACAACTTGGAGTCCAGAACATAACTGATTAGAGATGGTCAAAATGGCATCTTTAAAGGCAAACAGAGAAAATGACGTCATCATTGTGGCCAGAACCAGAAGTGTTGTCATCAGGGCCGGGGGACGGAAGTGACGTCATCGATGTTCCTGGAACCGGAAGTGGTGTCATCAGGCACGGGACCAAAAAGTGACATCATTAATGGGCCTGGAAACAGAAGTGGCATCATTAGGAGCAGAACCAGAAGTGAATTACTCTCATTCAGGACCTTTTGCTGCCTCCCATGCGCACATGTGTAACAAGGTATATCCAGTTTAAAACAAGAATAACCAAACCAGATACTGAATATGAACAATTTATAAGATCCTTATATTTTATGATAATTTTTGCTCAATAAACTGTAGTTTTGCATGCAAATAATAAATTCAAATTTAACTGAAATAAACCAAACAACACATAACTGAAGTAGCTGAATACTACAAAAAAGTAAAGTTAAGGAATACTTCTTTTTTCATTACACAATTTAATTTTCTACATTCCGATCATAACATTTACTCGTGCAGCACATAAATTTCAGGCAGAGACAAGCAGCAAATGTTCTGAACCATGGCATATTACATAGCTCTGAAGACATACCAGTTACAATAAACAAATTCATTTGTGTGTTTTTTGTGTTTGACTGAGTTTGTTTTCCAAGCAGTTGTCCTTTGCAGACATGATGTTAAATTTTCTGTCTTGCTTTATGAATAGTTGGACATGCACATGCACTCTGATTGTCTCCACTTTTCATCCATTCTTTTTGTTTGCCCAGAAATAGGACGCAGGCCAATTTGTGATGACTCCGTAGGGGTTTTAAGGTTTGTGCAGTTTTTTCCCTTAATTTGCACAGCACACAACATATCCTGCTTCTGTCGTTTTTGATATTATGTTCAAAAATCTCCTATACTGGGCTTTGTCCTCCATTGTTCATGCTGATTTCTAAAAATGTTTCAGTCAAAGAACATTTGCATACAGAATTTTACCACCTGCAGGCCTGCTATAAAATTATCAGAACACTTTAGTCAGTCAGTCCTTTTCCAGCCCTCTATATCCTAACACAGGGTCATGGGAGTATGCTGGAGCCAGTCCCAGCCAGTACAGGGCACAAGGCAGAAACAAACCCCAAGCAGGGCACCAGCCCACCACAGGGCACACACACACACCCACACACACTATGGACAATTTAGGATCACCAATGTACATAACCTGCATGTCTTTGGACTGTGGGAGGAAACCGGAGCTCCCGGAGGAAACCCATGCAGACACAGGGAGAACATGCAAACTGCACGCAGGGAGGACCTGGGAAGCAAAGTCTAAGAGATTGTAATGGGAAGCACATGTGGACTGACTTCCCGACTGGGATTGAATAAGGATTCTTACCTGGACAGGAGGCCAGTGCAGTGGAAGGATGGGAGAAATGAGTACAGCTGAACATTTTCTCCTCTAGTACACTAGGCAGCAGTATCCCGGGGTTGGGATTCCCACACAGACACCTGCAACACATGCTGGGGCAGTGCTGTTGGGATCCATTGGGACGACCGGGGGAGCTGCTGGGATGCATAGTCCCTAATTTCCAGGTCTTCTAGTCTACCTGGAAGTGCTTTCAATGGGTTATGCCCTTGCCCTGGAAGTACTCCTGGATCATAGGTAATAAAAGAATCCACCAGATCTTAACCATGGATCTGAGACAGGTGGAAGAGGATGAAGCTTGCTTGGAGAGGTCCCATTGTAAGGTATTTGAATGCTAATAAACCCTTTTATCATATTTGGACTTGTGTTGGTGCAATTGCGTCTGGTGTTTGATATGATGGTGATATGCCCTCTAGTGGTCACAAGAAAAAAAAAAACCACACACACACACACACACACACATTAGCAGGTTTAGTCTTTCAGTAGTTTATACACATCAGACACTTTTGTCAGTCTGCCAATAAACTTTATCTCTAGTTTAACAGAGATACTGGAATTTCAGTAATTGTATGAAATTTAAATGGCATCATTGCTAAAAGACCATTTTAAAGCCCAAATAATGTGTTACCAAAAACATTCTGCTCACTTATGTAGACTTCATTGAATCTCTCTATCAATCCATCAAAGAAGAGTGTTATTTTCAAAAAAGGATTTGTCCTGTGCAAAGTGACAGGTAAACTGTTGTTACCTGAGAAATAAACAGAAACATTTTTCACTTGTGATTTTCTATCCATAAGGTAAAGATTTTTACTAACAAGCACAACCTTTTTTATAAGAAGTGCAAAAACGCCTAGCAACTTGTCACAACTGAGGAGTGGTTGTGAGCTACTAAACATCAATGAAGAACTAAAGGTTTTGGAGGAACAGATACTAAAGCTTTGCACTTGCTATATATAGACACCTGAAAACCCTAAAGCTACAATACAATGTAGCAGGCCGTTCTGAGCTGGCTTTCCACTTCAGCATACCCCTGGAGCACCTGAAGGTTGATAATATCTGTTTTACCCCTGCACTCACAAAGGACAGAGTGTGGGAGCACCAACAAAAAAAAGGGGCTCCAATTTCAAGTTCCCAGCGAATTGCAATTATTTAATCTCTACGTCAGCTGCTCACCAAACTGCCATTGTCATTTTGGGAGACTCCATTGTAATGAAACGTGGACTGTGTACCTTCTGACCATAAGACTTTTGTGTCTTGCTTTGCTGGTGCAAGTGTTGAGGACCTTATTAAAAAGGCCCTGTTTCTCCTTGCAAAGCAAAAAGATGTTGGCGCTGTGATTTTCCACGTAGGAACAAAAAACATTCATATTCTCTAGTCAAAGCTGCTGAAAGAAAACTTCAAATTGCTGCTGCACATAGCTCATGAGGGGACCCGGGACTCAGCTGTGTGGATTGTCATCTCTGGACCACATCCGTTCCTTCAACGTTCAGCTGAGTCCTTTAATTGATTCTTTTCCTTTAACTACTTGTTGAAGTTCTTCTGTGCAGAGTATGACCTTGCTTTCGTTGACAATTTTTATTTGTTCTGTGAGCAACAGTGGTTTTCTGAAGACATGGACTACATCTGGACAGGCAAGGCACCCAGGTCCTGTTAGACAATATAGTTAAGGTAATTAATCAGTTTTGACTATTTGAGATCCATCTTAATTCTAATGTTCATTACATTTAGAATCTAGCCAACTCAATTGTTTTACATTAAGCCACCTATAACCAGTAATAAACGCATTAAAACAGTATCCCTGTCATTAATTGTTGGATGAAATGATGCTAACCTGAGACATATAAAACAACATCAACATGTAGCATCAGTGCTCTAACTAGAAAATGATTCTATGTAAATGTATCTACATAGCTCTGGTCATGTTAAGATATAATCATTCTGCTGTGGCTTCATCAATAGATGTGCACTTTGTAAGCACTATAGTAATACACCATAGCCTAATTAAAAGCTCCAGACTAAGTGGGATAAACACAAATAATTTAATTGCTATTTCAAGGTGCACAAACTCTAAGATACAGCTGTGCTGTTCTGAGTCCTTAAATGTGGCTTTACTAAGTATAAGAGTGTTAACCAGTAAGACATTGTACATTAATGATCTTATTATTCATAGACTTTCTTATATTGAGTGAAACATAGCTCAGTAGTGAAGGAATCCGAATCCAAATTCGATTTTGTTCACTGGGTTTGCCAAGGTAAAAAAGTGTCAGTTTAGTGAGTATTTTGCCGAGCCTATTAAACTACTTAGGACTGGTTCCGAATTGAACATTCAGTGCAACCCTAAAGCAAGAGAAATTATTAACTTGTTGCACTCACTTGAACTTAGCCATCACATCAGCCATCCTACACATAAAGGAGGATACATGCTGGATTTAGCAATTTCAAAAGGATTAAATATGAAGCAGTTTGTGGATATCATTATATATGACCACTTCTGAAATCTATTTTATGTAGAAATACTGGTAACTAGAACTAAAGAGCAGCATATTGCTAAAAGAACATTATTTTTATGCGTTTGCAGCATCTAGGCTTGCTAATATTCTCAATTATCAGTTCAAATTTCACAATTGTCCTATCTCAGCCAACAATGTTACCAGTAACATATGTGGTGTATGGCCGGCCGTTTATCCCGGCCAATACCCCCAAGCCGCCAGGTGGAGCCCTCCCTGCAGTATGGAGGTTCCCCGAAGACCAGCAGGGCATCATGGACATTGCAGTTTTTATACACAGCCCTGCTGGATGCCATGGGGGCCACTAGGAGACGCTGCAGGGGGGAACAACGGTTATTTACCTTATGCCCCGGAAGTATGTCTGAGTCACATGGACAAGGGGAATGACGTGCTTCCGGGGTGAAGAAAAGGACTTTTTACCTGACCCGGAAGTGATACAAGATCACATGGACTGGGGATTGGGAACACTTCTGGGTCAGGGAATTTAAAAGGACTCTGGGAGCTCCCAGACGGTGAGCTGAGCTGGGTGGTAGGAGGGCAACGCGTCTGGGAGTGGTGGATTGTATTTGTGATAGTGATTATTGTGTGATTTATGAGTATAGTGGAGGAGAGGGTGCTTTGTGCACTGTGGCATTTAAATAAAGTCAACTATTGGACTTTTTCCTGGTGTCTGGAGTCTTGGACAGGGGATCAAGGGAGCCCCAATATGGCCCCAAGCTGTCACACATGGAACATGTTTTTTCTAAGGTGAGAGCTACAGCCAATATAGTGGCCCCTGAAAACATTGTTAAGAATTCCTCTAGCTCTAAAATATCTTGGAAAACTGTGGTATTAGGTATTAGGGGAAAATGTAGGCTGAGTGTAAATGGAGTAAAAATAAATTAACAGTACACTGTGAAATATTAAAGGCACATATGGAATATAACAAAGTAGTCCATCTTGGGAAGCAGTCCTATTATTCTAAAATTATAAATGATAATGCTAGAAATCAAAACTTTTTATTCTCAACAACTAATTTCCTTCTAAACCCAGTTCAATCAGTCGAATGCGACCTGGAAACTTCTAGTGAAACATTTGAGGCTTTTGCCACATTTTATAAACACAAAATAAATTACATTAGAAATAATATAATACATCCCATTCAAATTAATCCTGTTGAACCCCAGCATGCTCATTTTAATTAATTAAATTCCTTCACTGTAATAGATTTTTCTAAACTCTGTAGAATAATCTCTCAATTAAAACCCTCTGTTTATGTCCTTGACCCAGTCCCAACAGGATTTTTAAAGAAATCTCTGATGTGCTATATGACAGTACACTTGATATACTAAACTCACCACTGATCTTTACTCCAGTCTTTGACAACTTCAGACCATTTTGTAACCTGCTTTTTTAAGAACATTTTTAGAAAAAGTAGTTTTTCAGCAATGAAATCGCTATTTAAATATACAGAATACAAATATACAGTTAGGTCCATAAATATTTGGACAGAGACTACTTTGTTCTAATTTTGGTTCTGTACATTACAATGAATTTTAAATGAAACAAGTCAGATGCAGTTGAAGTGCAGACTTTCAGCTTTAATTCAGTGGGTTGAACAAATAGATTGCATAAAAATGTGAGGCAACTAAAGCATTTTTTAACACAATCCCTTCATTTCAGAGGCTCAAAAGTAATTGGACAAATTAAATAAATGAAAATAAAATGTTCATTTCTAATACTTGGTTGAAAACACTTTGCTGGCAATGACAGCCTGAAGTCTTGAACTCATGGACATCACCAGATGCTGGGTTTCCTCCTTTTTAATGCTCTGCCAGGCCTTTACTGCAGCGGCTTTCAGTTGCTGTTTGTTTGTGGGCCTTTCTGTCTGAAGTTTAGTCTTCAACAAGTGAAATGCATGCTCAATTGGGTTAAAATCAGGTGACTGACTTGGCCATTCAAGAATTTTCTACTTCTTTGCTTTAATAAACTCCTGGGTTGCTTTGGCTGTATGTTTTAGGTAATTGTCCATCTGTATCATGAAACACCGCCCAATCAATTTGACTGCATTTAAAGTTTGTTTTCTTTGTAAGTGAACAGGCTGTATAAACGAGACCATAGATAAAATTAGATCCAAAACTTTTGTCCTGTTGTAACACTGTCTAATTTGACATACAGGAAATCTGAACATATGTGAAAAATGTTTCCTTAAACTAGTTGCCTACACTTTCTGAACCAATTTAATGATAAAATAGATAATTCTATATTTCTGATTCCAAAATGAACTCAGGAATTTTGTATATTTTGATAAAACTATACTTTTCTTTTTAGAGACTACTATCAGTTTTTATTGAGGAAATTCAATTTTACTCCTGAATGCACAACGTGTACTTAATAGCTATGGATTGTCACGCACGTGAACTTGATAAACAACTTCAAGGGTCATATGAATGTAATTAAACTTCCAACTTAGGGGTTGGTGGTGTTACCTAACACTTTTTCTCTTCCTCTCTCTGTAGAAGTAGTGATTGACAATCGCGTCCCCAATGACATCACTTTGGGTTTCCAACTACCTGAACCCATTTCTTACTGTTTTTACTGTGCTCTGCCACCTTCTTGGAGCCAGTTGAAGAATGACTCTTTTCTTGTTGCTTTTACCTACTGCCAATTATATGGGGATCACTATGGTCCCTCAGCTATTTATTTGTGTTTTTTTTTTGTTATTACAGATTACCTTTAAGTATACCTTCAATCTGCTAAAGTGTGTGAAAAATGTATAGACTAGCATCATTAGATTTATGACTATTCCATATACTAAAAGATTCAGTCTGGGTTCAACATAATTAACATTAGAGAAATGGCTATACTCATTTTAAATCCAGGTTTTCACATTCGTCTTTCAATATAGGGTGGAAAATTGAATTTTGTGCTCAAGCACCGTTGTTATGTAAATTTGTTAATTAATGCATATTTATCAAACTGATTTCAGCATGTACATAAAATTGTCATCACAATACTCCATCTTTATATGATGAAGTTATATGTGATGTTTGATAGCATTAGAACAATTACCATTTGTACTTTACATGGTAGCTGGGAGTATGTCTGTTATATGCTGTATACGTTTAGTGAAATAATGTCAGACAGTAATAAAATTCCAAAACCTTTTATTTCAGAATTTTTTTTGCTTATTCAGCAAAAAACTTGTTGTCATGTTTTTTTGTTTCAGCTAAAAAATATAGGAATACTAGCAGAATACCCGCGCTTCACAGCGGAGAAGTAGTGTGTTAAAGAAGGTATGAAAAAGAAAAGGAAAAATTTTAAAAATAACGTAACATGATTGTTAATGTAATTGTTTTGTCATTGATATGAGTGTTGTTCTCATATCTATATATATATATATATATATATATATATATATATATCTATATATATATATATATATCTGTGTATATATATAGCAAAATACCCGCGCTTTGCATCGGAAAAGTAGTGTGTTAAAGAAGGAAAGAAAAAGAAAAGGAAACATTTTAAAAATAACGTAACATGATTGTCAATGTAATTGTTTTGTCATTGTTATGAGTGTTGCTGTCATATATATATATAGCAAAATACCCGCGCTTCGCAGCGTGTCGTGTGTTAAAGAAGTTATGAAAAAAAAGGAAACATTTTAAAAATAACGTAACATGATTGTCAAAGTAATTGTTTTGTGTATTTGGCGGCAGCGTCACAAAGTTGTTTTCGTCTAGCTACATCAGAAAATGTACCACGACGTCTGACACGCCTCCTTTTTACTGTTTTCTCACAGCTTGGATTGCTGCTGTCATAATGGGTTTGAGTCTACATATATATATACATATATATATATATACAGTGGTGTGAAAAACTATTTGCCCCCTTCCTGATTTCTTATTCTTTTGCATGTTTGTCACACAAAATTTTTCTGATCATCAAACACATGTAACCATTAGTCAAATATAACACAAGTAAACACAAAATGCAGTTTTTAAATGATGGTTTTTATTATTTAGGGAGAAAAAAAATCCAAACCTACATGGCCCTGTGTGAAAAAGTAATTGCCCCCTTGTTAAAAAATAACCTAACTGTGGTGTATCACACCTGAGTTCAATTTCCGTAGCCACCCCCAGGCCTGATTACTGCCACACCTGTTTCAATCAAGAAATCACTTAAATAGGAGCTGCCTGACACAGAGAAGTAGACCAAAAGCACCTCAAAAGCTAGACATCATGCCAAGATCCAAAGAAATTCAGGAACAAATGAGAACAGAAGTAATTAAGATCTATCAGTCTGGTAAAGGTTATAAAGCCATTTCTAAAGCTTTGGGACTCCAGCGAACCACAGTGAGAGCCATTATCCACAAATGGCAAAAACATGGAACAGTGGTGAACCTTCCCAGGAGTGGCCGGCCGACCAAAATTACCCCAAGAGCGCACAGACAACTCATCCGAGAGGTCACAAAACACCCCAGGACAACGTCTAAAGAACTGCAGGCCTCACTTGCCTCAATTAAGGTCAGTGTTCACGACTCCACCATAAGAAAGAGACTGGGCAAAAACGGCCTGCATGGCAGATTTCCAAGACGCAAACCACTGTTAAGCAAAAAGAACATTAGGGCTCGTCAAAATTTTGCTAAGAAATATCTCAATGATTGCCAAGACTTTTGGGAAAATACCTTGTGGACTGATGAGACAAAAGTTGAACTTTTTGGAAGGCAAATGTCCCGTTACATCTGGCGTAAAAGGAACACAGCATTTCAGAAAAAGAACATCATACCAACAGTAAAATATGGTGGTGGTAGTGTGATGGTCTGGGGTTGTTTTGCTGCTTCAGGACCTGGAAGGCTTGCTGTGATAGATAGAACCATGAATTCTACTGTCTACCAAAAAATCTTGAAGGAGAATGTCCAGCCATCTGTTCGTCAACTCAAGCTGAAGCGATCTTGGGTGCTGCAACAGGACAATGACCCAAAACACACCAGCAAATCCACCTCTGAATGGCTGAAGAAAAACAAAATGAAGACTTTGGAGTGGCCTAGTCAAAGTCCTGACCTGAATCCAATTGAGATGCTATGGCATGACCTTAAAAAGGCGGTTCATGCTAGAAAACCCTCAAATAAAGCTGAATTACAACAATTCTGCAAAGATGAGTGGGCCAAAATTCCTCCAGAGTGCTGTAAAAGACTCATTGCAAGTTATCGCAAACGCTTGATTGCAGTTATTGCTGCTAAGGGTGGCCCAACCAGTTATTAGGTTCAGGGGGCAATTACTTTTTCACACAGGGCCATGTAGGTTTGGATTTTTTTTTTCTCCCTAAATAATAAAAACCATCATTTAAAAACTGCATTTTGTGTTTACTTGCGTTATATTTGAGTAATGGTTAAATGTGTTTGATGATCAGAAATATTTTGTGTGACAAATATGCAAAAGAATAAGAAATCAGGAAGGGGGCAAATAGTTTTTCACACCACTGTATATATATATATACATACATATATACATATACACATACATATCTTAATATCTGTATACATATATACATATCTATATACATATCTACATATACACATATATATATATGCATACCTATCTACATCATATATACACACACATATACATACATACATACACAGACACACACATATATATAATTTGTGTGTGTGTATGTATGTACTGTATGTATGTATGTATGTGTGTGTGTGTGTGTGTGTGTGTGTATATATATACAATGTAGATAGGTCTGTGTGTCTGTGTATATATATATATTGTGGTCCCCGGCCGGGGCTGGAGCCCGGCCGGGATGCCCAGGAGGACGTGAGGAGGGCTTGTGCCTCCTCCAGACCGCGAGGAGGCGTCCGTCTTGGTTCTGTTGGGGACCACGGGTCGAGGGCATGGAAGCCCTACCCTGTAGGGGCCCGTGGTCAACGCCAGGCGGCGCCCCGATGCCGGTTTATCCCATCTGGTCCTCGGCCGGGGCTGGAGCCCGGTCGGGACGCCTTGGAGGACCGGAGGAGGGCGTGTGCCTCCTCCAGACCGAGTGGGGGCGTCCGTCCTGGTTATGCAGGGGGCCTCGGGTACAGGGCCCGTCTGTCTGTGCCGGGGCCAGCGTTCACAATATATACACATACATACAAACATACACACAGGTATATATATATATGTGTATATATACCTGTATATGTATATGTCTATATGTGTGTGTATAGCTTTGGTCACTGAGTGCAAGGGAAAAATAATAAAATGTAGTCTATAAGTTATTAAACAGTAAAACATTAACGTTTTAAGAAGTAAAGGTACATTGAGCAGTACTGGAGTGGTTGCGGGTAAACTACATTTTAAAAACAGTGTAACAGAACAGGTAAGTAGTACTAACAGCAGCTAAAATGTATATGGATCATCTCTCGGTAGTAGATCCCTTTTGAAAGGCGCTACACGACGGCTGTGGTATAGAAATTACATTTTCTATGTGAACGTCCAAATTTCTGCCTCTGGTAATGTGCCTTACCGGCATTACCAGCAATTAAAGAAAATTCGTTTTGTGTCCTCTGCAGTGTTAAGAGAGAAAGGCTTTGGTTTGGGATAAAAGGAAAAAAGATGTAAAGAAAGGAAAGTTGCCTTTTTCTTTTATATAGTATAGAGAGATGTGTTCGCTGACGATATGAGCGCCTTTTGGGGACAGTCGCGGTGGGTCTTGTGCAGACTGGTGAGACGTCCCAGCTATTAATCGGCTGTGATGGCACTGTCAGTCCTCCACTACTGTGCGTGTCTTCATAATCCGAGCTGACTACCTCATAATCGTATACGTGCAAAATAAAGTGCGAAGCACCTTAATATTATTTTGCCGCGGTGTAGAAAAGGGGTCCCGTGTTTGCACTTGCCTGGGCTATAGCTTAGGGGGAGGATGAAAAAAATTAAAAGTGCTCACTTTGACTTAAGGCAGAATCGCAGTCAGCGTCTCAAAGGCTGGCACAGCTATGCGCGCGCGCCGGCTGCTCGACTTTTGCTGGGCAGGAGACAGCACTTTTTGCAGACACGTTCACGATATCAAAAGTCTCCGCGCTCTTTGGAGGTCATTCATATATATATATACTCAGCAAAAAAAGAAACGTCCCTTTTTCAGGACTGTGTATTTCAACAATAATGTTTTAAAAATCCAAATAACTTTACAGATCTTCATTGTAAATTGTTTAAACAATGTTTTCCATGCATGTTCAATTAACCATAATCAATTAATTAACATGCACCTGTGGAATGGTCGTTAAGACCTTAACAGCTTACAGAAAGTAGGCATTTAAGGTCACAGTTCTAAAAACTCAGGACACTAAAGAGACTTGTCTACCGACTGTGAAAAACACCCAAAGAAAGATGCCCAGGGTCCCTGCTCATCTGCGTGAACGTGCATTAGGCATGCTGCAGGGAGGCATGAGGACTGCTGATGTGGCTAGGGCAATAAATTGCCATGTCCACACTGTGAGATGCCTAAGACAGCGCTACAGGGAGACATGAAGGACAGCTGATCATCCTCGCAGTGGAAGACCACGTGTAACAACACCTGCACAGGATCGGTACATCCGAATATCACACCTGCGTGACAGGTACAGGATGGCCACAACAACTGCCCGAGTCACACCAGGAACACACAATCCCTCCATCAGTGCTCAGACTGTCCGCAATAGGCTGAGAGAGGCTGGACTGAGGGCTTGCAGGCCTGTTGTAAGGCAGGTCCTTACCAGACATCACCAGCAACAACGCCGCCTATGGGCACAAACCCACCTTCGCTGGACCAGACAGGAGTGGCAAAAAGTGCGTGAGGTTCTGCATGACAGCAATGTCAGTGTTCTGCCATGGCCAGCGAAGAGCCCAGATCTTAATCCCATTGAGCATGTCTGGGACCTGTTGGATCGCAGGGTGAGGGCTAGGGCCATTCCCCCCAGAAATGTCCAGGAACTTGCAGGTGCCTTGGTGGAAGAGTGGGGTAACATCTCACAGCAAGAACTGACAAATCTGGTCCAGTCCCTGAGGAGGAGATACACTGCAGTACTTCAAGCAGCTGGTGGCCACACCAGATACTGATTGGTACTTTTGATTTTGAGCCTCGCTTCATTCAGGGACACATTGTGAAACATTTTTAGTTTATGTCTTATGGTGTTGACTCTTTTAGTGTTCATACAAATATTTACACATTAAGTCTACTGAAAGTAAAAACAGTTTAAAGTCAGGGGACGTTTCTTTTTTTGCCGAGTATATATATAGCAAAATACCCGCGCCTCGCAGCAGAGAAGTAGTGTGTTAAAGAAGTAATGAAAAAGAAAAGGAAACATTTTAATAATAACGTAACATGATTGACATTGTCATGAGTGTTGCTGTCATATATATGCCTGCCTAAATAAGTCACCCTCGCTTCGCTCTTACTTTTTTACCATTCATTTAATCATGGCTAGTGGCGGAAAAATTATAAAATGGAAGGAGGATTACACTGAGTATGGCTTTACCAAAACAATTATTGATGGCGAATCGATTATTCATAAAGCTTGAATTGGTGATCTGTTTTTCTGTGTTAACCTCATATTTTTTCATACTTCTTCTCAAACCAAGGTGGTGCGAGGCTAAAATGAATCGGGATGCACTGATCAATGTAATCGGGGTACCAGGAAATCATGCATTGACAAAAGTTCCCCTTTGATTGTAATGCAAAGTGTGATTAAATTCATTATTTTTTAACGCGTTATGGAGCACATGCATTGAAGCTTCTCAGCTGTGCTTGTGCTAAGAAAAGGAAAGATTTTAAAAATAACGTAACACGATTGTCAATGTAACCTTTTGTAAGTAGTGCCTGGAGGATTCAGTGTGGAGAAACTCTAGAGACAGCGTGTGTATTAACTTGTGGAATTTTCTGAGAATATTTGGTGGCAGTGTGACGAAGTTGCTTCGGAAGACAGCGTTAGCCGCGGAGCTCAGCTCAGAGCGAAATGAGATAAATGGGAGGGGAGATGATGACGTCACTCCCCCACCCGCCTTAACTGTCAATCCCCCACAAACACAGTCTCTCGGAATTTGCATAAGCACACCCCTTCACCTGCAATTTTAACTTAGTTACAAAGTGATCAAAACTCTCGTTTATATTCTGCGTCCTCTCATTAAACTTGTATCCCGCATTACCCGTGGGCATGAGAAACGCCAGCGGTAGCCTGTCTATGAACTTAATTTAAAGTTTAGGTTTACAGCTTGCTTTCTTTCCAAAGTAGCAGCACTCATGAATATGGTAGTACAGTAATCCCTCCTCCATCGCGGGGGTTGCGTTCCAGACCCCCCCGCGATAGGTGAAAATCAGCGAAGTAGAAACCATATGTTTGTATGGTTATTTTTATATATTTTAAGCCCTTACTTATTTTAAACTCTCCCGCACTGTTTATAAATATTCCCCGCAGCGTTATACAGCATAATCCCTTTGTATTCTCTTAGATATTAGGTAAGATTCATTGAAATTATGTATATAAACACACACTGTTTATATACAGTAAAACCTAAATATTATTTTAAAGATATTGAGTGTCTCCGATATCACATATGTTACAGCCATTACGATAGACAGGTCACCAGCAATAAATGTGTACATTGCAAGAAAAATAGTATACAGTAAATGTCTTGTCACACACGTGTGCATGGGAGGCAGCTGAAGGGCCTAGAACATACTGTTTATACATCTGCCAAGGGGGGGGGCGGGGTACGCTGACGCTCTTTCTGAGTTCTCTGCAGGTCTTACCCGGGAAATCTCACCAGGAGCCGCCATTTCCAGGAAGGACACATCACTTCCGGTTCCGGCCCCCCAGGATGAGGTCACTTCCGGTTCCGGCCCCTAGGATGAAGTCACTTCCGGTTCCGGCCCAGAGGACGACATCACTTCCGCCCTCTCTGCTATAAAGCACACTGCCTTTGCTCTGGCAGGCAGTTCTGTTTTGGACTCTGTTGTGTAAACATGTATGCAATGCCTCAAAGACGTTTGCAGCCAGGATACCGGATTAAACGGGTGGCTGCCCCAAACCTTTCCATGCCTCTGGTCTCCACTTATTACAGTGGCGTAGTCGGCAGGATGGTGTCCCCGAAGCACCCGGGACACGAACTTCCACGGGACCTGGTGGGTGAGTACCGGGGCCGAGTTTCGGGGCGGGGAGTGCGCCGGATGGTCAGGAAGGATGCGGTGCAGGCTCTGCTCCACGAGCATAGCCCGGGGCTAACAACCCATCTCGTGGAGAAGGTAGAGGGGACCCACAGGCGTGGGCTGGCTTCTGGGGAACACACACGAGTGGCTCAGTATGCTCTCCTGCGCAGGAAAGCCGAGCCGCCCATCGGTACCAAGGTCCCTGTTAACGATGGGTTGTCCCCAGGCCAGCAGGTGAAGAAAATACTAGACTGGGAGTTTAACCCAAGTAAAGGGCTGTCAGAGCAGGCTATGGCTCTCTGGCAACAGGTGGGGGAGTGGCTACGGCCATTTGACTTGAACCCCTTACAAATAGTGCAGCAAGTGGCCTGTTTTTTGCTGCTACAGCGGCTACCCCAGGATTTCGCCCAGCCGGCCTGGGGCACTTTTCATTCTATGGACGAGTTGGTACAACTCTTACAAACCCAGAGGCCGGCTGTGAAACCTGGGAGGGCGGAACAGTCGCTTTGTGGACTACCCAGGAGCTATGTCCTACTAAAAAAGTCCCTTCCACACAATCCGGAGCCTGTTCCGAAATCGCCGGGCCGTCTGGCTTACGACCTGTCGGGGAACAAGGCGGACCGTAGGGGACAATGGCAGGGTTGTTTGTGTGCCCTTAGCAATCCCCTGGCGGATAAACATACGGGGGAGCTTCTTATCAATGGACATAAAATAACAGCTCTATTCGACTCCGGCAGTAACGTGTCTGTCGTTGCTCGCCGTTTTGTTCTACCGCAACAATGGATTAAAAATAAGACCAGTCTAAAATGTATACACGGAGATATCCGCACGTACAAAACCGCCCGGTGTTACGTATGTCTCGGAGGAACCCTTCGGCAGCTTACCGTAGCGGTACATCCGGATCCTCCGTTTCCCGTAATCCTCGGGCGAGACTGGTCTAATAGTAACAGCGGTAGATTAGAAAGCATTCCCCATAAAGCTTATGGCCTCGTTATAGATGACAAAGATTCATCTCCAGCTGCTTCCACACCGTGTAATCAGCCGACAGGGAGTGGGGCGGTAGGCCAAGAGAACGGCGAAGACATTCCCGGACCGTCGCGGGCTACTACGTCATCCACTGGCGCCCCGGCAGCGAGGGAGGAATCTCCGCCCCTTGAGGTCAGACCGGACCCTCTCTCTGACTTGTTCGTTCAGTTTAGAGCAACACCGGCTTCTTTCAAGAGAGAACAGTGGAATGACGACTCTCTGAAACACATAAAGAATGCAGTGGTTCTCGTTAACGGCCAACGCACGCATCTGCCCATGCCACAGGGACCTCACTTTGTCATTGATAATGAATTGTTGTATCGGGTCGCTGAACATGAGGGGAAGGTCCGGAAGTTGTTGCTAATCCCGCGGACCTACCGGCGGCAGGTTTGCGAGTTAGCCCACTCCCACCTTCTTGGAGGCCATCTCGGCTCCGATAAGACTTTAGAGCGAATTAAGCTCCGTTTTTTCTGGCCGGGGATTAATGAGGAGGTTCGCCGCTTTTGCATTTCCTGTCCGGAGTGTCAACTGCGGCAAATTCCTAGGAGGGACCGTGCTCCTCTGGTCCCCCTTCCCCTTATTGACATTCCCTTTGACAGGATTGGGGTTGATTTAGTAGGACCCCTAGAGCCCTCAGCCAAAGGATTTAAATATATACTCGTCCTTGTGGATTATGCAACCCGATTCCCTGAAGCCATTCCGTTGCGCTCGGCTACCACAAAAAATATTGCACGGGAACTAGTAGGAGTCTTTTCGCGCGTGGGCATTCCTAGAGAAGTCCTGACGGACCAAGGAACGCCTTTTACCTCGGAAACGTTCAAGGAGACTGCCAAGTTACTGAAAATAAAGCATTTAAAAACCTCGGTGTATCATCCTCAAACCGATGGGCTAGTGGAGAGATTTAACCAAACTCTCAAGCAAATGCTACGTAAGGTAGTCAGCAAGGATGGGAGGAATTGGGATCAACTCCTCCCCCTTGTTCTCTTTGCCTACCGGGAAGTTCCTCAAGCCTCTACGGGGTTCTCTCCATTTGAATTATTGTACGGAAGACAACCCCGGGGTTTATTAGATATTCTAAAAGAGGGCTGGGAAGGGGAGGCACCGCCCTCCATTAATATTTTGGAATATATCGCCCAATTGCGCGATAGATTTGATGCAATAAGACCGATTCTAAAAAGTCATATAGAGGAGGCGCAATCGGCACAGGCCCGCCTTTATGACCGTGGCACGACTCTCCGGGAGTTCCAACCGGGGGATCGCGTCATGGTGTTGGTACCCACCTCTCACTCCAAACTGCTCGCACATTGGCTAGGCCCCTACGAAATTAAGGAGAGGAAGGGATTGGTTGACTATTTGGTGAAACAGCCCAATCGCCGACCAGCTGAGCGAGTGTATCATGTGAACCTGCTGAAACCGTGAAAGGAGAGGGATCCCGATCCCTCCTCCGGACAGCCCTGCTCTCTCTTCGCTGAAGTAAGTTCCCTTAATTTCGGCGAGCAGCTATCTCCCAGACAGAAACAGGAGCTCGAAGCAGCTATCCGCTCTGTCCCAGAGGTGGTTAGTGAACAACCAGGTCGGACCTCTCTGATTGCGCACGACATATTGACTGACCCGGGGGTGATCGTCCGTGAGCGACCCTACAGACTCCCGGAGGCAAAGAAAGTAGAAGTGGAACTGGAAATCAAGCGAATGCTGGCACTAGGAGTAATCGAGGAAAGTAGTAGTCCCTGGTCCAGTCCCATCGTCTTGATTGCTAAGCCTGACGGCAGTTGGAGGTTTTGCAATGACTTCCGTCGGCTCAACCAAGTTTCCCGATTTGATGCTTATCCCATGCCTCGCGTGGATGACCTCCTCGAGAGACTGGGCCCAGCCAAATTCTTGACTACACTTGACATGACAAAGGGGTACTGGCAGGTTCCTTTAACGGAGTCCGCGAAGGAAAAAACCGCGTTTAGCACTCCTAGCGGACACTGGCAGTATCGTGTCCTTCCATTCGGGTTACACGGGGCGCCTGCGACTTTTCAGCGTCTGGTGGACAAAGTGCTCCGGCCCCATAACTCGTTCTGTGCTGCCTATCTGGATGACGTCGTCATCTATTCCGGCACCTGGAAGGAACACGTACAGCAGGTCTCTGCAGTATTACGGACATTGGGGGAGGCCGGGCTCCGAATCAACCCTAAGAAATGTTTCTTTGGGTTGAGAGAAGCCAAATATTTGGGCTACCTAGTGGGCCGGGGTACTGTGAGGCCACAGTGTTCCAAGTTGCAAGCCATAATGGCCTGGCCCCGTCCGCAAACCAAGCGGCAAGTCCAATCCTTTCTCGGTTTGGCCGGGTACTACCGCCGGTTTGTGCCTCGCTTCTCCGAGAGAGCGGCGCCCTTGACCGATTTGACAAAGAAAAGAGCTCCTAATACGGTGGTATGGTCTGATAAAGCGGGGGCTGCATTCAGTGACTTAAAAAGGGCTCTGACTTCAGCACCTATCTTAATTTCCCCTAACTTCTCTCTTCCTTTTATCCTCCAGACGGACGCTTCGGACACAGGCTTGGGAGCCGTGTTGAGCCAAAGCGTCGACGGTGTTGAACACCCCGTTATGTACCTGAGCCGGAAACTGTTGGACAGGGAGACCAGGTACGCGGCGGTGGAGAAGGAGGCTCTGGCGATCAAATGGGCGGTGACTCAGCTGCGATACTACCTCTTGGGTCGCGTGTTCACTCTGGTGACGGATCATGCACCCCTGAAGTGGATGGCCCTTCATAGGGAGTCGAATCCGCGAGTCACGAGGTGGTTTCTTGACCTGCAGCAGTACAAGTATATGCTCGTTCATCGTCAGGGGTCTCTTCAAGCCAACGCTGATGCCCTCTCCCGGGCCCACGACCTCTCGGTGCAGGTCGCCCGACCCGACGGGTCTGGGCTGAGGGGGGAGTCTTGTCACACACGTGTGCATGGGAGGCAGCTGAAGGGCCTAGAAC
>JANRMT010062791.1:6855568-6867896 GCA_026402145.1 Polypterus bichir lapradei
CATGTTTTCTAAAGCGCGTTTTGTAGCTCTTCCTGGCTTTCTACGTAATGCGTGATTACGTGAGAGGCGTGATGATGTCATACGGAACTCCGCCCCTCCAGCTCAACTCCATTACAGTAAATGGAGAAAAGCAACTTCCAGTTATGACCATTATGCGTAGAATTTCGAAATGAAACCTGCCCAACTTTTGTAAGGAAGCTGTAAGGAATGAGCCTGCCAAATTTCAGCCTTCTACCTACACGGGAACTTGGAGAATTAGTGATGAGTCAGTCAGTCAGTCAGTCAGTCAGTCAGTGAGTGAGTGAGTGAGTGAGTGAGTGAGTGAGTGAGGGCTTTGCCGTTTAGTAGTATAGATCTACATCCCTGACGCGGCTTTATCATATACACTGAAATTAACCGCATATTGTTTATTAGTTTAAGGCATCTGATTCTAATTAACCTGTAACAATATAGTGATCCATGGAATGGCCAAACTATTCCAAATACCATAGTTGCTTTAGCGTTGTTACTCTCACTGCACCTTCTTCAATCAGCTGCTCCCATTAGGGGTTGCCACAGCTGATCATGTTTTTCCATATTACTCTCACTGCACCACTTGGAGTATTTATATCACTGTATCTGAGTGTAGAATCACAGCTCTACAGCAGCTGATCGAAAAGAGAATCGGTATACAACATCAAACACATGCTGCCTCAGCCATGTTGCCTATTTGAACTGCTTTCATACAGCAAATGCTTCAGAGCCTTTTCTGTTTCATCCATCTGGTTGTGTGGTGATTGGGTACTTGGAGAAAGAAAAGGAAGGACAGGAATTGGGGGTTAGTATGTTTGAAAGAGACAGTACTGCTGCAATAAATTATTTCATCGAAGGTCACGCACAGCAAGCATCTTGCATGAGGCAGGAACAATCTCTGGACCAGGCGCCAGCTCATCACCATCACTGCGCCACCATGTTCCCATGTTTAATACATGCTTTAATTCCTATCATCATGAAAATGATATCAAGTATACATCTCAGTATTTAAATTATTCAGAGAGCTGTAATATGACTATAATGGGTGGAAGAGAAAGCCCGTTTAAGAAGCACATAGTGATTCACACACATAGAGCGCATAGAAGAACACACACAAAACAAAGCATTTAACGTGCTACTTTAGTTACGATGGGATTTGAGAAACTAGTAAATTAAATGACTTTCAGATGAAGTTTATAATGTTCTACTTTAATGACAAAATGAACCACGTGATTAAAGTGGAAATTTCGAGATGAAAGTTGACATTTCGTGCTTTTTTCTCACTCTGTCCCTTTTTTATTCTTATCTTTGTACCCTAATAAGCTTTCATATGACATTCAGATGGTCAGCTACAACTCGCCTTTTCACAGCAACTTTGATATCTGACAACTTTTTTATTTCAGGCACTGTGCGAGTTTCTCCGACACTCTATGTCACTCAATCAACTTCCTTTTGTTGTTTATACCACTGTTTAAACCAACAAATAGTATGTTTTTCCTTGCCTCCACTTGGTATTCGCTGAAATTCTTCTATTTTCACCCGTGCTTTTGCCATTGGCTTTTAAAAGAACGCTGAGCTTAAGGGCTATTTATATTGATTTGCATATTCAAAGAGGCGTATTTCTGGGAGAAGCTGGGGTGGGGCAGCAGGCGCCTGCATGTGCGTTACTTTTCGCCCTTACCAGGATTTATGTAGCGAATGTGGAAGTTGGAAAACGCACACATTTATACATCTGGATTTTTTTGTGTGTACGAACATTTCCGCTTTTGTCCGTACACCATGTTTTAGTGTGAATTCTACACACAGCGTTATGCATGAGGCCCAAGGAGACTAACACAGCCTTTAAGGAAAACAATCGATAGGAGTATCACTCACCAGAGCTGAAGGGTTGTCACCAGGGACTAATCAATGAAAAGAGAGTCAAAGTCAAAGTAATAAATCTGAACTGTGTCATAACTAAATGTCCATTTGGTAACTAAATTAGAATTGTTAGAATATTCACTGTAGGGTTGTCCGGCACCATCTTAAATAGGAGTTAAAAGATGACATTACAAGGTATGCCATCGGCAGATCACATGATGTGACAAGGGTCACTCCCAACAACAATATTGTGCTTTCCATGGAAATCTACACAAAATGGTGTAATGAGAGACAAAATTGTATTGTAATAATGTAATATGATTATCTTTACTGCTTGCTAATATGTACCCTTCCACACACAGATTAATGAACCATTTTGAAGAACCTATCAGTCATGCAGGGAGCACATACAGATGGTCCCTTTATTGCTTAGATCACTTGACCACAGAATTATTATTAGTATTACACAGCAGCAGAGAAATGGGAGAGGCTGGGGAAAAATGAAATTAAGCAAGCTACCGTCCCAGTTCAAAGCTATATACTATATTTTTAAGCACCTACATTCTTTGTTATAAGAAGTACATTGGTTAACATCCAGTCCATAGGCTGGTCACCCTCCTCCAGAGATTATCCTGTCATGTGTAAGAAGTTGACGAATTAAGGACCTTTCATTAGGACCATTTTCATATATCTTGGCCCAGAAGCTATTATTTCTCCTAGTCTAACTTTACTCTCAAGAATGATCAACCATATTTTTGCCTTATTTTTTTACTGCAAATTGCTGAATGCTTCCTGTGATAGGGGTAACATCTATTGCCTGGGTTTGTCTAGAGGATGTCCTTTAGCTATTAAATAAACTGCAGTATGACAAGGAGATCTTGTTGTTCTGTCAGTAACCAGTGAATTCTGAAATTCCTGTCACTCAGAAATCTCACAACTACCATGTCAGGTCAGATCAGTTTGGGGAGCATGCAGTGATATAGTGCATTGCCACATCCATCACACAATGAAACAGTTCAGGATCTCAGTTGGCAACAGGCAGAAACCCAGTCCATTCCCACCCATCAGAAATGACCATGTATCTGCTGCAGCCAGGTGTTACATGGATATCCCCTTGGTCTGGTTCAGCTGCTCAGATCCTCAACAATGAGGATCCTGTGAGCTGGATCACTCTTGGGGAATCGCGCCACATGGCCACACTGAATTAAACTGACTCTCCCTCACAATACAGGTAATGTGCCTCATTCAGGACTCCATGAGCAACCTTTTGTTTGACACAAAGTCAATCCAGCAGTACCCAAAGATTCTCAGTACCAAAGGAGTCCAGCCTTCATCTCAGGTCACTGGATACTGTCTATGTATCACAACCATATAGCAAAACTGGGAACATCAGGACTCTAAAGATTTAGATCTTTATCCTTTTCCAAAGATATCTGGAGTGCCATACACCCCTTTCCAGTGACCTCATGACCCCCAATGCTCTTCAAATTCGTCTACTGAATTCATAGGAAGAGACACCAGAGACTTGAATGTTGCTGCCTACGTAAGTAAACCTTTCAACATGGTTGACACTCACTCCGCAAATAGACTCACTGCTGATGGCTGTGCACAAGAGGTCATTAAAGGCCTGGATCTTAGTTTTTAAGCCCAGACACATCAGCAGAGTCAAGATCAGTAAATCTTTCTTCACCAACAGATGCCGCACAGCCACCAGACCCCACAACCCTGCCCAGCACCTAGTCCATGCCATCACTGAACAGGGTAGGAGCAAGAACACAACCCTGATAAACCCCAGAATCAACTGGGAAGAACACAGAGGTTCTGCCTCCACCCTGCACAGCACTCACAGTACCAGTGTACAAGCTGCTCATGACATCCAGCAACTTTGGGGGATCGCACGAAGTCTCAGGATCTTCCACAGGGAAGCTCAATCAGCTGAGTCAAATGCTTTATGAAAATGGACAAAGACTGCAAAGAAACTTTGCCGATATTCACATTTGCACTCCATGAGAACCCTCAGTGCCAGGATGCAGTCGATGGTAGGCTTCTTAGGCATAAAACCAGTAGATTGTAGGTGAGCAAGTCATCATGGATCCTATTGAAGATGACCTTAGCAAGGACCTTACCCTGCACCGAGAGCAGTGTTATCCCCCTGTAGTCAGCATTATAGGCCCTTGAGCAAAGCAGTACACTGGGGCCCCTACCTACACAAGCACTCAGCAAGTCACAACATACATAGATTAGCATGGGGCCCCTATGCTCGTGAGGCCCCTGGGCAACTTCCGAGTATGCCCATGCATTAAGACGGCCCTGCCTATAGTTTTCACAATTTAGGCGATCACCCTTCCCTTTCCAGTCAGTTGGGATTACGCCCATCTCCCAAATGGAAGCAAGGCAACTGCCATGTACTACCGCGAAAACAAATAGAATAGAAGAGGCACTATTAACACTTATACAAATATGAACTGGTTTATTTTAATAAAGGTATACTAAAAAAAGTAATGTGTCTTCTGCCTAGATTTTAATTCTTTGACAGATTGGGCATCCTTTAAGCAATCAGATGATTGTCCAGTTTGGAAACCTTGAAGTTAATGGCAATTTTAATTTTCTTTGACTTTTTCTCTTTTTTTTTTCTTAAAAAAATTAAATCTGTTATTGTAAGGTACAAATAGATGTGTGGATTTTAAAACTGCCATATGTTAAGTAAAGGAAGCAAAGCCATTAAACCTTTATAACTGAAATATGCTCTAAACTGAAAATCAGTGTAGATGCTTAGAAGTAGAAGCAACTATATGGCCATACTTCTTAATCCCTGTAATAATTATTTTTTGAAACTTTTTGAAAAGCATTGCAATAGTCAGTTGTTCTTCTTCTTTCGGCTACTCCCATTAGGGGTTGCCACAGCGGATTAATTTCTTCCATATCTTTCTGTCCTCTGCATCTTGTTCTGTTACACCCATCACCTGCATGTCCTCTCTCACCACATCCATAAACCTTCTCTTAGGCCTTCCTCTTTTCCTCTTCCCAGGCAGCTCTATCCTTAGCATCCTTCTCCCAATATACTCAGCATCTCTCCTCTGCACATGTCCACACCAACGCAATCTTGCCTCTCTGACTTTGTCTCTGAACCGTCCAACTTGAGCTGACCCTCTAATGTACTAATTTCTAATCCTATCTATCCTTGTCACACCCAGTGCAAATCTTAGCATCTTTAACTCTGCTACCTCCAGTTCTGTCTCCTGCTTTCTGGTCAGTGCCACCGTCTCCAACCCATATAACATAGCTGGTCTCACTACCGTCCTGTAGACCTTCCCTTTCACTCTTGTTGATACCCGTCTGTCACAAATTACTCCTGACATTCTTCTCCACCCATTCCACCCTGCCTGCACTCTCTTTTTCACCTTAGTTCTACAATCCCGATTATTCTGTACTTTTGATCCCAAGTATTTAAACTCACCCACCTTTGCCAACTCTCCTCCCTGCATCCTTACCATTTCACTGACCTCCCTCTCATTTACACACATGTATTCTGTCTTGTTCCTACAGACCTTCATTCCTCTCCTCTCTAGAGCATATCTCCACCTCTCCAGGGTCTCCTCAACCTACTCCTTACTATTGTTATAGATCACAAATTCATCAGCAAACATCATAGTCCACAGGGACTCCTGTCTAATCTTATCTGTCAATCTGTCCATCACCATTGCAAATAAGAAAGGGCTCAGAGCTGATCCCTGATGTAATCCCACCTCCACCCTGAATGCATCCGTCACTCCTACCACAGACCTCACCACTGTCACACTTCCCTCGTACATACTGTGTACTTCTCTTACATACTTCTTTGCCACTCCTAACTTCCTCATACAATACCACAGCTCCTCTTGAGGCACCCTCCTGTCATATGCTTTCTCCAGGTCCACAAAAACGCAATGCAACTCCTTCTGGCCTTCTCTATACTTCTCCATCAACATCCTCAGAGCAAACACCGCATCTGTGGTGCTTTTTCTTGCTATGAAACCATACTGCTGCTCACTAATCATCACCTCACTTCTTAACCTAGCTTCCACTACTCTTTCCCAGCACTTCATGCTGTGGCTCATCAATTTCATCCCCCTGTAATTACTACAGTCCTGCACATTCTTAAAAATCGGTACCAGTACACTTCTTCTCCACTCCTCAGGCATCCTCTCACTTTCCAAGGTTCTAAGGTTCCATTAAACAATCTGGTTAAAAACTCCACTGCCATCTCCACTGCCATCTCTCCTAAACACCTCCATGCTTCCACAGGTATGTCATCTGGACCAATGGCCTATCCAATTTTCATCCTCTTCATAGCTGTCCTTACTTCCTCTTTGCTAATCCGTTGCACTTCCTGATTCACTATCTCCACCATCATCCAACCTCTTCTCTCTCTCATTCTCTTCATTCATCAGCCTCTCAAAGTACTCTTTCCATCTGCTCAACACACTCTCCTCGCTTGTGAGTACGTTTCCATCTTCATCCTTTATCACCCTAACCTGATGCACATCTTTCCCAGCTCGGTCCCTCTGTCTAGCCAGTTCTGTTTGAAATAAGTACAATATGCAATATATAGTATGGAGAAGATGCTTTCATCTATACTAATAAAAGGCAAAGCCCTCACTGACTGACTGACTCACTCACTGACTCACTGACTCACTCACTCACTCACTCACTCACTCACTCACTCATCACTAATTTTCCATGTTCCCATGTAGGTAGAAGGCTGAAATTTGGCAGGCTCATTCCTTACAGCTTACTTGCAAAAGTTGGGCAGGTTTCATTTCGAAATTCTATGCGTAATGGTCATAACTGGAAGCTATTTTTCTGCATATACTGTAATGGAGTTGAGCGCGAAAGCCGTGGGGGCGGAGTTTCGTGTGACATCATCACGCCTCCCACGTAATCACGTGAACTGACTGTCAACGCAGTGTGTAGAAAACCAGGAAGACCTCCAAAAAGCGCTGAAGAAAACATGCATTATATAATTGAGAAGGCAGCGAAACAATAAGAAGCGAGCGAGTGACATATACAGTAATCCCTCGCTATATCGCGCTTCGACTTTCGCGTCTTCACTCTATCGCGGATTTTTTATGAAAGCATAACTAAATATATAACGCGGATTTTTCGCTGCTTCGCGGGTTCTGCGGACAATGTGTCTTTTTACTTCCTGTATATGCTTCCTCAGTTGGTTTGCCCAGTTGATTTCATACAAGGGACGCTATTGGCGGATGGCTGAGAAGCTAACCAATCAGAGCACGCAGTTAAGTTCTCCTGACTGAGAAGCTAACCAATCAGAGCACGCAGGAGCTATGCAGTGTTAACCAGGAAGTCTCATCTCGCTCATTCAGCATCAACGTGCTTCGCTGTGTAAAGAGTTGTGCTCTTTAGTGTTTATCTTTGTGCATAGTCAAGCCCTTCATTATGGCTCCAAAACAATCTGCTACTGCTTCAGGTGCCGTGCCCAAGCGCAAGAAGAAGATGTTAACGATTGCCGAAAAGGTAAACGTTTTGGATTTGTTGAAGGCTACGATTCTTTTTATTTAAAAAGTAGGAAAGGAATATAAGATCTACGGCTGCAGCGTCCTTTTAACCAGGGTGCAAAAACGAGTTGTAAGTGGATGTAATAAGGCAGTAGTCTGGATGGAATCTGCTTTAGGGATTTGGATTGAAGACTGCCAGAAGAAGAACAACGGCAGTGCTACACAATCGCCTGAAGTGGCTCCTTTACAAGGGCTGTAACGCTCTCCTTTGTTGTGCAGTAAAATTAAACTCATTGTTATCGGACAAGTCATCGTGTCATTGTTGGTGAGTAACCATAATTAATTTTCTTCTTACAGTGCTTAGTACATGTATGTACGTTTAGTGTCACTGTACACACTGTAATAAGTGGAGACCAGAGGCATGGAAAGGTTTGGGGCAGCCACCCGTTTAATCCGGTATCCTGGCTGCAAACGTCTTTGAGGCATTGCATACATGTTTACACAACAGAGTCCAAAACAGAACTGCCTGCCAGAGCAAAGGCAGTGTGCTTTATAGCAGAGAGGGCGGAAGTGATGTCGTCCTCTGGGCCGGAACCGGAAGTGACTTCATCCTAGGGGCCGGAACCGGAAGTGACCTCATCCTGGGGGCCGGAACCGGAAGTGATGTGTCCTTCCTGGAAATGGCGGCTCCTGGTGAGATTTCCCGGGTAAGACCTGCAGAGAACTCAGAAAGAGCGTCAGCGTACCCCGCCCCCCCCTTGGCAGATGTATAAACAGTATGTTCTAGGCCCTTCAGCTGCCTCCCATGCACACGTGTGTGACAAGACTCCCCCCTCAGCCCAGACCCGTCGGGTCGGGCGACCTGCACCGAGAGGTCGTGGGCCCGGGAGAGGGCATCAGCGTTGGCTTGAAGAGACCCCTGACGATGAACGAGCGTATACTTGTACTGCTGCAGGTCAAGAAACCACCTCGTGACTCGCGGATTCGACTCCCTATGAAGGGCCATCCACTTCAGGGGTGCATGATCCGTCACCAGAGTGAACACGCGACCCAAGAGGTAGTATCGCAGCTGAGTCACCGCCCATTTGATCGCCAGAGCCTCCTTCTCCACCGCCGCGTACCTGGTCTCCCTGTCCAACAGTTTCCGGCTCAGGTACATAACGGGGTGTTCAACACCGTCGACGCTTTGGCTCAACACGGCTCCCAAGCCTGTGTCCGAAGCGTCCGTCTGGAGGATAAAAGGAAGAGAGAAGTTAGGGGAAATTAAGATAGGTGCTGAAGTCAGAGCCCTTTTTAAGTCACTGAATGCAGCCCCCGCTTTATCAGACCATACCACCGTATTAGGAGCTCTTTTCTTTGTCAAATCGGTCAAGGGCGCCGCTCTCTCGGAGAAGCGAGGCACAAACCGGCGGTAGTACCCGGCCAAACCGAGAAAGGATTGGACTTGCCGCTTGGTTTGCGGACGGGGCCAGGCCATTATGGCTTGCAACTTGGAACACTGTGGCCTCACAGTACCCCGGCCCACTAGGTAGCCCAAATATTTGGCTTCTCTCAACCCAAAGAAACATTTCTTAGGGTTGATTCGGAGCCCGGCCTCCCCCAATGTCCGTAATACTGCAGAGACCTGCTGTACGTGTTCCTTCCAGGTGCCGGAATAGATGACGACGTCATCCAGATAGGCAGCACAGAACGAGTTATGGGGCCGGAGCACTTTGTCCACCAGACGCTGAAAAGTCGCAGGCGCCCCGTGTAACCCGAATGGAAGGACACGATACTGCCAGTGTCCGCTAGGAGTGCTAAACGCGGTTTTTTCCTTCGCGGACTCCGTTAAAGGAACCTGCCAGTACCCCTTTGTCATGTCAAGTGTAGTCAAGAATTTGGCTGGGCCCAGTCTCTCGAGGAGGTCATCCACGCGAGGCATGGGATAAGCATCAAATCGGGAAACTTGGTTGAGCCGACGGAAGTCATTGCAAAACCTCCAACTGCCGTCAGGCTTAGCAATCAAGACGATGGGACTGGACCAGGGACTACTACTTTCCTCGATTACTCCTAGTGCCAGCATTCGCTTGATTTCCAGTTCCACTTCTACTTTCTTTGCCTCCGGGAGTCTGTAGGGTCGCTCACAGACGATCACCCCCGGGTCAGTCAATATGTCGTGCGCAATCAGAGAGGTCCGACCTGGTTGTTCACTAACCACCTCTGGGACAGAGCGGATAGCTGCTTCGAGCTCCTGTTTCTGTCTGGGAGATAGCTGCTCGCCGAAATTAAGGGAACTTACTTCAGCGAAGAGAGAGCAGGGCTGTCCGGAGGAGGGATCGGGATCCCTCTCCTTCCACGGTTTCAGCAGGTTCACATGATACACTCGCTCAGCTGGTCGGCGATTGGGCTGTTTCACCAAATAGTCAACCAATCCCTTCCTCTCCTTAATTTCGTAGGGGCCTAGCCAATGTGCGAGCAGTTTGGAGTGAGAGGTGGGTACCAACACCATGACGCGATCCCCCGGTTGGAACTCCCGGAGAGTCGTGCCACGGTCATAAAGGCGGGCCTGTGCCGATTGCGCCTCCTCTATATGACTTTTTAGAATCGGTCTTATTGCATCAAATCTATCGCGCAATTGGGCGATATATTCCAAAATATTAATGGAGGGCGGTGCCTCCCCTTCCCAGCCCTCTTTTAGAATATCTAATAAACCCCGGGGTTGTCTTCCGTACAATAATTCAAATGGAGAGAACCCCGTAGAGGCTTGAGGAACTTCCCGGTAGGCAAAGAGAACAAGGGGGAGGAGTTGATCCCAATTCCTCCCATCCTTGCTGACTACCTTACGTAGCATTTGCTTGAGAGTTTGGTTAAATCTCTCCACTAGCCCATCGGTTTGAGGATGATACACCGAGGTTTTTAAATGCTTTATTTTCAGTAACTTGGCAGTCTCCTTGAACGTTTCCGAGGTAAAAGGCGTTCCTTGGTCCGTCAGGACTTCTCTAGGAATGCCCACGCGCGAAAAGACTCCTACTAGTTCCCGTGCAATATTTTTTGTGGTAGCCGAGCGCAACGGAATGGCTTCAGGGAATCGGGTTGCATAATCCACAAGGACGAGTATATATTTAAATCCTTTGGCTGAGGGCTCTAGGGGTCCTACTAAATCAACCCCAATCCTGTCAAAGGGAATGTCAATAAGGGGAAGGGGGACCAGAGGAGCACGGTCCCTCCTAGGAATTTGCCGCAGTTGACACTCCGGACAGGAAATGCAAAAGCGGCGAACCTCCTCATTAATCCCCGGCCAGAAAAAACGGAGCTTAATTCGCTCTAAAGTCTTATCGGAGCCGAGATGGCCTCCAAGAAGGTGGGAGTGGGCTAACTCGCAAACCTGCCGCCGGTAGGTCCGCGGGATTAGCAACAACTTCCGGACCTTCCCCTCATGTTCAGCGACCCGATACAACAATTCATTATCAATGACAAAGTGAGGTCCCTGTGGCATGGGCAGATGCGTGCGTTGGCCGTTAACGAGAACCACTGCATTCTTTATGTGTTTCAGAGAGTCGTCATTCCACTGTTCTCTCTTGAAAGAAGCCGGTGTTGCTCTAAACTGAACGAACAAGTCAGAGAGAGGGTCCGGTCTGACCTCAAGGGGCGGAGATTCCTCCCTCGCTGCCGGGGCGCCAGTGGATGACGTAGTAGCCCGCGACGGTCCGGGAATGTCTTCGCCGTTCTCTTGGCCTACCGCCCCACTCCCTGTCGGCTGATTACACGGTGTGGAAGCAGCTGGAGATGAATCTTTGTCATCTATAACGAGGCCATAAGCTTTATGGGGAATGCTTTCTAATCTACCGCTGTTACTATTAGACCAGTCTCGCCCGAGGATTACGGGAAACGGAGGATCCGGATGTACCGCTACGGTAAGCTGCCGAAGGGTTCCTCCGAGACATACGTAACACCGGGCGGTTTTGTACGTGCGGATATCTCCGTGTATACATTTTAGACTGGTCTTATTTTTAATCCATTGTTGTGGTAGAACAAAACGGCGAGCAACGACAGACACGTTACTGCCGGAGTCGAATAGAGCTGTTATTTTATGTCCATTGATAAGAAGCTCCCCCGTATGTTTATCCGCCAGGGGATTGCTAAGGGCACACAAACAACCCTGCCATTGTCCCCTACGGTCCGCCTTGTTCTCCGACAGGTCGTAAGCCAGACGGCCCGGCGATTTCGGAACAGGCTCCGGATTGTGTGGAAGGGACTTTTTTAGTAGGACATAGCTCCCGGGTAGTCCACAAAGCGACTGTTCCGCCCTCCCAGGTTTCACAGCCGGCCTCTGGGTTTGTAAGAGTTGTACCAACTCGTCCATAGAATGAAAAGTGCCCCAGGCCGGCTGGGCGAAATCCTGGGGTAGCCGCTGTAGCAGCAAAAAACAGGCCACTTGCTGCACTATTTGTAAGGGGTTCAAGTCAAATGGCCGTAGCCACTCCCCCACCTGTTGCCAGAGAGCCATAGCCTGCTCTGACAGCCCTTTACTTGGGTTAAACTCCCAGTCTAGTATTTTCTTCACCTGCTGGCCTGGGGACAACCCATCGTTAACAGGGACCTTGGTACCGATGGGCGGCTCGGCTTTCCTGCGCAGGAGAGCATACTGAGCCACTCGTGTGTGTTCCCCAGAAGCCAGCCCACGCCTGTGGGTCCCCTCTACCTTCTCCACGAGATGGGTTGTTAGCCCCGGGCTATGCTCGTGGAGCAGAGCCTGCACCGCATCCTTCCTGACCATCCGGCGCACTCCCCGCCCCGAAACTCGGCCCCGGTACTCACCCACCAGGTCCCGTGGAAGTTTGTGTCCCGGGTGCTTCGGGGACACCATCCTGCCGACTACGCCACTGTAATAAGTGGAGACCAGAGGCATGGAAAGGTTTGGGGCAGCCACCCGTTTAATCCGGTATCCTGGCTGCAAACGTCTTTGAGGCATTGCATAC
>JANRMT010062791.1:6934479-6951088 GCA_026402145.1 Polypterus bichir lapradei
AGTGGTTTCGGATCCGTCCGCGGTCTCCTACTCGCGCATGCGTGACACGACCCCCCCCTCAGCCCAAGACCGTCTGGTCGGGCGGACCTAGCCGAGAGGTCGTGGACGCGAGAGAGAGCATCGGCGTTGGCCTGAAGGCCGCCGCGGCGATAAGTGACCGTGAACTTATAGGGCTGCAAGTCCAGGAACCACCTGGTGACTCGCGGATTCGACTCTTTGTGGAGGGACATCCACTGAAGTGCAGCGTGATCAGTCACCAGAGTGAATTCGCGACCCAACAGGTAGTAGCGGAGATAAGTCACGGCCCACTTAATGGCCAGGGCTTCCCTCTCCACCGCCGTGTACCTGGTCTCTCGGTCCAACAGTTTCCGGCTTAAGTACATTACGGGGTGTTCGACACCATCAACACTTTGGCTCAACACGGCGCCCAGGCCTGTGTCCGAAGCGTCGGTCTGGAGGATAAAGGGCAGCCCAAAATCAGGGGTCCGCAATACGGGTGCCGAAGTAAGGGCCTGTTTCAGGTCACTGAATGCGTGTTCCGCCCTATCGTGCCATACCACGTGCAGGGGAGCCCCTTTCTTTGTTAAGCTAGTCAAGGGTGCTGCCCTCTCGGAGAAACGGGGTACGAACCGGCGGTAGTATCCCGCCAACCCCAAGAAAGCCTACACCTGTCTCTTGGTATTCGGACGGGGCCATTCCAGGATGTCTTTGATTTTGGAACATTGGGGTCTCACCTGTCCTCGTCCCACAAGATAGCCTAAATACTTGGCCTCCTTTAAGCCAAAAAAACACTTACGGGGGTTAATACGGAGGCCGGCTTTCGCCAGTGTCGCGAGGACAGCAGAGAGCTGCAATAGATGTTCCTCCCAGGTGCCGGAATAGATGACGACGTCATCCAGGTAGGCGGCACTATAGGACTGGTGGGGCTTCAGCACTCTATCCACCAGACGTTGAAAGGTCGCCGAGGCCCAGGTGCAGTCCATCGGCTCCATGGGGGTGTTGAGAGGGCAGGTCGGTAGCAGGTGGCCGGTCTCTCCACACTTGTAGCAGCGCGGAGAGGCCGGCTTTTCTCGGGGTCTGGAAGGCGCTTCCGCAGCGCGTCGAGAGGGCTCGGGTGTGGCCGCCCGTCCCTGCCGGTTCCCGCGAGCTTGCCTTTCTGCCCCCCCGGCTCGGAAGACCGCGAGCTGCCGCTCCAGGACGTCCAGGAGTCCCGGCATGTCGGTGTATGGGTGGCGCCGAACCTGCTGGGCAAGGGAGCTGGGCAGTGCATTGACCAGGCCTTCGCAGGCCACCTGCTCTACGACCTTCCGGGCTTGGGGACCCTCGGGCCGTAGCCATCTCCCCATTTTACCCCAGAACACGAAAGCCTGTGCTCGGGCCGGCTTCTCCGGGTCAAACTGCCAGCTCCGCCATTCGCTTGCCTGCTGGCTCGGCGTAATGCCGTAGCGGGCCAGGATCTCCTGTTTCAGGAGCTTATAGTCCGCGGCTTCCTCCTCAGGGAGGTCATAATAGGCTCGCTGCGCGGGCCCCTTCAGGTAGGGCGCCAGGATGGACGCCCACTCGGACCGCTGCCACTCGTTCCGGGTGGCCGTCCTTTCAAAGATTCCCAAATACGATTCGATGTCGTCCGCCTCCGTCATCGGTACTAAGGACGGAGGTTTAGGACGATTCGGGTCGGCCCTTACCCTCTCGGCTTCTGCGAGCTTGGCCTTGGCGGCGTCCAATTCCCGGGTAGTATTGGCCTGTGCTTGCTGCAGGGACTGGATTTGGGCGTTCATACCCTGCAACACGGTATTGAGGTCCTGCCTTTCAGTCATTTTCTTCATGCAGTATCCTGCCGGCTACGCCACTGTAAAAAAGACACAAACAGAGCATAAAGGTTTGGGGTTTTGGCCCCGTATACTGTAAAGAAAATCGTCAAAATTCTGTGCAGTCAAGTACAACGAACATAAACATTCAAATTGCGCCTTCAGAGGCGTCGGTGGCCATTTTTATACAGGAGGAGCCGGAAGTGGAGGAATGCTGGGAAGGAGGCGTGAGGGATGACGGGACTGCTGACGTCAGGGAAGATGGCGGAGGAAGGGCGGAAGTGGACGTAGTGCGGTCAGGTTACGATGGCGGTGTGTCTTTTTTCCTGAAAGAAAGAGCAGAAAGGTTAGTACCCCGCCATTCCCTACCGGCAAACGTCCTTCGAAGTGGTTTCGGATCCGTCCGCGGTCTCCTACTCGCGCATGCGTGACAATAGATAGAGAGAGAGAGAGAGAGATGACAACAACACTCATATCAATGACAAAACAATTACATTAACAATCATGTTACGTTATTTTTAAAATATTTCCTTTTCTTTTTCATAACTTCTTTAACACACTACTTCTCCGCTGCGAAGCGCGGGTATTCTGCTAGTCTAAAAATAAAAAGGAAACCACACAGGAACAGTAGCACTGCTTTGACGCTGGGTGCCACCATCCATCCATCCATCTTCTTCCGCTTATCCGGGGTTGGGTCACGGGGGCAGCAGCTTAAGCAGAGAGGCCCAGACTTCCCTCTCCCCGGCCACTTCTTCCAGTTCTTCCAGGAGAATCCCAAAGCGTTCCCAGGCCAGCCGGGAGACATAGACCCTCCAGCGTGTCCTGGGTCTTCCCCGGAGCCTCCTCCCGGTTGGACGTGCCCGGAACACCTCACCAGGGAGGCGTCCAGGAGGCATCCTGATCAGATGCCCAAGCCACCTCATCTGACTCCTCTCGATGCGGAGGAGCAGCAGCTCTACTCTGAGCCCCTCCCGGATGACTGAGCTTCTCACCCTATCTTTAAGGGAAAGCCCAGACACCCTGCGGAGGAAACTCATTTCAGCCGCTTGTATTCGAGATCTCGTTCTTTCGGTCGCTACCCATAGCTCATGACCATAGGTGAGGGTAGGAACGTAGATCGACTTGTAAATTGAGAGCTTCGCCTTACGGCTCAGCTCTTTTTTCCCCACGACAGACCGATGCAGAGCCCGCATCACTGTGGATGCCGCACTGATCCGCCTGTCGACCTCATGCTCCATTCTTCCCTCACTCGTGAACAAGACCCCGAGATACTTGAACTCCTCCACTTGGGGCAGGATCTCTCCCCCAACCCTGAAAGGGCACTCCACCCTTTTCTGGCTGAGGACCATGGTCTCGGATTTGGAGGTGCTTATTCTCATCCCAGCCGCTTCACACTTAGCTGTGAACTGATCCAGAGAGAGCTGAAGATCATGGCCTGATGAAGCAAACAGGACAACATCATCTGCAAAAAGCAGTGACCCAATCCTGAGTAAACCAAACCGGACCCCTTCAACACCCTGGCTGCACCTAGAAACTCTGTCCATAAAAGTTATGAACAGAATCGGTGACAAAGGGCAGCCCTGGCGGAGTCCAACTCTCACTGGAAACGGGCTCGACTTACTGCCGGCAATGCGGACCAAGCTCTAACACCGGTTGTACAGGGACCAAACAGCTCTTATCAGGGGGTCCGGTACCCCATACTCCCGGAGCACCCCCCACAGGGTTCCCCGAGGGACACGGTCGAATGCCTTTTCCAAGTCCACAAAACACATGTAGACTGGTTGGGCAAACTCCCATGCACCCTCTAGGATCCTGCTAAGGGTATAGAGCTGTTCCACTGTTCCGCGACCAGGACGAAAACCACACTGTTCCTCCTGAATCTGAGGTTCGACTATCCGATGGACCCTCCTCTCCAGAACCCCTGAATAGACTTTTCCAGGGAGGCTGAGGAGTGTGATCGCTCTGTCGTTGGAACACACCCTCCGGTCCCCCTTTTTAAAGAGGGGGACCACCACCCCGGTCTGCCAATCCAGAGGCACTGTCCCCGATGTCCATGCGATGTTGCAGAGACGCGTCAACCAAGACAGTCCTACAACATCCAGAGCCTTGAGGAACTCCGGGCGTATCTCATCCACCCCCGGGACCCTGCCACCAAGGAGTTTTTTGACCACCTCGGTGACCTAAGTCCCAGAGATGGGAGATCCCACCTCAGAGTCCCCAGGCTCTGCTTCCTCATTGGAAGGCATGTTAGTAGGATTGAAGAGGTCTTCGAAGTACTCCCCCCACCGACCCACAACGTCCCGAGTCGAGGTCAGCAGCGCACCATCCCCACCATATACGGTGTTGACGCTGCACTGCTTTGTCCGAAAGTCGTTCTCCATGGCCTCCCCAAACTCCTCCCATGCCCGAATTTTTGCCTCAGCAGCCACCGAAGCCGCATTCCGCTTGGCCTGCCGGTACCTATCAGCTGCCTCCAGAGACCTACAGGACAAAAAGGTCCTATAGGACTCCTTCTTCAGCTTGACGGCATACCTTACCGCCGGTGTCCACCAACGAGTTCGGGGATTGCCGCCACGACAGGCACCGACCACCTTGCGGCCACAGCTCCAGTCAGCGGCCTCAACAATAGAGGCATGGAACATGGCCCATTCGGACTCAATGTCCCCTACCTCCCTCGGGATGTGGTCGAAGTTCTGCCGAAGGTGGGAGTTGAAGCTACTTCTGACAGGGGACTCTGCCAGCCGTTCCCAGCAGACCCTCACAACACGTTTGGGCCTACCAGGCCTGACCGGCATCTTCCCCCACCATCGAAGCCAACTCACCACCAGGTGGTGATCAGTTGACAGCTCCGCCCCTCTCTTCACCCGAGTGTCCAAGACATGTGGCCGCAAGTCCGATGACACGACCATAAAGTCGATCATCGAACTGAGGCCTAGGGTGTCCTGGTGCCAAGTGCACATATGAACGCCCCTATGCTTGAACATGGTGTTCGTTATGGACAATCCGTGACGAGCACAGAAGTCCAATAACAAAACACCGCTCGGGTTCATATCGGGGGGGCCATTCCTCCCAATCACGCCCTTCCAGGTCTCACTGTCATTGCCCACGTGAGCATTGATGTCTTCCAGTAGAACGAGGGAGTCCCCAGAAGGAACGTCCTCTAGCACCCCCTCGAGGGACTCCAAAAAGGGTGGATACTCCAAACTGCCGTTAGGCGCATATGCACAAACAACAGTCAGGACCCTTCCCCCCATCTGAAGGTGGAGGGAGGCCACCCTCTCGTCCACCGGCGTAAAACCCAACGCACAGGCTCCAAGTCGGGGGCGCAATAAGTATGTCCACACCTGCTCGGCGCCTCTCACTGGGGGCAACTCCAGAGTGGTAAAGAGTCCAGCCCTTCTCAAGGTTCCAGAGTCCAAGCTGTGCGTCGAGGTGAGTCCGACTATGTCTAGCCTGAACCTCTCGACCTCGCGCACTAGCTCAGGCTCCTTCCCTTTCAGAGAGGTGACATTCCACGTCCCAAGAGCCAGTTTCTGTAGCCGAGGATCAGACCGCCAAGGTCCCCGCCTTCGGCCACCACCCAACTCACACTGCACCCAACCTCCTTGGCCCCTCCCATAGGTGGTGAGCCCGTGGGGAGGAGGACCCATGTTACCTCTTCGGGCTGTGCCCGGCCGAGCCCCAAGGGTGCAGGCCTGGCCACCAGGCGCTCGCCATCGAGCCCCACCTCCAGGCCTGGCTCCAGAGGGGGGCCCCGGTGACCCACGTCCGGGCAAGGGAAAACGTTGTCCAAAGTTTTCTTTCGTCATTGGAGGTTTGTTGAACCGCTCTTTGTCTCATCCCTCACCTAGGACCAGTTTGCCTTGGGTGGCCCTACCAGGGGCATAAAGCCCCGGACAACATAGCTCCTAGGATCATTGGGACACGCAAACCCCTCCACCACGATAAGGTGACGGTTCAAGGAGGGGATGCTGGGTGCCACCAGTTTGCAAAACCGAGTGCAGAGCTTGCTTATGCCAGGGTTTGAGCTAGCGTGAAAATGTGCATGGCTTTATGCCAATTTTATGTTTTATACATCGCGATTTGAGAAACTGGAAACGGGAGTACACAACATTTTTGTGCGTACACAGTTTATACATGAGGCCCCTGGTCCTTGTTACTCCTTAATCTATAGGCTAACCAGTTTTCACCTTGGCCACAACAGTATGAGTCATGATAGGTCATTGTCAAAATCCAATGCCCCTATATGAGTCTTAGGCCTTGTTCACATTACAATGTTTTCATTTAATAATGCAGCCATTTATCTTCACCTCTTTCACCTTATATCAATTTTACCCTAGGGTTTAAACCATTGAAAATGAATAATTTTAAAAATGCTGTACCACAGACTTCTGAAAATAACAGCACAGTACTTCAGTTGGGATGAGTGAAAACTAAGACAATTGCAAACGCTGATCCCATCACACTCTATTTGGTTTATGCTTATTACATGGCCCTTCCCTGATTGGATCCTGCTCATTGCAACATCTCATTCTCTGATTTGTCACACTTCAAAGAAAAAAAGCACACTGCAGCATAGCAGGCACAGACAAGTTGCTTTTCATGGCACTTGGTGTGTTGCTTACCTCATGCATTTAAATTGCCTTTGTACAGGTTGGATGTTGCTTACATCCACAAAATTCAAATAATTTACCAGTAACTACAGTTTTGCAATTATCCCATTACCATTAAGGAGGGGAGCTTTCCAGAGAAAAACTGATAATGTGTTGTCATACACATGAGCTTAGGGGGCAGCCAAAAGGTCCAAATAAGAGCAAAAGTACAACATACAGTGGGTTGGAAACAAGAAGTAAGGCGATTTTCCCTTTTTCAACAGACCTGTCCATGTTCAGCAGCCATCAAATTTAACTGAGCTGGAGAGATTTTGTATGGAAGAATGGTCAAATATACCTCCATCCAGAATCCAGACACTCATCAAAGGCTATAGGAGGCGTCTAGAGGCTGTTATATTTGCAAAAGGAGGCTCAGCTAAGTATTGATGTAATATCTCTTTTGGGGTGCCAAAATTTATGCACCTCTCTTATTTTGTTATGATGCATATTGCATATTTTCTGTTAATCCAATAAAGTTAATTTCACTGCTGAAATACTACTGTTTCCATAAGGCATGTCATATATTGAAAGGAAGTTGCTACTTTGAAAGCTCAGCCAGTGATAAACAAAAATCCAAAGAATTAAGACGGGTTCCCAAACTTTTTCATATGAATATAGCGGTAACATCGGTATTTTACATTCTAGCACTGCAGGTGACATATCAGTACAGTACTGTACAGTACAGTATATGGGTTTACCTTTACATTCTTTTTTTTAGGTAATGTATTAAGCTGAGGTTGAAATTAAAGTGTTTTTGGGGCATATTTAGGGTTTATACTATAAAAATAGGCATTTTTTTAACCACATCCATAATTTGCGGTTTTTCACAATTCGTGGGTGCTCTTGGAACGTATTCCCTGCTAAGTTTGAGGGTGTACTGTACCAAGCTACCAACACTGGTTTAAACCTTGTTTTTTGAAAAGGGCAGCGCCCTTGAGTGATGTAACAAGTGGTATGGGATGAAAAAGCTGAACACACATTCTGTGACTTGAAACTTCAACACCTGTTTCAATTCTAATTTTGATTTTCCTTTTATTCTCCAGACTGATGCTTCAGACACAGGACTTGGCAATGTGCTGAGCCAAAGCATCGACGGTGCTGAACACCCCGTGATGTACCTGAGCCGGAAACTGCTAGACCAGTAGACAAGGTATGCGGCGGTGGAAAGAGAAGCCCTGGCAATGAAATGGTACATTATCCAGCTGAGGTACTACCTTTTGGGTCATGATTTTTCCTTGATTACGGACCATGCTTCCTTACAGTGGATGGCTGTATACAGGGGGTCTAACCCATGAGTCACTAGGTGGTTTTTGGACCTTCAGCCCTATAGGTTTAAGGTCATCTATCATCTGGGTCCTCTCCAAGCCAATGCTGATGCCCTTTCTCGTGTTTACAACCTCTCGGTTCAGGCTGCCCAACCCGATGGGTCTGGTTTCCCAATAGCAGGCAGCCAGGTCCAGATGAGAGCAAAAGTATGCATACAGTATTTTTATACAGTTAGGTCCATAAATATTTGGACAGAGACAACTTTTTTCTAATTTTGGTTCTGTACATTACCACAATGAATTTTAAATGAAACAACTCAGATGCAGTTGAAGTGCAGACTTTGAGCTTTAATTCAGTGGGGTGAACAAAACGATTGCATAAAAATGTGAGGCAACTAAAGCATTTTTTTCTTCATTTCAGGGGCTCAAAAGTAATTGGACGATTGACTTAAAGGCTATTTCATGGGCAGGTGTGGGCAAGTCCGTTGTTATGTCATTATCAACCAAGCAGATAAAAGGCCTGGAGTTAATTTGAGGTGTGGTGCTTGCATGTGGAAGGTTTTGCTGTAAACAGACAACATGTGGTCAAAAGAGCTCTCCATGCAGGTGAAAGAAGCCATCCTTAAGCTGCGAAAACAGAAAAAATCCATCTGAGAAATTGCTACAATATTACGTGTGGCAAAATCTACAGTTTGATACATCCTGAGAAAGAAAGCAAGCACTGGTGAACTCAACAACGCAAAAAGACCTGGGGCCTCATGTATAAACGGTGCGTACGCACAGAAATGTTGCGTAAGAACTTTTCCACACTCAAATCGCGATGTATAAAACCTACACTTGGCATAAAGCCACACACTTTTCCACGGTACCTCATACCTTGTCGTAAGCAAGTTCTCCGCTTGGTTTTGCAGACTGGCGGCACCCAGCGTCAAAGCAGTGCTACTGTTCCTGTGTGGTTACTCCTTATTTTCCTGACGCAGCTTTATAAATACACTGAAACTAACCACATATTGTTTATTAGTGTAATGCATCTGATTGTAATTAACTTGTAACAATATAATGGTCCAGGGAATAGCCATAGTATTCCAAATACCATAACTGCTTTAGCGTTGTTACTCTCACTGCACCTTCTTCTTCTTTCAGCTGCTCCTGTAAGGAGTTGCCACAGCGGATCATCTTTTTCCATATTACTCTCACTGCAGCACTCGGAGTATTTATATAACTGTACCTGAGTGTGAATCACAGCAGCAGCTGATCGGAAAGAGAATTATCGGTATACAGCATCAGGCACACGCTACCTCAGCCACGGCAAAACGTTTCAAAGCCTTTCCTGTTTGGACCTCGCGGTCCAGAAACAGTTTCTTCCCAAGAACTATAAACGCACTCAATCAATGCTCCTTGTAGAACTGTTTGTACTTATAAATACAATCACGCCACTGTAAACTTGCACTACAGTTATAATATTGCACAACCTGAACCACTTTATAGAGCGCGTATTTACATATGATGACGATATCATTTTTAAGATGCAATGCAGCAAAATATGTTTATTATATTATACAGGTAAAACTTTAACTTCATTTAAATAATTTATATTCTTCACTGGGACTGGCGTGAAGGATAGAATAATTAAACATGTACTACAAAGATATTTCAATGTACCTTAAACTTTTTGAAGAATCGGCACTCTAAGCTTACAGATGGCTTAACATCTATTACAGAGCTGATTGTGTGGCGATCGGTTACTTGGAGAAAGAAAAGCAAGGACTGCAGGGGCGGCCACGCCAATATATATTGAATATAAAACAGAAAGAGAAAATAACGACACAGCTAAAAATGCAGTGGCAAATTTCGATAACAGTTAAAGGCTTGTGTCATGAGCACGAGGCGGCTATGCAGTGTCCGCAACGGACATGGCCATCCGCCGTGCATAAGATACCATATTGACATTGGCTGGCGAAGGAGCCACCGATTCTTTCTCTGCCAGGGCCGCCACAAGCCTAGAGCCACCCATGAGTACTGCTGCAATAAATAATTTCATCGAAGGTCGTGCACAATCATTGTGCCGTGAAAACCATGTTTAATAATGTGCTTTAACTCCTATCATCATGAAAATGATATCACGTATACATCACAGTATTTTAGTTATTCAGAGAGCTGTAATATCACGAATGTAATGGATTCTGTGTCCAGTCAGAGGAAGAGAGCCGGTTTAAGAAGCAAATAGTAATTCACACACATAGAGCACATAGAAGATCACATACAAAACAAAGCATTTAACGTGCTACTTTAATTACGACGTGATTTGAGAAACTGGTTAATTAAACGATTTTAAGATGACGTTTATGATGTTCTACTTTAATGACAAAATAAACTACATGATTAAAGTGGAAATTTCGAGATTGAAGTTGACATTTCGTGCTTTTTTCCCCACTGTGTGCCTTTTTTTCTCTGTACCCTAATAAGCTTTCATATGACACTCAGACGGTGGGCTACGACTCGCCTTTTCACGGCGACTTTGATATGTGAGCTTTCAAGTTTCTCCAACACGCTATGTCACTCAATCAACTTCCTTTTGTTGATTATACCACGGTTTGATTAAACAAATAGTATGTTTTTTCTTTGCCTCCACTTGGTATTCGCTGAAATTCTTATATTTTTTCCCGTGCTTTTCCCATTGTCTTTTCACAGAAGGCTGAGCTTAAGGGCGATTTATATTGATTTGCATATTCAAAGAGGCATAATTCTGGGAGGAGTTGGGGCGTTACATAAAGCGCGTGCACGAGCGTTACTTTTCACGCTGACCGGGAGTTATGTTGTGGAAGAACGTGGAAGTTGGAGTACGCACAGATTCCTACATCTGGATTTTTCTGTGCATAAGCACATTTCAGCTTTTGTGCTTATGCCATGTTATAGTGTGAATTCTACGCACGGCGTTATACATGAGGCCCCTGGACGTCCACAGAAGACAACAGTGGTGGATGATCGCAGAATCATTTTCATGGTGAAGAGAAACCCCTTCACAACAGCCAACCAAGTGAACAACACTCTCCAGGGGGTAGGTGTATCGATATCCAAGTCTACCATAAAGAGAAGACTGCATGAAAGTAAATACAGAGGGTGCACTGCAAGGTGCAAGCCTCTCACAAGCCTCAAGAATAGAAAAGCTAGATTGGACTTTGCTAAAGAACATCTAAAAAAGTCAGCACAGTTATGGAAAAACATTCTTTGGACAGATGAAACCAAGATCAACCTCTACCAGAATGATGGCAAGAAAAAAGTATGGAGAAGATGTGGAACAGCTCATTATCCAAAGCATACCACATCATCTGTAAAACACGGTTCAGGCAGTGTAATAGCTTGGGCGTGCATGGCTGCCAGTGGCACTGGAACACTAGTGTTTATTGATGATGTGACACAGGACAGAAGCAGCCGAATGAATTCTGAGGTGTTCAGACACATACCTGTCTGCTCAAATCCAGCTAAATGCAGTCAAATTGATTGGGCGGCATTTCATGATACGGATGGACAATGACCCAAAACATACAGCCAAAGCAACCCAGGAGTTTATTAAAGCAAAGAAGTGGAAAATTCCTGAATGGCCAGGTCAGTCACCTGATCTTAACCCAATTGAGCATGCATTTCACTTGTTCAAGACTAAACTTCAGACAGAAAGGCCCACAAACAAACAGCAACTGAAAGCCGCTGCAGTAAAGGCCTGGCAGAGCATTAAAAAGGAGGAAACCCAGCATCTGGTGATGTCCATGAGTTCACGACTTCAGGCTGCCATTGCCAGCAAAGGGTTTTCAACCAAGTATTAGAAATGAACATTTTATTTCCAGTTATTTAATTTGTCCAATTACTTTTGAGCCCCTGAAATAAAGGGATTGTGTTAAAAAAATACTTTAGTTTCATCACATTTTTATGCAATCTTTTTGTTCAACACACTGAATTAAAGCTGAAAGTCTGCACTTCAACTGCATCTGACTTGTTTCATTTAAAATTTATTATGGTAATGTACAGAACCAAATTTAGAAAAAAGTTGTATCTGTCCAAATATTTATGGACCTAACTGTAAATAATTAGCAGGAGTACCCCGCATTGGAATCTATAACTGGTAAATTTTCCAAATGAAAGAAACAGAACATAGAAATAGAACAAAACTTTTCCTGATTGCCATTTTATTGTAAGTTCCTCCACTTTGGATTTTGTGTACTGTGGCATTTTAGACACCCTTGGAAAAGACTTTCTTGAGGTATCTGAAGTGGACCATCTTATTGTATGTGTTTTTTTTTGTGGCATGGGTATATTAGCTAAAAGCAGGACAAATATAATGTGTTACATGGTGTTATGTACAGAATAAGCACCACAGTGAGATGAATTTACGTTATTTACAATACGTCGGTACGCGAACAAATAGCACCAGTCAGTCAGAAAGAGCAACACTGAAATCGTACTGTCAGTTGGAAAGCGAGCAGATAGCACTACAAATACGGAAAGGCAGTGAGAAAGAGTAGCACTGAAACTGAACTGGTTAAAATGGCGGGGAGGGGTGATCTGTTTGTAAGGAGCGTCTGTGTTGAACTGTGATGCCATCTAACGGACGTTGGCGATGGTAACTACGGAGAGTAGTGACATCCAATCGATGCTGTGTTTGGGGAAAATGGTGGGGGAAGGATGCTGTCTTTGTAAGGTGAGTCTCTGTTCAAACATGTTTGTATATAACGGACATTGACGAATGAAATACAGTAATCCCTCCACAATCACGGGAGTTGCGTTCCAGAACCCCCCGCGAAAGGTGAAAATCCGTGAAGTAAAAACCATATGTTTATATTGTTATTTTTATATTGTCATGCTTGGGTCACAGATTTGCACAGAAACACAGGAGGTTGTAGAGACAGGGACTTTAAAACACTGCAAACAAACATTTGTCTCTTTTTCAAAAGTTTAAACTGTGCTCCATGACAAGACAGAGAAGACAGTTCCGTCTCACAATTAAAAGAGTACAAACATATCTTCCTCTTCAAAGGAGTGCGCGTCAGAAGCAGAAAATGTCAGAGGGAGAGAGAGAGAGAGAGACAGAGAGAGAAAAGCAAACAATCAAAAATCAATAGGTGCTTTTAAGTATGCGAAGCACTGCCCAGCAAACCAGCCGAAAGAAAGGGAGCAATGTGAATGTAGTCTTTCAGCATTTTTTAGAGGAGTGTTCGTATCTTCTAGGCCAGTGTGCAAATAGCCCCTCTGCTCACACCCCCTCTGTCAGGAGCAGAGAATGTCAGAGAGAGAGAGAGAGAAAAGCAAACAGTCAAAAATCAATAAGTGCAGTTCTGGCTTTTAAGTAGGCGAAGCACCGCGTGGGAAGCATATCATATATCATTGAGGAGTTTTACTTAATACATAATACCTGCTCTGATTGGGTAGCTTCTCAGCTATCCACCAATAGTGTCCCTTGTATGAAATCAACTTGGCAAACCAACTGAGGAACCATGGAGGAACCCACCATGTACCATAAATTAAAATACCCATTGTCCGCAGAAATCTGCAAACCAGCGAAAAATCCGTGATATACATTTAGATATGCTTACACATAAAATCTGCGATGGAGTGAAACTGCGAAAGTCGAAGCGCGATACAGCAAGGGATCACTGTACAGCACTATCAATGTGTGTGTGAGTGTGACAGGCGGAAACGCGGGCGTGTCAGCCGGTCACGTGCACTGGGTTGTTCACGTTTTACATCAATGTGGCAGTTCGTCCTCAACTGATTAAAGTAGTCGGCCTTCTCATACTTGGACACTTCCACCATCTCTTGGCAATTTAAAGAAACACGGGTAAAGAGTGACACACAGAGACCAAAGCTGCCTCTAGATGGCGCTGCAGTGAAGTTCTGTTGCAACGTGCGGCCATCTTAAGTACAGGGACATGTCCTGAACGTTGTGTTGGTGAAAAAGGTGCCCTGCGGTTCACTACGAACATTTTTCCAAACCAAACATACCCCATGACCTTCTCCTGGTCACAAAGGAGCCCCATGCCCAGTTTGGTGGTGATCGGACGTCCGGTGCATATTTGTGTGGCGGGCAAACAAACATACATACACACATACATCGACTCTGCTTTATATATTAGATGTGAAAATTCCAGTGTGGATGAAGATCATTTTCACTTTAAAATGCTGTTTTTGAATGAAAATGTAGTAGTGTGGATGTTGCCTTAGCTTCTTAGCATTTAAACCTTACTATGTGTATTTTGTACATACCTTTCTATGCATTGGCAACCATGGGCTTTGGGTAGTTACAAGGAATAGCATTACAGTATTACAGTACTACAGTGGCAAAGCACTACAGCAAGTATCCAAAATTTATTTGATTTTTTTGGTTTCACACTGTTGCAAGGGGCAACTGAAGAGTTTTGAGGAGAATGAAGAGAATGTTAGAGAGAGATAGAGTGAGCAATGGTATCATCTAACAAGTTCTTATTTACTCCTATCAATATAAAGGATCTTAGCCTGCAGCCTGTAAAAGAGTTTGCAAGAGCTTACTTCATGTAACTAACCTTTTAAAGGCTGAAAAATGGGTGCCAAAATGGATGTCAGCAACATAATACAATGACACTGCAAGCTGCAGCCTACTTAAGAATTACAGTACAAGAATATATATGATATGTTTTTGCACATTTAAACAATCATTTTATTTTCATTCCAGAAACATCATTTTGTGTTATTTATCTTTGCATGTCTGTGTCCATCTTGTTTAGAGTCACTGTCCCTGTTGTTGGTTATGTGATATGGAGGTCAAAAAATGTATTGTTTTTCTATATGAGATGACAGTGCACAGCTTTTGATATCTGTGTATAGGATCTCTATTCTAAAACTTTCAGTCCATTCCTCACTTGTGTTAGTGGAAGCTAAAAGATCACTCTGAGAAGACTTTAGTGTCAGAACCTCTTACTGTGATTTTTTGACAGTAATGTCTGATTAATGTTTTTGGTTTTGATTTGATTTAGCTCTTGTTTTCTTGCATATTTTATTACCTCGTCTGTCGTTTGACTTCATTTCTTCAATCTTTTTGCTGTCTATTATTCCATTGGTCAAAATGCTTTGTATTTCTTCCTAATGATCTAATTCATTTCTTAACTACCAAAATGCTGTTCTTCATTAATTTCAGCCAGAAATATTGTCTTTTATTTTAAAAATGTATAAGTCTTGACAGCTTATTCCATATTAAGATGAGTATCCTATTTTTACACATGCTCCAAAAAGTAAAATGCACCAAAACTTGCACACTCCATAGTGCAAATGGATGCATGTGTAGTAACATCAGCTGTACAGATACTTGAAGCCTCAGTTCTCAGGCAGCATCAATTTCTCTTTTATGTCATGAGAATTGTTTTTCTTTTAAGCAGTGATAATTATATTTCCATTTCCAATCTTAAGGGAATGAAGATTTACCATTAGTCTTATTTTTAGTTTTGATTCATGGTTACCTCTTGATCTTTTAATCTTTTGACCTCCTCAATGGCTGAACCCATCCCTGAGCTTACTCTGCCTGAACTGGAGATTTTTGTAATGCATTTGTATAATGGTTAAATAATCATTAATTAGCAGTTTTACTATATGCTTATAGAAACTTACTTCTGCCTAATAATTTTGCTTGAGTTAAATTTGTTTGAATTTTCAACTTGATACTCTGTTTGTGCACCATGAAGTGAACTTGCACACCATACAGAACTTGATCCTGCCTTGCAATTAATGTTGCTGTGGTAATTTCTGATCTCTGCAATCCTGAAGTAGATTGAGCAGTTTTGAAAACAGGAGTATGCCTGTATTTGTAGTAAGATCCTAACCTAACAAGGAATTGACAATTAATGTTAATTGATGTACAGTGGTGTGAAAAACTATTTGCCCCCTTCCTGATTTCTTATTCTTTTGCATGTTTGTCACACAAAATGTTTCTGATCATCAAACACATTTAACCATTAGTCAAATATAACACAAGTAAACACAAAATTCAGTTTTTAAATGATGGTTTTTATTATTTAGGGAGAAAAAAAAATCCAAACCTACATGGCCCTGTGTGAAAAAGTAATTGCCCCCTGAACCTAATAACTGGTTGGGCCACCCTTAGCAGCAATAACTGCAATCAAGCGTTTGCGATAACTTGCAATGAGTCTTTTACAGCACTCTGGAGGAATTTTGGCCCACTCATCTTTGCAGAATTGTTGTAATTCAGCTTTATTTGAGGGTTTTCTAGCATGAACCGCCTTTTTAAGGTCATGCCATAGCATCTCAATTGGATTCAGGTCAGGACTTTGACTAGGCCACTCCAAAGTCTTCATTTTTTTTTTCTTCAGCCATTCAGAGGTGGATTTGCTGGTGTGTTTTGGGTCATTGTCCTGTTGCAGCACCCAAGATCGCTTCAGCTTGAGTTGACGAACAGATGGCTGGACATTCTCCTTCAAGATTTTTTGGTAGACAGTAGAATTCATGGTTCTATCTATCACAGCAAGCCTTCCAGGTCCTGAAGCAGCAAAACAACCCCAGACCATCACACTACCACCACCATATTTTACTGTTGGTATGATGTTCTTTTTCTGAAATGCTGTGTTCCTTTTACGGCAGATGTAACGGGACATTTGCCTTCCAAAAAGTTCAACTTTTGTCTCATCAGTCCACAAGGTATTTTCCCAAAAGTCTTGGCAATCATTGAGATATTTCTTAGCAAAATTTTGACGAGCCCTAATGTTCTTTTTGCTTAACAGTGGTTTGCGTCTTGGAAATCTGCCATGCAGGCCGTTTTTGCCCAGTCTCTTTCTTATGGTGGAGTCGTGAACACTGACCTTAATTGAGGCAAGTGAGGCCTGCAGTTCTTTAGACGTTGTCCTGGGGT
>JANRMT010062791.1:6974523-6986763 GCA_026402145.1 Polypterus bichir lapradei
CTATATATATATATATATAGCAAAATAACCGCGCTTGGCAGCAGAGAAGTAGTGTGTTAAAGAAGGAAAGAGAAACAAAAGGAAACATTTTGAAAATAACGTAACATGATTGTCAATGTAATTGTTTTGTCACTGTTATGAGTGTCGCTGTGATATATATATACTAGCAAAATACCCGCGCTTCGCAGCGGTGAAGTACTGCCTTAAAATTTTTATTAAGAAGAAAATTAAACCTTTTTAAACTGAGGGAAAATATACCAATAATTATTTGTTAAAGATCTCTTTGTATGCCACGTTGTCAGTTCGGCCCTCCAGTTGTAATATGACCAAGCTGTAGCTGTGCGCTGAGCTTACTCTTGAGCATGCAACGTACAGTTGGCCATGTGAACAGTAATCTTGTTTCAAATCTCACAGCTTGGATTGCTGCTGTCATAATCGGTTTGAGTTTCATGGTTTGTTTCAGTTACGACAGTATTTGTAGGACTTGTGTTGAAGAGACATTCGGCATCTGTCAAGCGTTGTAAGTATACAACCAGTTTCATTGATAACTTCACATCCAGCTTTTGAGAGTTTAAACATTTCTAAACATTAAAGTGTCCACTACTGAAATCGTCACCTGTGAAGCTAAGATGTTTAAGAGGCATTGGCGGTTGTCCAAAGGTGTAAAATATTTGGCCATTTCGGTACACTTAAGCATTTCACTCTTCTAGTGCTCCTGTGTAGTATAATTATCTCCTGTACCGTCATCAGTCCACACCTTGAACCTGTCCCAGTCATTCAATACATAAGACACAATGTTCCTCCGGATATCAAAAGTGAGCCTGATATGGCTGTGCAATATGTAACAAAGAGAATGGAAAGGCAGGTGCCATCTCCGGGCATGAAAACCACTTGGTAAGTGACAGTTCTTTGATCGATGGTGATTACCTCGATAGACATGTTAATGGGGGTACGGTTGGAATGATAAAGGAAATGGGTACCTGAACAATGTAAAGTAAGTCTAAAATACCTATACAATAACTATAATCGTAATAAATGAACAATAAAACAGCGGAGAAGCCGTGGATTAAATAAAAAGGCTGTAGTTATCAGCAGGGAGACGTGAATACCGTGGTGAAGCAAGGAAGGGAATGTAGAGACTGTAGCGACAGACGGCCTTATATAGGCAGGCAGCCAACAACGTGGGAGGCGTTGGGATGGGGGACCCAACGCCGCCTCACACGGTGACCGAGCTGCAGGCTATGGACGTATATATGTACGTAAGTAGGATTCAGTTAGCGTTGGGAACCCGGGTACCAAATTTCTTGAAGATGGGCCCATAAGTAACAAAGACCGTTGAAAAGTTCAATATGGCAGCCGACAGTGGCATCATATCACCGAAATAAGTACCAAATTTCAGCCTTCTACCTATGAATAAGAAAGTTCAACATGGCGGACGTTGTTGACCGTTACGCGTAGAATTTTGAAATGAAACCTGCTTAACTTTTGTAAGTAAGCTGTAAGGAATGAGCCTGCCAAATTTCAGCCTTCTACCTACACGGGAAGTTGGAGAATTAGTGACGTTGGAAACTTCAATATGGCGGCCGACAGTGGCATCATACCACTGAAATAAGTACGTACATCGGTTTTGGTTAGCGCAGGGAAGCCACCTACCAAATTTCGTGAAGATGGGGCCATAAATAAGAAAGTTCAACATGGCGGACATTGTGAAAATTAGTGACATTGGAAAGTTCAATATGGCGGCCGACGGTGGCGTCATACCATCGAAATAAGTACATACATCGGTTTCGGTTAGCGCAGGGAATCCGCCTACCAAATTTCGTGAAGATGGGGCCATAAATAAGAAAATTCAACATGGCGGACGTTGTCGACCGTTATCGACCGTTATGACCGTTACGTGTAGAATTTCGAAATGAAACCTGTTTAACTTTTGTAAGTAAGCTGTAAGGAATGAGCCTGCCAAATTTCAGCCTTCTACCTACACGGGAAGTTGGAGAATTAGTGACGTTGGAAAGTTCAATATGGCGGCTGACAGTGGTGTCATACCACCGAAATAAGTTTGTACATTGGTTTCGGTTAGCGCAGGGAAGCCGCCTACCAAATTTCGTGAAGTTGGGGCCATGAATAAGAAAGTTCAACATGGCGGACATTGTTGACCGTTATGACCGTTACGCATAGAATTTCGAAATTAAACCTGCTTAACTTTTGTAAGTAAGGTGTAAGGAATGAGCCAGCCAAATTTCAGCCTTCTACCTACACGGGAAGTTGGAGAATTAGTGATGTTTGGAAAATTCAATATGGCGGCCGACAGTGGCGTCATACCACCGAAATAAGTACGTACATCGATTTTGGTTAGCGCAGGGAAGCCACCTACCAAATTTCGTGAAGATGGGGTCAGCCTTCTACCTACACGGGAAGTTGGAAAATTAGTGACGTTGGAAAGTTCAAAATGGCGGCCGACAATGGCGTCATACCATCGAAATAAGTACATACATCGGTTTTGGTTAGCTCAGGGAAGCCGCCTACCAAATTTCGTGAAGATGGTGCCATAAATAAGAAAGTTCAACATGGCGGACGTTGTCGACCGTTATCGACCGTTATGACCGTTACGTGTAGAATTTCGAAATGAAACCTGCTTAACTTTTGTAAGTGAGCTGTAAGGAATAAGCCTGCCAAATTTCAGCCTTCTACCTACACGGGAAGTTGGAGAATTAGTGATGAGTCAGTCAGTCAGTCAGTCAGTCAGTGAGTGAGTGAGTGAGTGAGTGAGTGAGTGAGTGAGTGAGTGAGTGAGGGCTTTGCCTTTTATTAGTATAGATAGATTAAATGGTCACTCAGACCCAGTTCCGTGCACAAAACACCCCAACACTCAGTCCTGGCCACTCTAATGCCTTTCTTCGGGCCGCCTCCACTCTCCTCTCTTGCCTCATCCTCTTCCACCCGACTCTAGCCCTGAATGAAGGGAGACGGCCCCTTTTATAGTCTCCCGGATCCGGCATTCCCTCGTTGACCACGCCCCAGCGTGGCGGAAGTGCTGGCTGTTCTCCCGGCAGCTCTCCGGGTGTCCTTATAAATCTTCCCCCCAGCACTTACTGGTGTGGCGGAAGTGCTGAGGTCACAGGACCCCAAGGCATTGGGGCGCCTCCTGGCAGTGACCACGGGCCCCTACAGGGTGGGGCTTCCATGCCCTCAACCCGTGACCCCCAAAGCAACCAGGAAGGCGGCCCTCACGTGATCCAGGGTGGGCGCAGACCCACATCCGGTCCATGGGGAGACACTGCATACATGTTTCACTTCCTCCACGGTTCTCCGTGGACAACTTCTCCACATATGGCCCAGCCGGCGGCATTCGTAGCACAGCCGCCTACCTCCCGATACAGTCACCCTGTGAGACTGAAAACAGGTTGGATATACTTGCTCCGCCCCTTTACCAGCTAAGGATGGGCCGTCAGTCGCACATGAGCTCACAGCTCCATGCTCTATATTATCAGGAGACCCCTGTTTCTCTTCTAGGATTTCCTTTTTAATCTGGGGCTTTCTCACAGTCTGGGTCTCTCTATGCATAAGAGAGAGACCCTTTGCTGTTTGCACCCCTTTTGATTTATGAATGACCATGGCCGATATCTTAAGGACTGCATCACTCCGGGAGGCAACACTATACTGCTGCTCCGGCTCGTTCGATCCTTCCACCGGACACCCGGTCATCATTCCGGTCTCTTTTGAAGGACGTGAGGTTACTTGGCAGCCAATATGAATCGATCGGACCGCCTCTGCACTCTGCATCCCCTTATCCTGTACAGTACCAGTAGAACTCACCTGTACCGCCGAATTAACCATCTCAGGAAGCTCACGACCAAATCACAGCAGGTATTTTTCCACCCTTCTCAAAGGCGCTCTGGCCGCTGCTCCCAGCTCCTCCACTATCTTGTTAATTGAAGATGTGATCTGCAAGAAACTATTTACGGGCTGGATCAGATTTTTCAGCTCCCGCATGTCAATATTATTATTTGAATCAGCTGGAGGTGGGCTCAAGTCATCATCAGCCCCACCTCCCGGCCATGAGCCAATGAGCATGCCTGTTCCTGGCGCATGCTCCGTTGGGTTTCGCAAGGGTGGCTGGGAATTGGAGTTACGGAATGCGGCTAATGGCCAACTGTGATCCGTCTGTTTTAATTTAGCAGCGGATCGATCAGTCATGTCCTGGACCTCCTTACCTTTGTGTGGGGTGAGCGATGCCTTGCTCGCCTCCCCCTTCCCCTTCGGAAAGTCCAAGTCCGTCGTTACATTGGCAAAGTAAGACGCAGCCGGATGTGGACCTTCTCCCTCCCATAATTCCTCAGGGTAGGTCATGTGTCCCTTGCCGGCAAACTGTAGGTGAAAGTCTTCAGTGCTCGAACGATCCTCGGAAAGACCACTACCGTCTTCGGGATTATCTAATGCCTCTTGCAAAATCTCCGGATGATCTCCAAGAGCATGAGCACGGGACAAAGTGTATTACTTTGAAAATGTTCTCAATCCCTTTCCCAGCACACACCTCGTCTTTGACGCCATCATCCGGAACTTTCTCTCAATACGCGTAGCTACTCCGTTTCTCGTTCTGAACACATTGAGTGCTTGACTTTCCCCAGTATTGCTGGTCTGCTTCGCTTTTATCTTCCCCATGACGAACTGGCGAATAGGTTTGGCGGGTTCCTGCGTGTCGTGATGCTGTCTTGCGGGTTGTGTACACAGAATCTTCTTTTCTTTTCAGGTTTTCTGCCAAACAGACGTCCAGAAAATCCTGCCGGTTGCACCACTGTGACACTAGAGGGTGCTGTTGCTCCTCAAACCCCACAGACAAACGTCCAGGACATCAAGTAAAAACACCATGAATACTTTAATTTCTTTTCTTCCTCAATATTGTGCCACAAAGCACCATTACCACCACAATAAACAAATCAATAATCAATAATACAATAATAATAATATTCCTCCTCTCCTCCCAGCAGTTCTGTCACACTCCCTCCCAACTCCGGCTCTTCTGCTGGGTCTTGACCAGTCCTTTAAATAGTCCTCGACCTTGTGATTTAATAGCACTTCCAGGTCAGATGAAGAATTTTTCTTTAGCCCAGAGGTACTTCTGTTCTTCTGTCCCCGTGACTTGGGAGCACTTCCGGGCTATAGGGAAAATAAAAATCCCCACGTCTCCCTGCAGCGTCACATGGCAGCACCCACGGCACCCAGCTGGGCTGTGAAGCCGAACTCCATCTCCCATGGTGCCCTGTGTGAATCTGGGGTGCCTCTGTGCTGCAGGGAAGACGCCATCTAGCGTCCTGGATGTGTCGGCCGGGATGAGCCGCCGGCTGTCTATCACTTCCAATAATTACTCAATGTTTATATGTTATTCAGAGATAAATAAAGTAATGCTTGCATTCAAACTTAATTCTTTAAAGCACAATAGGCAGCTAAGGTTAAGCCAATTTTGAAAGATTTACTATGCAGCTATTAAAATGGAAAATTTAATACCTAACAGTTTACAGTGTCTATAGCAAACCAACTCATATTTAATTGAAATGGCACTTGCTGGTTATGAAGAAGGAAGAAAAAACATCTCCCAAATGCAGCCATTTGCCATGTTAAAGCTGATGAATGCATGTTGAAACAGTAACTTATAACTAAAGATAAACCTGACAAAGTTTTTATAAATATTAGCTAATCTATTACTATAATATCTAAGCTCTCTCTGTAAATATTTGCTATATCATTTAACATTAAGGTATGCGTGTGTCCCTTAGAGCAGTATGATTGGTGAGTGAGGCTTTGGTGTGATTGGTCACTTTGGCTTTAATGGTATGATCGAAACAATGTACATTAATTGACCATAATGAGAATATTGTGAGTATTGCCACCAGATATATAACTCTAATCCCTAATTCTTGTGCTCTAGCAGTGCAGCCTGGCATGGATAATTTCCATATATAATTAACCATTTGCCGCAGCTACCATCCAAAACAAGTCTTAAAAGGTGTACTACAGTTTGCAGGGCATTTCTGTCTTCTTCATGAAAGAAAAGTACAAAGCAAATGGTGTTCCAGATGCAACTGAAGCTGTGCCTTCAAACAATGGAGCAAGCCAGTCAAAAGCTAATATTTGCACCAAGATTAGGACTCCCTTTTTTTGTACGGGTGGCACGGTGGCACGGTGGCACAGTGGAAGCGCTGCTGCCTCGCAGTAAGGACACCTGGGTTTGCTTGCTGGGTCCTCCCTGCATGGAGTTTGCATGTTCTCCCTGTGTCTGTGTGGGTTTCCTCCAGGTGCTCCAGTTTCCTCCCACAGTCCAATGAAATGCAGGTTAGGTGCATTGGCGATCCTAAATTGTCCCTAGTGTGTGCTGTGTGTGTGTGTGTGTGCCCTGCGGTGGGCTGGTGCCCTGCCCGGGGTTTGTTCCTGCCTTGTGCCCTATGCTGGTTGGGATTGGGTCCGGCAGACCCCCGTGACCCTGTGTTAGGATATAGTGGGATGGACAATGACTGACTGACTTTTTTTTTACTTATTGGTAGTGGATTTCTGTTGTTTATTGTTTGTAGTTACGTTTCTATCTGCATCTTTTGTTATTTGAAGCACAGTGGCACAGTGGTTATGATTGGTGGCTAACAGCTCAGATTTCATTTTTGGCCACAATATTGATTCTAGTGCAGTTGGCAGATGCTTCCCTAACACTTACAGACAATTAAAATTCCATTGCACAAATATACCCACTCAAAACTAGTTCAGGTCCTGCTTCTCCATAGACTTCAATGTATTTCAGTGAAGTTCCTAAAATTTTCTCTGATTTAGCTGAATTTACAGTGATGTGAATTCTTCATGGTTTGCCCAGGGTTTGCCCACTAATCAGGACAAGCCAAAACTAAACTTTTAAGAGCAAGACTATAATACTGGTATAATTCTGAATTATGGTCTATGAAAGCAGCTGGCCAATGCCTTGAGAGAATATCACGTAAGATTGGGCTCACTGTGTATATCCAGGCTTTTTCTGAGCATCAAAGAGCTTACAGAGATGCACTAACTGCAGCCAAGAACATGCATTATGGCAGAATAACATAAAGTTGCCGTGATAACCCGAGGGTTTTGTTCTCTGTAGTTAATAAACTACTTCATTCTGCATCTGGCCCAATTAACTCCTCTACTGAAATCTGTGGAAAATTCCTCCACTTTTTTGTAATAAAATTAAAGAACTAAATTATTCAATTAACATAAATCCATCACACATTTATAGCTTTTCCTATCTTCTTACTTAATCCAGCTTCTTTACTAAATATTTAACAGTCACCTCTGCATTTGTTAATTACCTGCTTTGTAAGATGAGGCTGACTACCTGTGTACTGGACCCCATCCCTACCACACTTTTTAAATCCTGCCTCCATGCTATAATTCTGACTGTTATGACAATAATTAATGCATCTTAACAATTTTTGGCCTATCTCTCACTTACCTTTTCTGTCAAAGGTTCTTGAGTGTGTTCTAGCCTCCCAACTCACCAAATAATTAACTTCTTATAATAATGGAACCCTTTCAATTCAGTTTCAGGGTGCAGCACAGCTGTGAAACTGAGCTACTTCAGGCAACCAATGATTTACTTATGGCAGCAGACATCGAACAAACCAGAATATTAATTCTGTTAGACATCAGTGCAGCTTTTGACTCTGTCAGACATGACATTCTACTGTCCAGAATGGAGAACATTCTGGGTATCCTTGGTACTGCCATCCAGTGGTTTAAGTTCTATCTGACTGATTGGCAAGAGTTTGTTAGTCTTGGCAACAGCAGGTCCAGCTCAGTGCTAGTCACACAAGGGGTTCCTCAGGGATCTGTCCTCAGCCCGCTGCTCTTCTGTATCTATATGCTTCCCCTTGGCCATATTATTTCTTGCTTTGGACTGGGTTATCATTTTTATGCAGATGATACTTGATTTCAAAGATAAAAGCAAAACTTCATCAGAACTTTCTCAGCTCACAACTTCCCTCAGTAAAATTAAAAGCTGGATGGAGCATGTTGTGGGGTACAAAATTTGTACATTTTGGTTTATATTTCCATTATATTTTTTTCAAGACAAGACAACAAATGAACTACATTCAGGACAAATCAAAGCCTGTCTTCTTCCCAGTTTTATCTCACTTTTAGAACAGCTCTTCCAACATAGAAAGTAAGACATGCTGGTGGCTCAATTACTTTATAACCTGAGAAAGGATGGACATCTAATTATTTTGCAGCCTGGGAAAGGGAGACATAGTGACACCTCAGAGAACATAAAAAGTTTTATTGTTTGGGAAAATGGACAGTGAATTAATTCTTCATAGTGACACCCAGCCAATCAGAATATCTAACAATCACATCTTGCAAAACCCCCCAGTAGAATTTTAGAATAAATATGCCTCATCTGAGGAGCGATATAGTAAATGAGTAACTGAGTAAGAAAGTAAAGAAGTAAGGAAGGATGGAGGAAGAAGAAGGGACGAAGACATCACTGGTCATCAAAAAAGCATCATGAGCAACTACGTGTGCTAGATCACAAGCCACCTGCGACAGTCATCCTTATCATTTTAACTTTTTCGTAAGCTTTTTCTAAAGACTATATATATCCAGACTTTTCTATCAGTCCTATTTTCTATTATTCTTTGTTCCACTGGTACTATTATTATTCTTGTAACAAATACCATGCAGCTTTTAACTTTCTATGTTTTGTCTTAATGTCTATAGAGTGATTGAAGTAATAAGTTAGATTTCTTTGAGCACCTGGTGCAGCTGGAGGTTTGCCATTACCTCTGTGCTGCAAGGTTTATTAAGGCTGTGAGTGACAGCTCCACTCAATAGTAGGGAACAGTAAGTAAAGTAAGGCATTCTTGGCTGATAAATGGCCTATAGTCAAGGATGCTAAGCCTTTGTATGTTTAAATGTATTCTTGTAGACCAAAAGTAATATTTAGATCTGAGATATCATTAAAACATTGTATGTTGTTCGTGCCGATAATAAGTAAGTCTCTTGAAGTGCTGAGTGACAGGCTGTGTTATTCCTAAAGCACTTGTGTGGTTTAAAGTGCTAGAGGTTAATCAGTGTGTGTGTGTCATTCATGGGGCACTGTTGTGGTTAGTGTCTGTGTGTATGCTTATAGATATGTATGTGTGTGTTAATCTTAAAGTGCAACAGTAGACCAACCGGATAACGAACTTGACAAGTACACTTACCCTTGAGGAAAAACAGGTAAAGGGTAAGTAGAAGGAAATACTACGATAATACAGAGTAGAACTCTTTAAAATTAAATTGCAGCAAAACTGAACTCCTGCAAATTGGCACTAAAGCCCAACTTAGGAAAATTAGCTCATTTTCAGTCACTCTCGATGGTGATCTTGTCACACCTTCTTCTAATGCAAGGAATTTTGGGTGTCATTTTTAATTCCTCCATTTCTTACTCCACCCACATAAACCACATTAAGGAACTTTCTTACTTCCACCTTTGTAACATATCATGTCTGCTCTTTCTTGTCCTTTTCTAATGCTGAGAAACTTGTCCATGCTTTTATTACATCCCACATCGATTATTGTAACTCCCTACTGGCCATTTAATTCAAAACTCTGCAGCAAGAGTCTTAACATGGACCAGCAAAGCGAGCTCATAACACCCATCCTGTATTGCCTTCACTGACTTCCTGTGTCTTACTGGATCGAGTATATACACCAGACTACAACGCTGACCTTCTCCATCGCTGTGCTTCTGTTCGCCCACTAAGGTCCTCTGTTTCTGGCAATTTTGTTGTGACCCACACTAACCTGCACTCTATGGGTGACTTAAAATTCATCTGTTCAGGAAGTCTTTTAACTTAACCTAACACTCTGCCCCTTCTTTAAGTTTACCTCTCTGTCCAGATGCTCAGGATAATTTATGTGTGTGTTATATCACAAATTATGTGATTTGTTCAAGTATTTCTTTTAGTATTGAATTTAGAATTATACTCTAGTTTATTCTTTCTTTTATTCTTTTTCATGCTTTTTTATATTCTGTGTTTATTTGTTTATTGTATGCAGAAACTATTTGTATCATTTTTTTAAGTGCCTTGAACATGGGAAAGGCGCCATATAAATAAAATTTATTATTATTATTATTATGCTCACATAAATGATGTATCTATTTTTCAAATATGATTTCTCAGCTAAGGGGTTTGGGGAAGTCAAAGACTAACCTAAAATCATTTGAATAATGCAGGAATTAAACTTTGTTTCAGCCCGTCATCTGGCCCAATCACGTCCGACCAACTTAATAAACATACCTTGTTAATAAACATACCATGTACATTCAGGAGATGTGACATTTACAGAGCTGGGAATCAAAGCCAGGCTCCTGACACTGTGAAAAACTGTGCAACACCGGCATTCCAGAAATCAAAAAAAAAAAACAAAAAAAAAAACTAAAATTCCATATAGCAGCTTTTTAAAGTCTGTCATGGCTGGGGTCCTTTTTTAACTAAAAATGCAGGATAAATGTCACATAAAGAATTTGAATAGGAGATTGGACACTTAATATTTACTTTATAATTACCTGGGCAATAGATTTCGAATTTTTTCGCAACGTAATATTGTTTAACGTAGATAAAGCAGTAATACTTTTTGATAAACTTCATGTCTTTTTAAAAACGTATAGTAATCATAAAACACGAACTCATTCATCACGGCAGCGTGTTGATCATAGATTAAATATCCCATAAGTATGAATAACGAGTACCTTCTTTTGGAAATTATGTTTTACATCAGGTACAACCTGTAACTTTATACTGATTTTTATATGATGATGTGATGGCTGAAGAAGGAAATAAAGAATGCAAATTGTGTTATAAAAAGACTGTGACCTGCAGAGAACCGAGATCTGAAGCAGCTGTTCATTTTCGACCTCCAGGACAACACAAACTGCAAAGCCAATGTCGTACATTTGTAGACAACCTTCATGTACATGCGTTATCAGGTTGGCAGAAATAAGAACCAATTGTCGCCCTATTTCGTAAGATTCTCGTCCAATGAAAAGTAACCGGGGCGGGCATAAAGGTATGTGGCAATCTGCTGTTGCTGGTGGTGGAAGAAGTTGGTAAACAGCGTTGACCTCGAGTGTTGCAGAGTTAAATGTGGAGCCGGACGTGTACAACAGTACAGTGGGACAGTAGTGTCGAGCATTAATTTTGCTGTCGGTAGGTTCTCACAAGTTCTTGTGCATTTTAATTAGTGATACGTCATATCAGTCGTTTAATTGCAGTCTTTTGCAACATGCGTTTTCACTAGATGTACGTCCTGCAAAAGTTAAAATACACGCGTGCAGTTTCTGAATGAATTGCTTTTCAGGTCTCACTGCATTTTTAAAGAGAAATTGGGGTTAAGCTTCTGTGCTCCCTTAAAGGCCTTTGAAGATACTGTCAAGCTGCAGCAGTCCGAAGCATTATATTCGGCGTGTTTGTATGCTTAGACAGATAAGATTCCTTCTGGCCTCTATGTGGAAAAGCAGCGCAGGAGGCGTGGTGCAAAAGTTGCTCAGAGTACAAGGCAAATTTCGAGTGTTGCTGGGGTTTGAAGCCTCGATGAGAGGCAGTGTTTTCATGTTCTGTGTGGTTTGTTTGACTGTTTTGTTTACATTTGTAGAATATACAGGTAAGTAAGACGGTATAATGAGTTTTAATGTAGAGATCTGTAGCGATGGCTGTCCTTGTGGCAGCTGTTATTGTTACACTTGGTGTTGTATAAATGCCGTATTGGAGAAATAACCCCTTTTAGCTGATTTAGAGAACTCATTCTTAAAACACGTGGCTCTTAAAATCTTTGTCACTTTAACCTTCCAGCACAACGCTGATTTGATGCAATCAACATGCATTAGGCATTGTTCACTTTTAATCTTGGAACTGAATAAACTGCTTTACATTAGACTGAACTCGCCTGTTGGCAAGCTAGTAAGATTTTTATCAAACAAGAAAGAAAAAATCACGAGTTATTCTCTACCTCACTCCGCGATAATCTTCTCCAAAATCTTTACACTATTTGTCAAGACGTCAGAGCTATGGCAGGTTAACACAGAAATAGTTGAAGAAAGTGAAAAATGTTTATTTTATACTGAAAGGAAATGTTTGTGTTTTTCTGTAAAATTATGAATATAATGTATACAGTATATTTACTGTATGTGTATATATATATATATATATATATATATATATATATATATATATATATATA
>JANRMT010062791.1:7012157-7024944 GCA_026402145.1 Polypterus bichir lapradei
TGTGTGTGTGTGTGTGTGTGTGTGTGTGTGTGTGTGTGGTGTATGACTATCTTTGGGGGACCCTGTGCCCAAGGTTTCCAGGAAAGTCATTGTCCCAATTTTTGTATCTCAGCACTAGAAGTATCTGGGAAGAAAATGTACGTATGTACCTAGTTTATTTCAGACGTAAAATGAAATTAAAAAAACTGGAAAAAAATTAAAAGACACAGAAAACTGTTGTGGGGCAACTGTAACAGAAGGCAGTAGAAGATGGTTGAATTGTAGTACAAACTCCATTTTTTGTACAGATTTTAAAGTATCTCTCTCTAGTGATGAACTCAAATTGTTTCAAGGACTGGCATGTAAAATTAATTCTGAAAATAAGGTTTGGATGAATTTATAATTATGCATATATAGTTACAGATTGTTTACTTTTTGCTTTAGAGTGAAAAAAGAAAAAGAAAAAAGTACATCTGCAATATTTGTTTTATGAGATTGTTAAAGGGCAAGAGAAAACCTTAAAGTGTTAATTTTGTTGTGTTTAGTTAATATTGGCGTAAACAAAGTTTTTTAATCATACAAATATAAATATTTTAATACTTTATGAACCTTCATATAGTACTTACAAAAAACGCTTCTACATTTGTTAGTATAGTAGCTACTGATGAGACTAATGACCTGTTAATAAAAGTTACCCCTGAAACTAGCACTGCAAATGCTAACAATTCTGTGCTTATGTTAAAGAAAAAAGTTAAACTGAGAAAAGTAATTTTTAGAGTAACTTTGGTCTTTTCAGCCAGCTCAGTTTCAGTGGATGACATAAAACGTATTTTAAAATATGGCTTTAGGTCACTGTAGAATATTAGGCTTCATTTTACAAATCTGATGCAACCACTTAGCTTCTGTTTTTACATTTTCAAGTTCAAGTTTGCATGTGTAAATTTCATGATAAAAATTTCTCTTAAATATTTACAAGGGCATATGCAGTGTTTTTTTATTGTGACTGGCTCTTAAATAATGTTATAGCCTGTGGCTAAAAACTACCCCTGAGTCTACTGGTTTGTGCTGTCAGTTTTTCTGTAATGTTTGCTAAAAGTGAGGTTATGGCTGAGATCTTCAGTAAAACTATTCACCTTTTTAAAACAGTAGAAGATGCTCACAATAAAAGGAGAAAGCTATCTATGCTTTCCACTAAAGAAGTAAAGACATTATGGAGCTCCTTCATTTTGAACATGCTACTTACATTTGCCCATGAATAAAGCCTTACTGCAATAGATAAATTCTTGCTTTTTCTAGTGACTGACATTGGATTTTGTTGATAGTCATTGCAAAAGTCAAATTTACAGGAAACTTAATGGTTTTGAATTAAAATGGGGGATTAGGAATAATGGTAATTTTGGATGCAAATATATTTTTTCTTTTTGGCATCCTGCAAAAATTGTAACTTGAATCAGATTTTGGGGTTTCTTTTTCCCCTGTTATTAGTCATAGTGCCTGGCACCCAACTCAAACTTTATAGCATGCTTGCTCACAACATCTTACTTGAGCTTCACTGAACATTCCATCCTTTACTTCATAGCTCACTCTACCACTAATTATCATGCCATCTGTTTTTTCTGTCTAGCATATCTTTACTTCTTCATTCATCCATCCACGTACCCTACTGGGCAGTGCTGCTCCTTACATGCTCCACCCATCCTTTCTGCTTAAACTCTTCATTTGTGTAAACCAGAAAGTCCCAAACGGCTGAGTAGCAGCACTGTTTCTCTTTAATGGCCACTTTATACTTCATGCTGAGAATGCTTACACACATGCATGGCTGCCACACGTTACCTGTGTTGTGTTGATGTCTCCTCTGTGCACGTGCTCAGAAATTAAAGTTATTAAAGTAATTACTTAAATTACTTAAACATACATACCACCCATATTTTGTAAGTAATTAAGTTTTGGTATGTGATGTCCACATCATTGTTTACTGTCAACATATCACAACAGACTTGCAGCTCTAACAGGATCAATCTCTGTGCTTTGATGATTGATGAATGGTTTGATGTGGTGAAGCAGTCGTGATACTTAAATGCTGAGATGCAAATGTCTTCATGGTGCTTTTCTTCATCCATTTCTCACATAGGCCATAGAAGTGTCACATATTCCCCATCGTAATTATGTGATACCTTTGCAACAGCATTAGAATGCAAAGAATTTTTCCCTCAACTCACAATACAGTGAAACGAGACATTGTTGTCTCATTGTGATGGTTTCTCATACTGCCACTTGGTGGAATTCTCCAGATTTACTTGAAGTATGCAAGCAAGTATAGTCAGTATGTCCTGAAGCTTGCATGATGCATAGCGTTAAGTATATCACTGGCCTAAGTCTCTACTTAGTAGTAAGTTTCTTTTAACAGTCATACTAAGGTAGGTGACATTCTGGTGATATTAAGAGTATATTCTTTAAGATTTCTTAAGTTTGCTTTAAGTCCATGGTAATAATAAATAATCCCTTAGGATGTATATGACCATATTTGGTAAAAATGTTATTCAAGTCATTCAAATACATTACTGGTGTTGTCCTTCAAAATTAATGTAAATGGAGACCAGAAAAACACTTGAGAATTCCCCTGGAAGATAAAAAATGATATTTGATCATTAAGTGCTGTATGTGAATATTTTTATAGATTATAATGTTTGTACACCACACATTAACTAAAAAAACGCAACCATTCTCTTCTCCTAGTTCTGTGTCTGGTAATTTCAATTTGAGTCATTCAGTTGGCTGTATATAACTGAAGACAGCAGGCCAGTGTTTAACAGGCAAAGGTTTGAATGCTCAAATATTTGCTGTAATGTTTAAATGGGTATGTTGCTCATAAATAACAGGAGACAGATAGCAAATAGATTATTTTTAAATATAATCTCTGGAACAAATTGGAGAGCATATGTTTACATTCTAAAACAATCTTATTAACTTCAATGAAGGTTAATATGCTTTAAAGTTTTAAATTGAAATTAACTACAATATCTCTTTAAGCCTATAGCAGAAAACATGGTCAGCAAACCAGCATAACAAAGCTATGTCATCATTCTTCAAAAGGTGGTCTGTGATACATTTGCAGTGGCACACTGTGACTCAGAACAAATGCCTGTCAACCAAGGCCTTGAATTAAACATAAACATGACTTCTTTGGAGATCTGTTTAATGTGGTTTCATTTAGCAGTGACACTTTGAACAAGATGAATTGGTAAATTTAAGTAAATTATGAAATCCTTAAAGGGAATACTTAATTTTTAGTTGTTTCTATAATCTTGCTTAAGTGAACATTTTTTTTTATCTTTCTGGCAGGTGGTTGCATATTAAGTCAGGGCATTATAGCCCTGAAAGTTACCATATCTGCTCAGAGTCATGTTGCTTATTTTCTTTTGTTGAATTCTGCTGCTACTACTTAATCTGTTGTAAGAACAAGCAGTGGAGAGCTGCAGTTTTATTACTCTAAATAATTTGTGTATGCCTTTTAAACGTAACAATTGCATCCCTTTGAACTGATTTAACTTGTACAAAGGAGTTATAGAATTGTTTCAAAATTCTTTTTTCATCTAGTACCTGTAAATTAAAGAAAGAGGTGGATAGTGTATGAATTTAAACATAGAACAGAAAATTGTATATGTTTTGTTTTTAACTCTGTGAAATGCTTCTAATCCTGAGCTGCTTTAGCATGCTTTATTTTTATGAAGACATTTATTCTGGTCTCTAGGTATGCACTGTCTCAGAGAACACTTGGTTTATTATTAAATTCTGATTATGCACATCAGCAGAGAGCTCAGAATTTGGAGGACCTGCTAGGAAGGGGTCCCAAACTTATTTTACTTGTGTCTGTCAGAGGTTTCTCTGTTATCACACTTGTTTTGATTCAGTTGTGCAAACTTGATTTACCTGTATACAAATAGCGCGCAATTGCGCATAGAGACTATGTTGAAGTTTTATTTTCTCTGTAACGTTCATAATTGTTTAAATATTTTTTTCATATCCCTAATTCACATGCTAATTATATTACTTTCAAGGCTACAATTTATGATAAGTACACAAGCACAGTTGTTGACCACCTAAATGCAACATTTCCTGATATGCCAGTCATTTACTGCTTTTTAAGACTACTTGCTGTTAAAATTCATGATCAAAGTGAGGCTGCTACTTTTTGATTCAAGAGTCTTGCAGTTTGAAATTATGACTGTCCTAAACAAGAATGGGATGTTGCATTAAAAAATGTTTAAAGTCATTCACAAGTCTAAATCCAATACAAATATTAAAATAAGTACGAATATCTGAGTCAAAAGAAAGTCTTTTCTAAATTTAGCAAAACTGATGTCTGCTCTTTTTCATTTGTAAAATATATTTGTCACATTAGAGTGAATCATCTTTTACCAAAGATGGCACCTACGAGGTGTGGCAGAAAAGTAATGAGACTGGCAACACTGGAAGCGATCTGGCAATGCTGCGCTGTTGTCCTTGATAGAGCACATGTATCAGTACCCTCCCATAGCTCAGTGCGAGTTTCAACTCCTTCCGTTAACTATGTGATTTTTGTGACTGCTATTAGCGAAGTTGTGTTTTTGGTTGTGCGTCACGCAAAATGGAACAGTGGAATTTGGAGCAACGTTGTGCCATTAAATTTTGTGTTAAGCTTGGAGAATCGGCAAGTGTGGCGTTTGAAAAGTTAAAACAGGCCTATGGGGAACATTCTTTATCCCGAGCTCAAGTTTTTCAGGGAGGCCTTCAGCTTCGAAAACCAATGAAAACCTCGAACGTGTGAACACTCTTGTGAGATCAGACCGTCGTTTAACATTAAGAATGTTGAGTGAACAATTAAATTTGAACAGATTTACCGTTCATCAAATTTTGACTGAACATTTGCACATGCGAAAGGTGTGTGCCAAAATGGTGCCGAAAAACCTCACAATTGAGCAGAAGGACAATCGGAAAAAACGCATTCCTGTGGTTCACCAGCCCCCTTATTCACCTGACCTCAGTCCGTGTGACTTTTTCCTAAACTGAAAAATGTCCTCAAAGGATGTCATTTCGGGACTTTAGAAAACATCCAAAAGAGTGTAACGGACATGCTGAAGACCATACCGGTTGAAGACTTCCAGCGCTGCTACCAACAGTGGGAACAACGTCTCCATCGGTGTGTAGCAGCCCAAGGGAACTACTTTGAAGGGGATAACATTGATGTTTGAAAAAATAAAAACTTTGGTAAATAAAAAATCAGTCTCATTACTTTTCTGCCACACCTCGTATATTGCGCCACATACAGTGAAAGATTCATTACCATTGGGTAGCTGAGTTCCATTATATTTTGTAAGTGACATATGATCTTTATGCATTGTTACACACAAGCTTGTGTGAGAGTACATGCAGATCATGTGGTTGATGTGCAATAAGACTTGAAGATTGTACTAGGGAAATGTCATGTTCTTCTTCCAAAAAAATCTATAGTTGAGGAAGTTCTGGAAAAGTTACAAAATGTAATGTGGTTGCTGAATGACTTGAGGCTGTACCTTGATTTGTAAGTACTGCTTGGTACTTGTGCGTTTTGCCATGCGCTTCTACAATACAAACATCATGGGTTCAGTTACCATATCCGGACACCGTCTGCTGCATTTTCTCCCTATGTTAGTGTTCTGAGCACTGGGGTACTGGGAAACCCTGTTGTCACTGTGATTATAAAAGCTGTTTCAGCTAGTGTTTTATTTGTAGCATAATCTCCTTGCCTCCCCGTCCCTGCAATGCTTTTTTTTTTCTTCACTTACCTTTCACATCTTAACTGCTCCCATGAAATGCAATAAAAAAGTAATAAAAAAAAATAAGTGAAAAGACATTGAACTTCTGTGAGGCAATTGCAGCAGAAGGCAGGAGAATGTGAATGGCAACACAAAAACTCCAGTGTATTGTTCAAAATGTAAGGTTTCGCTGTGTTTTGTGGTAAACTGAAATTGTTTTCAAGGACTAGAATAAACAAATTTTGAAAAAAAAAAAGGTTTAAATGAGTACATAGTTACAAATTGTTTACTAGTTGCTTGAGAGAGTGAGAGAGTGAGAGAGAGAGAGAGAGAGGCCTGTTGTGTGAGATTGTTTAGGTGCCAGAGACTAAATGTTTCTAATAATGGACACAATGTTTACATGAGGCAAGACACCTTGCGCCAAACAGTACAACTTTGCAATGCTATGGTGATGTGATATCTAAACTTGTTACGATGATAGTTGACAGAGTGGGGGCACAAAAGAAAATTGATTTCAGGGTTGTGCATCATAAATTGTTATAGTTATTCATTGTAAAATAGTTTTTTCAAGAGAAATTCCTAAAGCACAAATTAAAAGGTTTAATTATGCAAATACCTTCATTTAAAAATTTTGAGCTCCTTTATTACATAAGCAGAATAATAATAGTTTATTTTTCAGTATGTAATTTAGGCGTAGTAATTCCAAAAATCCCTTTGTGCATGACAGGTTAAACAGACTAGTTAGTCGTACTTAGCTAGTCTGTTTATTAATGCATTATTTTACTACAGCTCACTTGTGAGTGTTAAGGTGGCTACTGGCAAGTGTATTTACCAGATTGTGATTGTATTTATCTGTTCCTTCCGAAGAAATACTGTGGCACAAATAGCATCATTTTTCTGAAGTTAATCATCTTCATTTCACTAAAACACCAACCGTCAGACGGATGAGCGAGTGTAACTTGGTCGCCTACCTTTCTGATCTCTTGTCCAGCACAATAGTTTTAGACCATTTATTGTTGAGGTATTTGGGAATGGAGTTAGTGCCACTGAGAAATACCATTGTGTTGTACTTAGGGAACAAACTGCCATTTTTGTTAGTTTTTCTAGTAAAATATTGCCACATAAACGAAACGTATGGAAATTTTTAGGGCCCTTCCCATGCAGAATTTGCTGCATTAATTTGCATACTCAAAAACTAATTAAAGACTTTCTTATCTTGTTGGGGGATGCAGGAGCAAGGATGATTAATTTATTTAGGAAATTGTGATTCTGTTCATTTTTTCTGTCAGTTAGTCAAATCCATTGAAATTATCAAGGCAGTTGTACTTTACAGGTATAGGTTTTTAAATTTTAAAGCACTCCCTTCACCTTATGCCTTGCACTAGGGGTGGGCGGTATGACCAAAATTCTATTTCACGGTATTTTTCTAAATGATCCTGGTTTCATGGTATTCAACGGTATTTTTTTCCCATGCATGAGTGGAGGTTAATCACATTTTCCACTGCAATTACTGCAGTAGACTAGCTAAGAATAACCTATTCCACTGTCTTGAGCATTGTACATTGTACAAAAAAAACATTTTAATGTGCACACAAGTTTGCATGGCCCCATAAAGAGAGAGTTTTCAAGGGGGTGGCACTAATGAAGATAAGGAATCACATTGCATGACACATGCAGCCACAATATAGAACCTTTTTATTGAACAAATTTTGTAAAAACTTAGACTATAATTTTGACACCATATTTTCAACGAGCCAAAGAGGCATTTAGACTTAGTAAAATATCCACAGGTGCTTGTCAAAAGTTGTATTGCACTGAACATGTCATAGAAAAGGAATAAATAGTAAATATTTTTTGTAGACCAACTACACTTTCTGTTAATGTTAACAATCACTGTCCAGTTACACGTTAAAGTGACTTTTTAAACAACTTTACCATCGTTAAACTGCATAATATTTAAACTAATAAATAATAACAATAAAATAACTAGTATTATTACTGATAGTTGCACTATTACTTCAAGACTTTAAGCCCAGGTGCATTACACAGTATTCACCAAATAAAAATAAAATAAAACAAGTGCAACTTGGTGATGACATCTTTACCAACTGAACCATCATTTAGGCAAACTGCATTAATATGGACCTTGCTTCAAGCTAAGCTGTATATATAAATAATAAAACTGCAACTTGCATTTATAATGCTATTTGTGGTATAGCCCTACGGAATCGTATTAGGGTCATGGTAAAGAAAAAATACAGACACGGAAGAAAAAAAACAAACTATATGTCGAGAATAAAGTCGACATGTTGACTTTATTCTCGACATTTCCACTTTAATTTTGACGCTTATGTCGAGATTAAAGTCGACAGTTCCACTTTATTCTCATAGTTTTATTTTATAATTAAAGTACAATGTCGTAAACTAAACTTCATCCTAAAATCAATGTTTAATTTGCTAGGTTTTCTCAAACCCCGTCATAAGTTGATGCAGCACATTAAATGCTTTGTGTTAAGTGTTCCCCAATCCAGTTGTTAATCGCTACGCTTCTTAAACTGACTTCCTCCACACTAAGTGGAGGTGCTAGTAGTGATTACCACACAGAATCCATTCACTTCATGATATTCCTGCTCTCTGAAAATTTAGAATGCGAAGATAAATACTTGATATAATTTTCATGGTGAAATGCATTAAAGCAGGTATTAAACATGCATGGTAGTGTGGCAGTAGTGCTGCTCCCTCGCAGTAAGGGGTCCCCAGGTGTATGTTCAGTGTAGAGAACTTTATGGCAGGTGTGACGAGGCTCCAAAAAACTGGATGTATGAATGGGTATCGCAAAGGTTTAACTTAAATATTGTGTAAATGTTGGGTTTGTGATCTGGTGTTCGGAGATGCGAACACAGAATTCAATGGATGTTCTTCTGAGCGGGCTTTCTTTTATTGCACGAGTGCTGTCTGTTTGACGTACCAAAACCTCAGTTCCTATCCTTCCTTTTTCTTTCTCCACATAATCAATCACCACACGATAAATGTTTTTGTGAAAGTAAAACTAGTTATAAACTTAGCCCACGGAGTGTTTAGAACTTTAAAAATATCATCATTGTACATGTTTAACTCTTTTAGGGCGGATGTCGACTTTTGTCGACAGGAGGGGTTGAGGGCGAATGTCGACTAAAGTCGACATCCAGGGATAGAGGGCGATAATCAGCTGTTAATGGCGACAAATCTCACTGTCACGTCACAGGCATTCCCTCTGTGCTTGGAGGAATGCTAGACTCGTTGACTCGGCAACTAATCCTTGCGTGTGCGTGAGTTGCGAAATGTAAACAATGGCAAGATGGCATCCACATGTGACAAGGGAGCGAAGCGAGTGCAGAAAAGAAAACACTCGGCAGACAATGTTTTGCGCATTATCACGGAGTCGGACTCTGATTTTTCAGAATCGGATTTTATTGACAGTGATCAGGAGATCGAGCAAGAGAGTGAGAAGCCAGCATCAGCTGATCAAACACCAGCCGATGCCGCGCTAGCGGATCTGCTGCCAGTTGAGCGCTTCGCGCAGCCGATGCATCTACGGCAAGGTTCGCGTGGGATGAATACACAGACATTGATCTGTTGAGAGCCGCTGGCTGCTGGACTTCACAAGACGGCATGGCTTGCTGTTGGACACGACAGATCACCAGCTGCTGTACTTCAGGCTGCTCTCTCCTGATGCTGCTTTTCAGCTACCGTCGGACGAGATAAACAGGTAGGCAGAGAAATTTTTTGAATCGCGGGCTGCGTTTGCATCGCATTCTTGTTTTTCAAAGTGTAAACCCACAACAAAAGACGAGATGAAGCGTGCTGTGGTATTACAAATAGAGATGGGACAGAACTGGTGATATAACTTCAGGGAGCATTGGTCCAAACGTGCTTGTCCCCTGGTGGCTTTGGACAGGTTATGCAGCATGGTGATAGGTACCTGCTGCTGCAAAGTTTTATTCCCTTCTGTAATAAACAGAAGCAAATCCCATGGGGTGAGCCAGGCTATAATGCCATGCATAAAGTTGATGAAAGATGAAAAGAGGTGACAATACGGTTTTCATGCGGGCAGAAAACTTGGTGGCAGTGGAATGGCACGATGGCAAAAGGGTGACTTGTCTCTCTACAGTACACACTAACAATATATGTGAGAAAGTGCAGCAACAGACAATTGAAAAGTAGGCACCAAAGCAACATGTATTGTAAGCAGTGCAATGTGGCAATGACTGAAATTGGCTGCTTTGAGCGAGATCAGACTTTGCTGTGTAAAATGTATGTGATATGTATGTGAAATCATAGAGTATGCAGGCTCATACAACATGCAAGACAGTAACATTTGTCAAAAGTAAATATTTTTTGTTGATTTGATATGTTAAACAATTGCTTTGTGTTCTTTTATAAAAAAAAATGTTAGTTTTTGGAAAAATATTCAGCCCTGGGAGATAAGAAACAAACAAAAAATTAGCCCTAAAAGAGTTAATTAAGCCATCCATTTAGGGTTGCGCCCATCCCAGCAAGCATTGTGTGCGAGGCAGGAGCAAATCCTGAATGAGTCGCCAGCACATCGCAGGGTGAATACGAGCAAAACATACACTAGCAGGGTCAATATAACATAACAAAACCCCACATCCTACATGACTTTGAAAGGAACTGAAGCACGCCGAGTAAACCCACCAGAAAAATATACAAATTCAAGGCAGGGTTCACCCGAGACACTCTTGCTGCAAGGCAGGAGTGCAACCTCCACACCGCTGTGCCCCCACATGGTTAATACATACTTTATAATTTTCATGATGAATTGAATTAAAACATTTATTTTAGCATTCTAAATGTTCAGAGAGCAGGAATATCATGAAGTGAATGTATTCTGTGCGGCGATCGCTGCCTGCGCCTCCTCAGTACAAGAGGAAGTCCGTTTAAGAAGCACGTACTGATTTAACATGGCTCGGGGAACACTTAACACAAAGCATTTAATGTGCTATATAACTTATGATGGGGTTTGAGAAAATCTAGTAAATTAAATATTCATTTTACAATGAAGTTTAGTTTATGATGTTCTACTTTAATGACAAATTACGAGAATAAAGTCAAAATGTCGACTTTAATCTTGACAGAAATGGTGAGAATAATGTAGAAATGTCGACTTTATTCTCGTCATAAGCGTCGAGATTAAAGTGGAAATGTCGAATAAAGTCAACATGTTGTCACACTATTACACAGTACCCAGGTACATTACACTGTACTGAAAACAAATAAAACAAGTACAACTTGGCTTGCAGTATTATCCAGTAGTATAGAAACAGTATTTACACATTTGAACATAATGGTCCACATCCGACCTTTTAAAACCAAAGTATCTCCAGGCAATGGACGTGACTCCTTTTTTTCGGCAAAAGTTCTTCTGTGTCATCATGTTCAACTTTATCATTAGCTGCAGCTTTCTCTGTCCATTTTCACTGCGCAATACCTACACTACCACTACCTATTTAGCGGTGTAGCAGTGAAAAAGAGCCCCCACGCAACACTGCTGTGATTAGCGGTGTAGCAGTGAAAAAGGTCCCCACTTGAACAGTTTCCCGCTGCACCACGTTCCGAACGTTGTTTAGGCAATTTAAACCGGTGTTGCGGTATAAGAAAAATCCATATCATAACAAAAATAAAAAACTGTTTTTGGTATGAACTGGTATACCGCCAAAAACTACCTTGCACACTGTCCTTGTCTTGCTTTCTTTCATGCTGCAAGGAAGGTATTACCACCACTCTCATCCTAAGCATTTTGAAAACCCGCTAAAGGCATTACCTCCAGCACCTGGCCTTCCTTACTTTAGAGGTAAACATGGTTCTACCTTTACTCTGGGACTGTAGGAGTCTACTGGGGTTGAAACGGAATAGCTCCAATCAATCTTCTTAGACCTCAAAGCCTTTTTAAAAACATGGGGGCATTTGTTGCTGTCTGTCTGGCATGAGGTATTCAACCTTTGTAGCAAATTTCTGTAGTCTTTTGTAGCGGTCAGGGGCTGCTAAGATTCACAGGATGACGGTGATTTATTTATTTAAGTAGAGGAGATCCCAGGGATGTCCCCAGCCTTGGATCGACCCACACACACACTCACAAAAAAAGACGCAACAAAGCACACTGGGAAAAGTAAACAATTAAGAATATAAGGAAATTAAATCAACTAAATGAAAACAATACCACCCCTGACCCCTTCGGCAATATTACATTTAACAAATAAACACAAACACCATACAGCAAAGTCCATGTAAACCAAACCGGATGAAATGAGCGGTGATGAAGTTAAGTCCAGCGATCTGTATGTTGAAAGGGTGAAAGAAAACACAGTCCTACCGGTAGTTACTGAAAGGATGAAGTCGGATGGATGGTTCAGGAGCGCTCCACTCTTCCGGAAAACCAATGAATTCCAACACAGTCCTCAGTGCACAGGTAGACAGACGATCCAGACTCCAACAAATGAATGCAGTCCAGGACACAATGATTAATTAAGGTTCAAACAACAGCAGGCAGCACGACCGATAAACGCAACACACAACACACCAAAACAAACAACCTTTTTCTCTCTATTGGCCCCCTGCCCTCCTTTTAACCTCCTTTGACCCCAACAGCCCCTGCAAAGACTGCTGGGAGATGAAGTTCTTACTTAGTAGCACTGCTACACTTTAATTTTCACTGTGAAAATACTAAAGCATTCCCTGTGCATACTGCAATGGTAGGTCACATGCCCTCCATTTTCCTAGTGAATCATTATTTTTTTCTCTTTGTGAATCTGTCTCACTTCCCCCTTTTTCTGTGCTTATTTCCATTACAGGACATCTAGTATAATTACAGAACCTATTGTATCCTGTTTTGTTTCTCTAGCATTGGCCCAAGTCTTCTATAGCACTTTCCCGCATGGCAACTTCATGTACACCCTTCTTGCACAACTCATCACAGCATATATATATATATGTGTGTGTGTGTGTGTGTGTGTGTGTGTGTGTGTGTGTGTGTGTGT
>JANRMT010062791.1:7024954-7056441 GCA_026402145.1 Polypterus bichir lapradei
TGTGTGTGTGTGTGTGTGTGTGTGTGTGTGTGTGTGTGTGTGTGTGTGTGTATGTATAAAATAAAATATATTTAAAAATGTATATTTTAGCAGTGGTAGCTTTGCTATGCAAATTAGGAGGATTGGCAGTGCTGAACTGGCTGTGCTGTACGTATTGTGATGGAGTGGCAACCTATCAAGGTGTTCCCTTGCACCTGATACTTGCTGGAGTGGGTTAATGTTTACTGTTACAGAAAACTCTTGGTTAATTTACTTGCTGAGAGATAAAACAGTGAGCCTTAGAAAGAAATGGCAGCCTTGTGTTTTCAAGGTGTAGTGTCTTGGTCACTAGGCTATTTTGTTTGTTAAAAGATGTAGCTGTGCTTGGGTGTCTTGCATATTTTTTATATCTGCACTTTAAGAAAATGTATTTATGATCTACATTTGTAAAGGCACCAGTGTTGCTATATGTATGATTTTCAGACCTTTCTTCTCATTTACTTCAACCTGTCTCGATTATCCATAGAAGGGTCTAATTTTGCTTTCAGGCAAAGAAGACACCATGGCTAGTGATATGATTCTTCTAATGAGGGGCCTTGCCAAGCTGAGCAAAGCTGTTATGGAGACCCAAGCAGGCAACTTGCAAAATTCTGCTGCAGCAAGAGAAGCTCTGTCTACAGCTAGGAGCATTCAGGTGACTGCAGAGGTATAGTATGTCTTAGCACTGAGACACACAGAAAATGCTAGCAGGTGTGTTATGACCACTGTATTAATGACTACTTGCGTGTTTTGTGCTTAACCTTTTTTTGTATGTGCATGTTAATGTGCATCTCTCAAATTTTCAGCTTATAGTATAGAGCTAGTAGTGGAACAAAAATGTTGTCATGTTTGGGAGTTTTTGAGGTAATTGCTGATTTCAATGCATTTAAAGGAATACTCCACCAAAAAATAATTTTTGTATTTGTTATTTGTAGTTTGTAGCAATTGCCAAGATTGTAATCTTATGATTTCATGCAGAACAGAGAGTATAGTTTCTTACAGAAGCAGTGTCTATGATGACAAATTTTGGACAACTCTTGCATCACTCGTGTTGAGTAATGTGCATGTCAAGTTACCCAGTCATATATTTACAATGTTCCAAACACAAGTATGTTTACTAAAATAATGTTAAATATGCCACTTCTGGAAAATAATGTTATGAATGAAAAGGGGATGCTATGAAATGTGACTAATACAGTATTCTTTTAATACATCTTTACACATATTCATTGCTTTGGTTATTTGTAAATTAGTAGTACTATTATATTGTGTGCACAGAAGAAAGTTGTTGAACATGGACATGCACTATTCAACTACCATGAACATTGGTGTTATGCAGATTTTCCACAAAAGAAACCCAGAATTTAGTGGTTTTCATAATTTTTTTGGTTACCATTTAAAGTATCTATTATAAAAAAAAAAAAAAAAAAAAAATCTTGCAACGAGACATGATCTTCTGAATAGAGACGCAGAGACACTTTCACTTCCCGCGACACAGTCAAGTCGCTGTCAAGCCACGTTATACTGACATCCATTGGAAGCATGTTCCTGTGAGACGGTGACCTAGGTACAGAAAGTAATAATCAGTCTGGAACAAGTGGAAATGAAAACTTTGCAGGTCCAAACGGGGTCAGAAATAAAAGACATAGAGTAAAAGACACAATAGAACTTTATAAAGACGTTCAAAAACGTTGACGCCATACACATGCAGATCAGGTTGCAGATTATGAAACAGTGGAATTCGAAAGGCTCAAAAAAAAAAAACCTTGGCGCAATATACATGCAGAGCAAGTTCAAAAATATGACAATACTACAATTCGAAAGTGTCAAAAAAAAAAAAAAAAGAGTGCAGATCGCATTCGCGCAAACAAATGAAAATTATTACTAGGTGAAATAACGGAACAGCAAAAAGATTGAATATATGGACATAGGTGATATGTCGGAAGTATGTAGATATTATAAGGCTTTAAAGTTTAAGTCTGAGACTTGTAGATCATCTAATTCGTGTTACCATTAGGGAAAAGTACTGCTGCTTCCCAGTGAAGAGGCGTTTCCGCAAGAATTCAAAGATTTGTTGTTTGGTGAAAGTGAAATTCACAAACACTACAGGCAAAATATACACGTTGTCACGGACGGTTGGGGGTGGAGCCCAGCTGGGACGCCCGAGGGGACCGGAGCAGGGCTGGTGCCTCCTCCCGACCATGAGGGGGTGACCGCCCTGGTTTTATTGGTGGCCTTGGGTAGGGAGCTTGGAAGCCCAACCCTGTAGGGGCCCGTGGTCACCGCCAGGCGGCGCCCCGGTGCCTGAAGAACCCTGTAGCCCAGCACTTCCGCCACACCAGGGTGGTATAAAAGGGGCCGCCTCCCTGCATTCGAGAGCGGAAGTCGGGTGGAAGAAGGACGGAGCTGGAGAGAGGACTGGAGGTGGCCAGAAGAAGAGGCACAAAGGACTGTGAGGCCTGGACTTTGGGGGATTGGTGCTGGAAGCACTGGGTGTGCACAAGTAACTTTGTAAATATTGTAAATAGAATAAATGAGTGTGCTGGGTGCTAAACTGTTGTCCGTCTGTCTGTGTCCGGGTCCAGTTCCACAACGTCTACAATAATCTTTTTGCATTAGCATCATTCAAAGCACAGAACGTTGACTTACATAATAATGGACCATGCGCTATGAGAATCTGTGTTCCCGCAACAATTAAAGCTACGACAAGTTTAATTTCGAAAACAACACAATTTGGTCAGGTGTAGCTTTATGATCAGGCAGAAGCGATGCAACATAGAATCGAAAGAGTTAAACGATCCAACATCATAGTAATTCTACAGCCACTAATGGATACAAATCCATACGTCCAAAAGTATTGCACTTTACACGAAATTTATCAGCAAAACAAAGACAAAGAAATTTTCTTGGATTTCAATATGAATCTGAAAGATCACAGTCATATTTATAATAAACCCACATGTGACGAATTGTCAGCGATAATAATTTCAAAAGACAGAGATTTCAAAGACGGAGTAGATATTTGTGAATATCCAAAGACAAAGCGTGATTCGTCATTTATGTCAAATACATTGCCACATGCCGACCCTTTGCTCTTTTGTTTGCTTTTCCCAGATGGCGAAACAGGATGGTCGTACAATATGAAACAAACGCATTCAGAAAAACAAATAACACCCATATAATATTTCGTGTCAAAATTAGCAATACGTTCCCATGTATTAAATCCACTTCTATCACCTCAACGTCTATCGCAACATTACATTATTAATGCATATGTAAAAGTCTCAGCTAATCGTCTCTTCTGTATTAAATCGAATCAAGCTACACTTAGAACGGAACATATGCAAGGTCTCATTGATCACGTTCAAATTCATATATCAGTAGTTCAGGCAAATTCAAAATAGGTAAAGCAGTAATATTACCATCTTCATATCAGCGTAGTCCAAGAGCATTGCAACAGTTATCGTGATGCAATGGCTATATCCAGAACTATTGGTCGGCCAGATTTATTTCTTATGGTGACGTGCAACCCATGATGGCCATAAATCTGCAGCTTCTTGAGAACAATGCCACCGGCTACATCGGCTTTGGATATTCCCACTTTCGTAAGTAGATTGTTTTATCAGAAAGTCTTATTTTTATTGAATGAACTCGAAACGGTGTTTGGGCAAAAAAGAGATCTTGATATGCCATTCGTATTAAAACGTTTACAGTTTCCCTTGAATACCTTTTGCAATGACAATTAACAAATCACAAGGACAAACATTTGAAAAATTTGGTTTATTTATAAGAGACAAAGAAACGTATCCACTCACGGCCAATTATACGTTGCATTATCACGCTCTAAGACCAAACAAGGAATCCCAGTTCAGTGCTATTTTGAAGAAAAGTTCATTCCAAATACTGTTTTTACTGAAGTTTTACAATAAAAAATTAACATAATGCATATGTAACAATTCCCATGAAAACAAAAACACTTTTAAATGTATTTACACAGGACCAAACCTCACCAAACCAGAAGCAAGTGAAGCAAGCAGGGGGCAGAGCCCCCTAGTGTTACCACAAAATATTAGTTAATACCATCACACAAAAAAAATATATATTTGTTGCATAATTTTCACCACTTGCATCAGAAAGAACACATAATTTGAGTGTTAATGTCCCTCTTTTAAAAATAAAGGTACTGTCAGCTGTTGTGAGACTTATGTATGCTATTTAAATATATTAAAAATCATCATGATGTGATATAGACCTAAAGTGCTTGGAGTCATTGGTATTGTAAACATTCTGTAGGCCAGTGGTTTTCAAAGTCAGTCCTGGGGGTCCACATGTGGCCGCAGGTTTTTGTTCCAACCAACTTCTGTTTTTAATTGCATTCCCAGCCTAATTAAGCAAGCTGTTATTGTCCAGTTTCTGTGTTTTAGGGTCAATGTAGAAACAATAAAACTAGGTTTGATACATATTTAGTAGAATGTATTAAGAATTAATGTATATTGCATGGGGATGATTAATTTTTTTTTTTAACTTGTTTTTTTATTTTCTTTCTTTATCCCTTTAAAAACTGCATAACCAGACACAATGAAGTCTCATGTCCTAATTAATGTGTTAACTTTGATATTTGTATAATTAAACTATAGACCACAGATGTTATCTGTTTAATTTTTATTAATGAAGTGAAATTCTGTAAGCTTGTTGTTCAGTGATCATAAAAATACCAAATTAAATATTTTTTGAAATGCACATATAAAATATGTGCAAAAATAATTATCCACAATATATATGGAGTAAAATAAAGTGCTTCTCATAATTATAAGCTGACATTTATTTTTTTCCTGTAATGTACTTATCTGAAACAAATCTTAATTAGAAAAATGTAGTTTTCACCATTTCTCTAAGAAAAAAAGCCACAAATGTGTACACTACTGTTCAAAAGTTTTAGAACACGTCATTTGTTTCAGTTTTTATGGAAATACATGCAGTTTAACGTCTTAATGTTTCATGAAATGAAGGCATGGAACAAATAAACAATGGCAAATGAAAAAAATAAGTCAAGAAGTCATTCAGTGTACAGACTTTTATTCACACTTTTGATTCATCAAAGTATCCAGCTTTTGCTGATGTAAGAGTCAAACTGTGGTAACCCTTTTGATTCATCAACTCAATGGCATACAAACACCCTGCATGATGAAGCAAAGATTTCAAATTTTGATTCTTCTGTCCATAAGTCTGTCTTCCAGTTCACAGCTGGTATTTCAAAGCCCTATTTTGTCCTTAACGGAATGGCATTTTTTGCTGCCACTCACCCTGTGAAACATGCAGCAGAAACTGTAACTTGCTTTTTTCGATTGTTAAGCTGTGCATGAAGCTGTTTTGCGCTGATGCTCCTATCACTCAAGCTGGTGACCATCAGAAACTTGTCTTCTGATTGGGTTGTGACTTTGGGTCTGCCAGATCTCTTCCTGTCAGTGTTTCTTCCAGTTTCCAATTGCCTTTGGTTTGTACAGGACATTGTTTTCACTGAAACTTTGATTTTTTTTTCTTTTCAATTTCTCTTAAGTGAAAGGCCTATACATTTAATGCTGCTAATGCTTCATCTCATTTAATTTGTTAACTGTTGTTTTCTTGCTATTATCACTGGAATTTACAACTTTCTACAGTGTAATATTGTCCAAGTAGTACTTCAGAGCATGTAGTAACACAGTCTGTTCCAGCTCTGTTTTAAGGCAAAGGATCAACAGAATCAACAGAAGCTGGGACACTGGTGCAAATAGTTTGCTTCAACTTGCAAGAATTTGCTTTAATTGCTGCGGAACATCTGTAGGTTATTATGTATTATTTGTTCCCTAAAGAAGGACCATTTGTAATATTCTGAGATTTCCTTTTTTCTGTTTTTTCTAACCTAAACTTTAAGTCTCTTGGAGTTTAGTACTTTTCACCATTTTAGGTGTTTCATTACATTTCAACTGATTAAATATATATTTTCTCACAATAATGTAATAATGGTAATTATTTTGCTTAATTGTAAATATACATGCACTTATAGGTATTAACTACGGGGTGGGCCATTTATATGGATACACCTTAATAAAATGGGAATGGTTGGTGATATTAACTTCCTGTTTGTGGCACATTAGTATATGTGAGGGGGAAAACTTTTCAAGATGGGTGGTGACCATGGTGGCCATTTTGAAGTCGGCCATTTTGGATCCAACTTTTGTTTTTCCAATAGGGAGAGGGTCATGTGACATATCAAACTTATTGGGAATTTCACAAGAAAAACAATGGTGTGCTTGGTTTTAACGTAAGTTATTCTTTCATGAGTTATTTACAAGTTTCTGACCACTTATAAAATGTGTTCAATGTGCTGCCCATTGTGTTGGATTGTCAATGCAACCCTCATCTCCCACTCTTCACACACTGATGGCTACTCCGCAGGAGAAATACTAGCACAGGCTTCCAGTATCCGTAGTTTCAGGTGCTGCACATCTAGTATCTTCACAGCATAGACAATTGTCTTCAGATGACCCCAAAAATAAAAGTCTAAGGGGGTCAGATCGGGAGACCTTGGGGGCCATTCAACTGGCCCACGACGACCAATCCACTTTCCAGGAAACTGTTCATCTAGGAATGCTCGGACCTGACACCCATAATGTGGTGGTGCACCATCTTGCTGGAAAAACTCAGGGAACGTGCCAGCTTCAGTGCATAAAGAGGGAAACACATCATCATGTAGCAATTTCGCATATCCAGTGGCCTTGAGGTTTCCATTGATGAAGAATGGCCCCACTATCTTTGTACCCCATATACCACACCATACCATCAATTTTTTTGTTCCAACCGTCTTGGAGGGATCTATCCAATGTGGGTTAGTGTCAGACCAATAGCGGTGGTTTTGTTTGTTAACTTCACCATTCACATAAAAGTTTGCCTCATCACTGAACAAAATCTTCTGCGTAAACTGAGGGTCCTGTTCCAAATTTAGTTTTGCCCATTCTGCAAATTCAGTGCGCCGATCTGGGTCATCCTCGTTGAGATGCTGCAGTTGCTGGAGTTTGTAAGGGTGCCATTTGTGAATAGCTAATATCCGCCGAAGGGATGTTCGACTAATGCCACTCTCCAGTGACATGCGGCGACTGCTACGCTGTGGGCTCTTGCTAAATGAAGCTAGGACAGCCACTGATGTTTCTTCATTAGTGACAGTTTTCATGCGTCCACATTTTGGCAAATCCAACACTGAACCAGTTTCACGAAACTTAGCAAGCAGTTTGCTAACTGTAGCATGGGAGATGGGTGGTCTCGTAGGGTGTCTTGCATTGAAATCTGCTGCAATGACCTGGTTACTGCGTTCACCAGACATCAACACAATTTCTATCCGCTCCTCACGTGTTAACCTCTGCGACATGTCAATGGCTGTAAACAAAGAGAAACTTGTAAATAATTCATGAAAGAATAAAGTTACGTTAAAACCAAGCACACCATTGTTTTTCTTGTGAAATTCCCAATAAGTTTGATGTGTCACATGACCCTCTTCCTATTGAAAAAACAAAAGTTGGATCCAAAATGGCCGACTTCAAAATGGCCACCATGGTCACCACCCATCTTGAAAAGTTTTCCCCCTCACATATACTAATGTGCCACAAACAGGAAGTTAATATCACCAACCATTGCCATTTTATTAAGGTGTATCCATATAAATGGCCCACCCTGTATTAATTGCACTACACCTGTTTTGGTGCTAAAATATACATTAACTGTATTTACAAGTGTTTTTTTTTTTGTCTGTGTATCAGCTAGACATTTATACTTCTTAAAATGTAATTATAAATATGAATTACTATTTTAATTACAGTTGATATAAAAAGTCTACCCACCACTGCAACAATCTCAGATTCTGTGAAATAAAAAAATGAAACTAAGATAAATCCTGCCTAAACTGATTCCATCTTTATTGCAAAACTGCTGTCTATACAACGAAGGGTTGAACAAATCAGAAACTGTTTAGTGGAAAAAAAAAAATCAAACAAAAACCTGGTTGCATTAGTGTACACATTGCTATTCTAATATATGGTTGAAGCACCTTTTGATTTTATTGCAGCACTTGGGTCTTTTTGGGTAAGAGACTGGCACATCTGGACTTGCTCATTTTTGCCAACTCCTCCTTGCAAAAAATTTCCAGAATTCTCAAATTAAGAGGGTATCTTCTGTGCACAGATCTCATCAGGTCATCCCACAGATTTTCAACTGAATTAAGATCTGGGCTCTTGCTGGGCCATTCCAGAACATTAATTCTCCTTTGATGAAGCCATTGCTTTGTTGATTTTGATGTATGCTTTGTGTCGCTGTCCTGATGAATGGTGAAGTTCCTCTTCATTGGCCTTCTAGCAGATGCTTAAAGGTTTTGAGCCAAAATAGATAGGAGCTATTCATGAATAATCCTCCACCAGTCTTCATTGTGGATATGATGTTCTTTTGATGATATGCTTTATTTTTGTGCCAAACATCCTTTTTGGAATTATGGCTAAACAGTTCAACCTTGGTATCATCTGACATTAATAAATTTTTCCACATGGTTGTGGGAGACTGGGTATACCTTTTTGCAAAGTTTAGCCAGACTTGAATGTTTTTCTTTGTGAGAAAAAACATTTGCCTTGCTACCCTACCTCACAACCCAGACATATGAAGAATACGACTGATTGTTGTCACATGTAGGGAACAATCACTACTTGCCAGGAAATCCTGCAGTTCCTTTTAATGTTGCTGTAGGCCTCTTGTGGACACCCTGACCAGTTTTCCCCCTTGTCTTTTTATGAAGCTTACAGGGACGTCCTGATCTTGGTAGCATCACTGTGGAGCCATATTTTCTCCTCTTGTTGATGACTGTCTTCACCATGCTCTATGGGATGTTTAATGCTTTGGATACTTTTTTGTATCCCTTTCCTGATTGATGCCTTTGGGGTCAGTTGTAACCAAGAGGATATCAGAAAAAATCCAACATGAATAGCCAAACTTTATCTGAGCTCAATCCGAGCCGCTTTAATTGATGTCAGGTATATATTAACTACTGTTTGAAATGAGACTCATTGTGATGGCTGGTTCTGAACACAGCCACATCCTTGATTATTAAAGGGTGTGCACACTAATGTAACCAGATTGTTTTATGATTTTCTATTTCTTTTTTAATTGAATAGTTTCTGATTTGTTTCCACCTACTTTGTGTACTTTGCAGTTTTGCAATAATGATGGAATAAGTTCTGAGAAGAGTTATCATAGTTTCCTTTTTTATTATACAAAATCTACAATTTTAGCAGGATTGTGTAGACTTCTTATATCCACTCCATGTAATACTTGTTTCTTAATAGAAAAGTATATTGCTTGACACACACAAGTAATAAACATGGTACAAATCTTTTTAAAAAAGCCGCAAATGTATCAAATGTTAATTATAAAGAAAGATACAAGGCTAACAATCCTGTCAAATTTATAAGTGAAAGACACAATTTGCTGTTACACTAACAAGCCTGTTGTTTACTAAATAGCAACTTCTGAAAGAATAAATTCTTTATCTTTTCTTTTTCCAATTAAAAATGTAAACTGCTGCATTTAGTGTAAGCTTACTGTCCAAACTAAGACGGTGTCCATTTTAAAGGAAAAAATAAAGTCTGAATTCATTAAAGGAGGTTTTCTTGCCCTTTGCCTAATTGCACAGAATGACTTCACGGGGTCCATTTTCTCAGTTTATGACTTTCTTAAACATTCAAGACAAAACTCCAATAGTTCCACTGGTAGAGCAAGCCTCGACTTGTTTACACTACAAAAAGTTTTCTTTAAAAAAAAAAAAATAAATAAAACAACTCTGTTGGCTGGCTGATCTACCATAGTACCTTGCATAAAGGAGCGTGTGATTTTACCATTTTACTGGTCATTAATCAAGTTTTTTGTGGTGATAGTAAGCCAGTTTAGATTGGCAGCAAATTGACCAGAGCATCCCTATTTCATCACCATGATTTTCATTAGCCATAAGAAGCTGTTCTGGCTATTTAATCCATTATTTACCAATGAGTGAAATAGTGAGGTAGTTATAGCCTTTCTGCATTCATTGTTGTTTGCCTGGGTGTCTGTTCTGTCTCATAGTTGTCATTTTTAGGATACATTTAATGAAACAAACCATACAGAAAAGGAAAAGTTAGGAAAACTGCAAAAAAGCATTTAAAGTTATTGGAAAAAATACCAATATTTCTAAATTTCATATAAATGTAAAACTTGCACTGCTGTGCTTTTCTGAACGCAGAACCAGAGAAGAAAAAAAAGACCAAATAATTAAATGGTTAAAAGGTTGGTTAGAGGTAAAATTATACACTTATAGTGAAACTGGTTGAACCTAAATCTTGCAGCCACAGTACTACCCCAGGACTGAGTGTGAGAACCATTGCTGTAGGCTACAGCTCCCAAACTTAGCTGAGACAATTTGCCTCCATATGAACTATAAATCTGATGTTAGGTGGCTGTGCACTGAATCCCAGGGCTGTGTAGTTGGAGCCAGAAGCAATTATTAAGTTACTCAAGTGTAAAAATGTACATACTCCAACTAAATGTAAATTGTAATATAATGTTTTAAAGTTTCCAATCAGACATATACTAATTCATATAAAGTCTTTTTTATTTTAGCCTTTTAGTAACAATATAACTAGGACCGGGCAATGTGACCTCAAATCAGTATCACGATTAATCAAACATTTTACCTCAATTACGATTAATGGATGATTTTTTTTTTTTTTTCCCCACTCATAATTCACTGACAAGTTTTGTCCTGTGTGCTCAACTATTAAACCTGGGATTTTTTTCTAAAGAATATCTTTAGATTTTCATATCTTTGTGATTTTAAAATAATTCATGGAAATATACACAGGTAAGTGTTGTGCCTTCACTAATGCCGCCTTTTTTTTTTTTTGTTGTTGTTTTTTTTGTTCCCCAACTATAGGTAAAAACACTGATTATGTTTTTGCACACCCTCATTACCTGCTTCACATGTTGAGCTTTCATTGCATTTTATGAAATATACACACATTAAAAAAATTATTATATTATTAATGGTTTTACTTATTCCTGAAGATTTTACAAACTGTATATCCATCCATTATCCAACCCACTATATCAGCTAAAGCAAAATTAATAAGAGGAGAAACACCTCTTAATTGTAAACTACTTAAAATAATATCCCATTAACAACACTTCTGTCATGTTTTAATGAGGTGTTTTAACCCACTGTGCTCCACTGTAGGTATTTTTTCTGTCATCTTGTGAAAGTATAAATTAGGTTTTACTCCAACAGCAGCAGGCAATGTCTTTGTGGAATTTCTCTGGGAAATAACACAGTCATTATTTTGAGTTGGAGTGGCAGGAATAATTTTCCATAGTAATGCATATTTTTTTTTTTTTTTTTTTTTACATATAAAGTAACACAGGTTATTTTTCTTCAAGAAATAAGTATTGCACTGTTACTTGTTACCTTAAAAAATAAGCAAAGTTCCTTTTGATTGTGACATTAGCAAGAAAATACATGTGCTTTAGTGCAATAAAAAGTGTCTGAGAGAATGTTTAGTATGGCTGCCAACACTGTGAACCCAGTGACATGTTGCCTTTAAGTCTGATAAAGGAAATATGTTAGTGTTCCTTGCTCAGAGTCTTCATGGCCTGGGAGCATGATTAGCTGTGGTTATGAATTATAGGGATATGGCCTGTTTTAGCCATAGTACCTTATTTATTTTGGTTATGGTACCTTGGTTTTTGGTTGTTATGTAATGTCTGCCCTGTACATTTGTTTTTTCTTCAAAGGTTAAAAAGCAAACAGAAATATGATTTTTATTTACAGTAGACCCCTGCAAAGTCGCGGTTTAGGGTTCGCGGACTCAGTCGTGGCGGGTTTTTCCTTAGAACCTAACTATTAATTCTTAGCGGAAAGTGCAAATATCTTCCGCAATTTTTTATGGTTTTTTCGTGGCAATGCTGTGCTGTAGAGAGAACAGGAAGCAACCGTTGAGGGAAACGTGGCTTGGGATGGTGAAAGTAGCCAGTCCAAGAGCGTTATTCATTTCTCCTTGCTGCTGATTGACGGCTGCCCTATTACGCGTCTCCAGCTGAGTGGGTTTATCACCGATGAGGGAAACGCGGTTTGAGATGGTGAAAGTAGCCAATCCGAGAGCATTATTCATTACTCCTTGCTGCTGATTGACTGCTGCCCTGTTGCGCATCTCCATGGGCCTCATGTATAACGCCGTGCGTAAAACTCGCACTATAACATGGCGTAAGCACAAAAGCGGGAATGTGGATACGCACAGAAAAATCCAGATGCAGGAATCTGTGCGTACGCAAACTTCTATGTTCTTCCGCTACATAAATCCCGATCAGCGTGAAAATTAATGCTCGTGCACGCGCCTGCTGTACTGCCCCAACTCCTCCCAGAATTACGCCTCTTTGAATATGCAAATCAATATAAATAGCCCTTAAGCTCAGCCTTCTGTGAAAAGCACGGGGGGAAAATATAAGAATTTCAGCGAATACCAAGTGAAGGTAAGGAAAAATGTACTATTTGTTGGTTTAAACGGTGGTATAATCAACAAAAGGAAGTTGATCGAGTGACATAGTGTCAGAGAAACTCTAAAGCTTACGTTTGCAAAGTCGCACAGTGCCCAAAATAAAAAAGAAGTTGTCACATCTCAAAGTCTCCGTGAAAAGGCGAGTCGTAGCCCACTGTTTGAGTGTCATATGAAAGCTTATTAGGGTACAGAGAAAAAAAAATAGGGACACAGTGAGAAAAAAGCACGAAATGTCAACTTTAATCTCGAAATTTCCACTTTAATCATATAGTTTATTTTGTTATTAAAGTAGAACATCATAAACTTCATCCTAAAATCGTTTAATTTACTAGTTTCTCAAATCCTATCTTAACTAAAGTAGCATGTTAAATGCTTTGTTTTGTATTTGATCTTCTATGTGCTCTATGTGTGTGAATCACTACATGCTTCCGGGCTTTCTCTTCCTCCGACAGGACACAAAATCCATTACATTTGTGATATTACAGCTCTCTGAATAATTAAAATACTGAGATGTGTACGTGATATCGTTTTCATGATGATAGGAGTTAAATCATGTTATTAAACATGGGAACACGGTGGCGCAGTGATTGTTCATGTCTCACGCAAGATGCTTGCTGTGCCATGCGCGACCTTCGATGAAATAATTTATTGTAGCAGTACTGTCTCTTTCAAACGTACTAACCTCCAATTCCTGTCCTTCCTTTTCTTTCTCCAAATATCCAATTGCCACACAATCATTTATGTAATAGATGTTAAGCCATCTGTAAGCTTAGAACGCCGATTCTTCAAAACCTTTAAGGAACATTGAAATGTCTTCATAGTACGTTTTTATTCTATCCATCTATCCTTCCAGTGCCGTGCCAGCACAAGCAAGAATACAGCGCGAGGCAGGAACAATCCATGAACGGAGCGCAAGCTCTTAGCTAGCACTGCAGCACCGTGCCCTGGTATGTTTAATTATTAACAATATAGATTACTGCGGTGGGCTAGTGCCCTGCCTGGGGTTTGTTTCCTGTCTTGCGCCCTGTGTTGGCTGGGATTGGCTCCAATATAGATTATTTAAATGAAGTTAGTTTTATCTGTATAATATAATAAACATATTTTGCTGCATTTCATCTTAATATGATATCATCATCATATGTAAATACGCGCTTTATAAAGTGGCTCAGGTTGTGCAATATTATAACTGTAGTGCAAGTTTACAGTGAGGTAATTCTACTTATAAGTACAAACAGTTCTACAAGGAGCACTTGATTGAGGGCGTTTATAGTTCATGGAAAGAAACTGTTTCTGAACCGCGAGGTCCGTACAGGAAAGGCTTTGAAACGTTTACTGTGTGAAAGCAGTTCAATAGACGGCATGGCTGAGGCAGTGTGTGCTTGATGCTGTATACCGATAATTCTCTTTCTCAGATTCTGTAGATTTTTGATTCCCCACTCAGATACAGTGATATAAATACTCTGAGTGGTGCAGTGAGAATATGGAAAAAATTGTTTTTAGAAGTAATACACAAACCAGTGTGTTTCTTCGCTCCGGTCCCAAGCCCGGATAAATGGGGAGGATTACGTCAGGAAGGGAATCTGGTGTAAAATGTTGCCAAATCCATATGCGGACAGATGATCCGCTGTGGCAACCCCTAACGGGAGCAGCTGAGAGAAGAAGGTGGTGCAGTGAGAAACGACGCTAAATCAGCTATTGTATTTAGAATAGTTTGACCATTCTGTGGACCATTATATTGTTACTTGTTAATTACAATCAGATGCATTAAACTAATAGACAATATGCGGTTAATTTCAGTGTATTTAAAAGGCCGTGTCAGGGGTGTGGATCTGAAAAAGAAAGCATAACCACACAGGAACTATAGCACTGCTTTGACGCTGGGTGCCCCAAGTCTGCAAAACCGAGCGGAGAACTTGCGTACACCCGGGTAGGAGGTACTGTGGAAATGTGCGTGGCTTTACGTGAAGTTTAGGTTTTATACATCACAATTTGAACGCGGAAACGTTCTTAAACAACATTTTTGTGCGTACACACTGTTTATACATGAGGCCCCAGGAGAAGGTTGAACTACTGGATTTGCTCCGGGAACTAAAAAGTTATGCTGCAGTAGCGCGCCACTATGGCATTAATGAAAGCACTGTACGCTACATAAAGAAGAACGAAGCTTCTGTGATAGTGCCAAAAATGTAATGACCATAAGGAATAAAAATATCGTCTGGATGGAATCTGCCTTAGCATTGTGGATCACCGACTGCAGGAAGAACAACATCCCCTTGGATGGTAACATCATCCGTGAGAAAGCATGGAAATTGTACCAGCAGTTCGCTACAGGGGACAATGTAGCAACTTCCCATCACAGTGTTCCTGAAACCTATAAAGAAAAGCCAGCACGGAACCCCACCAGAAAAAGACCTGTCCAAAGATACGACTCCTCCTGAAGCGCCTGTAGAAGAGGTGCCACCCGAGGAGTTTTAAATCCTCTGCATCGTACTGCACAGCTACTTCATCATCATCATCATCATTCATCATTGGTGAGTACCCGTACATTTGACTGTATTTTCATCCATCCATCCATCCATCATCCAATCCGCTATATCCTAACTACAGTGTCACAGGTGTATTTTAATTAAATGAAATTATTATGTATTTACTCTACTTATAACAAAGAAAATGACAGCTCATACCAAAGAAACATGTCTGCATGAATTATAGTACATATAGCGGTAACATCGGTATTTTACATTTTAGCACCGTGGGAGATATAGCAGTACAGTACTGTACAGTATATGGGTGTATCTTTACATTCTGTTTTTAGGTAATGTATTAAGCTAATTTTTTAGGTAATGTATTAATGTAGTAATCTGAGTTTGCAACAAAATTAAAGTGCTTTGGGGGCATACTGTATTTAGGGTTTAAACTATAAAAATAGGCATTTCAAAGGCATTTTTTTAACCACATCCAAAAGTCGCATTTTTTCACAATTCGCAGGTGCTCTAGGAACATAACCCCGCGAATTATGGGGGTGTACTGTATATGTTCCAGTGTTCAATGCCAATAAATGTCTCCTCTACTTTTATAAGGTGCATTTGTAGTATTAAACTATTATTAGGCTCACTTAATAATAGTGGTATTAAAAGAACAGAAATAAAACAAATAATCGCAATTATTTGTATGACAATAATCGTCATCTAAAATTTCTTGATCATGACAGCCCTGTCTGTGGATGTGAGGCCTTTATTATGACCAGTAGAGAGTCAATGAGGAATTTAGAACCATCTGCGCTCTCATGCCCTATAGTGATCCGCCCCAGTCTCCCTATTAAACAACCCGGGCCACATTAACACACACACCCATGGAGTCTGAGGAACACCATTTTTATTGGAAAAAAACTTGCCTGCAGCCACATACCCTAACTTGTGTTACCACAAAGCCATATAGGCTGTATTCCAAATTGAACTGTCCCTTCACTGGAAAAAGTTCAGAGAAGAGTGACTAGGCTGACTACAGGGCAACATGGAATAAATTATGAGAATATTTTCATTTTAAGCAAAAGAAGATTAATAAGAGAAATGATTGAACTGTTTAAAATTATATAGGAAATTATTACAGTGGATCATGACTATTACTTTAAAATGAGTTCATCAGGAACATGGGGACACAGTTGGAAACTGTTAAGGGTAAATTTCACACAAACAAAGTAAGTTTTTCTATACACTCCAGAACCATAGACACAAGTAGTGTTGTAGACATTAGGACTTCTTGTCTAGCTTTGAAAGTCCCTGAAGTTGTTGTTTTAGTAGCATTAACGCTAGAATTACCAGAGCCTATGAAAAAACTTGTGAATCCGGAGCACCTTATTTTCCTTCACACCTCTCCATCAGCGTCTTTTGTCCTGTAAATGTGACGATAAAGACAAGCAGCAAGCAGCCTGCTATTCCATCCCCCCCCACCACCGCAGAACGTGTACAAAGTTCTCCCAACTCATGCCTTGATTATCTGGGTGTGAAGTACTGGACTTTTAGAGTGGAAATAATTGATCATTATTTGGATTATTATGCATTTCATGTGTGTTCTGTTTCTACAGTAATCTATGTAAACACATTGTTAAAACAGAAACATTTTTCATATTTTAGTAATAAATGACAAAATGTGGGCATAAACTACCGTATTTTTTGGACCATAAGACACACCTGACCATAAGACACACCCAGTTTTTAGAGCAGGAAAACAAGAAAAAATATTCTGAACCAAATAGTACCGGTATACTAAAATATTAAAATATAGCAAAATACGGTAATATTTAATAGCGTAAACTCAACAGTGGTGTTAAGAACCATCATCACTTCCATTAACAAATGAGAAAAGACTTAGAGGATCAAGCACTTTTCAAATTTTCTTAAAACCCCAAAAATTAATCATCGCTAGTGTCAGAATTTATGAAGCTCAGTTGCTCCCAATCACTTATATCACTTTCTTCGCTATCTTCATATATGATATCTTCAGTTCTATCCAAGACATTGCTAATGCCATATTTTTTGAATGATCGTGCAACGAATTCCTCCTTCACTGACTGCCATGATGTTTTAACCCATTCACAAACTTGAGTGATAGTGGGCCTCTTCATTCGTCCAGAAGGAGTCAGATCATGATTCCCAGCAGCCATCCATTTGTTCCACTCTTCTCTCATAAGGACTTTAAATGGTTTGTTGATTGAAATGTCGAGAGGTTGCAACTGGCTGGTAAGACCCCCAGGAATTACAACTAGATGAGTCTTCACCTCTTTAAATCTGTTTTTTGTTTTTTCGCTAATATGTGCTCTGAACTCGTCAAGCACTAATAAAGCAGATTTTTTTCAGAAGGCCTCCAGGATGTTTGGACCACACTTTTTTTCAATCCATACTTTCATTCCATTTTCGTCCGTCCATCCTTTTTCATGAACATGTACAGCAACTCCTCGTGGAATAACATCTTTTGGAAAGGTTTTCCTTTTGAAAATTAGCATCTGTGGTAATTTGGTGCCGTCAGCACAGCAGGACAACACAGCAGTGTAATGTGTTTTCTCATGTCCTGAGGTTTTCACGGTTATTGTTTTGGCACCTTTGAGGTCAACCGTCTTATTAGATGGCACATCAAAGGTTAGCGGGACTTCATCCATATTCCCAATCTGGTCCATTGGAAAATCATTTTTTTCCTAGCATTAATTACAAATTTATGAAAAGACAAAATCTTCAATTCATATTCTTATGGCATTTTTTGTGCAATTTTAGTTTTGGTGCGCATAGCAAGGCCGCTTCTCGTAAATCTGTAGCACCATGATGGTGAGCCAGTAAAATCCTTAATGCCTTTCTCTACAGCAATGCGTTTGGCTTCATAGATGATCATTTTTGTAGAAACTGAGAAGCCCATATTCTGGTGACGTGTGATCCATTCTTTCATGTCCATTTCTATCTGTGACCATTTTGCAGCATGCCCACGCAAAGTGTGCTTACTGGTAGTTTTATCAAGTTTTTGCAGCTGATCCTCCTGTTTTCTCCACTCTCTTATCATTTTTTCAGTTGGAGGTGGCCCAAAATGTCTCTCCGCTGCTCTGTTTCCATGTTCTTTTGCATATTTTACTACCTCCAGTTTAAACGGAATTTTATATGCTAATCGTTTCGTCTTTGACATTTTGTACCGTTAGAGAATTGGTGTTTTTCTGAGGAAAATACAGTAATGAAAGAACTGTCAGTTGTTATGAGAGACATATTACATTACACATCGGTAATTTGACTCATACCGCTTGGCGATGCACATGGGTTACCGTAAGTCTTAAAAAATTGCAAGCGGTAATAAAATTAAAGGGCACCAGCCAGCCTGACAGGCAGGGCTTTGCATGGCAGGAGAGACTGTGTGTCTCTCCTGCCATGACGGGCTCCTTGCCTGCCTGTCAGGGCACTGTGCGGCATCACATAGTCCCGGCTGGCCAATCAAGAGGCCAACTGGACGAACCCGTGCTCCGCCAAATGGAGCAGGTGACAGGGCGGACAGCGGCTCCACGGATGGGTGAGTAGCGTGATCAGTACGTATCTATGCAGTGCACAACTGAGCTAATGGTTCTTCACTCTATCTCTCCCTCTCTCGCTGCGGGATTGTGGGCAATCATCTCCTATTCTCCGTCTGAGTCGGCGTGCCTCACTCATATAGTCAACATCCGTATGTGCGTATACTGTTTACTACAGCATTGTGTGTGTGTTGTGACGTGCGAGTCCCCGTCTTGCACCCCAAAACACGAAGCTGAGTCTCAGTAATTTAGCAGCACCAGCTTTATTCAGCTTGAAACGGCAACAGCGTGGTTATTTATGGGATCTGCCACTCTCCTATACACATACACAGCAGTCAGGCAGGGTTGTGACCAAATAGTACTGTGCCCTGCGCATTTATAATTGTTCCTTGTTCCTTGTATCACCCATCGACGGCAGGTGCTTATAGCATGTCTGCGATCTTTGTAAATTCGCTTTTACGGCGAACTGCTACAGCGCTGGGAGACTGCGATTGCTTTGGGACGCTCTTCTGCGTGTCGTCACGTTGGGTAGAATCCCACAAGAGTGTTCTTATGGGAAAATTCACTTTAATATACGAGTGCTTTGGACTATGAGCACCTTTCCGGAATGAATTATGCTCGCAAACCGAGGTTCCACTGTATTTTGTTTTGTAAGTGCTGCTGGTTAGTGCCCTTTAAAAAAGCACCTATTTTTTTTTAATCTACCACTGTACATTTGTTTTTTGTTTAAACACATTTTGTTGTAGAAGTACAGTACCTAGAACACTTCTGGTGATGGAATTGAAGCCTCCTGTCTGGACCTGACCTTGATGATCTGATCCTGTCAGTTAGTCAATCAGTGCCACACACACACAGACACACACAATAGGGGGAGGCGTGAGCTGTGCTGATCGTGTGACCTGAATGACTGACTGACCATTGAGACTCCAGGAGGCAGGACTTGCAGTGCTCTCATGAACACAGCTACAACAAGCTGAAAATGGAGCAGCACATTAGTACCAGCACAGTAAGAAGCGGGCGGAGGGAGAAAGGGAGACGACTGTCACAGGCTGTCATGGTTTTAATAATCTTTTATTTTCCCAGGTACTGGTACATTAAGTCCTTCCCCCTCCCTCCTTCGTGCCCTCATCGCCATCGAGGTCATCTGACTCCTACTGTTGGCGGACGCTATCCTGCCTCCTTTCGCGTCATTTGACACAGGGTGTGTGGTGTGTCTGAGAGTGGTGGGTGGGCATTGCCTCGGCGCCTGTCTGTACGACATTCAAATAATATTGCATTAGTGCGACAATGTTTTCTGATTGGTACTATTCAGGTCATAAAATGATTTGATCAAAATGTCACATATTTGTCTCCTTTTTTTTTTTTTTTTTTTTTTTCCTCCGGTGCTGCCTTGACATCGTGCACCAGAAGGTGTGAGCTTATTCAGTGCGAGAAGGAGCACGCAGGAGGCCAGTTGCTGTGTGCTATAACACGCTTGACTTGGTGGCGATCAACGCACATGTACTGTACAAGGCATTCACGGGGGCCACTGAGAAAAGAAGTGTTCATGGCTCATCTTGCAGAGCAGCTCCGTTGTCACTTCTTACAAGAAAAGGCATGGATAAAACAAAAGAGGATGCAACATTCACAAGCTTCTGTTCCAAGATCGCTGCTTCCCCAGCCCCTTCAGTATAATAGTAACCACAGCACAGAGAGAAGTGTGTACATTGCAACAGGTACAGACATCGTAAACATAGAAAGGACTGTCCTTGGGTGTGTGGGAACTGTTAACATTTGAATCTGATGATCGCAAATAGTGCGAACTGACCTCTGTACTGTTCTTTCCTCTTCATGTCCTGGAGTACAAAAGTAACCACACCGTGCAGCAACATGTGAAGACTGGCAAGATCGGGGGAAGAAAAAAAAAAAACGCGGTCACCGATTACAAGTGCAAGAGGGCGTGTGAGTGAATATGAATAAAATGAATAATCTTGCATCAGTGCCACAATGTTTTCCGAAATGTACTATACCGGTCATAAAATGAGTTATTCCAAATATCATATATACCTATGTCTGTTTTTCGTCAGTGGGACTTTGACATCATTGACTATAAGCTGCATACTAATTCAGCGTGAGCAGGAACACTCAATAAAACTGAACAAAAAAAATCAAGTAACAGTGAGATAAGAAGAAGGCAGATTCACTAGCATTTGTGTGTCAGCTTTTATCCCTCCAGATAGAGAATGTCCAGTTCCATTGTCTCAAAACACCACTCGCATTTACAGTTATTCCCAGTTTCAGATAAAAAGTAACCACGTCAGATCTGGGGTGGAGGGGTGGGTGTTGTATCGTAATTGTGACTGGGAGAAATAAAGTGAAAAAAAAAGCTAACTTTTACAAGAGCTATAAATTTACACCGGCTGTTACAGACACAAATCAAATGTATGTTTTTCTTGTATAATATTAACAATAAGAGTAGTTCACTACTCAAAATGGTAAATTTGTGGGGGAGCTGGTTTCAAACTCACGACCTCCGGATTATAAGTCTGCAGATCTTACCGCTACACCACAGAAGCTGTTATATTATACCTGCACCTTTTGTGAAAGTGTTTATTTAATATTTGGTCATCAGCCTTCTCATATTATGCAGCTCAAGTCTACATTTTGTTATTTATTACTAAAACATGAAAAAAGTTTCTCTTTTAATGATGTGTTTACACAGATTGTTGTAGACACAAAACACACATCAAATTATTTCCCCTTACAATTCTGGGTAGCTCACTCCCAGATAATCAATCAAGTCAGGAACTGGGAGAACTTCTTGCCCATTCTGAGGTGGTGGGGGAGGGATGGTATAGCAGGCTGCTTACTGCTTGGGCTTATCGACACATTTAGAAGACCAAAGATGCTGACGGAGAGGTGCGAAGGGATTTAAGGTGGTCCGGATTTACAAGTTTCTCATTGCCTCTGGTAATTCTAGTGCTAAATGCATAGAACGTATTCGCTTTCTTGGGCTAAAGATTGTTGTGATGTTCTAATTAAGTATGCTGTAGATCATAGGAAAATCTGCGCAGCCATTTAGCTGTTTTTTGCGTCATGACAGAAAAAAAAACAGACATATATTCATACAAATTGTTGCCAACTCAAGTTATATAAATTATTTTAATAGTATATTAAATTACATGTTTATATTTTATGGTGGTATCTACTGTGTGCTAAAGGACTTGATCTATACTAATAAAAGGCAAAGCACTGACTGACTGACTGACTGACTGACTCACTGAATGACTCATCACTAATTCTCCAACTTCCCATGTAGGTGGGAGGCTAAAATTTGGCAGGCTCATTCCTTACAGCTTACTTACAAAAGTTAGGCAGTTTTCATTTTGAATTTCTACACGTAACGGTCATAACTGGAACCTACTTTCGTCCATATATACGGCTATATCCTTTAGCTCGGTTGCCGTGTGAGGCGGAGTTGTGCCTGCCCATATAAGGCCGTCCGTCAGCAGCTATCCAATAGACATGCTGCCGCGAAATATTCGCGGGTGAAGGGCTGTTCTTATGCAAACGAAGATGAGATAGTCAGGCACAAACTTAGCGAAAGCGTGAGAGAAACTTTTAAGTGCCGGGTCTTAGCTAACATTAAATAAAGCCGTGGACACGCAAGATCGCATGACATAGCACAAGCACAGCTGAGAACCTTCGATACATATACTCCGAGCGGCTCACGTGAACTGACTTTGCAGGACTGGGAAAGGTAAACCCGTGCATGCAGTGTGTGATGTAACAACCCTCTGACGCTGAACAAGCCTTTTGTACACATATCAATAGGAAAGCAAGGTGTAAAGCTTAAGTTTAAATTACGTTCATAGACACGCTGCCGCTAAATATTCACAGGCAAATCCACAACTTAATACCGGGAATGCCTGTTAAACATCTTAGATTCATGACTACCGATTTGGGTAGTGATCACTTCGATGAATGAAACCTGTTCAAAAAACGCATTACACAATTGAGAAGGCAGCAAAAGAATATGAAGCAAGTGACGCATACAAGCATATTTATAAGTGCAGCTACTGCGGAAACAAAGCACGGTGTAAACCTTAAGTTTAAATTAAGTTCATAGACAGGCTGCCGCTGGTGTTTGACATGCCTACGACGAATACGATATTCGCGAGATGCAAGTATAATGAGAAGACGCAGGGTATAAACAAGACTTTTGATCACTTTGTAGCAGAGTTAAAATTGCTGTAACTGAGTTAAAATTGCTGGTGAAGGACTGTGCTTATGCAAACGAATAGGAAAGCAGGGTGTAAAGCTTAACTCTAAATTAGGTTCATAGACACGCTGCCGCTGGCGTTTGTCATGCCTAAGACGAATACAATATTCGTGAGATAGATTGCACTAGCACAAGCACGGCTGAGAAACTTCGATACATGTACTCCGAGTGGCTCACTTAAACTGACTTTGTTCTGGCTTTAACTACTGTGAAATAAACAGACATAAACTGGAAGCGTGAGTCTATGCCTTTTAATAATCTCGAGAGAGAAACATGGTGGCAGCGTAGGTGATGGAGCTGCGCCGAAAGTCATGCCTGTTTGCTGTTAACAGTTCAGGACACGGAGACGCTCACACGAAAGGAAAATGGAGAGTCTGAGAAAGCCTCGATGCTGAAGACCTGGCGAAGTCATGGAGAACATGGAAGGACTAGTTCAGATTATTCACAGAACTTGCAATGCCGGAGGCAGAGGAAAACACTAAAGTTAGATTATTCTGTTATCTTATTGGAGAGAGCGGCAGAGAATTGTGTCAGGCGCTGACCGGTGATGTAAGACCTGATGAGTTAACCATTAGCTTGATGATACGTAAATTTGATGAACATTACAACCCAAAAGTAAACGAAACTGTAGAAAGGTACAGATTTTTTTCAAGAAATCAGGCAAGGGGAGAAAATATAGACGACTACGTCACAGATCTGAGAGTGTTAGCAGGCACATGCAATTTCGGGGAGATTAAAAGTTCCCTTATACCTGACCAAATTGTGTACGGAACCAGTGATGCAAGTTTATGAGAGGTGCATACAAATATGCAGAGCCCCAGAACTGTCGAAGGAGAACAGCAGAACAATCACACAGTTCCCTATTCTATACTTCTCCCGGTGCGTCTCTCTAAACCCTCCGTGCGGGAACATTATCATAAGGCTTAACGATCCTATTGTTACACCTTCTACGTGCACCCAACCGTCCTTATTACGGAGTTTTCCTTGCAGTACTGCTGGCTGCTTCTGTCCATTCACCTTCCCAGCTCTTTATTTAAACAGTTTTCCTTCTCACTTTTCCGCTCCTTCGCTGTCTTCTCCCTTTTCGTTCAAAATACGCACCTCCTTGCCTTTAGCGATTTGCGTAGTGAACACTTCGATGAATGAAACCTGTTATCTTTACAACAGTTGACAAACACGGAATGTAACTTGAACACAACACGTCCTCCAAATACGAACCTGATTGAAAGACATAAAGATAATCAAATCCTTGATGACAGCAACACTCATAAGTCACAAAACAATTACATTGACAATTGGGTTATGTTATTTTTAAAATGTTTCCTTTTCTTTTTCATAACTTCTTTAACACACTACTTCTCCGCTGCGAAGTGCGGGTATTTTGCTAGTTTAAAGTAAAATTGCAGGGATAATGAGAGGCTGCAAGTCGAGAGCGTTCTTCGGACGTGACATCAGTCTAGTAAGATAAAGTGCTTTTTAACCTAATTTTCTTTTGGACTATGCCATGAATATCAATAGATCCTTGTGGTTTGTAACCCTTAAGTTTTTTCTGTGGACATACAAATTAAATAAAGGCGCTTATCTCATCTTGGCGCATCTATCATTTGATGGTCATGATGTTCTGTGTCTGACTGTGATCTCTATTTAGTAAGAGCATTCTTTACATGGTTATCTCCATACACTGTTTTAAAAAGTAAACTAAGGCCTAGTGCTTGTTTTAGACAAGCAAAAATGTATTGTGTCAGAAATACTTTCCAAAGTGTGTATTTTTAAAAGTAACTGATCTTTCATTCCGTGTGAATTTTCCTTCCACACTTCTTTCTCTGTGTCAGGCTTGAAACATTTGAATATTTTTGCTGTATTTCATTTTCAGGACTTGCAGGTTTAAGTAACCTTATACTCATTTGTAACCTCTAAAAAACAGTAGTACTTCATCATATCTCCAGAAAAAGGAGTAAATTTTGTTTATTCCTAATTCTTTCAGCATTTTGATTTACTTCAAACTACTCCATAAGCAAACAGTGCTCTTTGCTGTAAAATTGGATCTGCCCAGCAAGAAAGGTTTGCCCGTTTTTGCTATTTCATTGTGGATGGTAAACTATTAGAAAACATTTTGAAAATTCTATACTGGACTGAAAACGAAAATCAAATTTTCAAATACACTGAGCAGCCACTTTATTAGGTAAATTTAATTCAGCTGCCAGTTAACGCAAATATCTGATCAGACAGTCACATGGCAGCAACTCAATGCATTTAGTCATGTAGACATTGTCAAGATGACCTGCTGAAGTTCAGACTGAGAATCAGAATGAGGAAGAAAGGTGATTTAAGTGGCTTTGAATGTGGCATGGGTGTTTCTTTGGGACAAGCTAGTCTGGGTATTTCAGAAACTGCTGAATTTTTGGGATTTTCATGCACAACCATCTCTAGGGTATAGAGAGTTGTCCATAAAAGGGAAAATATATCCAGTGAGCGGCAGTTAACTGGGCAAAAATGACTTGTTGATTCCAGAGATCAGATGAGAATGGCCACACTGGTTTAAGTTGGTAGAAAGTGAACAGTAAATCAGATAACCACTTATTACAACCTATGTATATAGAAGAGCATCTCTGAATGCACAACACGTCGAACCTTGAAGCAGATGGGCTACACTAGCAGGAGACCACTCTAGGTGCCACTGGTGTCAGCTAAGAACAAGAAGCTGAAGCTGCAATTCACATGTGCTCACCAAGATAGATAGACAGACAGATACTTTATTGATCCTGAGGGAAATTTAAGTACCAGTAGCCAAGAATTATCTCAAGTTAAATAGAAACATTTAAATGCATACTATACAAATAATGCAGTCTCAAGCTGGTCCATACAGTAATGCCAGTGCAATGAGAATTGTGTAAATAATACTAAACTACCAAAGTGACAGATACTTATGTAACATTAATATTAAAGTAAAATAAAATAAAGTGGCATGGCTTAGGCTGATAGGGTAACATGTTTGACCTTATTATAATAATAATACATTTATACAAGGCGCCTTTCAGAGAACTCAAGAACACCAAACAAACAATAAATAAATAAATAAAAGACACAATTATAAACAACTTAAAACATAAGAAAATCTAAAAATTAAAACCAAACAAAACCACTATAATCGGGAGGAAGAAGAAAAAGCCATTTTAAACAAATGTGTTTTAAGTTTACATTTGAAGGATGAGTATGATTTAATATTTCGGAGATCCGCAGGTAATGAGTTCCAGTGCTTGGGAGCAGAACGGCTGAAAGCTCTGCTCCCCATGGTGGTTAGACGGGCGGGAGGAACGGTCAGATGGGTGGAGGAAGAGGATCTAAGGTTACGGGATGGAATAGCAACATGTAGAAGGTCAGACAGATATGGAGGTGTGAAGTTATGGATGGCCTTAAATGTTAGTAGCAGAATCTTAAAATCAATACGAAACTTGATCGGGAGCCAATGAAGCTGCTGCAAGACCGGAGTAATATGGCGAAAAGATGGGATTCCAGTGATGATACATGCTGCAGAATTCTGGACTAACTGAAGCTTATGAAGAGATTTATTAGGGAGACCAAAGAGGAGTGAATTGCAGTAGTCCAGCCGAGAAGTGACAAGACTATGAACAAGAATGGCAGTGGTATGAGGAGTGAGGAAGGGGCGAATGTGATTAATATTACGTAAGAGGAAGTAAGCAGACCGGGTGATGATATTAATCTGACATTGGAAGGATAGAGTACTGTCAAGGATGACACCCAGACTCTTGACCTGAGATGATGGGAAAACAACAGAGTTATCAATAATAAAAGAAAGATTATTAGTTTTGGATAATGATGATTTTGAACCAATGAGGAGAACCTCAGTTTTGTCACTGTTTAATTTAAGAAAATTTGAAGAGAACCAGGATTTAATTTCAGAAATGCAGTCAATAAGCGAGGGTGGCGGAAAAGAGGAGGTGGGTTTACCAGCAAGGTAGAGCTGGGTGTCATCAGCATAACAGTGAAAATTAATGTTATATTTACGAAAAATATTGCCAAGGGGAAGAAGGTAAATAATAAAAAGAAGAGGCCCCAGGACAGAGCCTTGGGGCACACCAGAAGTAACAGCGGTGGGTTGGGATGTGAAGGTTTTAAGCTGTATGAACTGAGTGCGGCCTGAGAGATAAGATCTAAACCAATCAAGTGGAGTGTGAGTAATGCCAATCAAAGATAATCTATTAAGGAGAGTGGTATGACAAATAGTATCAAAGGCCACACTCAGATCGAGAAGGATGAGAATAGTGATTAGACCAGAATCAGCAGCCACAAGGAGGTCATTGGTAATTTTAACAAGTGCCGTTTCTGTACTATGAAGGGGGCGAAAACCAGACTGGAACTTCTCATATAGATTATTGTGAGACAAGTGGGTGTGAAGTTGGATAGCTACTATTTTTTTTTTTTTTTCAAGAATTTTGGAGATAAAGGGCAAGTTAGAAATGGAATTATTGAAATTAGTAGGATCACAACCAGGTTTTTTTAGTATTGGGGTTATAGCAGCAGTTTTGAAAGAAGAGGGAATAATACCAGTAGTAAGAGAAGAGTGAATGATGGCAGAAATAAGAGGGACTAGAGAGGGGAGGCAGGCTTTAACCAAAACTGTAGGCAGGGGGTCCAGCTGACAAGTAGATTACTTGGATTTGCAGATGAGATCTGAAATTTCAGAGGAAGTGGGAAGCTGGAAAGAAGAGAGAGAGTGAATAGGTGAGTGTAGTTCAGAAGAAATACAGAAAGGATCTGGACCAAGGTGCTGGTGTATCTTTTGGATTTTCTCATTGAAAAAAGACATAAGAGAATTACAGAAGGCAGTTGAGTAAAGGTGAGATGGTAAAGAGTCAGGAGGTTGTGTAACTTTAAGTAAAGAAAACAAAGACTTGGTGTTACCTGTATTACAAGTAATTAACTGAGTGTAATAATTACATTTGGTTTGAGCTATACAATCCTTGTAATAGAGTAGATGATTTTTATACATCTCTTTGTGGACAAAGAGTCTGTTTTTTTTTAAACAACCTTTCAAGTTGCCTGCCTTTAGCTTTCAGAAGCCGAAGTTCAGGCGTAAACCAGGGGGCAGAAAAGGAAAAAGAAACAGATCTGTTTTTTAGCGGAGCCAGAGAATTAAGAATACCATTAAGACAAGTGTCATAATATGAGACCAGTTCTATGGGAGTGGATAAATTATAAAAGTCCATTTGGGAATCAATTTTAGAAGACAGCAAATTCAAGTTAATATTCTTAATGTTACGAAAAGCTATGAGACGTGGAAGCTTAGAAACAGAAAAGGTAAGTTTAGCCTTGAATGAGAGGAGAAAGTGGTCGGTTATAGTGAGTTCATCTGCTGTAAGATCAAAAGGAACAACACCAGAGCAGCAAATCAGGTCCAAGATATGTCCTTTACAATGGGTAGGAACATCAGTGTGCTGCTGGTATCCAAAACTCTCCAGGCAAGATAAAAAGTCTCTAGTGAGAGGGATATTGATTTTGTCCAGATGTATATTAAAATCCCCCAGCAGAATTATATTTGGAGTAATTACAGATAGATTGGTAAGGAAGGTAGCAAGATCGTTCAGAAAATTGTTGTTAGACTTAGGAGGACGGTAGACAGTTGCAATGATGGTTGGAACTGGCCCAGACAGTTGACACACAGTCGATTCAAAAGAGCTAACCGTAGGAGCAGGCAATGGCAGGACTTTCCACTTCTCGCGGTAAATTATCGCGACACCTCCTCCACGGCCAGATGCACGGGGTTGACAAGTGTAAACAAACCCCGGGGGGGTACATTCATTAAGTTGTGAAAAGTCTTGAGGTTGCTGCCAAGTCTCAGTTAAACAGAGAAAGTTAAACTTACGGTCAATGAGGAGATCCTGAATGAGATGTCCCTTGCTCGTAAGTGAGCGGATGTTCAATAGACCAAAGCTGACAATGTTGCTGTCGCATTTGACAGTGGTGTTAGTCGACCGAGCTAAGCTGGCCAACACGCTATTGTCAGCGTTCCTATCTGTGTTATGTGGAGGGTGCCGAAAATCAGACCAAAAAGAGTTAATTCCTTTCGAGCCGTCCGTTCGGAATCTCCGGCGGGAGCAACGATGGATGTATCTCCGACGAGGGAGAAGTATGACGTCCGGGTCGAAATATAGCACCGACAGCAGAGGCACAGACTGGAGAAGACGCAGACGAAGCAGCTCAGCAGCTGGGTACTGGAGGAGGCCAGTCGCAGGTTGGATAACGAGCGACAGAAGACTCCAAACAAACATTAACCAAGCAAATATCCTACCAGTCCACATTGTAGGCGAGGAGGCCGCAGGCAGCTAAGACGTCCAGAAAATAAACCGGTAAAGTTTCAATCGAAACGGAGGTAAATCAATATTCTAGTTACCGGCGAGCAGCGGCGACCAGTCCTGCCAGCGTTCACTCAAACCGGAAGTCCTCAAACCCTGAAGCCTATGAAAAAAGTCGTAATGCTGAAGCCACCTCAAATTCCTTTGCATCTCTTCATCGGCATCTTTGTTTTGCAAATGTATCGATCAGCACAACCAGCCTGCTATTACACCCCCCTCCCCCCCTCCCCAAATATCGTTATTTGGAATACATACATTTCATGTGTGTTCTGTGTCTACTACTATCTGTCTAAATAGGATTTACATGAAATGTAACATTTTTGATGTTCTACTAATAATTGGCAAAAAGCTGACGTGAAGTATATAAAGTGTGAAGACTGAAGTCCAAATATCAAATAAATACTTAAAAAAAAAAAAAAAAAAAAAAGGCATAACAAGACAAGTGTGGTTTTATTCAAGAATATAACCTAAGAAAAAGAAATTATACAATTTACATATTATTGTCAACAAGCAAAATACCCGCACTTCGCAGCGGCGAAGTACTGACTTAAAATTTTTATTAACAAGAAAATTAAACCTTTTTAAACTGAGGGTAAATATACCAATAATTATTTGTTAAGGATCTGTTTGTATACCACATTTTGAGTTCGGCCCTCCGGTTGTAATATGACCAAGCTGTGCGCTGAGCTTACTCTTGAGCATGCAACGTACAGTTGGCCATGTGAACAGCAATCTTGTTTCAAATCTCACAGCTTGGATTGCTGCTGTCATAATCGGTTTTGAGTTTCATGGTTTGTTTCAATTACGACAGTATTTGCAGGACTTGTTGTGCTGAAGTGACATTCGGCATCTGTCAAGCGTTATAAGCATACAACCGGTTTCATCGATAACTTCCCATCCAGCATTTGAGAGTTTAAACATTCATAAACATCAAAGTGTCCACTACTGAAATCGTCACCTGTGAGTCTAAGATGTTTAAGAGGCACTGGCAGTTGTTGAAAGGTGTAAAATATTTGGCCATTTCGGTACACTTGAAAGCGACAACCGAACAATTCAGCGGTAGCCATCAACTCACATGCAGAACCATAGGTGAAGGGCTTAAGCATTTCACTCTTCTAGTGCTTCTGTGTAGTATAATTATCTCCTGTACCGTCATCAGGCCACACCTTGAACCTGTCCCAGTCATTCAATACATAAGACACAATGTTCCTCCGGATATCAAGAGTGAGCCTGATATGGCCATGCAATATGTAACACAGAATGGAAAAGGTAGGTGCCATCTCCGGGCATGGAAACCACTCGGTAAGTGACAGTTCTTTAATCCATGGTGATCACCTCGATAGACATGTTAATGTGGGTACGGTTGGAATGATAAAGGAAATGGGTACCTGAACAATGTAAAGTAAGTCTAAAATACCTAAACAATAACTATAATTGTAATAAATGAACAATAAAACAGCGGAGAAGCCGTGGATTAAATAAAAAGGCTGTAGTTATCAGCAGGGAGACGTGAATCCCGTGGCGAAGCAAGGAAGGGAATGTAGAGACCGGAGCGACGGACGGCCTTATATAGGCAGGCAGCCAACAATGTGGGAGGTGTTGGGATGGGGGACCCAACGCCGCCTCACACGGTGACCGAGCTGCAGGCTATGGACGTATATATGTACGTAAGTAGGATTCAGTTAGCGTTGGGAACCTGCGTACCAAATTTCTTGAAGATGGGTCCATAAGTAACAAAGACCGTTGAAAAGTTCAATATGGCGGCCGACAGTGGCGTCATACCATCGAAATAAGTAAGTACATCGGTTTCGGTTAGCGCAGGGAAGCCACTTACCAAATTTCGTGAAGATGGGGCTATAAATAAGAAAAATCAGCATGGCGGATGTTGTCGACCGTTACGACCGTTACGTGTAGAATTTCGAAATGAAACTTACTTAACTTTTGTAAGTAAGCTGTAAGGAATAAGCCTGCCAAATTTCAGCTTTCTACCTACATGGGAAGTTGGAGAATTAGTGATCAGTCAGTCAGTGAGGGCTTTGCCTTTTATTATTATAGACTAGCAGAATACCTGCGCTTCGCAGCGGAGAAGTACTGTGTTAAAGAAGTCATGAAAAAGAAAAGGAAAAATTTAAAAAATAACTTAACTTGACTGTTAATGTAATTGTTTTGTCATTGATATGAGTGTTGTTGTCATATCTATA
>JANRMT010062791.1:7101441-7119863 GCA_026402145.1 Polypterus bichir lapradei
TAATAATTTAGTGTATTGCCACCTTGAATTCAAAAATGTAGTCAGTGCAGATGACATAATTCTTCCAATGCAGACATTTTTTAAGTGTGCATTCCTTTCAATAACCATTTATTCACATATCTTTTGATTTATCGTAATAGTTTACGACCAAACTCCATGTTTGCTGCTGAGCTGACATATTTTGATCTAAATTGCAGGGAATTGCATTACAGTTCTATTTGATTCTTGTCAGTTTACCCCTAGAAGATTTAAGGCTCTCTCGTGCCCACTGAGCCAATTTAGAATTGCTATTTAACTTTAGATAAACTTCTTTTGTGAAGTGATAAGAAAACTGATGAGCAAGACAAAAATCTGCAAACTCTTTTTGGACATTGCATGTTCAAGGATTAAGTATTAATAAGCACCTGTACGGCCTTAGACATACAAGCAAGACTGAATATTTTTCAAACTATATATACTGATTGAACAATGTAAAGGGAAACCAATAAGTTTTAATACTGTGTATAGAGTGACATCACATTTTTTTTACACATTAATCTGTCGTTACATTTCTGTATTGTACATACACAAATTAATTTAATAAATATGAGATAAGTAATGCAAGAACTGTCCCTGATAGCAAATTTCAAAACCAGTAACAGAGAACTAACTTGATGTGAGGGGACTGAACCAACGAACCAGCAATCCACACTATTCATTAGTAGAGGATTACATTCTTACTAATGTTTGAGTAGTGTGACTTTTAATAAATAGTGAGATGTTATAGATAAAATTTCCTACTAAAATTGTGTCTGTGGAGATTCCAAAATGTCCAAGTCAATTGATACTGTCACCAACTCTTTATAACTACTTGGTATGTCACTGAACAAGTTAATTTATAAAACTGGAAGCTGATAATATTACTGCATAATCTTGACTCACCTGCATTGATTAATAGAACCAGACCATGTTTGAAGAACCTCATCCCAAACTGATAGTACTAATAAGCTGTGTTGGAGGAGAATACATGTTTATTACACACATTCCTCTAATACCAAAAACATGCATTTCAGTATTAGAGTTAGGGTTAAGCACAGAGTTAAATCTCCTTCTACTGCAAGTTTGTGACTGCTGAAAATATCTTCTCTTACATATGACTAAGCTAATGTTAGTCAGAATTTCCTCTGAGGCAATTAATGTACCTGTCTATCTTTATTTGATCTGTAATATGTACATGGGTCTCTGATAAGAAGGCTAAATCTGATTTCAGTTAACTAAGATGTCATAACATTTTTTTTCTTTTCAATTTGTATTTGAAACCTTTGACATCCTAGCTTATAAAATTTAAAACTGACTACAGTTCTCCATTTTCTATCTGTTAATATTATGCTTTTTTGTGGATTTGGTTTTCCTTAGGCAATTGTGCTTAAATTTTGAAAAAAAATCATGGCAGACCCTGCTACCAGTTCTTCAGAAATACAGTGAATCTGGAACGTATTCACAGCGCATCACTTTTTCCACAATTTGTTATGTTACAGCCTTATTCCAAAATGGATTAAATTCATTTTTTTCCTCAGATTTCTACACACAACACCCCATAATGATAACGTGAAAAAATGTCCCACAGTTGACAGCTCATGTCAGAGCACAAACCAAGCATGATCTTAAGTCTGGGAAGCTAAACTAACATATAGAGATAGCTCTAATGGAATTTTAAGGTATGTTGAAATTCATGCTGCTCCTCATCTTGCACCCTCATCCATGCTGGAAAAAATATTGCTCAATCTCAAGGACTTAGACTCCATCTCTACAATATATAAAATCATTTTACAATCCCTCCCTTTCAAAGATCCAAGAAGACACTGGGGAAAAAGATCTTTCAATTAATATATCAGAAAAGGGGTGGAAAGTAGCAATGCAGAGAATTCACTCGAGCTCCATATGCGCAAAGCATACAATTATACAACTCAAAATTATATATCGAGCACATCTGTCTTGACTAAAACTCTCCAAAATGTTTCCAGGGCATGATCCAACCTGCGAACGTTGCAACCAAGTCCCAGCCTCACTAGGTCACATGTTCTGGTCCTGCACCAAATTAACATTATTCTGGACAAACATTTTTAATTACCTTTCAGATAGCCTTGGACTCACAATCCTTCCAAACCCAATAACAGCTGTATTTGGTGTTCTTCCAGATGGGTTTAAAGCGGAGAAAGACAAACAAATTGTGATTGCATTCACTACACTTTTGGCACGTAGACTTCTTCTCATAAACTGGAAGAACCCAAACTCTCCTCTTTTAAGTCAGTGGGAAACCGATGTGTTATATTATTTGAAGTTAGAAAAAATCAAATACTCAGTTAGAGGATCCGTACAAACTTTTTTCAAAACATGGCAGGATCTAATCAGTAATATTTTAAAATAAGTTCATAAGGCACAAAGAATTTATTAATTTAGGTATGTTTACAAGCCTTAAATTTAATGCCTTTTGGCTTGCTCTCTCTCTCAGGGGTGGGGATCGATCTGTTTTTAATTTTTCTCTTTGTAAAAACTTGATTGCTTTGTATGGATTGTAATAAAATTAATATAAAAAAAAAAAAGAAATTCATGCTAACATATTGTAGAATGAATTTTTATATATATATATATATATATATATATATATATATATAATATACAGTGGAACCTCGGTTCACGACCATAATTTGTTCCAAAACTCTGGTTGTAAACCGATTTGGTCGTGAACTGAAGTAATTTCCCCCATAGGATTGTATGTAAATACAATTGATCTGTTCCAGACCGTACAAACTGTATGTAAATATATTTTTTTAAAGATTTTTAAGCACTGAGGTCCAGGGTTCCCAAGGCATTGGCGGTGACTTGGCGGTGACCACGGGCCCCTACAGGGTTTGGCTTCCAAGCCCTCAACCCGTGGCCCCCAAAGCAACCAGGGTGGCAGCCCCCACGTGATCCAAGGTGGGCGCACGCCCTCTTCCAGAAGCCGTGGATTAAACAAAAAAGCTGTAGTTATCAGCAGGGAGACGTGAATCCCATGGCGAAGCAAGGAAGGGAATGTAGAGACCGGAGTGACGGACGGCCTTATATAGGCAGGTAGCCAACAATGTGGAAAGCGTTGGGATGGGGTACCCAACGCCGCCTCACACGGTGACCAAGCTGTAGGCTATGGACGTATATATGTACGTAAGTAGGATTCAGTTAGCGTTGGGAATCCGCGTACCAAATTTGTTGAAGATGGGCCCATAAGTAAAAAAGAGCGTTGGAAAGTTCAATATGGCAGCCGACAGTGGCCTCGTACCACTGAAATAAGTACGTACATTGGTTTCGGTTAGCGCAGGGAAGCCGCCTACCAAATTTCGTGAAGATGGGGCCATGAATAAGAAAGTTCAACATGGCGGACGTTGTTGACCGTTACGACCGTTACGCGTAGAATTTCAAAATGAAACCTGCTTAACTTTTGTAAGTAAGCAGTAAGGAATGAGCCTGCCAAATTTCAGCCTTCTACCTACACGGAAGTTTGGAGAATTAGTGACGTTGTAAAGTTCAATATGGCGGCTGAGAGTGACGTCATACCACCAGAATAAGTATGTACATTGGTTTCGGTTAGCGCAGGGAAGCCGTCTACCAAATTTCGTGAAGAAGGGGCCATAAATAAGAAAGTTCAACATGGTGTACGTTGTCGACCGTTATGACCGTTACACATAGAATTTCGAAATGAAACCTGCTTAACTTTTGTAAGTAAGCTGTAAGGAATGAGCTTGCCAAATTTCAGCCTTCTACCTACACGGGAAGTTGGAGAATTAGTGACATTGGAAAGTTCAATATGGCGGCCGACAGTGGCATCATACCACCGAAATAAGTACGTACATCGGTTTCGGTTAGCGCAGGGAAGCCGCCTATCAAATTTCGTAATGATGGGGTCAGCCTTCTACCTACACGGGAAGATGGGGAATTAGTGACGTTGGAAAGTTCAATATGGTGGCTGACAGTGGCGTCATACCACCGAACACAAGTACGTACATTGGTTTCGGTTAGCGCAGGGATGCCACCTACCAAATTTCGTGAAGATGGGGCTATAAATAAGAAAGTTCAACATGGCAAACGTTGTGGACTGTTATGACCGTTACGTGTAGAATTTCCAAATGAAACCTGCTTAACTTTTGTAAGTAAGCTGTAAGGAATAAGGCTGCCAAATTTCAGCCTTCTACCTACACGGGAAGTTGGAGAATTAGTGATGAGTGAGTCAGTCAGTCAGTCAGTCAGTCAGGGCTTTGCCTTTTATTAGTATAGATAAGAAAACTCACTACTGAAAACGGTAAATTTGCGGGGGAGCTGGTTTCGAACGCACGACTTCTGGATTATAAATCGCCAGTTCTAACCGTTGCACCACGGAAGCTGTCGTATTGTACTTGCACCTTTCGTGAAAGTGTTTTTTTGATATTTGGCCATCAGCCTTCACACATTATACAGTTCATGTCTACATTTTGTCATTTATTACTAAAACGTGAAAAACGTTTCAGTTTTAACAATGTGTTTAAAAGAATGTGCTTTCTGCTTGGGCTTATTGACACATTTAGAAGACAAAAGTGGCTGACGGACAGGTGCAAAGGTATTTAAGGTGGTCTGGATTTACAAGTTTTTTCGTTGGCTGTGGTAGTTCTAGTGTTAAATGGTAATCATTATTTAGATTTTTTTTTCTTGAGCCATTTATTTTGGTGTTCACTCAAAACATCTCAGATAAATAAAGTAGAATATTTTTTTAATTTTGGAATTTTTTATTTTATATAACATTTTGTTTTAGGCAACAAGAAGGCAGTGCTTGATTCCAGCCCATTTCTCACAGAAGCTAATGCAGAGAGGATTGTACGTACTCTTTGCAAAGTCCGTGGTGCTGCCTTAAAACTTGGACAGATGCTCAGCATCCAGGGTGAGAATAATGTTAATATATTGTTTCATTACTATACTAGTAATATTAGTACTATTCATTACTATATTTGTCATTATTAGAATACTTATTCTCTCTTTCATTACCTTATTCACTTTTGGTATCTGTAATTATATAATTATTTGCTAAAATTAAACCTTCCACAAACAGTAAAATATTTGTCAGATGAAACATTACTAGACAGTCTGTAATTGCATATTATCTCGTATTAGCTTGTAATGACAGTAATGGAGTGATAATATTTCAACTTAAGTTATATTTTATTGATCTAATTTGAAGTTTGTTAGATTTTTTTCCTAAACAATTTTTTTTTTTTTTTATGGCTTGTTATAGGACTTTCTGTAATAGCGGCATGTTTAAATCTTATTGCTACTGAAAAGGCATCCTGGTTGAAATAAAAACTAAATTTTCCAGTATGTATTTCTATATTTGCAGACCTCAGACAGATACTTTGAAGCAATTTTGAGATATGTGTATAGTGCTTTTTTGAGTGCAACAGTTACAAGTTGCCGCTTTATCCTTTATTATCTTCGAGTAAAATTTCAGCCAGTCGTTTTTTGTTTTAATTGTGTGTATGACATTGTAGAAAATGTAGTATCAGGGTAGGAAAAGAAAAATTATGTGGTATCTGTTCCTACTGAGTGCTCATTTAAACAGAATACAAAAACCAAATTTGAAGACCTCTTCAACATTTTTCATCAGTTTAAATTTTAAATATTATTGATGGGGACTTGCTCTGAGAATCTAGGATCCATTCTTTTTTTTATAATCCCTTTGTCATGGTACCACTGAGTGTTGAGTTTACTAAATAAAGGAGTTGAATATTTTCCACTTATCTCATTCCCTGTAGTCCTGAAATTAGTATAATTGTTCTTGTTTATGTTTTCAGTTGGGTTGTTATTTCATCTTTGTAAAATGGAAACTGAGCTGCACATACTATTACAGATGTGGCCTAAAAAGAACAGTATACATGTTTAGGGTAACCAATCTGGCTTGTACTACATACAGCAAACATTCTCATTGCTTTATTAGGTGCTTCTATGTTAGTCATAAGTCTGCACTTTCTATCTCCAGAGCCACCATTGTAACAGATTACAATGATCAATTGTGTGAAAGTTAGGCTGAATAGTCTGTTCTCATCAAAGAGTTTTGTACATTATTTTTAATATGCGTTTTAGACAAAAGGCTATTTAAATGTGCAACATTTAAGCAGATGTCAAAGAGCTACAACCTCAGTTGTAGACTTTGAGTACTAGCTTTTTTTCCCAGCAGTGCACTCCATACAAGCAACTAAAATGTTGCTGTGCAAACCTTCAGGATTTAGTAGTGAAGTAAATGATTTATAGTCAAGTTAATAGCAGCTGTAACATTTGGAATCCTCAGGGGATGTTGATGGACCTGTCTAGAATAGTTTGCTAAGCAGGTCTTTATAGTACAAGTAGCAAAGTCATTTTTAAGAAGACTGTCAATGTTTTTGTGAAAACGCATACTGTTAAGCACAGAAGAACAATGCCAATGTCAGTGTGCCATTGGATCATAAACATAAGAGAGTTGTTGTTGTTTTTTGTGTAAACACTGTAAAAACCTTTACTGGGACTTTCAGAATACTTTTTGAAGCATTTGATCATAAAAGGATTTCACAAACATAAGGTATGAAAGGAAGCTCATTAAAATAGCTAGCAGTTTTCAACTACATTTGTGATGCATTCTTTTAGCTCATACTGCATGACAAAACATACTGTTACTCTTGAAAAATCTTTTCACAGCCAGTACCTGTTTTTGAGAGATGCACATTAAATAACACTTAGTTTTACAGAAACTTGAGGCAACAAATGAGTTGTGCATACTGGCAAGAGGTAAGATAAACAGTGTATTGGTAGGTTGACCCCAAGCATAGGTTCTCATTGAGTATTTTTAGTTGCTTTTAGAAGTGTGTTAATTTTCTACCATTTGCTTCATCCTTCTCATATACCGTAGATCCCGGAATACAAGCCGACCCGGTATATTAGCCGATCCCCTTCTCTACCGACTAAATTACATGTATTTGCCAATGACCGGTATTTAAGCCGACCCCCTTCTCCAAGCAAAATTTTCTAAATTTCCTTAAAAGTGTCTCTTCGGGTATATTTATAATGTTTATCGGCGAGAATTTGAGACTGCCGGCATTTTTGATGGAAAACAGGAAGTGATTGCGGAGAAGTTTGGTAAATTGGAACCTTTGTGTTGAAACTATATACGCAAATACGGTACATTGGCGGGTGGATTTCCGGAGACTTGTTATAAATTTGATTAACTTAAATACGCAACACAGTGGACCCTTGACTTACGAACTTAATTCGTTCGCAAAGGCTAACCCATAATGCGTTCCGAACCTCCCACTGCAACACTTCCTTAACCTTTTCATAAAAAAAAAAAACACCAATAATTTTTCTAATGTACTAACCAAAAAGTTATAAAAAGTGCCTAGCCTACTTCGATTAGGCTAGGAGCATGGCGGTGCGCAGCGGCTCAGGGCTCTCCTTTTCAGTGCACTTTTTTGTTGTTTTTGTACTTTTTTTTTTTTTTGTCCTTGTTTGTGCACGATCGGTTCGGCGAACATCCGCTACACCATTCAGAACCTTAAGGACAGCGGTGTCCAGAGCCAGACATCTGTTTTGAGTGTTTTACATCACACGCACAACATCCCAGACAACATAGCGAGACCAGCGGGCTCTCCGTGGTTTGTTGTCGGGTCTAAGAGACGACACAGACGGAGGAGGGAAAGAAAGAAAGCAGAAGCGGGGCCGCAGATACGGCGTTATGCTAAGGCTAAAAAACAACCATACAAGCCCTATACAGAACTTTTTTCTGCACTGAAGGAGCTGCTTTTAATCTCAATGTAGATGCGTATAGTGACATTAAAAGGCATTCTATTCTAGAAACAATTTCATACTGTACTCACCATTTAATTTGACATCTTTGGGCTGCAGGAAGGGAGGAGGAGGAGATATTTCCACACAATGTCCATCTTCGTTTCGAAATTACATCCACAAACACATGTATCTGGGCTCCGACTGACGCTACTAACGCTCTCGGTTGTTTGTTTACAATCGCGCAAGCGGATACACGTGACCGCATCCGTTTCGTAACACAAGATGTGGATTGTAAATCAAAATAAAAAATTTTAGTTTAAACTTCCCGATAATTTATTATAAATTTTATTAATAAAATCAACAACTAAAACACTTTTTTGAATAAATTCTTTATTTAATTTAAAGTACCGGCATGCAAAGTTACTTCTTCATCTGAAAGATGGCTCTGTGGTTTCGTCATTATTTACTTCCGTATTCATCGGCAAAACCGGCATTGCGCTGGAAATCTGGAATCTGAAATGATACTCGTTGTATAAACCGAACCCCAAACTCCAAGCCAAAAATCTAGGACGAAATTCTCGGCTTGTATTCCGGGATCTACGGTATAATTGGGTTTACCACATTATCAATAATAAAATCTCATAATATGTACAAACTTTATTTTTTGTCTTTTTTTTCCTTAGATGATGCTTTCATTAATCCTCAGCTGGCAAAGATTTTTGATCGGGTTCGGCAAAGTGCTGACTTCATGCCCATGAAACAAATGATGGTAATAAATTAATTTTAAGTGAAGATTCATATGTAACATGCATTCTATTTTGCCTTTTTGAAATTATGTAGTAATACCAGCATTTTAATTAATACTGGTTAGCAATATTATGAAAATATTTGACGTATTACCAAAATATCTTATGTTTAACTTAGCAGTGATGCTGCATCCTTATTTTAAAAAAATATCTTGTAGTTGTCCAATAGGTCAGGTCATTTCTTGTCAGATTTAGGCGCATGCGCTGGCACAGTGTGTTGCCACACCCAACACATAATGAAACAGCTTGGGATCCTGGTTGGCAACCCTCCCCAGGCAGAAACATGGTCCATTCCCATCCTCCATAAATGAGCTTCTATTTGCTGCAGCCAGGTGTTATATGGTCATCCTCTTGGCCTGGTCCAGCCAGTCTGGTCCTCAACAGTGAGGATCCTATGAGCTGGATCATTCTCAGGGAATAGCGCCACATGACTAACGCTGACGCTCCCTCACAGCGTATGTAATGTGCCTCTTCTGGGACTCCATGAGGAACCGCTCATTTGACACAAAGTCAAACCAGCGGTACCCATGGATTCTCCGAAGACGCACAGTATCAAAGGAGTCCAGTCTTCGTCTCCGGTCACTGGATAGCGTCCAAGTCTCACAACCATATAGCAAGACAGGAAACGTGAGGACTCAAAAGACTTGGACCTTTGTGTATTTCCATATATATTGGGAGCACCACACACCCCTATCCAGCGACCAGCGATCAGATCTGGTATGGTGCTGAGGAGTCACATTCTGCACAGCAGCAGTCAGGTTCCAATTTGAGGCGGGTAGGCATGTGGAACGTCTTATCTCTCTGGCATGATAATTCTCTTTCTCTACTGTCGGAGGAGCTACGTAAACTCGGTATTTCAGTGCCAGCAGTCTCTGAGGTGCGCAGACCTGGGAATGGCCAGATCTCTGTAGGTGTTTACACCTTTTATTGGTTTGGTCGCTCTGATGGCTGTCATACTTAGTGAGTAGCTGTTGCTGTAACGGATCGACAGTGTCCGTTGTCATTCCTTTCAACAAGCATCTTTTGAGACTCAGATTACGTCACTCTCTGGGTGCCTTGTCTGTTGTCTCAGTTTATGCTCCAGCCGCAGTGAGTGAGGGAGACATTTTATTTGCAGTTTTGCTCGTTGTACAATAATTACATTGTATATCATGTAAAGTAAAGGAATCCTTTTTTGAAGAAAAAAAGTGTGGTAGCAGAGTAGTGCTGCTTTTTAAAATGAGTCTTTTGTCTATAAAACAAATTGTGCAGAAACCATAAGTATTGAGAAAACAAATACTGTGTGAACATTTGATTATACATTTATTTATCATAATGGCAATAACAGTAAAAATTTAAGCTGTTCAGTTTTTTCACAGCTTTCATGGTATCCTTTAAGACAGAGTAGTGGTTCCATTTTTAAAGCAGTGTCCCATTTCAACAGATAAAGTGTAATTGCCAGTTTGAACATAAACCAGTTTAAAGAGATCTTGTTTAGGTCACTGCACTCTAGCAACATACACTTGATTAAGTAACTAATGGCACAAGTACATAACAGTCAAGAATTAGAGAAAGCTGTCAAGAATCAAATACTTCAGTTTTAGTTTACAAAAAGTACAAAAAAGCCAAATGAAGTCTTAATTATTAGTTTTATATTTATTTTCAAATTTATTTTAATATAGTTTGATTGTAGACATGCTTTACTTACTTTTTTCACTTACAGGATGATGTTTTTAAATTTTTTGTGGCAGATCTGTAATGTGTAGTAAATATACAGATATGTGCTGTACTTATTCATGTTTCAATATTTAGTCTCATATATTCCCAAAAACTTTTACAGTTATGTTTAGATCTATATTATTAATTTTTTAAAATGTATATTTTTAGTCTTCATTTACAGATAACAAATATGTCATGGTGGTTAAAATTTAGTTATATTTTGAACCTACCTTAAATTTTACACTAGGTTATTACAATTTATTGACACATACAAAAATACCTTTTTTTACTACAATTGTAGTATATTTGTCATACATTTTTTCTATATTTTGACATTTTACTAGCTTCACTCAAATACAGTATATGATTTTCTAATAAAACCTAACATTTCCTACTTTCTTAAACTATGCAGTGCAGGCAGTATTTTTTTTTTTTTTAGCTTAAGTTGCAAATTTTTCTCCGTCCATAAAGTGGAGTACAGAACTGTGAAAAAAATGAAGCTTGTTCTCGCTTGTACTTACATCACTTGGGGTGTATTTTGTAAAGTGCACTTATCGATTAAGCCTTGCTTAACACTAGAATTACCAAAGCCTGCGAAAAAAATTTGTAAATCCCTTCGCACTTCTCCGTCAGCATCTTTTATCATGTAAATTTGCCGATCAAGACAAGCAGCAAGCAGTCTACTATGCAAACACCCGCCCACCCCAACGCCGCAGAAGAGGCACGGAGTTCTCCCAGTTCCAGCCTTGATTATCTGGGAGTGAAGTGCTGGAGTTTTAGAATGGAAATAATAGTTCGTTATTTGGAATTCGTGCATTTCATGTTTCTTCAGTTTCTACAATAATCTGTGTAAACACGTCGTTAAAACAGAAACTTTTTCATATTTTAGTAGTAAATGAATGTAGACATAAACTATATAATGTGTAATGCCCGAAGTCCAAAGATCAAATAAACACTTTTACAAAAGGTTCAAGGATAATGCAACAGTTTCCATGGCGCAGCAGTAAGAATTACTGATATGTAATCAAGAGTCCCTGGTTTGATCCTGACTGTCTCATATATTTACCGTTTTGTGTAGTGAGTTGCTCTTTTTGTTAATATTATACAATAAAAACATACATTTGATTTGCATCTGTAACAGCTGATGTAGATTTATAGTACTTGTAAAAGGTAGCACTTTTTTTTTTTTCACTTTTATTCTCTCAGTCACGATTACGATACAGCATACCACCACCCCCCACCGAGATCTGACGCGGTTAGTTTTTATCTGAAACTGGGAATAACTGTAGATGTCAGTGGTGTTTTGAGACACTCCCACCCCTGAGAAAGAGAGCTAAGCCAGCAAAGTGAAACTTAAAACTAGTAACAATAAGTAAATAGATGAATTAATAAGTGAATAGTGATAAATGGAGAAATTCTCAGTGCTTTAAAAGCTTATTTTAAAATGTTATTAATCAGATCCTGCCAGGTTTTGAAAAAGTTCTGCACAGATTCTCTGAGAATTTGATTTTTTCCAGTTTCAAATAGTATATCACATCAGTTGCCCACTGACTTAGAATAGGAGAGTTAGGATTCTTGCAGTTGAGCAAGATAAGTCTACGTGCCAATAGTGTAGTAAAGGCAATTGCAGTTTGTTTGTCCTGCTCCACTTTAAGACCATGTGGGAGTATACCAAACACTGCTGTTAATGGGTTAGGAGGGAGTGTGACATCAAGGCTGTCTGATAGGGATTTAAAGATTTTGGTCCAGAATGATGTTAATTTGGTGCAGGTCCAGAACATGTAGCCCAGTGAGGCTGGAACTTGATTGCAACGTTTGCAGGTTGGATCTTGCCCTGGAAACATTTTGGACAATTTTAAGTGAGACAGATGTGCTCAGTATATAATTTTGAGTTAAATAATTGTATGCTTTGTGCATATGGAGCTCGAGTGGATTCTCTGCATTGATACTTTCCACTCCTTTTCTGAAATATTGAGTGAGAGATCCTTTTCCTGCTGTCCTCTTGGATCTTTGAAAGGGAGGGACTGTAAAATGGTTTTATATATTACAGAAATGCTGTCTGAGTCCTCAAGACTAATCAGTATTTTTTTTCTGGCATAGAGGTTGGTGGGAGTTGAGGAAAATTGGGCTGCCAATAATGATATTACTGCCAATAATGATGTTTAACTCTTTTTTATGTAGTTTAATGATGATGGAGAGTTTTGCCAAAGGAGAACACAAGAAGATTACTTGTGCATGTAAACGTGGATTAATTTAAAAAAAAAAAAAAAGCAGCTTCTGCTTTAACCATGTTATTCACCTTAATCTGATTATGTATGTGCATGTAAAAGAGTGATACATTTGTTTATGTCACTACATGCTGTGATATAGGCGCTATATAGCGCCCGACCCGGCACAGACTACACAGAGGCACGTGTTCACACTCAAGGGTTTTATTTCTTTTCTTCAGCCGTGGGCACACGTCTTCCCCGTGTCCCACAGGCTCAACACAGTCCAAGCACAAAAACCCCACACAAACCAAACACTTCCTGGCACCACCACTCCTCCCAGGCAACCTCGTCCTCTTCCTCCCGATTCTGGCCCGGATTGCTGGGAGGCACGCCCTTTTATACCCCACCCGGAAGTGTTCCAGGTGCCTGACCAGCTGGTCTTAATTGCACCTCCGGGTGGGGCTGATAAACTGTCCAGCGTGGTGGCTGGTCGTCCGCAGCACCCCCTAGCGGCCACCCCATCTCCCAACCGGGCTGCTGTGGTGGACTCCATGTCCCATGGAGCCACGGGGGAGATTGAGGAGGGATCCACAGCCAGGGAGGCTGCCCCCAAGCGCCCCGGGGAAGGTACTGCAATGTCCCTGATGGCTCCCCCGGGACGTATGTAGCAGAGGCGTCCCGGCCGGGCATGGGACCCGGCTGTCCGTCACAATGCTTTAAATACAGGCAGTCCCCGGGTTACGTATGAGATAGAGACTTTAGGTTTGTACTTAAGTTGAATTTGTATGTAAGTCGGAACAGGTACATTATTTTAATAAATGCTGTTGTTGACCGACTGTAACCAAGTACTCTGCCAATGAATGATGAAGTTTAACCTCTCTCTGACCTTTTTATTATTTCTACTTTATTGTCAATGGTGATGGTTTTTCTCTTCTTTACTCTATCACCAGCACTTGCATCAGATTTGTGTTTCAGAAACATTCTTGAAGGGCGAAGAGAAAAGGTTATGATGAGGTCTTCTGCACAGCACTGTACACGCTATCACAGCAGTAAGGCACCCGTCGTCAACACATCTGATGTACTGACGAGACAACTTCCTGCTATGTGCGTAACAGTACAAGCTGGCTTGCTATTGAGAATGAATGGGGGCGGCGAGGGGCGGTTCACCACCCGCCCACCACATAGTCACCTTCCCTACAGTATGCTGCCTGCAGCGTCTGCCCACTGAGTACAAACACGGTGTGGCCAAAGGTGGGTAGTGAATCGCCCACCACCACCCTCATTCAACAGACAGCCAAGCGAGGCATACTACAATGCTACCCTCTGCCGCCCCGTTCACCCTCAGTGGCCTCCGTTCAGCCACAACCGGGTCACCACTTGCGGCATTACCAGCCACCCACCAAGAGCGAACGGGGCAGCCATGTGTGGTGGGCGTGCAGTGAAACGTTCCCCTCTGCTCCATCCAGCCTGCATCCAGTCAGGAGCAGTAGCTGCGGCAGCGTAGTGGGAGGGCAGCGAACCGCCCCCATCAAGCCTCCGTCCTGCACACGAGCGATAGCTGTGGCCCTGGTGACTATGGACCATGGGTCACCGCTTGCTGCCAGGAGCCACCCGGGGAACATTACACTGCACGAGCAGCGAAATCGCCCCTTCCAGCCACCGCTCGCAGCGTCCCCAGGCCAAAGATGACGGAGCGGCAGTTACTGAGGCGGCCCTGTTTGTAAGTCGTAGGTTGGATGTCCATAACTTGGGGACTACCTGTATGTGCATTGTTTTTAAAGAGTATTTCACAATATCAGGTTGTTTAACCCATAATTCATCTAAGTTTCTTGTGGTTCGGCAGCTTTTATAGACAGCAGATTCTCATTCAAGTGATGTAATCAAGTGATGCATTGATTGATGTACTGTTGTTTGGTGCGGACATTCTACTGGTAATTTATTTCAAATTTCTCAAAAATATTTTTTAAAGAATTTCCTTACGGATAGTTAAAAAGCCATGTTGAAGCCTTGGCTCAGTAGTGTTGTCTTCTTCAAACATTGGTGGCAATTTGGTTTAGAGCTTTGTCGTTAAATTATAGGTTCAGCAAAATGCAGAATTATTTGGATGTGTAGATAATGCAGCTGTGAGGTTGTTTTTATTGTAATGTAAAAATTGAGTACACACTGTGCTTATAGAGTAATTCTTACCTGCTTAATTTCCTCTTTCATTAATTTTCCAGAAGTCTTTTTTTTTTGTAATAGGTAAAATATTTAAAATATGCAAGATGAAGTGATCTTTTTAAAAGTAAATATTTTACTTAAAATATTTTATTTTTCAATATTCGATTTTGAAATTTAAGATTAAAAAAAAAAATTGGATAGCACACTCTATTTAAGACATCTAAACCAAAATGTCAATTTCCTTGAAAAAATAAGATGATAAATTTCAACAAAATCAGTACACTGGGAGACAAGTTGTGTCATGCAGACAAGTAGATGTGGCAACCAATTTGATACAAGTGTAGCTATACTCATTCATCAAATAATGTCTTTTCTCAAATTGTTTTTTTTTTTTTTGCACACTATTAATACCTAATTCATGCTATGTTATACCTTCAGTAATTATTTTTCCCTGGAGTTAATAATGTTTAAAGTGCAAAATATTATATTATTGTTTATTTATTTGTTTAGCTATATACACTGCTTGATTTTGATAAATCGAAAATGGTCATAAACTTTTTCACTGCCCATTACTTCAGTTTTATTAAAGCTGCTATACAGCATTTTGATTTATGTTAATTTTGTGTAATAGCGCTTTCTAAGTTACCAATGACATGCAAGCAGGGCTGTCTGTTAACCGTCATCAAGGCTGAGGCCTGAATGGTAGCAGTCCATCTGATAGTACAGCATGAAGATTATGATGATAGGTCACATGAGGATTTAAGTAAAGGGACAGAGACTTGCTAAAATTATAAGTAGGAGCACCACGCAGCTATTAATGAATGTCTTGGTCTCAGTGATGCTGAAGAGTATTGTGGCATATAGCAGAAAGCGACTATTATAGCTGATCCTGTGATACCGACAGTGTTCATGTTGCATGGGAACACCTTTTCAGCCTCAAAATGATGTGCTCCTGCTTGTAGTGCTTTTAAATGCCTATAATTCACATTATAATTTGGATCGTCTAATTAAAATTTTCATATTCTAGCTGGTAGTATTGTCTGTAATTTTTTTGTATAATCTCATATCAGACTAAGATTTCAGTGTTCAACCAACAGTGGAAACATCTTGATTACTGCACATCAGAAAAAAGGGTACTGTTTTAGCATCAAGTGGCGAGAGTAAAAATTTATGATTAAAAATTACTTTCACATTGCAAACTCAATTTTTTTTTATATATTGTTTTATGCTATAAAAAAAACTTTAAAGAAAAAAAATAAACCTTAATTCAATCCCTGTATTATGAAAGCTCAAAAATAAGTGGTTGGGAAAAAATTGCCCAATGAGGAGACATTTACCTCTTTTATATTTCCTCCAGCAGCAAAATATTAAAATAACTGCCATTTTCTGGATAAAAACATAACATTTAAGGTATCATTGTGAATCAGAAGGACAGCTATGAAAATGAAGACTAAAGACTGTCCAGGAGAAGTTACAGTTATAATAATACAAATATACAGCATGAATGGATTTTGTTTTGGGTTCTTTTCCTCAAGTGTTTAGATGTCCCATTTGGCAGTGAATCAGTTAACAAAGTATAAACTGTCAAACCACCTACATCCTGCATAGAAAAGTTTACCCTTAAAATTGTGTACAGAGAAGAAATACTTGTTTGTGAAGCCATGGAGAGGCTAACAGCTTTGCAGATGAGTGGGTTGGGGTGGGGGTCCTTTGGTAGGCGATCCTTTGTAGTTTTCAGTTGGCAACATACACAATACAATATAATTTATATTTTGTATAGCCCAAAAATCACACAACAACAACAACATTTATTTATATAGCACATTTTCATACAAAACTGTAGCTCAAAGTGCTTTACATAATGAAGAATAGAAAAATAAAAGACACAGTAAGAAAATAAAATAAGTCAACATTAATTAATAGAATAAGAGTAAGGTCCAATGGCCAGGGTGGCCAGAAAAAACAAAAAAAAAAAAAAAAAAAACTCCAGACGGCTGGAGAAAAAAATAAAATCTGCAGGGATTCCAGACCATGAGACTGCCCAGTCCCCTATGGGCATTATACGTAACAAATGAAACAGTCCTCTTTGTATTTAGGGTTCTCATGGATGGACTTGATGATGATGGTCACGTAGACTTCTGGCTTTTAGTCCATCAATGTTGGAGCATCATGATGCTTTGAGTAGGTGGTGGTGGCGCAGGCCGCCACCACAAAGAAGCCGGAAAAAGAAATAGAAGAGAGAGTAGGGATCAGTACGGATTTTAGAGCCACCATGAATAGTTATTATGATGAATTGAACATAGAGTATCAGGATTAAGTTAAAGTGAAGTTATGAGAAGGCCATGTTAAAGTAATGTGTTTTCAGCAGTGTTTTAAAGTGCTCTACTGTATTAGCCTGGTGAATTCCTATTGGCAGGCTATTCCAGATTTTAGGTGCATAACAGCAGAAGGCCACCTCACCATTTCTTTTAAGTTTAGCTTTTGGAATTGTAAAGAGACACTCATTTGAGGATCTAAGGTTACGATTTGGAATGTAGGGTGTCAGACATTCCGATATATAAGATGGAGCGAGATTATTTAAGGCTTTATAAACCATAAGCAGAATTTTAAAGTCAATTCTGAAAGACACAGGTAACCAGTGTAGTGACATCAAAACTGGAGAAATGTGTTCGGATTTTCTTTTCCTAGTTAGGATTCTAGCAGCTGCATTCTGCACTCGTTGCAATCGATTTATGTATTTTTTTGGGTAGTCCTGAGAGGAGAGCGTTACAGTAATCTAGTCGACTGAAAACAAAAGCGTGAATTAATTTCTCAGCATCTTTCAATGATATAAGAGGTCTAACTTTTGCTATTTTTCTTAAGTGAAAAAATGTTGTCCTAGTGGTCTGATGAATATGTGATTTAAAATTCAGGTTACAGTCAACAGTTACCCCTAAGTTTTTTACTTCCGTCTTAACTTTTAATCCTAATGCATCAAGTTTATTACTGACTAGCAAAATACCCGCGCTTCGCAGCGGCGAAGTACTGCCTTAAAATTTTTATTAAGAAGACAATTAAGCCTTTTTAAAACTGAGGGAAAATATACCAATAATTATTTGTTAAGGATCTCTTTGTATGCCACGTTGTCAGTTCGGCCCTCCAGTTGTAATATGACCAAGCTGTAGCTGTGCGCTGAGCTTACTCTTGAGCATGTAACGTACAGTTGGCCATGTGAACAGTAATCTTGTTTCAAATCTCACAGCTTGGATTGCTGCTGTCATAATCGGTTTGAGTTTCATGGTTTGTTTCAATTACGACAGTATTTGTAGGACTTGTGTTGAAGAGACATTCGGCATCTGTCAAGCGTTGTAAGTATACAACCAGTTTCATTGATAACTTCACATCCAGCTTTTGAGAGTTTAAACATTTCTAAACATCAAAGTGTCCACTACTGAAATCATCACCTGTGAATCTAAGATGTTTAAGAGGCATTGGCGGTTGTCCAAAGGTGTAAAATATTTGGCCATTTCGGTACACTTAAGCATTTCACTCTTCTAGTGCTCCTGTGTAGTATAATTATCTCCTGTACCGTCATCAGTCCACACCTTGAACCTGTCCCAGTCATTCAATACATAAGACACAATGTCCTCCGGATATCAAGAGTGAGCCTGATATGGCCGTGCAATATGTAACAAAGAGAATGGAAAAGGCAGGTGCCATCTCCGGGCATGGAAACCACTTGGTAAGTGACAGTTCTTTGATCGATGGTGAT
>JANRMT010062791.1:7129242-7145049 GCA_026402145.1 Polypterus bichir lapradei
TTATCAGAGCTGGATGCCTGGCATCTTTTTTTGGCAACAAGTTCGTTTATGTTTGGTGTGAGGTTCTGTGTTGTGGAGATTCTCAGGATGGACTGCAGGTGCTCCTCAGTGAGGCGACTCCTGTGTGCTGTTTTGTTAGTCTTCATCACTGAGAAGAGCTTCTCACACAGATATGTGCTACCAAACATGCACAAGGTTCGAGCCGCATGTAGACGGACTTTTTTTGTTCTTCAAAGTCACCAAAGCGCCGTGCGAACTCAGTGCGCTCAGTTTATCAGCAAATTGCGTATTTGGGAACATCGTTGTGCCGACTTGGTTCAACATTACTTGGCAACGGGGAAAGTGGGGCAAGTTGCACTGGTGCATTTGTGTCTCCCATAAAAGCAGCTTCACTTGAAATCACTTTGTGATTGTGCACAGGTAAAAACGTCCGCTGAAGTGTCAGATTCTTATTTAATTCTTCTGCTTTCTGTATCTTCTGCATTGCATTCAGGTCTTTCAGGTTATCCTGATGTTTTGTGTCATAGTGCCGTCTTAGATTAAATTCTGTAATTACAGCCACATTAGCTCCACAAATGAGACACACGGGTTTACCGGCAATGTCAGTAAACATATACTCAGCCTCCCATTCGTTTTTAAAGTCTCTATGTTCAGAATCACCTTTTCTCTTTGGCATCGTGTGGGCCAGCTTCGCAATAAATTGCAGCATCATAAGCTAGACTTGATTAATGCGGTAAGTGTTCGGCAAGGCAGTTGAAGCGCTGTATTATGGGATCTGTAGTTTATTGTGTTACCAGCGCTTCATATACCCGGGCCATTAATAACAATAATACAGTATATAAAATGATCTCGCGGGCCGGATATAATTACACGCCGGGCCGGATGTGGCCCGCGGCCCTTGAGTTTGACACATATGGACTAAATAGAACTTGAAAAGATATATTTTTTCAAATGTGATTGCGCCATTCAGATAGAGTTGACGCGCACTACAGCCTGCATGCCTCAATAAGTCATCCTCCCCTCGCTCTTACTTTTTTACCGTTCATCTAATGAATACACTGATTATGGCTTTACCAAAACAATCATTGATGGCGAATAAAGTATCCATTATTCGAGTATGTAGATCGGGGTATATATATACATATATATATACCCGCGTATCGCAGCAGAGAAGTAGTGTGTTAAAAAAGCTATGAAAAAGAAAAGGGAACATTTTAAAAATAACGTAACATGACTGTCAATATACAGTATTTGTTTTGTGAGTGTTACTGAGTATTGCTGTCATCAAGGATTTGATTATCATTATTTCTTTCAATCAGGTTCGTATTTGTAGGATGTGTTGTGTTCAAGTTACATTCCGTGTTTGTCAATCGTTGTAAAGATGACAGGTTTCATTCATCGATTCGTTTCTTACTGCATCAATAAACAGCTCGTCTTCTTCTTTATCTGAGACCTGACACACTGCATGCACGGGTTTTTTTTTTTTACACTGTCTTCCTTTAGCGGGACATTGACTTTTTCCACCGTGTGCTTTGTTTCCGCAGTAGCTGGATTTATGAATATGCTTGTATGTATCAGACGCTTCATATTTTTTGCTGCCTTTTCAATTGTGTAATTCGGTTTTTGTTCAGCGCTCTTTGGAACTGTTGCTTTTTGTCTGTGCACTGCGTCAGTTCACGTGAGCCGCTCGGTGTACATGCATCGAAGGTTCCCAGCTGTGCTGGTGCCATCTCGTGCTATGTCCATGGCTGTATTTAATGTTACCGAAGTCCTGGCACTTAAAACTTTCTCTCGCAGTTTCGCTGAGTTTGTGCCAAACACCACCCTGACCATCTCATCTTCCTCTGCATAAGCACAGTCCTTCACCCGTGAATATTTAGTGGCAGTTTGCTATTGGATTGCCGCTGACGGACGGCCTTATATGGGCAGGCACTAAATTACAAACGCCAGCGGCAGCCTGTCTATGAACTTAATTTAAAGTGTGTTTCCGAAGTAGCAGAACTCATGAATATGGTTGTATATGTCACTCGCTCGCTTCTCAATTATATAATGCATGTTTTCTTCAGTGCTTTTTGGAGGTCTTCCTGGTTTTCTATGTACTGCGTGATTACGTGGGAGGCGTGATGATGTCACACGAAACTCCGCCCCCACGGCGTTCAAGCTCATCTCCATTACAGTAAATGGAGAAAAACAGCTTCCAGTTATGACCATTATGCATAGAATTTCGAAATGAAACCTGCCCAACTTTTGTAAGGAAGCTGTAAGGAATGAACCTGCCAAATTTCAGCCTTCCACCCACACGGGAAGTTGGAGAATTAGTGATGAGTGAGTGAGTGAGTGAGTGAGTGAGTGAGTCAGTCAGTCAGTGAGGGCTTTGCCTTTTATTAGTATAGATAAGAACTGCTCACTACTCAAAACGGTGAATGTACGAGGCAGTCAGGATCGAACCGGGGACTCTTGAGTACAAATCAGCAATTCTTACTACTGCGCCACGGACACTATTGCATTATCCTTGAACCTTTTGTGAAAGTGTTTATTTGATCTTTGGACTTCAGGCTTCACACATGATGTAGTTTATGTCTACAATTTGTCATTTATTACTAAAATATAAAAAGTTTCTGTTTTAACGATGTGTTTAGACAGATTATTGTAGAAACGGAACACACATGAAATGCATGTGTTCCAAATAACGATCTGTTATTTCCACTCTAAAACTCCAGCACTTCACTACCAGATAATCAATGCATGACCTAGGAGAACTGTGCACGTTCTGTGGCGGTGGGGGGATGGAATAGCACGCTGCTTGTCTTGATCGGCATATTTACAAGACAAAAGACGCTTATGGAGAGGTGCGAAGGGATTTAAGGTTGGCCGGATTTACGAGTTGTTTCATAGGCTTTGGTAATTCTAGTGTTAGTGGCTTCTTAACACTGTCTGGCAGTTGATAGTGTTGAGTCCATTACGACTTCTAAATACTTCTCATAAGGTGTACTTTTGATTTACAGACCTTTTCATTGTGTATTCAAACCTAACAGTTTTACTTCCTATATGGAATACTTTACATTTACTTACATTGTTATATCTATCACAAATCTGCAGAAGCCTGTATGCTGTCCAAGTCCCTCTGCAATGATTCAGCAGATAATCTACCTGATGTGGTATCATTTGCAAACTTAACCAGCATGTTACTTATATTCCTACCCAAACCATTTATATATTAAATATAGCAGCAACCATAGCACTGACCCCTGAGGGATACCACTGTTAACATCAGCCAATTCTGATAAGGTTCCTCACACCATAACTCTTTGCTTCCTGTGTCTGAGCCAATTCTGCACCCATCTACACATCACACCCTGAACTTCCACTTCTTTTAGTTTGATGCCGAACCTCTCATTTAGCACCTTATCAAGTGCTTTCAGAAAGTCCAGATAAATAATATCATATGCTTCACTTTTATCATATCCTTTTATTGCTTCCTCATAGAATTCTAGCATGTTGGTAAAACATGACCTATGTCTTCTGAACGCATATTGACTGTTTCAGCTAAAACCGTCGTCTTGCCATGTGTTGCTCATTCTTACCCTTAATACTTACTTCCATTAATTTACCTATGATGCATATTAAGCTTACTGGACTGTAGTTACTTAGATCTGCCCAGTCACCATTTTTATATAACAGGATATTTGCTATTTTCCAGTCCTTTGGAATTTCCGTAGTGCACAGTGACTTCCTAAAATATATGTCAAGAGTTCATATATGAACTCACTAACCTCCTTAAGAGCTTAAGGGTAAATATTATCTGGTACTGATGATTTGTTTGATTTCAGCCTAGTTAATCTGAGCAGTAAAGCTCCCTCTTCAATTTCCAAATCATTCAGTACCTCCTTAGTAGTCCCTGTTACCACTGGGATGTTATCTACTTCCTCACCCATGAAGAGCTCAGAAAAATGTGTGTTAAGAGAATCTGCTATTTCACTATATTTTTTTTAATTCCCCTTTACTATTCCTAATACACTTCACCTCCTCTTTGACTGTTCTTCTACTACTAAAATACTGAAAAAATCTTTGGGTCATCTTTTGCCTTATCTGCTATATTCCTCTCTAACCACCTTTTAGTCTCCCTAATATTCTTCTTAATGTGCCAGTCACACAAGGAGCTCCTCAGGGCTCTGTCCTCGGCCCTCTTCTCTTCTGTATTTATATGCTTCCCCTTGGCCATATTATTTGTAGCTATGGACTGGGTTATCATTTTTATGCAGATGGCACTCCACTCTATTTCAATGTCAAAAGTTCAACTTTATCAGAGTTTTCTCAGCTCACAACTTGTCTCTGTGAAATTAAAACCTGGATGGAGCAGAACTCTTCAAAATTAAATTGCAACAAAACTGAACTCCTGCAAACTGGCACTAAAGCGCTAATTAAGACAATGCGCTCCTTTCCAGTCACTCTTGACAGTGATCTCATCAGACCTTCTGATGCAAGGAATGTTGGTGTAATTTTTGATTCCTCCATTTCTTATTCCACCCACATAAACCACATTAAGAAACTTTCTTACTTTCACCTCCGTAACATATCCTGTGTTCGCTCATTCCACTCCTTTTCTAACGCTGAGAAACTTGTCTATTCTTTTATCACATCCCGCATTGATTATTGTAACTCGCTGCTGGCAGGTGCCCCTTCTAATCTTATATCACAGCTCCAGTTGATTTAAAACTCTGCTGCAAGAGTCCTTACTCAAACCAGCAACAGTGAGCACATCACACCCATCCTGCTTCACCTTCATTGGCTCTCCGTATCTTAAAGGATTGAATATAAAATTCTATTAATAACCTACAAAGCTTTAAATGGCCTTGCACTAGACTACATCAGTGGCCTTCTAAATCACTATGCTCCTGTTTGCCTTTTAAGGTCCTCTGATTCTGGTAATCTGTTGTGCCTCACACTAACCTGCAGTCTATGGGTGACAGGGCCTTCTGCTCCATAGCACCCAGACTTTGGAATGATATCCTGAAATGAATTAGATTAGCTGACTCCATTCATTCTTTTAAAAAACAACTTAAAACTCTTCTGTTTAGGAAGGCTTCTAACTTAACTTAACATTCTGCCCTTTTTTTCAGGTTACCTCTCTGTCCAGGTGCTCAGGATAATTTGTGTGTCTGTTATATCACAAATTAGGTTGTTTGTTAGGTTTTTCTTTTAGTATTGAATTTAGTATTTTACTCTGGTTTATTATTCTTTATTCTATTTAATGCTTTGTTATCTGTTTCATTGTTCTATTCAGGAAAACATTTGTATCCAATGCTACATATACCCTGCTGTTTTTTCTAAGACTTTCCCTTGAGCATGGAAAAGGGTGCTATATTAATAAAATGTATTATTATTATTAATGGGTTCCCTCATATGCTATACGATTCATATTGGAGTTGTTAGTCATAAACTTTATACAGCTGTTTTTTCCTTTTAGCCTCTTTTTGAACTCTTTATTAATCTACTGCAGTTTTTTTTTTTTTTTAATTTCCTACTAATTACAAATTTAGGTTATGTACCTGTCTTGCATTATATTTAAAATGTTTTTAAACCTGTTAAACTGCTTCCTGTTTCCACACTTAAAAGCATATCCCAGTCTATCCTTCTCAGACTTAGCCACATCTGCACAAAAATTTGCGGTTCAAAAGTTAAACATAACAGTTTTAATCTTATCTTGCACACTCTTCCAAAATACTGAGAACTGTATTATATTATGTTGATTTGACCCTACTGGTTCAATCACCTGTACTCCTTCAGTTCTATCCTGATTATTACAAAATGCTAAATGTAGATAGGCTTTGCCCACGTTGGTGCTTTAACACACTGTGTTAAAAAATCATCACCACTTCTTCTTATTTTTTCGGCTGTTCCCGTTAGGGGTTTCCACAGCGGATCATCTGTCCGTATATGGATTTGGCAAAATTTTACACCAGATGCCCTTCCTGACGTAACCCTCCCCATTTATCTGGGCTTGGGACCGACAAGAAGAAACACACTGGTTTGTGCATTACTTCTAAAAGCAATTTGCAAGGTTATCCCAGTTAGTATTTGGGCAGTCAGAGTTCCCATGACTATAGTATCCCCCTTTAAACTTTCCTTTATAATATTACCACAAAGATGTGCATTGCAATTATTGTCTGCAACGGGAGGTCTATAACACACTGCTAAAATAAGGCCTCTTTCCCTAAAGCTTTCCAGACAGTGTCACATGTTCTCACACAGATGGGGCTCATTGTCAAAATGAAGAGTACTTGCATTTAAAATCTGTTTGACACTGTAAAGAAAGCAAAGAACAACAATAAAGGTTTTGGAGGGGGGGTTCCACCCCATATATTGTACAGTCGTTGTAAGAGAAAAGATGTGTAATACTCCGCCAAGTGGACATGAAAGACTGAGTCGCAAAACAGGACTGAATTGCAGAGCAAAGTTGGTGATTTTTTGTAGCTGATGGGGAGGAAGAGGCGGGGTCATCTGGAAGGAAAAGGTGGAAGTGAGGGGTGTGGTCTGGAGCCAGTAAAGAAAATGGACTAGGTTTTACTTGTTCCTGTAAGGAGGAAGAAGAGGCATTAGTACATGTGCTTAGCCCCACACAGCGGAGTTTCAATATTAACTAAACCCCCTAATGCCTCCCATTGGCACATATTTGACAACATAAACAGCAACCCCACCCCCTTTTCTGTTCTGTCTATACTTCCTAAAAAATGTGTATGCCTCTATGTTATACTCATCCCCATCTTAGTTATTAAGCCAGGTTTCTGTTATTGCTGTAATGTCATAAGTATGCTCTGCTACATACAACTCCAGTTCACTTGTTTTATTTTTGATACTTCTAGCATTAAGGCAAGCTATTTTAATGTGTTACTCATTTTACCTTTAAATTTAGTTCTAAACCTGGCCAGATCTAAACTTGGTCTGTCCTAAGCTCCCAGCCCCCACCCCATACACTAGTTTAAACAATCCTCAACTTACCTGCTCATATGCCTATGTAACAGATTGGTACCTCTCCAGTTCAGGTGTAACCCATCCTGGCAGAACATCAGTTCCAAAAGTAGTCCCAGCGCCCTATAAAATTACACCATTCTACCCTTAACCAAGATTTGAACCACACATTAAGCCTTCTAATCCCCTCAATATTACTTGGACTGGTGCATGGCACAGGTTGAACTTCAGAGAGGACTACCTTATCAGTTCTACTTCTTAGCCTGACACCTAACTCTTAAAATTCGATTTGCAGAACTGACAGACTACCTTTATGTACAGTATGTCATTTGTTCCAACATGGATGGTGATCACTGTTTCCAACTCTGCTCTGGCTAAGAGCCTATCGGCCCTTCCAGGAAGGTCTCCCACCTGTGCACCCAAAAGGCAACACATCATGCAAAACTCTGTCTCTAGATCAAATCTGTGCTTCAATCTCCCTAATGATTGAGTCCCCAACAAACACTACCTATGTCTTTCTGAGAACTGGTTTTAAGGTGGCCTGTTGGGGCTTCTTATGCCTGCCTACCACCTCAGATGCTTCAAAAATACCATCCAGCTCTCTAAGGATCTGAAAAAGCTTTGACACTTCCAATTCTGGAATTCTGACTCCTCTCTCTCTACCTGTTTGGTCTAGAACCTCCTCCCACATCACCTTAGGGGTGGGTTGCACACTTATCTATCTAAAAGACACCAGGGAAAGGTCTGCCAATACTCTGCTATGATGCAGGCTAGCCAACTCCTCCTTCAGTTTAGCAATCTTGAGCTCATGGTGCTGGATCAACTTGCAACACTGGCTACTCTAAGCCATCCTCTAGAAAGTCCAACATCCAGCTGGACTTGTATGGCACTTTTTTTATTAAAATTTAATGATTTAGCTTAAATGGTAAAACTAAAAAAAATTGAGCCAAAGAAATTAAAGAACTGCTACTGTTATTTTACACCTTCTGCCCCCTTAAGCCTCTGTAATATTCTCTCCCTTGACTGCCTACTGTATTTTCTTTCTGTGAGGTTAACCTTACTTTTCTCTTTCTGCTTCCTAACTTTGCGCTCCTCTTATCTTCTTCTTCTTCTTCTTCTTCTTTCTGCTGCTCCCATTAGGGGTTACCACAATGGATCATCTTCTTCCATATCTTTCTGTCCTCTGCGTCGTGTTCTGTTACACCCACCACCTGCATATCCTCTCTCACCACATCCATAAACCTTCTCTTAGGCCTTCCTCTTTTCCTCTTCACTGGCAGCTCTATCCTTAGCATCCTTCTCCCAATATACCCAGCATCTCTCCTCTGCACATGTCCAACGCAATCGCGCCTCTCTGACTTTGTCTCCCAACCATCCAACTTGAGCTGACCCTCTAATGTACTAATTTCTAACCCAATCCATCCTCGTCACACCCAATGCAAATCTTAGCATCTTTAACTCTGCCACCTCCAGCTCTGTCTCCTGCTTTCTGGTCAGTGCCACCGTCTCCAACCCATATAACATAGCTGGTCTCACTACCGTCCTGTAGACCTTCCCTTTCACTCTTGCTGATACCCGTCTGTCACAAATTGCTCCTGACACTCTTCTCCACCCATTCCTCCCTGCGTGCACTCTTTTTCACCTCTCTTCCACAATCCCCATTACTCTGCACTGTTGATCCCAAGTATTTAAACTCATCCACCTTCGCCAGCTCTACTCTCTGCATCCTCACCATTCCACTGACCTCCCTCTCATTTACACACATGTATTCTTCTTGTTCCTGCTGACCTTCATTCCTCTCCTCTCTGTAGCATATCTCCACCTCTCTTTAGGTTTTCCTCAATCTGCTCCCTACTATCGCTACAGATCACAATGTCATCAGCAAACATCATAGTCCACAGGGACTCCTGTCTAATCTCGCCTGTCAACCTGTCCATCACCATTGCAAATAATAAAGGGCTCAGAGCCGATCCCTGATGTAATCTCACCTCCAACTTGAATGCATCCGTCACTCCTACCTCAGACCTCACCACTGTCACACTTCCCTCGTACATATCCTGTACAACTCTTACGTACTTCTCTGCCACACCCGACTTCCTCATACAATACCACAGCTCCTCTCGAGGCACCCTGTCATATGCTTTCTCCAGGTCTACAAAGATGCAATGCAGCTCCTTCTGGCCTTCTCTAAACTTCTCCATCAACGTCCTCAGAGCAAACATTGCATCTGTGGTGCTCTTTCTTGGCATGAAACCATACTGCTGCTCACTAATCATCACCTTACTTCTTAACCTAGCTTCCACTACTTTTTCCCATAACTTCATGCTGTGGCTCATCAGTTTTATTCCCCTGTAGTTACTGCGGTCCTGCACATCCCCCTTATTCTTAATTATCGGCAGCAGTACACTTCTCCACTCCTTAGGCATCCTCTCACTTTCCAAGATTCCATTAAACAATCTGGTTAAAAACCCCACTGCCATCTCTCCTAAACACCTCCATGCTTCCATAGTTATGTCATCGGCCTTTCCATTTTTCATCCTCTTCATAGCTGTCCTTACTTCCTCCTTGCTAATCCATTGCACTTCCTGATTCACTATCTCCACATCATCCAACCTCTTCTCTGTCTCGTTCTCTTCATTCATCAGCCTCTCAAAGTACTCTTTCCATCTGCTCAACACACTCTCCACTTATAACTTACTTAAAAGCTCTTCAGTCGCACTGTTTTTATTCCATTGTATTAATAAACCCTTTACACTGTTACTTTCTCAGCTGCTGTACTTTCCTGACCACTAAGAACTGTTCAATTTAGAAAAAACTTGCTTTCTGAATACAGTGGAACCTCAGGTCACGACCATAATTTGTTCCCAATCTCTGGTCGTAACCCGATTTGGTCATGACCCGAAGTAATTTCCCCCATAGGATTGTATGTAAATACAATTAATCCGTTCCAGACCGTACGAACTGTATGTAAATATATTTTTTTTTAAAGATTTTTCAGCACAAAAATAGTTAACTATACCATAGAATGCACAGCGTAATAGTAAACTAAATGTAAAAACATTGAATAACACTGAGAAACGTAACATTGCAAGAATTCACACTATAGCCTTAAGAACCGCTCACTGTAAACACTTTTTTTAATGAGTTTTAAGCACAGGGAAACAAATTAACATTTGAAAAATGCGTAATTTAATAAACAACCAAGAAAAGTAAGTACAGATTTTTCAAATGTTGATTTTCTATCCTGTGCTTAAAACTCTTTAAAAAAAAAAGTGTTTACAGCAAGCAGTTCGTAGCGTGAATTGTTGCAATGCTACTGTTCTTGGTTGTTTATTAAATTACGCATTTTTCAAATGTTAAACAACCAAGAAAAGTAGCATTGCAACAATTCACGCTACGAACTGCTTGCTGTAAACACTTTTTTTTAAAGAGTTTTAAGCACAGGATAGAAAATCAACATTTGAAAAATCTGTACTTACTTTTCTTGGTTGTTTATTAAATTAACATTGCAAGAATTGATGCTACGAGCCGCTCGTTGTAAACACTTTTTTTTAATGAGTTTTAAGCACAGGGAAAAAAGTGAACATTTGAAAAGTCCGTAATTTAATAAACAACCAAGACAAGTAACATTGCTACAATTCACGCTACGAACCAAAAAATGAACATTTGAAAAATCCGTAATAAAAAAACTAACCATAAACAACCAAGAAATCTAGGCTTGCATTAGTCAAGTTCTGGCATGAAGGAAGTGAGGAGGAACTGGGTGGAGAGGAGGTTACAGTTTTGAGGGAGAGTCCGGCTCCGCAGTGGAGGGATGTTCTCCTTCAGGTGTTTTCTCTCTTGTGATTTCTTGGGTTTCTGGTGTTTTTAGCTGTTTAGCTGGTGGATCAGACTTCGCGACATTGCTGTTTATCATGTTTATCACACTGTTCGTAACCGCTTTGTCAGGGTGGTTCTTCTCGAAAAAATCCTGGCACTCGTTCCATTTTTCCATGATGGTTTTTGTCGTATCACTTTTTATAACCGCCCTTTCCCCTTCTTCTCCTGAGGACTGCTCCTCGGTGTGCAACCTATGCTGCTCCTGCTGGAGTTCAGCGAGTTCCTCCATCGTCCGCTCCTCCTTGTGTATCCAGGACGACCTCCTCGATGTCCTCATTGTCCACTTCAAGACCCATGCTCTTGCCCATGGACACAATCTCATCCACAACAGGAGGCTCAAAGCTTTCTAAATCCTGTTCAGGAATGCATTCAGGTCAAAGTTTCTTCCAGGCCGAGTTCAAGGTCCGGTGTGTGACGTCTTCCCAGGCTTTATAATGAGGTTGATGCAATGAACGATATTAAAATGGTTCTTCCAGAACTCTTTCAGGGTCAAAGACGTCTCCTCGGTCACATTGAAACACCTGGCGAATAGTCCTTTGATGTACAGCATCTTAAAATTTGAAATAACCTGCTGGTCCATGTGCTGCAGAACAGGAGTCATGTTGGGGGGGAGGAACACGACCTTAATAAAGTCATACACCTCGACCATATCGTCAACCAAGTTTGGAGAGTGTACCGGTGCATGGTCCATCAGAAGAAGGCATTTTTGGCAGATTATTCTCTTCAAGATATCGCTTCATGGCGGGAGCAAAAGCCTCGTGCAGCCATTCCAAAAACAAGATCCTTGTGACCCAACCTTTCGTGTGTGCCCTCCACTTCACGGGCAGTCTGGTTTTGTTTACATTGTGCTGCTTGAAAGCACGAGGGATCTCAAATTGGTTAATGAGTAACGGCTTGATTTTTATGTCGCCACTAGCGTTCGCACACAGCAAAACGGTTAACCTGTCCTTTATTGGTTTATGGCCAGGCATATCCTTCTCTTTCTGGGTAATGTAGGTCCTCTTTGGCATCCTCTTCCAGAACAATCTGGTCTCGTCGCCGTTGAACACTTGTTGCGGGATGTAGCCTTTGTCCTCCAGTAATTTTGTGAAATTTTTCACGAATTCTTTCGCAGCTGCTGCATTGGAACTAGCAGCCTCTCCATGCCTTACCACACTATGACTGCCACTTCTCTTGCAAAACTTTTCAAACCATCCTCTACTGGCTTTAAATTCCTCACTTTCGCCAGTCATAGAAGGATAGTTTTGCAGCAAATCGCCACTTACGCTATCCCCTGTAAGTTGCTTCTCGTTCAGCCACAGTAGCAACAGTTTTTCCACCTCTTCCAGCACTTGAGGCCTCTACCTGGTTAACACTGTAACTCCTTTTGCAACATCAGCTGCTTTGGCCTCATTATGCTTTAGAATAGTTGAAATCGTAGATTTTGACTTCTTGTACTTGGCGGCAAGATCAGTAACATGAACGCCACGCTCATACTTTTCAATAATTTCTTTCTTTAATTTGATTTCAATTTTCTTCATACCTTTCTTCTCACCGCTCTTCACTTACTTTAGAAGCCATGGTTAACTGCAAAATTAAAGCAAAAGCACACAAAATATACTGTAGGGCACAAAGAGTTCACAGCGAAAGCATGCACGTCTGACCGAGAACAATGTGCAGGGAGAGACTGAACACGTGCAGCTCAGGAACCGGAAGGGAAATGAAATAGAGCACAAAGAGTTCACAGCGAAAGAACTCACGCACGTCTGACCGAGAACAATGCAACATATGCGGAAATCATCGGCACATACAAACTGGAAGGGAAACTAGCTTGTTCGTCATCCAAGTGTGTGGTCGTGAACAGATGCAAAAGTTTGGAGAACATTTTGGTCGTAACCCAATTTGTACGTGTTCAGAGATGTTTGTGAACCGAGGTTCCACTGTACCCCCTTTCTTACTGTCATGTCTGCTTCTACAGCCTCTTGTAGCTAATTGGTGCCTTAATGCTGGCTGCCTGCGTACATACTGCTGAGCCCTTCTCTTTACTTCTTTGAAGTCAGGCACTGCCTTTTTTTCCCAATAAGGAATTGTTTCATTACTTACACCGACACCAGTTATTTACTTACAGAGATGCCAGTATCGGGTAATGCTGCTTACTGTTCTGCCTCGCCAATGCTAGTTGAATATAGATAACAAGTATCTTTTCCAAATGCTCCAGCAAATACTCAACTGCTTTTTCTCCATTGTGGTTGGGGGGAAAAAAAAAAAACCTAAAGGGAAAAGTGTTTTACAAATTTCCACACAGCTCATTAGGGACAACCAAAACACAAAGATTTTAGTATCAAAATGTATTTTTTAATTAATTCTCACACCACAGAATAAAAAACACCACAGAATAAAAAAAACGCTCAACTCCTTCCCCTATCACTTGTGTAATACCATCGTTATGGTAAGGCATGGTGGTGGTATCAGAATGATGCAATGCCAGGGACAGGAAGACTATCCAGAATAGAAGAATGAATGAATGCAGCCAAGTGCAGAGGAGCCCTTGAAGATACAACCACAGACTTGGACAAAGGTTCAACTTTTGTTATAATAGTGATCGAAGCATAAGCTTCATAGAATATTTGTGGGGAGACCTGAAGATGGCAGTTCACAGATGCTTCCCATCCAATCTAATGAAGCCTGAGAGGATCTACTAGGAATAATAGAATAAACTGTCACAATTCAGGTGTACAAAGCTGAAGTCCCAAAGCTATGTTCGTTTCCAGAGGGGCTTTTATAAAGTACTTAATTAACACTAGAATTACCAGAGTCTACGAAAAAACTCGTAGATCCATCCCACCTTAAATCCCTTCTTAAAACCGTTCTCACACCTCCGCCAGCCTCCTTTGTCCTGTAAATGTGCCGATAAAAACAAACTGCAAGCAGCCGGCTATTCCATCCCCCCCACCGACTTAGAACGTGCACAAACTTCTCCCAGCTCATGCCTCGATTATCTGGAAGTGAAGTGGAGTTTTAGAGTGGAAATAATAGATTGTTATTTGGAACACACGCATTTCATGTGTGTTCCGTTTCTACAGTAATCTGTGTAAACACAATGTTAAAACAGAAACTTTTTCATATTTTAGTAATAAATATTACAAAATGTAGGCATAAACTATAAAATGCCAGAATAGTTTTATGAATGAGAGATTTCAGTTTTTGATTTTACCGTATTTGCATTGTTTCTAAAAACATGCTTTCACTTTATTATTATGGGTTATTGAGTGTATCCATTTAAAATTAAATGTACAACACAAAAAAGTGTGCAGAAAGTGAAGGGGTTTGAGTCCTCTGTATGTATGTATATTAATATAGGTGTGTGAATATATATGTTTTAAAAATATATACAGTATCTCACAAAACTGAGTACACCCCTCACAATTTTGTAAATAGTTTATTATATCTTTTCATGGGACAACACTGAAGATATGACACTTTCATGCAATGTAAAGTAGTCAGTGTACAGCTTGTAGAACAGTGTAAATTTGCTGTCCCCTGAAAAAAACTCAACACACAGCCATTCATGTCTAAACCAATGGCAACAAAAGTGAGTACACCCCAATGTGAAAAATGTCCAAATTGTGCCCAATTAGCCATTTTCCCTCCCCAGTGTCATATGACTTGTTAGTGTTACAAGGTCTCAGGTGTGAATGGGGAGCAGGTGTGTTAAATTTGGTGTACTGGAAGTTCAACATGGCACCTCATGGCAAAGAACTCTGAAGATCTGAAAAAAAGAATTGTTGCTCTACATAAATATGCCCTAGGCTATAAGAAGATTGCCAACACCCTGAAACTGAGCTGCAGCATGGTGGCCAAAACCATACAGCAGTTTAACAGGACAGGTTCCACTCAGAACAGGCCTCGCCATGGTCGATCAAAGAAGTTGAGTGCACGTGCTCAGCGTCATATCCAGAGGTTGTCTTTTGAAAATAGACGTATGAGTACTACCAGCATTGCTGCAGAGGTTGAAGGAGTGGGGGGGTCAGCCTGTCATCTTGTGTACCTGCACAGACCATACGCCGCACACTGCATCAAATTGGTCTGCATAACTGTCGTCCCAGAAGGAAGCCTCTTCTAAAAATGATGAACAAGAAAGCCCGCAAACAGTTTACTGAAGACAAGCAGACTAAGGACTTGGATTACTGGAACCATGTCCTATGGTCTGATGAGACCAAGATAAACTTATTTGGTTCAGATGGTGTCAAGCGTGTGTGGCGGCAGCCAGGTGAGGAGTACAAAGACAAGTGTGTCTTGCCTACAGTCAAGCATGGTGGTGGGAGTGTCATGGTTTGGGGCTGCAAGAGTGCTGACGGCACTGGGGAGCTACAGTTCATTGAAGAAACCGTGAATGCCAACATGTATTGTGACATACTGAAGCAGAGCATGATCCCCTCCCTTCGGAAACTGGGCCGCAGGGCAGTATACCAACATGGTAACGACCCCAAACACACCTCCAAGACAACCACTGCCTTGCTAAAGAAACTGAGGGTAAAGTTGCTGGACTGGCCAAGCATGTCTCCAGACCTAAACCCTATTGAGCATCTGTGGGGCATCCTCAAACGGAAGGTGGAGGAGCGCAAGGGCTCTAACATCCACCAGCTCCGTGATGTCGTCATGGAGGAGTGGAAGAGGATTCCAGTGGCAACCTGTGAAGCTCTAGTGAACTCTATGCCCAAGAGAGTTAAGACCGTGCTGGGAAATAATGGTGGCCACACAAAATATTGACACTTTGGGCACAATTTGGACATTTTTCTATTAGGGGTGTACTCACTTTTGTTTCCAGAGGTTTAGACATTAATGGCTGTGTGCTGAGATATTTTGAGGGGACAGCGAATTTTCACTGTTTAACAAGCTGAACACCAACTACTTTACAATGTATCAAAGTGTCATATCTTTAGTGTTGTCCCATGAAAACATATAATAAAATATTTACAA
>JANRMT010062791.1:7145449-7165551 GCA_026402145.1 Polypterus bichir lapradei
ATATTCTATTATATTATATTATTTTATATTATTTTATATTTTATATATATTTTATATATATATATATATAATATATATATATATAATTTTTTTTTTATTTATATATATTTTTTTAGAAAGCTCTAAACAATGACCTTGGTCCAACCTGGCGTGAAAAAGTAGACTTTTTTGAAGAGCGGCCATTTGCAGCTGCTTCAATTGGGCAGGTGCATCTGGCTAGACTTAAAGATGGGAGAGAAGTTGCAATGAAGATACAGGTGAGAAATTCCTTAACAGCTTTTTCTTTATGTATTGAATCCCAAAGCCAGATGATTCTTTAATTATCAAAATTCCATTCTATAGTTTTATAGTCAGTTTTGTGGCTTGTGTGGGATTCATTCTCTCACTCAGATTTTGTGGTATTAGGACATTTGTGCATTACAGTATTTGTGTTAGACAAGCCAGATCTTCAGCAAATCCATTATAAAGTCAAATTAAATTAATAAATTGTATTGTAGTTGTTTTTTTTTTCTAAATTTGTCTTGAGAAAAGATTTTGCTATAATCAAATTTTTGTCTATATGTCTTAGTATCCTGGAGTTGCTCAAAGTATAAACAGTGATGTAACTAATCTGATGACAGTTCTCAGCATGAGCAATGCATTGCCTGAAGGTAAGTACTATTTTAAAATTGTGGTATTTGTTGGTTTGTAACATTTTTTTTCTTGGTTGCACTATGAGAGAGTGGGTAGTTTGATGTTTAGATCAGTTTACTGCATAAACATTAATAATGTAGTATGACCTTTGTTGCTCTTCTGATGTAGGACATTGTACATAAAAGTGATTGAAAGTTATGGGTCCAGAGAAGTTTTCTAAGCTTCTCTTGTTAGATCGTTATTTTTTTCCTTTGTGTCATAGATGTAGAACATCCACTTTGTTTCACTGTTGTGTCAGGTTCACTGTAATTTAAGAGCATCAGTAAAAATTTAGTGTCCTTCATTTTTTGTCTAATTCTTTGCCTTTTTTCATAATTAAAGAGAAAAACAAAGTGTAATAAAGCTGATGCCTGCTAGTTTAGAAATAAAACTGTGTTAAAATGTAGACTATTAAAACACATCTTCGCATTGTGTTATAACACATTAAGTCCAGGTCTGTTTTTATTCAGGTGTAATTCTAATTTTAAATAGTATTTGTAATGGAGATGGAGCAATATGGCATAATATTTACTTACCATGATCCTTAATTTGCTAATGCAATTATTAATAGAATTGAAAATATGTTTTCACATTATTAGTACCTTTTTGTTCTTGTCATCTTTACTGTTGAATAGTAAACTTAATATGCCTCATATCCTACAGTATATATCATCATGTCTTTATTATTACATTTAGTAGTTTTTAAATTATTCTTTTATTAAGAGTCAAAGCCTGTAACAATACACCATAAATTTTAATGAACTATATGTTACTTTATTTTTAATGTGAATACTTACATAAAATAATTTTATTTGAAAAAAAGAATTTCAGTTGATAAATGTAAGTAGTCAAGAAAAAGGCTTGTTTATTCCACATGGGTTATATTCTATATAAGTTAACACTAGAATTACTACAGTAGAGCCTACGAAAAAACTCGTAGATCCGGCCCACCTTAAATCCGTTCGCACCTCTCCGCCAGCGTCCTTTGTCCTGTCAATGTGCCGATAAAGACAAGCAGCAAGAAGCCGGCTATTCCATCCCCCCACCGACTTAGAACGTGCACAAACTTCTCCCAGCTCATGCCTTGATTGATTATCTGGCAGAGAAGTGGAGTTTTAAAGTGGAAATAATAGATCATTATTTGGAACACACGCATTTCATGTGTGTTCCATTTCTACAATAATCTGTGTAAACACATTTTTAAAACAGAAACATTTTTCATATTTTAGTAGTAAATGACAAAATGTAGGCATAAACTGTATAATGGTATGAAGCCTGAAGTCCAAAGATCAAATAAACATTTTCACAAAAGGTTCAAGGAAAAGACAACAGCTTCCGTGGCGTAGCGGTAAGATTTGCTGACTTGTAATCAAGAGTCCCCGGTTCGATCCCGACTCATTCCTATATTTGCCGTTTTCAGTTTTATTGTTAATATTATACAGTACACACATACACTTGGTTTGCATCTGTAACACACAGTGTACATTTATAGGACTTGTAAAAGTTACCGTGTTTTTTTTTTTTCACTTTTATTCTCTCTAAATCACGATCACGATACATACTACCGCCATACCCCCACCCAGGGATCTGACGCTGTTAGTTTTTATTTGAAACTGGGAATAACTGGAGATGTGAGTGGTGTTTTGAGACAATGCAACTGGACATTCTCTCATCTGGAGGGATAAAAGCTGACACACAGATGCTGGCGAATCTGCCTTATTCGTATCTCACCGTCACTTGATTTTTTTTTTTTTATTCAGTTTTATTGAGTGTTCCTGCTCACTCTGAATTAGTATGCACCTTATGGTCTATGATGTCAAAAAAAAAAAAACCAGGACAAAGGACGCTGGTGGAGAGGTGCTAACGGATTTAAGGTGGGCCGGATCTACAAGTTTTTTCGTAGGCTCTGGTAATTCTAGTGTTAAGAGCATAACTTGAAACATTCTAAGAATTGTTTTGTATTTTTTTTTTTTAATATTTAGCTATTAATACGGTGTAACTTCATCACAAAATATTAAATCATGTTTTTAGCCTTGTAATCTTTAGTTCCCACAAAAGTATATTTTGTCATATTGACTAGCTAAATTTTACAGAACATGCTGATTTGAAGTCAAAAGATGATTTTAATAGGGCTGGGTCCTACGAGGGGAGTCAAGCTAAAGTTAGAAATGGAATTTATTAGAAAATGGAACGAACTGATAATGTCATTTCTCAATGTAGTCTCCACTCTTCTCAATGCACTTGTGGCACCTGCCTGGATTCCAGCAGAAGGAAAGGTTTTGTCTTGTCCTAGATGGATACAGAGACTACATTGAGAACTGACGTCTTCGGTTTTGTTAACGTTCGTTCCATTTTCTAATAAATCCTATTGTCTAACTTTAGCTTGACTTCCCCTTGTACTTCTAACTATTATAGTTATTTTTTCCCTTTTTTTAAAAAAAATATTTTTATGTTTGTAAAATACTGCATTTGTGGGTTAGTTGATGTGTATACTGTATATAACAGATTAGCAAAGCCGATGTCAGTAAAAAACAATTTTAAACAAATGTTGTTAAAATTATTAATGCAATAATCATATAGAACAACTTCTTTATCTTCATTTGTGCTTATTAACCTACAGTCATATGAAAAAGTTTGGGAGCCCCTCTTAATTCTTTGGATTTTTGTTTATCATTGGCTGAGGTTTCAAAGTAGCAACTTCCTTTTAATATGACATGCCTTATGGAAACAGTAGTATTTCAGCAGTGACATTAGTTTATTGGATTAACAGAAAATATGCAATATGCATCATAACAAAATTAGACAGGTGCATACAGAGATATTACATTGATAATTAGTTGAGCCTCCTTTTGCAAATATAACAGCCTCTAGACGCCTACTATAGCCTTTGATGAGTGTCTGGATTCTGGATGGAGGTATTTTTGACCATTCTTCCATACAAAATCTCTCCAGTTCAGTTAAATTTGATGGCTGCTGAGCATGGACAGCCTGCTTCAAATCATCTCATAGACTTTTGATGATATTCAAGTCAGGGGACTGTGATGGCCATTCAAGAACATTGTACTTCTCCCTCTGCATGAATGCCTTTGTAGATTTCAAACTGTGTTTTGGGTCATTGTCTTGTTGGAATATCCAACCCCTACGTAACTTGAACTTTGTGACTGATGTTTGAACATTATCCTGAAGAATTTGTTGATATTGGGTTGAATTCATCCGACTCTCAACTTTAACAAGGGCTCCAGTCCCTGAACTAGCCACACAGCCCCACAGCATGATGGAACCTCCACCAAATTTGACAGTAGGTAGCAGGTGTTTTTCTTGGAATGCGGTGTTCTTCTTCCGCCATGCAAAGCGCTTTTTGTTATGACCAAATAACTCAATTTTTGTCTCATCAGTCCAAAGCACTTTGTTCCAAAATTAATCTGGCTTGTCTAAATGAGCATTTGCATACAACAAACAACTCTATCTGTGGCGTGAGAGCAGAAATGGCTTCTTTCTCATCACCCTGCCATACAGATATTCTTTGTGCAAATTGCGCTGAATTGTAGAACGATATACAGATACACCATCTGCAGCAAGATGTTCTTGCAGGTCTTTGGAGGTGATCTATGGGTTGTCTGTAACCACTCTCACAATCCTGCGCATATAACGCTCCTGTATTTTTCTTGGCCTGCCAGACCTGGGTTTAACAGCAACTGTGCCTGTGGCCTTCCATTTCCTGATTTACATTCCTTACAGTTAAAACTGACAGTTTAAACCTCTGAGATAGCTTTTTGTAACCTTCCCTAAACCATAATACTGAACAATCTTTGTTTTCAGATCTTTTTAGAGTTGCTTTGAGGATCCCATGCTGTCACTCTTCAGAGGAGAGTCAAAGGGAAGCACAACTTTCAATTGAGTACCTTAAATACCTTTTCTCATGATTGGACACACCTGTCTATAAAGTTCATGGCATAACGAGCTAATCCAACCAATTTGGTATTGCAAGCGATCAGTATTGAGCAGTTACATGCATTCAAATCAGCAAAATTACAAGGGGACCCAAATTTTTGCACAGCCAGTTTTTCACATTTGATTTAATTCATACAATTAAATACTGCTTCACTAAAAATCTTTGTTGGAAAACACCCCAGTACTCTGATGTTCCTAGGAAATGAAAGACATACCATTGTTATCTTTTTTTGTTGAAAGTAGAGTAAATTATTATGCAGGCTGAGAGGGGTTCCCAAACTTTTTCATATGACTGTAAATGCTTAATTATAATTCCAGATCATAATATCTTTTTTTATTGTTTACAAATGTCATACATTGTGCAGAATAACTACAAATATGATTGTTTTGGTTAGTCAAAAATTAGAATTTTCTGACTCTTTTTAAGGGGCCTCTTAACTGTGAATGCTACAAGAGGAAATTTTATACTGTACTTCTTGCCTGCTTAACCAAAAATGAAAGAAAAAATTAGGACAGTTTAGCCTGTGCATTTTTTCGTAGTAAAAGCAGTAATTTTTGAACATGCCTTTTACAAAGTCTTTAGTCCATCTCTGATAAGCATAAAATGCCAAATGGTAGCTTCAGTAATTATTGTGAAATGTTGTTGTATATAAGGATTTTCCTCCATATATTATCATTGTCAAATAGGAATGTGGATCTTTTCATTTCATACCATCAGCACATTTTTGAACACTGGTAAACTGAAAGTAAAGCATGGTGATGTTAAATGTTATATTTTTTACCTTTTTGGCTGACACATTAACAATAAAGAACTACTTTGTGTTTTGCAATGCCAAATTGTCTTTGTTTCTACCTAACTACTCTTGTCTTTTTAATGTTTCATACTCTTGCTTTTATGTGCAGGGTTGTTCCCTGAACATTTAATTGAGGTTATGAGCCGTGAGTTGGCACTTGAATGTGATTATGAAAGGGAGGCCGAGTGTGCAAGAAAATTCAAGTGAGTAACACATTTGTGCTGGTTTTATTTAGTGATTAGAAGTGAAGCACCTTATTTTTATTGATTTCAAAGCAGAAACAAGAGCAACCTTTTAGTAATTTCTTGATTGGCAAATGATGGAGTTTGCTGCTAATTCAGTAAAGCTGTATATATTTTCAGAAAAGCTACCTATTTACATTAATTTGTGAGGTGCAAATACATCTCTGTATATATAAAATCCAACATCTGTATGCCTGTCTGCTTTTCTTTAGAGAACTACTTAATGGATTTAGATTGTTTTGTTTTCTATAATTTGCTTGAACATTCCAGTTGATTTTACAACTTATGTCCTCGCACTTGGTATCATAGTTCAGTTCCTGCAGCGATTTATTAACGCAAATCCAAGAGAGAGGCTGTGGGCTGAAGAGAGTGGGAAGCATGATTTCAGAAGTGGGAAGCCGGGCGGGGCCCTCCTCACTCACATGCCAGCCTCCGTTCTAGTTGATGTACATATCGCCACGTGTTTGAGTGTACCATCCCTTCACTTAGCTAGCGGCACCTGTTTGTTCAGCAGACATTATCAACTAGAGATTGTTAAGGAGTAACAGTTCTTGTTTTTGAGAGAGAGAGATCACAGCTACGTGTGTTTTACAGGGTAGCTGCTGATTGTCAGAGATGTTATGGCCATGTGCTTTTCTCCCCACACTGGGTACGCTCTCCCATCAGAGCTCAACATGATCAGATACAATGCCAACGTTTGACATTGGACCGTGCCTACCTTTTGCTTACCTTGGCTAGATATACCATTCCAAATTTTTACAATTGTGGCAGAGAACACAGCTACATTTTCATCCCTGATTGCAAAACCAAAAATATTGTATCTGAAGAGGGCCTCGGATAAGAAAGCTATGAATATAAATTCTTCTCAATACAAATTACTTTTTCTTTTTTTTTTTTTTTTAACATTTTGTCCTGTTTCACTACTATGCAGGCCGTGCCACTTGGGACAGCTAGTTAATTATGTAATCATTTAATCATTTTTTCTTTATTTAGTAAGTATAGGAATGTAATTTGTGTATTTGTAGAGCAAAGTGCTAAAAACTGATTAAACATTAATTGTAAATAAAAAGATAGGAATACTTGATAGAAATTAAAATCGGAAAACAAAGATTTAGGGGATTACTTTGGCAAAGTATTATCTTCTAGGCAATGTGTAGAATACTAATCAAGAGATGTCATATCTAAACTGCATAATTCACTAGTCAGATGGCATGTGGAATCTTGTGTGCAGTTCCTGCCACCACTTTTTTTTTTTTTTTTTAAACGAATCATTTTATTGATTTAATTAAAATCAAATAACATTCCATACAAGCATGTCAAGTTTAACAAAACTAGGTTCGAAAAACAAATCGACACCCAACCACGAGAAAGAGAGCTAGGCCAACAGAGTAAAACTTTAAACTAGTAAAAATAATTTAATAGATAAATTAATAAATGAATTAAAAAGATGGGAGAGAATCTTGCTTTCTCACTTTATTTATGTTTATTCCATAATGTTATTGATTAGATCCAGAGAGGTCCTTTAAGTGAGAATTTGATTTTTTCCAATTTCAGATAATATATGACATCGGTTACCCACTGACTTAAAATAGGTGAGTTAGGATTCTTCCAGTTGAGCGAGATATGTCTACTTGTCGGAAATTTGTCGCTACTTCTTACAAGAAAAGGCGATGGATAAAAGAAAAGAGGATGCAACATTGACAAGCTTCTGTTCCAAGACAACCGCTTCCCCAGCCCCTTGAGTATAATAGTAACACAGTACAGAGAGAAGTGTGTACATTGCAACAGGTGTACATGTCATAAATGTAGAAAGGACGGTCCTTGAGTATGTGGGAACTGTTAAAATTTGAATCTGATGATTGCATATAGAGCGGAACTGACCTCTCTGGACTGTTCTTTAATCTGCATGTCCTGTAGTACAAAAGAAACAGTACTGTGCACCCAAAAATGGACACTGGCAAGATCGGAAAAAAAAACGCGGTCACTGATTGTAAGCGCAAGAAGGCGTGTGAAGGAATATGAATAATGTTGCATCAGTGCCACAATGTTTTCCGAAATGTACTATACCGGTCATAAAATGAGTTATTCCAAATATCATATATACCTATGTCTCTGTTTTTTTGTTAGTGCGGCTTTGACATCATGGACCATAAAGTGCTTACTAATTCAGCATGAGCAGGAACACTCAATAAAACTGAATAAAAAAAATAAAATTCAAGTGACGGTGAGATACGAAGCAGGCAAATTTACCAGCGTTTGTGTGTCAGCTTTTATCCATCCAGATCAGAGAATTTCCAGTTCCATTTTCTCAAACACCACTCACATCTACAGTTATTCCCAGTTTCAGATAAAAAGTAACCACATCAGATCTTGGGGGGGCGGGTTTGGTGTTGAGGGGATTATTTGATATTTGGCCATCAGCCTTCACACATTATGTCTACATTTTGTTATTTCTTACTAAAACATGAAAAATGTTTCTGTTTTAACGATGTGTTTACACAGATTGTTGTAGACACAAAACACACATCAAATTATTTCCCCTTACAATTCTGGGTAGCTCACTCCCAGATAATCAATCAAGGCAGGAGCTGGGAGAACTTCTTGCCCATTCTGAGGTGGTGTGGGGGATGGTATAGCAGTCTGCTTGTTGCTTGGGCTTATTTACACATTTAGAAGACAAAAGAGGCTGACGAAGAGGTGAGAAGGGATTTAAGGTGGGCTGGAAGTACGAGTTTTTTGTTGGTTCTGGTAATTCTAGTGTTAAACACATAGTGGAATATTGATGAATATCCTGCCTTAAGTTTCTTGCTGAATGATGTGAAAAACAGCAGGTGTACATGGCTGCTTTCTTGCTATTGTGAGGATTAAAGACTCACCAGTGAGATCTCACCCCGAGAAGCACCGGGCCATATACTGAAACCCACGCTATCTTCTTTGGAACTCTCCTCGCCATTTTCTTTTCTTCTGGGTAGCAGACATCACTACATGAAGTTCGCCTTTGCTGTCTTCCTAGTCTTAGATAGCCAATCCTAAGGCCTGGTGATATGTCGAATTTTTCATAAATATCAACATATTTTCATACAAGATATAGGATGAGACAATATTGTTTTGATATTGATATGGTCTACAGTTGTGCTTGAAAGTTTTTGAACCCTTTAAAATTTTCTATATTTCTGCATCAATATGACTGAAAACATTGTCAGATTTTCACTAAAAATCCTAAAAGTAGATAAAGAGAAACCAGTTAAACAAATGAGACAAAAATATTATACTTGGTCATTTATTTATTGAGAAAAATGATCGAATATTACCTATTTTTGAGTGGCAAAAGTATGTGAACCTCTAGGATTAGCAGTTAATTTGAAGGTGAAATTAGAGTCAGGTGTTTTCAATCAATGGGATGACAATCAGGTGTGAGTGGGCACCCTGTGTTATTTAAAGAACAGGGATCTATCAAAGTCTGCTCTTCGCAACACGTTTGTGAAAGTGTATCATGGCACGAATAAAGGAGATTTCTGAGGACCTCGGAAAAAAAGTTGGTGATGCTCATCATGCTGGAAAAGGATACAAAACCATGTCTAAAGAGTTTGGACTCCACCAATCCACAGTCAGACAGATTGTGTACAAATGGAAGAAATTCAAGACCATTGTTACTCTCCCCAGGAGTGGTTGACCAACAAAGATCACTCCAAGAGCAAGGCGTGTAATAGTCGGCGAGGTTACAAAGGACCCCAGGGTAACTTCTAAGCAACTGAAGGCCTCTCTCACATTGGCTAATGTTCATGTTCATGAGTCCACCATCAGGAGAACACTGAACAACAATGGTGTGCATAGCAGGGTTGCAAGGTGAAAGCCACTGCTCTCCAAAAAAAAAGTTGCTGCTTGTCTGCAGTTTGCTAAAGATCACGTGGACAAAACAGAAGGCTATTGGAAGAATGTTTTGTGGACGGATGAGACCAAAATAGAACTTTTTGGTTTAAATGAAAAGCATTATGTTTGGAGAAAGGAAAACACTGCATTCCAGCATAAGAACCTTATCCCATCTGTGAAACATGGTGGTGGTAGTATCATGGTTTGGGCCTGTTTTGCTGCATCTGGGCCAGGACGGCTTGCCTTCATTGATGGAACAATGAATTCTGTATTATATCAGAAAATTCTAAAGGAACATGTCAGGACATCTGTCCATGAACTGAATCTCAAGAGAAGGTGGGCCATGCAGCAAGACCCTAAGCACACAAGTCGTTCTACCAAAGAATGGTTAAAGAAGAATAAAGTGAATGTTTTGGAATGGCCAAGTCAAAGTCCTGACCTTAATCCAACCAAAATGTTGTGGAGGGACCTGAAGCGAGCAGTTAATGTGAGGAAACCCACCAACATCCCAGAGTTGAAGCTGTTCTGTATGGATGAATGGGCTAAAATTCCTCCAAGCCGGTGTGCAGGAATGATCAAAAGTTACCGGAAACGTTTTGTTGCAGTTATTGCTGCAAAGGGGGGGTCACACCAGATACTGAAAGCAAAGGTTCACATACATTTGCCAGTCACAAATATGTAATATTCGATCATTTTCCTCAATAAATAAATGACCAAGTATAATATTTTTCTCTCATTTGTTTAACTGGTTTCTCTTTATCTACTTTTAGCACTTGAGTGAAAATCTGATGATATTTTAGGTCATATTTATGCAAAAATACAGAAAATTCCAAAGGGTTCACAAACTTTCAAGCACAACTGTATGTTGCATTAAAATTATTCTCAGACAGCTGCCAGTTCACCTTTCTCTTCTCCCTGTTTGTGTCTTTTACAACTTCACCCTGCCCCACCTCTTTCCCTCTCTGAACATAACTCACCCCTCCCCCACCGTTTAACTTGGTAAGTCTTGCAGGTAGTGACAGGATGGAGATGGATAAAGACATGAAGGAAGCTATTGAAGAAGAGCTGGATGGTAGAAAGAAAAGTTATATGGTGATGGTTCAGGTTCAATGTGTTTAATGAGCAAAAGAATAATGTATTCTGTAAAGAATGCAGAAAGCAAGTCCCGACAAAAGCTTCGAGCATTACTAATCTTTTCCATCATTTACAACAGCGCCATAAAGTCCAGTACAAATAGTGTGTGAAAATGCTGCAGCTCTGACCATAAAGCCTTCCCAGCCTCCTGCCCTGAAACAAACCACATTACAAAACTCATATACCCGTGCTGTGCCTTATGAGAGAAAATAAAACATATTTGATATGCACATATGAGTAATGCTTATAAATGTATATAAAATATAACCAGGTGCATGATGTGAAATTGTTTATAGTGCAGAAGATCTGTGGATTCTTCATCTCATGATGACAAGTACTCAAAGATGCTTGGAGTCATGACAATGCAGAAAACTCGTAGCTTTATCTTTGGCTATATTGGTAAGCGTTCTTTCTTTTTGCTTGCATTTCAGATTTCTCCTAAAAAGATTATTTATCTGTCAAATACACGGAAAAACCACCATTGAGTAGCAATAAAAATAAATATTTGTGAGTGCAGCTCTACATTTAAACCTCCAGCCTACTAGGTACCTTACATTGATGGTGACAGAACATTATAATGTTATCATGTAATCTCATAAATTAAATTTAGAACCATAAACTAAACTGACTAGCCTAATATTATTGCAAAATTAGTGAAAGTGAAGTTTAATTATCATCTTTAAACATTTACTCCTGATTTCTGTTTAAAATATCCTTGCTAATATATTTAAGTATGCAAAATCAAGACAATATATGCAGAGCTTTCACACAAGTTTTAACATGAGCCCACTTGGGAGACTCTTATACTTTTAATTCAGTCTTTAGCAATGCAATCAAAACCTGCTATGTCAATCACTTAATTTTATTTTCCCACATCTAAGTCTCCTGTGCTACATCAGTTTGAGGATTATTACTGTTTTTATTGTTGTTATTACTGTTGTTATTAATGAGTCATTATCAATGTTATAAACTATAACTTTAATGCAAAATCACCTTGCCTGTCATTACTTCTGTGAAGCAACTTGTAGTGTAGTGTGATTTATTAAACAACATAATTCAGTTCAGTTTGGGCTGCAGCAACACCCTCACCTATTCACAAGTTGCAGATTTAAAGTAACCAGTCAGGTTAGTTGAAATGTCTTTTTAATTTAGGAAGAAACTGAAGAAACCCCTCACAGTAGATTTGCAAACTCTGCACAGAAAGGGTGCATGTGCGAGTGCAGATTAGAATTAGGTGGGAGTGGGGAACATTGTGTGAAAAAACCATTTTTATTTTTTATAAATAGTCATAAGTCACAGAGATGTATAAAACAGAGAGTCCAAGCAAAGGACACATGTGCCACTATACGATAATCAAGACATCTTTATTTATATCTTCAAAAATACTCACAAAATCAAAAACACAAGGAACTATTCCTATTTATGGTACATTTATGGGAAAATTAGATTAAAATACACTTTCATATCTTGCCATATTAACATTACATTCAAAGAATGTTCATGACTTGCAGCAGTATGCTGGTGTTTGCAGCACTTTGCCTTAAGAATGTGAGCTCTAAAATATAAACATGAAATATAGTGTGTGTGTGTTACATATAGTTTTTTTTTTAATGTACAGTATGTGATATTTGAATTTAGAATACAGCCTATAAGATGAGAATGAAAATGAGAAGATAGGGTATACCAGAGAAATTGTTAAATGGTTATCAAACTGTACAAGAACACAGAAGCATGTCTAAGAATAAAAAAAGAGAGGTCTCATTACTTCAGAGCTGGGACAGAAGTAAAACGGATGTATTCTGTCACCACGTTTGTTCAACTTTGCATTGGACAATGTACTTAGAGAGACTGATGAAATAAATAATAGTGGTAGACTTGATTATAATAGCTATAACTTTATTGCTGAGGTGTCACCTGTTTCATGGACGCACTCGGATCCCAATCTGGGTGGTTTGTTGTGTGGTGGGTGTGGCAACGCACTGTAATCCATGCTCTCTCTCTCATATCATACATTTACATGCAACTCGATGTGCTTTCCATATATTAATCAACAAAAACAATAAGGATATACTATAGTTATTTGGATATTACCATTAATTAATATTACAATAATTTCTAATGTAAGTATATTAAACAGAAAATCAATCTGGGCTTTTTTTAAACAGAATGTAAACACTAAAGTGCAAAACAAACCTTCACTCTTATCAGAAACAGGTTCATATTGTTTTCTAATTAAAAGCATTATTCATAAAGACCGCAAGAGAAGAACCAAATCTAATTTACATATATATAAAAATATATATATACATTATTTGTCTACATTTGACTTAGGCATGTGTATGTGGCAACACATTAAGTAGAGAGAGTTTAGATTTATTAAATTCAGTGAAAAGATTCAAAAATAAATGAAACGGTCCAAAGCAGTTTAGGTTGATTAAGAATGTAGTGTTCTTGAATCCTGAATGTGATTAGTTGACCAGCTGAAACAGAGGAGAGGAAAAGAAAAAACTCCTAAGATTGATGTAATAGGAGAAAAATAATCCTCTGGAGGGCCACGGTTAGAAAACAGAAGTATGCAAAAATGAAATAATTAAGTCTAATGGTAATCAGTCTCTGCACCATAGAGGTCAGAATGACCTATGCCAACTGGTTGTCCACTCTTTACTGGGCACAGTTGATACAGTCAAGGTTTCCAATGCCTCCTCATACCCTCCAGAACCTCAGGTGACTGAATACTTGAGCGTTTTAAGCAGGTGTGGGTAGAGCATAGCGCCACCACACAGGGTGGGAGATGGCGGTTTATAAGAATATCATAGTCTATATAGTATTGAATGCTGCTTTCAAGTCTAGCAAAAAAGTACAGATATTGTATATGCATCTGCATTAATAATAAGCAAATCACTTACTAATTTAACTAGAACTGTTTCAGTGCTATGATGTGATCTAAAACCTGACTGATACTTATCAAGAGTAATATTTTTATTCAAATAATCTCTTAACTGCTGAAAAACGACTTTTTTTCTACAGTTTTACTGAGAAAAGGCAAATTGGAGATTGGCCTGTAATTGTCTAAGATAGAGCAGGCAAGGTTATTTTCCTTCAAAAGAATTTTAATTATACCAGTTTTGAAAGAATCTGGGGAAAATGCCAGAATCTAATGAACAATTCACTATGTCAAGAATGTTGTTGATAAATAGATCAAAAACTTCTTTAAGGAAGTTGCAGGAATAATACACAAGTTGACTGTTTTAATTGAGTAATTATTATATAAAACTCGATTAAACTAATTTTAGTGAAGCAGCTTAGTTCACAATACTGAGCTTGTTGCGGTCCAACAAAATTTTTCTTTGTATTTGGTTTTGCACTAAGTCTAATTTTATCTTTCTTTTATCTAAAATACAGTGCAAAATCTTCTCTTTTATACTCTGATGCTTTCACTGCTAATGAAGCTGGGTTTAAAAGGCGATCAGTGGTTTTAAATAAGACTTTTGGGTTTCCTTTGTAGTTATTAATAATCTTAGAAAAGTTAGATGTTCTCTCTAGACAAACTGCTGAGTTAAAAGTCAATGGAGAAAGACTAAACTAACGGTCCACTATGAAATCCTAAAGGCTCATATAACTAAATATAAGTTTAGGGACTGTCTGTTTTCCATGGTACTACAACCGTAGATAACTTCTTAACATGTTCTTCAGGTGCTACCAGGTCTGCTGCAACCCATATCTTCACATTAAAATTCTCTACCATATTATTTACATTGCTATCTGCATTGGAAAAGTGAATTCAGGCTAACTATAAATTCTATTAGAAAAGCTGGCAGCAAGCTATGGTGTCAAAATGTTGTTAATAATATGCTCCTCTTTGGTTCTAGACACAGATAGTGCTACTGTAAAAAAAAAAAAAAATACAGTAATGGTTAGATATTCCAATGTCCAGAATTGGTGTTATGTTAATATTAAACCCCTTTGATATGACTAAATCCAGCTTGTGGTCCCCTTTATGTGTTGGCAGGGTGATATGCTAAGATCAAACAAGATCCAAGGTTCACAAATTCTGTTGGCCTTGGCATCACCCAAATCATCTATATGAAAATTAAAATCGCCCAGTATTGCAAATCTATCATAAGCCATTATTATAGATAATAGGCTTGAAAATTCATCAATAAAAAAAATCTAATTTCTGCAGACAATAAACGGTAAGTAGTAGAGAATATAAAACTCCTCGAATAATAATTGCAAGATACTCAAAAAAATGTGAAATTAGCAAGATTTATAACATTACAATTTTTCATTCTATTAAAATTAATTAAGAGCAAATAACTAGCCATACAATCAAATCAGACTTAACAAAATCAAAATTCAGCCCCACCCAAAAGAGAAGGGAGCCAGACAAAGCAAATCTTTGAAGCAGCAAGGAAGGAAGAGTATCCTTTTTCCTAATATTGAAGCTTATTCTAAAATGCTATTGATTAGATCCTGCCATATTTTAAAAACGTTTTGAACAAATCCTCTGAGTGAAAATGAGATTTTTTCCAATCTCAAATTGTTAGAGAGACAGCAATAATTAAGAGACACGGCTCATATTTCAAGGTGCACCTCACAGCATGCATGAGAGCACATATTATGGGATGTTGAAAAAGCAAGAGGGATGCACGTGTACTATAGTAGTCATTTCCGCATAGGGAAACATTTGTTTGTAATAAAATTCAGGATTCAATAACTAAGAGTCATTAGTGTCCTGAATTAATAACAAGTGTGTGTTAATGACCAGAGGTGGGTTTATTTGCATTTTGCGTGTTTTGTATGTTTGCTATACGTTAAGATGCAAAGTTGTTTAAAGTGTACTGTTTTAGCGTTTATATGTTGGGAATGTGCCTTAGTGTTATTTACATGCAGCAATATTATTTAATAATAGCTTATAGTATTACATCAATGTACTTTACTATAAGTTTGTTGACAGTGTTTACTGATAAACTTTATTGATTTGTATTTCCTAATGCTAAATTTGAGTAATACTGACATCTAGTGGACTTTCGTGTAATTTACCAATACGTTTATGTATTCTTACTGTTTTCAAGGTAGCCACCCCAGACTGTGAACTTGTGGTGCTTCCTGAAAACGATATTTCTCCTGGACTCCGATGGGTCATATCTTTTTTTTTTCTTCACCATAACAACTCGGGCTGTCTTTTCTTCCTTCTCTTCCTGCCTTTTCGCGCCCCTATTTAAATATTGTGTCCGTTTCCATGGCACTCCCGGAAATTGCAACGACAACCCGTACCTCCCAAAAAGGTCCTCTCTATCCATCTTGCCCATCTTATGCTACTGTACTGCAATGGGATTGTTACATAGAGAGAAAAAAACAAACCATATGCAAATTTATGTGGCAATGCTACATAATTCCTCACCCCCAGCCTCTCTCATAGGGGGTCCAAAGTAGGGCTTGAGGTTGACCACATTTACTGTCTCTATTTTCTTTTCTGGTTCTCTACCCTTTTGTATGTGGTAATTGTTGGACCAGAATTGTTTCATAATCATACTTAGGCGCAAGCTTAGAGGAATATTTTTTACTGGCATCAGAGATATGGTGAGCCCTAACACGGACCAGATCACCTCACCAATCTCATCTGAACGTCCCTCCTAAATTGATCCAGGGTGATAAGTGTATTATATTGAGGAGTGTCAGATAAGGGAGTTGTTGTTAATAAACGATCTAGCAGGCCCTTTACCTGTCATCCTAAGGCTACCAAGGCAGGCATAGCACCAGTAGCCTCATGGCTCGCCGTATTAATGTCAAATCGCAGTTCTGGGCTTCATTTGTCCCAGTCTTGATGGCGGTCTCCTACATAGGATGCCAACATGGTCTTTAATATCCAATTTACTCTCTCTGTCAAATTAGTTTGAGGATGATAGGCCATTGTCAGTTTCTGCTTTACACCCCACGCCATACACACACAGTTTCTCCATTAACTCACTGGTGAACTGGGGGCCTCTATTCGACACAATATATTTTGGCACTCCCCCAGCGCGTAAATATTTCATTTTTCAGGGTGGTACAGATCTTCTGAGCTTTGGCATCTGTTAGAGCAAACAGCTCCACCCACTTTGGAAAAATAATCTACGACGACCATCAAGACTGTCTTCCGGGTGGAAGTAGAAGGTAAAGGTCCCATCAGGTCAACTCCCAACATCTTTCCAGGTTCGGACACCACGGTTGACTGTAACTCTCCAGGAGGTTTACCAGGTGGAGTTTTCATCATCTGACATGTCTGACATCTTTTCACATGGACCCATATGTCCTTCCACACAGAAGGCCACCATGACACTTCCAGCACTTTCAACAGGGTTTTCAATCTACCCAGGTGCGTGCCAAAAGGGCTGTTATGATAGTATTGGAGGAATACAGGGGCATATTTTTGAGGGACCACAAGTTGGAGAATATTCCCCCCAAATCTTGCCGGCACAGCTCGATATAAAATACCTTTTAATTCCTCAAAATAAATGCGACCCAACCCTTGTTTGCTAGAGTCCTTCCGATATTGTTGGCACATCTGACACATCTGTTGTGTTTTAGCCAAGTTTAGTAAGCTCAGGGGCAAATGAGTCCACTGACTTTGGGCCGTGGCAAGACATATCATACCTGTTGACTCTGGAATCCGTGACAACACATCGGGAACCACATTGCCACTTCCTTTCCTGTAAAACACCTTGAAGGTGAAAACTTGGAGACGCAGAACCCATCTTGTCAACCAGGAGGACGTTTTGGGCTGATTGAATATCCAGGTCAGGGCATTGTGATCGGTATGGACTTCAAACTCAACTCCCTCCAAAAAATGACGCCATTTCTCCACCACCCGTACCACCTCCAAACACTCTTTCTCAGAAGTAGAATAATTTTTTTCGGTCCCACGCAGACTTAGTGACGCAAAAGCGATCACTCTCTCCAGTCCATTCTTCTTCTGAGATAAAACAGCACCCAGGCCAAGGTTGCTGGCATCAGTCTGGACTTGGAAAGGCAGCGAGGGATCTGGTTGAGCTAGAATGGTTGGAGATTGAAGAGCCACTTTAAGTTGATCAACCGCTTCTTGGCATTCAGTGGTCCATTTCCAGGGCACATCCTTTTTCTTTAGATGGTTAAGGGTGGCCGCTACGTCAGCAAGGTGTGGAAAGAACTAGCCGTACCACCCTACCAATCCTAGGATCTGATGCAAACCCTTGAGGTCCACAGGCATAGGGTAGTTCTGTATAGCACTGGTCTTTTCTGGGTTTACTTCAACTCCTTTTGCTGACACTATGTGGCCCAAAAAATGAAGGTGAGTTTGAGCAAGGTGACATTTATTTACATTTAGAGTAAGAACTGCCTCTGGAAAACATTGTTCAAGTCCATCAGGTGCTGTTCTAGAGTGGGGGGAGTAAACAATAATATTATCGATATAAACAAAACAGATTTTTCCTATTAATCCCCTCAGTACACGCTCCATAAGACGCTGGAAAGTGGCCCCGGCATTTTTCAGGCCAAAAGGCATGAACTGGAACAAACCCACAGGTGTCGTAACTGCTGTTTTGTGCTTGCTGTCTTCTCCCATTCGTACCTGCCAGTATCCACTACGCATATCCAATGTGCTGACAATGGTAGCACCATGCAATGATTCCAATATATCATGTACCTGCCATGTCAGAACATGGTATAACTCATGATTGTGTTTCAAAAGGATGTCTGGATCAGTCTGCTTAGCTCTTTTTCTGCTTCATTCGCCGAGCAAAAAATGTAAAACAAACTTTCAATATTCACTTTTAGTTTGGCAAGAGGCTGTATCTGATGTCAGCCCTGTGTAGACGCTGTTTAATACTGTAGTATGCAACGTGTTTAGCAGATGTTGCAGGAGAGAAATTTGGAAAAATATTAATGTGGTTATTTTCCCATATAATCGCCTCTTTCTTTCTGAGAAGGGACATGCAGTTTTGTTTCACCTGTAGTTTGTCAAAATGGACAATAAGGCATCTCAGTTTTGAGGTATTCGATCCACATATATAGTAGGCTGCTGAGATCTCCGTGTCCGATTTAACACTAGAATTACCAAAGCCTATGAAAAAAGTCGTAACCCACCTTAAATCAGTTCACACCTCTCCATCAGTGTATTTTGTATTGTAAATCTATACTAATAAAAGGCAAAGCCCTCACTCACTCACTCACTCACTGACTCATCACTAATTCTCCAACTTCCCGTGTATGTAGAAGGCGGAAATTTGGCAGGCTCATTCCTTACAGCTTACTTACAAAAGTTGGGCAGGTTTCATTTCGAAATTCTACGCGTAATGGTCATAACTGGAACATATTTTTCTTCATATAATGTAATGGAGTTGCGCTCGATGGCCGTGGGGGGCAGAGTTTCGTGTGACATCATCACGCCTCCCACGTAATCACGTGAACTGACTGTCAACGCAGTACTTAGAAAACAAGAAAGAGCTCCAAAATGCGCTGAAGAAAACATGCATTATACAATTGAGAAGGCAGCGAAACAATAAGAAGCGAGCGAGTCAGACATAGAACCATATTCCTGAGTGCAGCTACTTCGGAAACAAAGCACGGTGTAAACCTAAAGTTTAAATTAAGTTCATAGACAGGCTGCCGCTGGCGTTTGTCATGCCCACGGCTATTGCGGGATACAAGTTTGAGAGGACGCAGGATATAAACAAGAGTTTTGATCACTTTGTAACTAAGTTAAAATTACTGGTGAAGGGCTGTGCTTATGCAAATTCCGAGACACTGTCTTTTTGGGGGGATTGACAGTTAAGGCGGGTGGGAGACTCACGTCATCATCTCCCCTCCCATTCTCCTCATTTCGCTGTGAGCTGAGCTCCACAGCTAACGCAGTCTTGCAGAACCAACTTTGTGACGCTGCCACCAAATACTCACAGAAAAATCCACAAGTTAATACACACGCTGTCTCTACAGTTTCCCCACACACTGAATCCTCCAGGCACTACTTACAAAAGGTTACATTGACAATCGTGTTACGTTATTTTTAAAATGTTTCCTTTTCTTAGCACAATCACAGCTGAGAAGCTTCGATGCATGTACTCCATAACGCATTAAAAAATAACGCATTTAATCACACTTTCCATTCCAAGCAAAGGGGAACTTCTGTCAATGCATGATTTCGTGGTACACCGATTACATTGATGCACACATCAGAGCTACAAAAATGTAACAGTCGGAAGAAAGTGCGTTTCTACGACTGATTGGAGGAAAATTTCATTTCAAAAGACTACCCGATGGAAGCCTTGATAAAAGCGTGCTTTTGTGCACGTAAATATATATATGTATATATATGTAGATGTATATGTATATATACTGTATATATGTGTGTATATGTATATTTATGTTTGTGTGTGTATATATGTGTGTATATGTGTGTGTGTGTGTGTATATATATATATAT
>JANRMT010062791.1:7205949-7239376 GCA_026402145.1 Polypterus bichir lapradei
TGAGTGTGGCTGTGATCAAGGATTCGATTATCATTATTTGTTTCAATCAGGGTCGTATTTGTACGATGTGATGTGTTCAAGTTACATTCCGTGTTTGTCAATCGTTGTAAAGATGACAGGTTTCATTCATCGATTCGTTTCTTACTGCATCAATAAACAGCTCGTCTTCATCTTTATCTGAGACCTGACACACCGCATGCACAGGTTTTTTTTTTTTTTACACTGTCTTCCTTTAGCGGGACATTGACTTTTTCCACCGTGTGCTTTGTTTCCGCAGTAGCTGCACTTATGAATATGCTTGTATGTATCAGACGCTTCATATTTTTTGCTGCCTTTTCAATTGTGTAATTCGGTTTTTGTTCAGTGCTCTTTGGAACTGTTGCTTTTTGTCTGTGCACTGCATCAGTTCACGTGAGCCGCTCGGTGTACATGCATCAAAGTTTCCCAGCTGTGCTGTTGCCATGTCGTGCTATGTCCATAGCTGTATCTAATGTTACCTAAGTCCCGGCACTTAAATTTCTTTCTCTCGCAGTTTCGCTGAGTTTGTGCCAAACACCACCCTGACCATCTCATCTTCCTCTGCATAAGCACAGTCCTTCACCCGTGAATATTTAGTGGCAGTGTTTCTATTGGATTGCCGCTGACGGACGGCCTTATATGGGCAGGCACTAAATTACAAACGCCAGCGGCAGCCTGCCTATGAACTTAATTAAAAGTTTAGGTTTACATCGTGCTTTGTTTCCGAAGTAGCAGAACTCATGAATATGGTTGTATATGTCACTCGCTCGCTTCTTATTGTTTCGCTGCCTTCTCAATTATATAATGCATGTTTTCTTCATCGCTTTTTGGGGCTCTTCCTGGTTTTCTACGTACTGCGTGATTACGTTGTAGGTGTGATGATGTCACACGAAACTCCGCCTCCACGGCTTTCAAGCTCATCTCCATTACAGTAAATGGAGAAAAACAGCTTCCAGTTATGACCATTACGCGTAGAATTTTGAAATGAAACCTGCCCAACTTTTGTAAGGAAGCTGTAAGGAATGAACCTGCCAAATTTCAGCCTTCCACCCACACGGGAAGTTGGAGAATTAGTGATGAGTCAGTCAGTGAGTGAGTGAGTCAGTGATTGAGGGCTTTGCATTTGATTAGTATAGATATACCCTCCCCAAATAGATTTTTTAAAAAAAAAAAAAACCCTTATTTAGTCGATATTAATTGGAAGGGTAACTAGATCACAGCCGGAGTTTTGCAATAGCTCACGCATTTGATCGTGCATGTGGGATGACCAGTGTGTTAGAAGAAAAGAGATCCCAGACTGGCTGCCCTGTATGTCAATCAAGTGGCAAATGCCATAGGGAGGATATACGATAGACTAACATTTAAAAAATTTGTTTTGAATTCAACGTGATCTACCGGTCGATAATGATCGACGCATTGGGCACCCCTGAACTAGAAGAAGTTAAGCAAAATTTTTCAACTCATATTGAAGAAGTGGAACAATTAACATCCGCCACCAATAGAAAAGTAACTTTGCTTGGTGGCAAATTAGCATTGTTTGAATTAAGAAATGGAATGACCAACATCAGAATCAAAGTACTTCCTAAAAACCGTGAAAGTTCAAACCCAGTGAAATTCATAGCTGAATTATTTTCCATAATAATAGGAAAAGACTTTAAATCTGACACTGAGATCTCATCCTCTTATCGCATATGTGGATCAAATGCCTCAAAGCCTAGAAGCCTGATTGTTATATTTGACAAACTATAGGATAATGAAAATTTAACAGCGGTTCTCGGACAGAAAGAGGAGACAATATTTTTATAACAGCTGTGCCTGTATTTTCCCAGATGTATTACGCTCTTTAGCTTCAAAACAAGCTGTATTCTACAGCATTAACTCTTTCGAGGCTTCATTTTTTTTTTCTGTTTCATCAAACTCCTTATTACCCACATTGTGAAAACCATAAAACTAACAAAATGGATTTTCAGTAGCACTCTCATTGTCACATTCCTCCGGCAGCCCAAAATCCTCATCTGGCAGTGCATGAATCCGAGTCATCGACAATACCCAACACACTTTGGCAGAGGATTTCTTTTGAAAAGGGCGACTGCCGGTGTTCTGACGATTTGTGCTGCCTTGTCGAAATATGCTACTGTAGCGAATATTTATGTTTAAAAGTCAAAACGTCGAAATGAACATAAAATTTTTATGGTATTACTATCAGCCAACATTTTTTTCTAGGGTTGCATAAATCGGTGGGTACAATGACATATAAGGTGAAATGTGTACTGCACATGTGCAGAACAGGTTTGGAGCACATTTCAATAGGTAGCATGGTTTGAAAGAAAACCGGCATTTGACGCCATGTTGTAATGAAAATGAATGCTGATTCATATTTATCTCGTGGTCTTTGCTGCCATCTACTGGATAAAACTATTTTATTCTTTCTAGGTGATTTTTATTAGCGGTTAGCCTTTATTCAATTCATTGTGTTGACTATTGTAGACACCTGCCTTGAAAGAGTTGAATAACGCTTACGCAAAGCTGAACTCAGATATAGCCTCTTCTTTCGAGCTAAACTAAAAGTAATAGTTGATGGCCAGTTGTGTATCTTTAGTTTTCCTGAAGAAACAGAAAAGAGCTAAAAAGACATCCTTTAAAACATGAACATGAGTCATATTTTGTCTTGGCAGTGCAAAAAAAAAAAAATCTGCTTGCAACTTTGTCTCTCTTTAATGTAGCACGTTTACAGTAATCCCTCCTCGATCGCGGGGGTTGCGTTCCAGACCCCCCCGCGATAGGTGAAAATCCGCGAAGTAGAAACCATATGTTTGTATGGTTATTTTTATATATTTTAAGCCCTTAGAAACTCTCCCACACTGTTAACATTATTAGAGCCCTCTAGATATGAAATAACACCCTTTAGTCAAAAGTTTAAACTGTGCTCCATGACAAGACAGAGATGGCAATTCTTTCTCACAATTAAAAGAATGCAAATATATCTTCTCTTCAGGAGCAGAGAATTTCAGAGAGAGAGAGAGAGAGCGCTCGCAAAGAAAAGCAAACAATCAAAAAATCAATACGTGTGCTTTTAAGTTTGACGGCATTTTTTAGAGGAGCGTCAGTATCTTCTAAGTAAACAGCCTGTGTGCAAACAGCCCCTCTGCTCAAAATCTCCTCCGTCAAGCGCAGAAAACGTCAGAGAGAGAGAGAGAGCGAGATTAAAGGCAAACAATCAAAAAATCAATACGTGTGCTTTTAAGTTTGCCGCGGCATTTTTTAGAGGAGTGTCAGTATCTTCTAAGTAAACAGCTTCTGTGCAAACAGCCCCTCTGCTCACATCTCCTCCGTCAAGCGCAGAGAACGTCAGCGAGAGAGAGAGCGCGAGATTAAAGCAAACAATCAAAAAATCAATAAGTGTGCTTTTGGAAGCACCGCGATAAAGCGGCATTTCTTAGAGGTGCCTCCGTATTCACTAGGCAAACAGCTTCTGTCCAAACAGCACCTCTGCTCACAACCCCTCCGTCAGGCGCAGAGAATGTCAGAGAGGGTGAGATAGAGGCAGAGACAAGCAAACAATCAAGCACCGCACGGCAAACATATCGTATATCATTGAGGAGTTTTATTTAATATGTAATACATGCTCTGATTGGGTAGCTTCTAAGCCATCTGCCAATAGCGTCCCTTGTATGAAATCAACTGGGCAAACAAACTGAGGAAGCATGTACCATAAATTAAAAGAGCCATTGTCCGCAGAAAGCCGCGAACCAGCGAAAAATCCGTGATATATATTTAGATATGCTTACATTTAAAATCCGCGATAGAGTGAAGCCGCGAAAGTCGAAGCGCGATATAGCGAGGGATTACTGTACTATAATTACACTCTCTTTTCTTTTTGGTCACTTTTTCAGTTACTATATTGAAATTTATTCCGTTAACACTAGAATCCCTAAAGCTTACGATTTTTTTTCGTTGTCCCTGACCTTGCAAATGTGTGCATTAGCAGAACACAGACTGCTACACCCCCATCTCTCAATCAGTCAGATGAAGGTATCGCCCTGCTGCAACTCACAGTTCAAGTCTGTGTTGAAGTGTTTATCTGGCAATACATTTATAAGGAATTATATAGGTAATAAAATATCGTAATTTGAAATACATACATTTCATGTGTGTTTTATGTCTTCATCGATCTGTGTAAATATAGAATGACAGCGGAACTGCAAGACAAGAAATGCTGAACACACAGCTAAAACAGAAAATGTTTTCATATGTTATGGTAATAACATAATTTTGAAGTAAAGTGTGGTATGCATGAAGCCCAAATATCCAAAAAACACTTTCACAAAAGGTGTAACAAAACAAGTATGCTTTTATTCAAGAATAAAACTGAAGATAAAGAAATTGCTCAATTGACCTGTTGCTGAAGCCCAACTATCAGTTGGTACAAAATCAAAAACTTTCACAGCGGTAATGCTGCACCGTCACTGATCTGTGCATATGGCACAGTGGATAAGCATTCCGTTTAGCAATGGCGAGGTAACAGGATCAATTCCCCATTTTTCTCTGTGTTTAGTGCTATGAGTAGTAAGCTGCTATTATCTATACTAATAAACGGCAAAGCCCTCACTGACTGACTGACTCATCACTAATTCTCCAACTTCCCGTGTAGGTAGAAGGCTGAAATTTGGCAGGCTCATTCCTTACAGCTTCCTTACAAAAGTTGGGCAGGTTTCATTTCGAAATTCTACGCGTAATGGTCATAACTGGAAGTTGTTTTTCTCCATTTACTGTAATGGAGTTCAGCTGGAGGGGCGGAGTTTCGTATGACATCATGACGCCTCTCACGTAATCACGCATTACGTAGAAAGCCAGGAAGAGCTACAAAACGCGCTTTAGAAAACATGCATTATATAATTAAGAAGGCAGCGAAACAATTAGAAGCGAGCGACTGACATATAAAACCATATTCAGCGGCTCACGTTAACTGACGCAGTGTGCAGACAAAAAGTAACAGTTCCAAAGAGTGCTGAACAAAAACCGAATTACACTGCTACGCTCAAATAGATAAACCACACGCAGTGGCGCGATAGCAAAGCATTCGCCTGTAGCGCCCACGTCCGAGGTTCGATTCCTGAGAGGGGATGCACTAAGTATGTACGCGCGCTTCTCGATTTATTTTAACCTCGTATCCCCTTAGTTTGAGACGTATGAAAACGCATGCGGTTAACGCAGAAAGACAGATCATCTATTCACCTATTGAAGATTCATGAATAATGGATATTTTATTCGCGATCAATGATTGTTTTGGTAAAGCCATACTCAGTGTATTCATTAGATGAACGGTAAAAAAGTAAGAGTGAGGGGACGGTAACTTACTGAAGCACACAAGCAAAACCACAATAGCACGCGGGCTCGATGTACTGACTTGCGCGATCACATTCCAAAAAATATTTCTTTTCAAGTTGTATTTAGTCCATATGAGTCAAACTCAAGGCCCACGGGCCACATCCGGCCCGGCGTGTAATTATATCCGGCCCGCGAGATCATTTTATATACTGTATTATTGTTATTAATGGCCCGGGTATATGAAGCGCTGGTAACACAATAAACTACAGATCCCATAATGCAGCGCTTCAGCTGCCTTGCCGAACACTTACCGCGTTGCTGCAAGTTATTGCGAAGCTAGCCCACACGATGCCGAAGAGAAAAGTTGATTCTGAAAACAGAGCCTTTAAAAACCGATGGGAGGCTGAGTATATGTTTACTGACATTGCCGGTAAACCCGTGTGTCTCATTTGTGGAGCTAATGTGGCTGTAATTACAGAATTTAATCTTTACAACGACTGACAAACACAGAATGTAACTTGAACACAACACATCGTACAAATACGACCCTGATTGAAACAAATAATGATAATCGAATCCTTGATCACAGCAACACTCAATAACACTCACAAAAAATTACTGTATATTGACAATCATGTTACGTTATTTCTAAAATGTTCCCTTTTCTTTTTCATAGCTTCCTTAACACACTACGTCTCCGCTGCGAATATATATATATATATATATATATATATATATATATATATATATATATATACCTCGATCTACATACTCTCAAATACTGTAGATAAGCCACACACCGTGGCGCAATTGTAGAGGCTTTGCCTCTATCGCCTACGTCCGAGGTTCGATATGCCCACGGGTAATGCGGGATACAAGTTTAATGAGAGGACGCAGGATATAAACGAGAGTTTTGATCACTTTGTAACTAAGTTAAAATTGCAGGTGAAGGGGTGTGCTTATACAAATTCCGAGAGACTGTGTTTGTGGGGGATTGACAGTTAAGGCGGGTGGGGGAGTCACGTCATCATATCCCCTCCCATTTACCTCATTTCGCTCTGAGCTGAGCTCCGCGGCTAACGCCGTCTTCCGAATCAACTTCGTCACACTGCCACCAAATACACACAGAAAAATCCACAAGTTAATACACACGCTGTCTCTAGAGTTTCTCCACACTGAATCCTCCAGGCACTACTTACAAAAGGTTACATTGATAATCGCACAGCTGAGAAGCTTCGATGCATGTGCTCCATAACGCGTTAAAAATATAAAGTCACTGTCGGAATAAATAAAGTCAATACTTAAAGTCAAAACTTTTTTCTGAATATATAAAGTCAAAACTTTAATATATAAACTTAGCGCTGGAATATATAAAGTCAAATCTTGAATATATAAAGTCAGCATCGGAATATATTGTCACGCTTGGGTCACAGATTTGCACCGAAACACAGGAGGTCGTAGAAACAAGAAGGGTTTTTATTCAAACACTGCAAACACATGAGCTTAAACGTGCTCCATGACAAGTCAGAGATGACAGTTCCGCTAGGAGCAGAGAGAGAGAGAGAGAGCGATAAAAGCAAGCAAACAATCAATTTTCAACTGACAGGCGCTGCACAAGGCTTTTAAGTTAGCGGAGTATCGCGCGAGGTTTGCATTACGCGTTATGGCGCAAGTGAGAAACTAAGGAGCAATGTGAGGGTACTCTGTGTTTCAGGGGTTGTGGTTTTCCCAGAGGCGTCTATCTTCTTGGGGTGCGATCAGCCCTCCAGCTCACACCCTCCCCCTCAGCTTTATTCACATTTCCGTGAATCAAGCGACTCTCTGTACCAGGTTCATTTAGTCTTGATAATACGTCTGCGTTGACGTGTTCAGAACCTGGTCGATGTTTTACCGTGAAACGGTAAGGTTGTAAGCCCAGAAACCATCTCATGAGGCGAGAGTTTGTATCTTTCTGTCGGTATGACCATTGAAGTGGAGCATGATCAGTTACCAAAGTGAAGTTTCATCACCACACGTAATAGCGAAGCCCTCCAGCTCACAATATAAAGTCATCGTTGGAATATACAAAGTCAGTGCTGCAATATCCATCCATTTCCCAACCCATTGAATCCGACCACAGGGTCACGGGGGTCTGCTGGAGCCAATCCCAGCCAACACTGGGTGCAAGGCAGGAACCAATCCTGGGCAGGGCAAATGCATCATTTTCAAAACATTAACCGAACAGTGTTTTTTTTTATTTATTTTTCTGAATACATTTTTGTTAACTTACTTCAGTTCAGAGTCATTTCAATCAATATATTTTGACTTTGACTTTATATAATCAGGAATGACTTCATAAATTCCGACGCTGACTTTATATATTCAGATTTTCACTTTATATATTCCAGCGCTGACTTTATATATTCTGACGCTGACTTTATATATTCAAGTTTTGAATTTATATATTCCAGCAATGACTTTATTTATTCAAGTTTTGACTTTATATATTTAGAAAAAAGTTTTCACTTTATATATACCGACGCTGACTTTATGTATTCGGGAATGACTTTATATATTCCGACAGTGACTTTATATATTCGGGAATGACTTTATATATTCAAGTTTTGACTTTATATATTCTGACGCCGACTTTATATATTCAGAAAATCAATGTATTTGCCTGTTTCGCACCCCATAGTATATGTGTGTGTGTGTGTATATATGTACACATGTATGTATGTATGTGTGTATATATATATATATATATATATATATATATATATATATATATATATGACAACAACACTCATATCAATGAGAAAACATTTACATTAACAATCATGTTACGTTATTTTTAAAATTTTTCCTTTTCTTTTTCATAACTTTTTATACACTACTTCTCCGCTGCGAAGCGCGGGTATTCTGCTAGTTATTATCATAAAACAAAAACATGCATTTGATGCGAGTCTGTAACATCCTGTGTAAATTTATGGTACTTGTAAAATATGTTACTTTTCCTCGCACACAGATATTTCATATCAACATGTCATTTGAACTATGACACTTCAGTGTCAGTGTATGAGATAGCAGCCTGCTTGCTGCTTGTGCTGATTGACACATTTGCAAAACAAAGACGCTGCTTACGAGGTGTGAGGGAATTTAAGGTGGCCCGGCATTATGAATATTTTCATAACCTTTAGGGATTCTTGTGTTAAATATATGTGTATCTGGCAAACCATTAAGCAATTCAAATACACATGTACAAAGGGTCTTATATCTGTACAGGCACATGCACATAATGAATTTACAATTTATGTACAGACTCAAAGCAAACGTATATTTTTATTATATAATAGTAATAATGACAGCAGCTCACTACTCATAATGGTAAATGCGGGGAAGACCCGGGATCAAACCAGCAAACTTTTGATTTAGAGGCAGCCATTCTTACCTCTACACCAGCCATGCAATTGATATTTGGGCTTCGATTTTTACATATTGATAGCAACTTGTAACTTGAATAATTTCTTTTTCTTCGGTTATATTCTTGAATAAAGGCACACTTATACCTTTTTATTTATTTATTTGAAAATTGGACCTCAGTCTTCACACATTATACATTTCACGTCAGCTTTTTTTTTTAGTAGTATTTTATTGTTTAGTATTTTATTGAATTTATTAAAAGCAGGCAACGCTCCATACAAGCAAATCAAATTTTACAGAAGTAACTTCAAGTCAAATCAACCCCCACCCATGAGAAAAAGAGTTAGGCCATCAGAGTAAAACTTAATAGTAGAAAAAATAAATAAATAAATAAAACAAGATTTAAAATGGAAGAGAATCCACTTCCTCAATTTAAATGCTTATTCTGAAATGTTATTAATTAGATCCTGCCAGGTTTTCAAAAAGTTTTGCACATATCCTCAAATTAGATTTTTTCCAATTTGAAATAATATATAACATAAGTTACCCACTGACTTAAAAGAGATGGGTTAGGTTTCTTTCAGCTGAGCAAGATAAGTCTATGTGCCAATAGTGAAGGCAATTACAGTTTGTTGGTCCTTCCCACTTTATGCTCATCTGGAAGTACACCAAACACAGGTGTTAATGGATTAGGAGAGATTGTGACAACAAGGCTGTCTAATAGACATTTAAAGATTTTGGTCTAAAATGATGTTAACTTGGTGCACACCCAAAAAATATGGCCCACTGATGCTGGAACTTGATTGCAAAGTTTGTAAGTTGGATTTTGCCCTGGAAACATTTTAAACAAGACAGATGTGCTCGATAGATGATCTTTAAGTTGATAATTGTATCCTTTGCATATATGGAGCTAGAGTGAATTCTGTGCATTGCTACCTTCCACTCCTTTTCTGAAATGTTGAGTGAGAGATCCTTCTCCCACTCTACTCTGGGATCTTTGAAAGTGATAGACTTTAAAATGTTTTTATATATTACAGAAATGCTGTCTGAGTCCTCAAGACTGATATATATTTTTTCCAGAATAGAAGTTAGTGGTAGGTAAGGAAAATTGGGTAGGTTTTGTTTAGCAAAGTTTCTGATTTAGAGGTAGTGAAAGAAATGTATTGCTTGAAAGTTAAATTTAGAGTGTAATTTTTTCATGGGATGCAAAGATTTTCTCTATGTACAAATCACCAAGTGATTTAATCCCAAATGTTTTCCGAACATTAAAAACTGCTTATGTTTGAGAGGGTGGAAAAAGGTGGTTGTCATGCAGAGGTGCCACAGATAAAAGCTTCTCTATCTTGAAGTACTTCCTACATTGGCTCCATATTCTGAGCAAATGAAGCACAATTGGGTTGTTAGTATATTGTCGATAACTTATATTTACTGGGGTACAAAGCAAGGAATATAAAGAAGAACTGCAGGATCTTATTTCAATTGCGGACCAAGCCTGTGTATGTTGATCTATTTGTGTCAATATCCAGGTTTTTATAGCTTTTATATTTGCACCCCAGTAATAAAATTGAAAGTTAGGTAGAGCCATGCCACCTTCTGCCTTAGGTCTTTGTAGGGTCACCCTTTGGATATGTGGATGTTTTGAATTCCAAATAAATAAGGTTATCATTGAATCTGACTTCTTAAAAAAATATTTATTGATGTATATTGGAATGATTTGAAATAGAAAAAGAAGCTTAGGAAGGGTATTTGTATTGACAGTGTTAATTCTTCTAGCTAAAGTGAGATGAAGGGTAGACCATCAGTGCAAGTGCTGCTTACGTTTTTCCATACATACAGCAAAATTTTGTTGATAAAGAGCTTTATGTTTGTTGATGATTTTTACCCCTAGGTAATTAAACTGATCTGAAGTGATAAAAGGGAAGTTGTCCAATCTAATATTGTGTGCAGGAGAGTTCACTGGAAAGAGTACACTTTTATTCAAGTTAATTCTGAGACTGGAAATCTTTTGAAAGTCTTTTAGTGCTGTTATAGTACCATGTCATCTGTATATAGTGAATTTTCTCTTCAAGTCCTTCTCTAATAATCACATTTATCTCATAAGCATTTTGACAGTGAACTGCCAGTGGATCAAACAGTGGTGATTGCAAACAGCAGTGGTGACAAAGGGCATACTTGTCTAGTACCAGGTTCTAGTCTGAATTTGTCTGAAATAATGTTGTTAATACAAACTGAAGCTTCTGGACTGGTATGCAGTAGTTTTGTTCCATGCACATATTTTCGAGCCAAACCCAAATTTCTCCAATGTAGTGTAAAGGTAGTTACATTCGACCATATCAAATGCTTTTTCTACATCCAACGATAATATCATCTCCAGGGTGTTATCACCCACAAAGTCTATATTACATTAAACACGCGTCAAAGATTGGAAGCTAAGTGTCTGCCTTTAATAAATCCAGTTTGGTATTGTGATATTACCGAAGGAAACACTTTCTCAATTCTTCTAGCTAGGACTTTGGAGGGTATCTTAACATCATTATTCAAAAGTGAGATTAGTCTGTATGATGCACATTGTGGTAAGTCCTTGTTTTGCATAGGAAAGATGGCAGTTTAATGCTTGGCGAAAAATTTGAGTTAAAATTTTATTGTCTCTAACTTCTGTAAATGTTGCTAATACATGGAAAGCTAACTTAATTGAGAATTTTTTATAAAGTCCGGCAGGGTAGCCAACAGGGCTTACTGTTTTCCCACTCTGAAGTGAGTTTATAGCATCTAGTAATTCTGATAGTGCCAGAGCTTTATCCAGTTCCTCTTGTCTTAGTCTCAGTTACCCTATACTCCATCTTGAATTCATCTTCACCGGTTGCGTTGGTTTCTAGAATGATGGTCTTGACTGTAGCATCGCTGTTGGTGTGGATGGGGATGCAATCTAACTTGTGACCAAAACCCCATAGCATTTGAATTCCTTGACCTGGGGCAGCTGCTCACCCCTAACTGAATGTTGAAAAGCTCTCTTTTCTAGTAGATTGCTTTCAGTATGTCTGGTCATAGCTTATCCCTCCTGCAGCCTTATAATTATGGAGGTTTTTCTTTACCTTGTTGAATTTAGCTGCAAAGATGAATCCACTGGCAACCAATTACTTTGAGACTACCTACTCCTTAGAGGGTATATCCACTGAGTTTAGGATATACCAGTGAAATATTCTTTCAGCCTCTCATCAGTGTTCCCAGTTGATGATATTTTCCTACCCTTGTTAGGAAAACTTTGTTTAACACTAGAATCCCTAAAGTCTACCAAAAACGTATAATCCTGGGCCACCTTAAATTCCTTTGCACCTCTCCATTAGCGTCTCTTGTTTTGCGAATGTGTTGAGCGGCACTGGCAGCAGAAACCCTGCTATCCCACCCCCCACCAGCGCAGCTTGTCGTACAAAAAGTTCTCCCAGCTCAAGTCTGTTTTTCTGGGTGTGAGGTGCCTTGAATTGTACAGGGTAAATAATATATCGTTATTTGGAAAACACACATTTCATGTGCTTTCCATGTCTACAACAAAATATGTAAATGTAGGATGGCAAGAAATGTTGAATACATAACTAGAAGAGACACATTTTTCATATTCTACTAAAAATTGGCCAGATACTGACATGAAGTGTAGAATGTGTGAAGACTGAAGTCCAAATATCAAATAAACACAATATTTTGCTTTTTTTTTTTTGCCTTTTTATTCTACGTATGTAACAACATTTCTCTGTTCTTGTGTGTGATGTTTGCTTTGAAATTTGACAAAACCTTTTTAAAACAAATCTTTTTTTGGAATGAGAGTTTTTTTTTGGTATGTGTTTGGCTCATGCTTGATCCTGCCTTACTCATCAGCAGCTACAGTGTGGGTCCAAAATTTAGTTATATAGTTCAAAAACAAGAATTGACTTTAATAAAACAGGTATTAATTAGGAGTTTTACAATGTTAAAGCAGTTTTCTCATACATTTCCTTGCAGCTGTACAGTAACTTTAAAAATACTCATCCAGCTTAAGAAATTTGTCCAGATTTTGTTGAAGGACCAGTATACCTTTAATTTCTAATCTTGTAACATTTCAAATAGCATGGCTTAGTGTGATTCCAGTTGTTTTTCTATTTTATTTTTATTATTTTTCACTTTATTTTTACTGTTCTATGTTAGAGTGATTAGCATTTCAGTTTCTTTAGGTATAAATTCTTGTTATACAGTATGTTAATAATATACGAAATTCATGACTAGTGTTTACCGGATTTTTCTTTAATAAGAAATAAGAAACGTATATATGCCTGTGGTGTCTTCCTGTCACTTTTGTTAGAGTAAAAGAGTAAAATGTTTTAAAAGTGTATGGCTTTCACTGCTAAAGAGGCAAAGATTACAAAACATAATTTAGTAAAAATTGTAAATGTAGGTCAATTAAGAGGATATTGTCAAATATACAGAGGTAAAGCATGCAAATAAAAATTTGTCCATGTGTACATTGTATATAAGAGGAAGATATGATTAAAAAAAAGTATTATAAAATGTGTAAAAAGTTCAAAATAAGTTTCATGTGTGCTTTTGCTTTTATAACAAGAGATGGCACCCTTTTGGTGTAACTCCATAACTAGGATAATGTCAAAAGACTACATATCTAAGAAATCTGTGTGTTTTATTATAGACCAAAACAGATAACTTAGGAATAGGTTGAACAAACAAAATGTGCAAAAATATTAACTAAACATGAGAACCTATCGCCATTATATGCCATCCCTAAAGGGCTTGAAAGCTAGCATACATCTCTAGTACTGAGCACTACCTTCTTATCTCCTGCCTTTTACTTCTGCTTGTGAGTCATTTCCAAATTCTATGCTGAAGGCTGACTCAAACTCTTTTAACAGCTGTGTGTCAAATCCTGGAATTCCTTCTTCAGCCAGGAGTAGACCTTTGTAAAGGTGCTGGTTTCCCTACACATTTTACTTGAAACTAATTCTTAAAGGTCAAGGTCCCTCAAACATTTTTGAAGCTGCCTTAAAGGGAACCTTTACTGGTGCTCTCAGGCTGTAGTGCTTACTGGCTGCCAGTTCTTCTTGATCTCACTGTGACGATGCGGGTTCCCTCCATGCTCCCATTTGCCTTTTGGGAGCTCATGAACCCGACACCGTCGGTAATGTCACCGATGAGCTTGGCAGTGAGGCACAAACAATGAAGCAAGGGGATGGTGCAAAAAGTGCAAAGTGCTTTTATTTAAAATCAACAAACAAAATAAAGTGTTCAAAATAAAGTGCAGTGCTTCAAATCTTCCATAAATAAATCCATAAAATGAGTGATGAGTGGAGGTTAACTTAACGCGCACACGTACCGGTCCCGGGACATGACGGCGATTTGACGACGTCACAGCCATGTGTGCATGCCCCTCTGCCATGCATCTCGAGATACTACCCATCAAATGAAACTTCAAAGTCTCGTCTTTCCGATGATATCAACCATTTTCACACACAACAACCACAGCACTGACACTAAAGCCTTTTTTACAGAGAAGTACATATTTTTAAGAGTTGACTTTCCCTACCTTTGAAGCCTCTCTGCAAGTCAAACATCAATATTTCCGAGCAGTATTGGTCTCATTCTGTCCGTAAGGATCCAGCGAATATAATTCAGTAAAACGATTAGGTCCAAAACACACGATATATCCTCAAAGGGACAAAAACTCCAGAAAACGTTTCATAACTTGAGACTAGCTACGTCATTTTTTTTCACTTTTATTGATCATATCAGGCGTAATTTGTTTCTGTCGGCGATAACCATGCTACAGCTGTTTACACGGAAGTGTTAGCTTCTGATTGACACCTGAGTTGGCCACTTACGACGGGTCTGGGGTTGACTGGCACCTCGTATAGCCAACGAGTGTCACAGACAGCTGAACGATGACGTACAACTCCAAACCCTGGTAGAATCTACCAGTTTGATTGGACACTGTGAGTGACACTCAAAACATACAGCCAATGAGCAGCTGAGCACGTCGATATGTAACTTGCCATACTAACTTGTAAACAAAACGATCAGAGCTGCGCGAAGCTGGCATTTGTGCCAGTCTGCAGACTTGGTGCGTGGTTGTTTATTGTGATTTCACCAAGTTTTTTTGCATTTTAAATATGGATAAAAGTACAGATAAACGTGAATACACTCTCGATTAGTATTAGAAGCATGTACGCGGCGTGAAAGTAATCAATCGGCCCAGGAGACGTCTAATGGCAGAGAGCGACATGTGACACGCCCTTGTGCTTTCTGCCTGCTAGGGATTGATGCAATCAGTGGAACGTGGAAAAACTCTGAGCTGTGTTGTTAACAGTTTGTAAAAGAAATGTATATAGTTTGTGTGCATTTTATAAAAAAAAAAAAGTAAAAAATAAAATATATATATATATTTTTGGCCCATAAGACTTGTGTTGGCTATTTTTATATTGAAATGTGTATTTTTTATTGTTTTTATTATTTTTATAACTAATAGAGTGACACTGTGTGTAGATATAGATTCCTTTAGGTGTAAGCTTTCAGTAGAGCCCTCATTGATATATGTGGGTTGAAGCATTCAAAAGTTATTACACTTTTTCCATACTTCCAAAATGTGGATAATTGTCCCTCTAAAAAGCACCTGGACATGCCCACATAAAAACTGGTGTAAAAATGTCATTTTTACAGGTATTCTTTTCAAATTTGAAATGTGAGTAGTCAAAAAGTTATTCTGTTGGTACATAGTGTGTTTCTGTCCCCACCTACCTACTGCAGCTATAGAGGCCTTTATTTTCACAAAAAAACTTAGGCGAGAGCAAAAAAATTCATTTTTTTGTGAGTTCTAATGTGCATAACTTTTGATCAGTCACACCTACAGTGATTCTGACTACTAAGGGTGAAACTAGAGAATGTTACCTTTACAAAGAGACCAAACATGTGTTTATACTCCAGATAGTTCAATAACAGCAATGATTCTAATTTGGAGAGGTCGAATTACAAGCGAATTAGGAAAAATGACCCCGCTTGATAAGGGGTTAAACTTTTAAAAACAACGAGGTTAAAACAACGGCTGGAAGCTGTCCTTTTAAAAATCCGGTGCATCCTTCTTCTACTACTGGCGGCTCCCCTGCTTCTCCCAAATGGGCCCCATAACAGGGGAGTCACCCTAGCTGCAGCTGACCTGCTCTGCGTGCTGGTCTGGAGGCTTCCCGATCCCTGGCTTCAACTCGGCACTCTCCAGACCGAGACTTGGGTTCCCCAAACGGCCAGGACACTCGCGCTGGGTAATCCAACATCCCAAGCCTCCCGACTCCTGCTGTCTTCTGCGGCAAGCCATCCTTCTTCCAGTCACTCCCGCTCCTCACAATGCTCAGTGGGAGCGACCACTACGAACTGCCCTAGGTGTCGGCCAAACACCCTGCTAGGGCTCACTGTCCAGCTGCCTGTGAGCCTGCACTCGCTCACTTGCCCATACTGGCTCTCTCCTTCCTGCCACCATCTGCACTCCTAACCTCTGTCCGTTTTCTTCTCTCACCTTTTCTTCACTCCCCTGCTAGCTGCCTCACACTTCTATTTAATAGGACGGTGTGGATCAGATGTGGCAATTAGCAGCTCCTGGGAACAATTACGGATGCGGATGACTCCTCTCCTGTGCACTTAAGCAATGTTTGCTTTCATCACAAATTCACCCAGGAACCGCTTCCGACCAGAAATACCACGCCCCCTCTCTAAGCCAGGAGTGAGGCAATTATTTATTTAAAAAGTGGCCTTTTTGACGTAAGCTGTGGACCCGCTACAACACACTCACCCTTTAAAGAGGCAACATGGTCCCAACTTGGAACCATGCATTGCTTGATCATGTTTGAGTATCTTTTCCACTCTACATAGCCCCACTCAGCAACTACTGCTCACTGCCTTCTGGTGATACCCTTTCTCCAGCAGTGGCATGTGAACTTTAAATCCCCCTTGTCAGTGTTTCTTCTCTCTAATATATACTTACTTAGTGTAGACCATGGAAACAATTAACACTTTTGTAGCCCAAAAGAAGCAGACTAATGTTCAACCAAAGAATTGCACCTCGTTTACAACCAGTAAACAATTCAGGTCCTCATTATGATCTCCTTTGATTAATTTCTTGGTGTTCTGGTGGTTTTTTTTTTTTTTTTATATTGTCTTTGCACTACTTTTGATTGAATTTTACAGTTATAAAATGTGAAAGAATAATGGTGCTTGACATGACATTATAACAACATCTGAGTGAGTTTTTTTTTTTTTTTTTTTTTTTTTTTTTTTTTTTTAAGGTTGCTCTTCTTGACTTTGGAGCTACAAGAGGATTTGATTTGACGTTTACAGATGCCTATATAGAGGTGAGGAACATTTTGAATTTGCAATTAAGAAATTTTTGTATGTTCCTGTTAATGTGAAAGATAATAACAAATAACTGTTGACATCTTGAAGGATGAGGGAAATTTGGCAATACTTTGCTTAACAGTGCTTAGGATTTGAATGAGTGAGCAGCAATATGTACTCAAAAGCACAATGTGGCATCCATTATTTTCCAACATATTAAATCAGTGCAGTACAATATTAACATTTATTTACATAGCACATTTTCATACAAGCAATGTAGATCAAAGTGCTTTACAAGATGACAAAAATAAAATTATATGAAAGGAAAACAAATAAGGCAATAATTTTAAAAAGTAACCAACCATAAAAAAGGTTAGATGGCTGAGAGGACAGAAAAAAAAAACTCCAGTTAGGCTGGAGAAAAAAAAAAAACAAAATCTGCAGGGGTTCCATAGGCAAAAATACCACCCAGCCCCCACTGGGCATTCCACTAACATAAATTTGATCAAATTAGTCCTCTTAGTATTCTGGTTTCACATGATGATATTTGATGATACTGGTTTTGTGGACAGCTGGGACCACCCGCCTTCAATCCATCAACACAGGGGGCTGCCTGGTTCCGTGATCAGGTGGTGGTGGTACAGATCGCCACCACAGAAGAACCAGGAAAGACAGCAGAGAATAGTACAGCTTAGTATAGATTGCGGAGCCCTGAAGAGTATGATAATTATATGCCCACATAGTCTATCAGGAATGTAATTAAAATGTAGCTGCAATAAAGCCATATGAAAATAATGGGTTTGAAGCAGGTTTTTTTTTTTTTTTTTTTTTTTTTTTTTTTTAATGCTCCACAGTATTAGCCTGGCAAATTTCTGTTGGCAAAGTATTCCAGATTATAGGTGCATAACAACCTGGAGTGTAGGATGCATTCCAAAATACACTACAGAGCAAAATTATTTAGGGCTTTGTATACCGTAATATTTTAAAGTCAATTCTGAATGACATAGGTAACCAATGTAACAAACGTAAAACTGGTGAGATGTGCTCAAATTTTCTTGTCCTAGCTAAGATTCTGGATGCAGCATTCTGTACCAATTGTTATGAGTGCATTACAGTAATCTAGTCAGCTGAAAACAAAAGCATGCACTAATTTTTCAGAGTTTGTAAAGTTATAAGAGGTCTAACTTTTGCTATATGCCTTAAGTGGAAAAATGCAAACCTAGTAATCTGGTTAATATGCAATTTAAAGTTTAGATCAGAATTAACGAATACCCCTAAATTCTTTACCTCCACCTTAATTTTTAAGCCTATATTCATGTTTGCCAATCATTATGATTAGGGTCATCAGACGCTATCAATAAATACAGCAATTTGACAAATGCATAGCTGTGGTAACCCACCTTGTGTTTTGAGATAACCTGACCTAATGAAAGCATGTAGATTGAAAAAGAAGCAGACCCAGAATAGATCCTTGTGGTACTTTATATATAGTACAATAGCATAGGTCTACAACATACTATCATCACAACTCACATAAGAAATTTCTACCTGTTAAGTTAAACTGAAACCAATTTAAGACGCTGCCACAGAGGCCCAACCATTGTCTAAGGCAATTTATAACAAAACTATAGTCTGTGGTGTCGAATGCTGCACTCGTATCTAAGATAACAAGAGCAGATACACAGCCTTTGTCCTCATTAACCTGAAAATCATTTACTGCTTTAACCAGTGCAGTTTCTGTAATGTGATTTGTTCTAAAACTTGACTAAAATTTATCAAGATAGAATGTTTTATCAAGTAATCACTTAGGTGTTTTCTGCCTTTTCTAGAATTTTACTTAAGAAAGGTTGGTTAGAAATACTGTAGATCTAAAATTTTCAAAAAACAGGATTTGAGATCATTTTTCTTGAGCAGGGTTTAACAAATGAAGTCTTAAGACTGTCAGGGAAGACCTCTGTATCTAATGATGAGTTTAACATGTCAAGTACAGTATCAATAAGCACATCAGAGACTTCTTTGAAAAAGCTTGTTGGCACTGGATAAAGGGCACAGGTGAAGGGTTTAAGAAATTATTCAATGTAGTTCTGGTATATCTATTACAGTGAAAGAGTTTAACTCACTTAAAATGGAATGCTGGGATTCAATCGGATTAACTTTGGGGGCATGTACTATATTATTTCTAATACAATTTATTTTGTGTTTAAAAACATATCAAAAGCCTAACAAGTTTCACTAGTAGTTTGTAGGAGGCATTCTATTGAGTGAGCTGCGTTTAGAACTTGATCAACAGTTGAGAATAAAACTCTTGGACACCAGCATTATCATTTATAATTTTAGAGAAATAGGAGTGCCTCTCAAGGTGGACTTATGTTGTTATATTCAGTTATTTTTGCCTTCAGTATTTCATATTGGATTATCAGTTTAGTTTTTCTCCATTAACACTCAGCTCTCTGGCATGTTCTCTTCAAATCAGACTCTTAGTGTCTTCCAAGGTAGGGGAAAGATAGTGGAAGATACTACTACACTCATGGCAACATGCACTCTAGCCATTAGTCAAGGTAGAAGTAGTGATACACAGGTGACAACCTGTAGGCAAAAAGTCTTTGCAACACACAGTCTTCATAGAATCAAATGATGGATTAAGATGAGCAGTTATCACAAAACCCCCGAGAACTATCAGTTAAAAAGAAAACAAGAAAAATGATTTTAGCAATTGCTACAGATTCAGATTTTCAGTTCCATAATTTAAAATGTGTCATTTATTACAAACATTTTTTTATATCATAAACAAGTCATGTACTTGTAACTGTAAGAATAAGTTGAATTTGATGGGGTTATTGACTGGTTTTTCCACGAGCTTGACATGACACAGTAACATTTTTCCAAGAACATGTGAGCATACATGCAGTAGCCTCAACTAAATATGGCAAATGGTAGTTTAAAAAATAATACAAATGTCATTAATTTTTCTCATTGATTTATTATGTTTAATTTTGTAATTAAAAATATCAGAAGGGATGATAGATACAGTAACAATAGAAATGAAGTAGCAAGAAAACAACCTGCTGTTTTACCATGAAAAACTGAACACAGTATTTAAATAGAATTTTTAAATTAAGTTTTTATTCAGGCTGTGATTTTAGGGCCAAAATCCAACTTTTGCAAGTAACCGAATTAAATCCAAGATGCCTTTTAAGTAGTTAAATATTTATTGTGGAGCAAAGATCAAACTGATACTGGATTGCACACTGTTTCTTGTTTGTATGAGGGGCTTCCATTTCTAACATTCTACTCTTTGTTGTCACTTCTTAATGAATGGTGTAAGATATTTTCTGATATACTCTGATATATTTAAAGCGACTCCACAGATGTTTTCATTTAGTGGCTATTGCAGAATTAGTGTGAATTTAGAAATCTATCAAGCATGCATATTTAACAAAGCTGTTGTGTAAGAGTAGACACAGTTCAAAACTGTAAAAGCCTAGTTTAAATAATTGGTTTTCTATTGCCAGTTGCATAGTATGTAGAGAGTATATCTGAAGATGATTAGTACTATATAAACATATAATTAAAAGCAAATTACTGCAAATAAAGTGAATCAGTTTATATATAATTATGAAATATTGTTGTTGGGTGAATGGTAATGCCGTCAGACTGGGTGACACCAATCATGTATGTGTGTCACTCACATACCTCTTAAAAGTCTTACATTACTAGAGAAGCCTTAACAATGTTGAATGTGTTTCAGTGTTAGTAAAGGACTCCTCCTCAGTTTTCTTAAATTACCTTCCATTATAGGTCTGAGTGCATATGTTGTGTAGAGAAAGAAAAAAAATATTAACATAAATTGTTCATCAAGATTGGAACATGATTTGTGTGGAATTTTTTAAGTATAAAATAAATCCATTTAAATAAAAAATGTTTTTTAAGGCATGTAAATAGTTGTGTAGATGTACGGTTTATGGTATCATTCTGTTCTTTTCAAAGATAATAAAAGCAGCAGCAGATGGCAGCAGGGAAAATGTTCTAAAGAAGTCAGTTGATATGAAGTTTCTCACTGGTTATGAATCAAAGGTAAGGGTAAAGCTACAATAATTTAAGTTTGTCCATTTACAAAATGAAAAGGGGGAGCTTGTATCCTTTTACAATAAACTTATAAACAGTTATAAACAACTTACTGTCACTAAAATATCCCCAACTCCCATGGTTTTAATTTATAGAGGTTTGTTTAGTTTTATGTTCATATAGCCCAGTTCACAAGTTGTTGTATGTTTGTCACAAGAGAAAAGAATATGAAGTGCTAGTTTGTGTAAAACTCAGTGAACAAACTCATGTCCTGCTACCTGGTAAGATGTCACAATTTAAAAATGTATATTGCACTATTTAAATTTTACTTAAGTTTTATTTAAACTATTTGCAATATTGTATGAATTTGCAAATGATACACTACAGAGTACATAATAGTGTACTGCATTGACTTTTAGTTACCTTGTAACAGAATAGTACTATTTGCTACTAAAACTGCAAGGAAGCTGGAAAAAAAAAAACAATGTGATAGAATAATATTGGGACCATTAAAGGTTGAGACAGACGGTGTTGTGAGCAGGTAAAGTATTAGATTATGTTGTATTGTTTTTGTCATGTTACAGAAACAAAAATGCAACTGTACCTCCACAATGAGTCTGGATCCAGCAATATAATCACAGTAGGCTTTTCTTGGAATAAATTGCAGTCATTACATTTTTTTTTAAGAAAAGTAAAAAAGTGAACTTTTTCTTATTATGCAATCCACTGTACTGGTCCTTATGTGCTCCTGTGAATAAGACAAGCTCATCTACATAAGATTTAGACAAGATTTAGTGACTTGAATCTTGATGTGTGTTAGAGAAGCATAGTTTTAAGCCAGAGGAACATTACACACAATATAGTCAGACAGGATGTCAAACTTAATGCCTACTGTTGCTGGATCTTGTTGACTTCAGGATGTCCAGATTACACCACTTGGAATTATAGGGGACTACAAGTTGCATTATGCCAAATAGACTTTTCATAAATTTTTCACATTTCTGAAATATTGGGACCTTGACACATTCTAAAAGCCAATAACGTACTGACTGGCAGCGCTGGTACCTGTATGAAGCCTTTCCAGGAGTGGTGAACTGAGACACATCTCAGATCTTTTATTTTCCTTTTTCAGTTATGCTGTGGTAGAACAGATTTGAGAGAAAAAAGACACATAAGCCTCTCTTCTATTTCTGCATTCTATCTTTCCTTAGGACCATGTTGTACGCATTGTACTTCTGAGTGAGTGCTCATTGATTTCAGCACTTTCATGCACATAAGCCAAGCCACTATGACTTAAGGTAAAATACATTGTGCAAAATTTTGTTGGGATGAATGACCGACTGGTCTGAATCACCACAGATGCCGTATTACATAGGTGGTGGTCAAGTGAGAACACTGTGACTGCCCTTAACTCACCACAATTATGTAAATAAAGTCTGCAACTAAATATTACACAGAAAAAGCATGTAGTTTGACGAGGACTTTAAAGGATATTGGGCTCTTTCAAAAAAGATGAAATATGTACTGCCTGGGAGGGTTGCATTTTATTTGGAGAGACCATGTATTGAGAAACAAAAGACACAGAATAGTAGAGAACTGTTTAAACCAGATGGTATTAATGTCTGGGAACATGGGGAAGACCAGTTTTAAGTAATAATGTGTGTGTAAGTGTATATTTGATTATATGTATATGCTATATACTGTATGTATAGGTATATACAAGAGAAAAGCAAAAATGGTCTTGAAATGCTTGTTTTAGAAGTAGCAAAACTGATACTGTATACAGTATGTAATAATGTTTCACTAGCAAAGAATCATATTTTTATTTAAGAATACAATAACTTAGTTATTAAAGTAAACTGAAGTTCTAGAATGCAATTCAAATTAAGGCCACAGTGTTGCAAATGATATATACAGTGGAACCTCGGTTCATGATCATAATTCGTTCCAAAAACTCTGGTCGTAAAACCGATTTGGTCGTGAACCGAAGTAATTTCCCCCATAGGATTGTATGTAAATACAATTAATCCATTCCAGACCGTACGAACTGTATGTAAATATATTTTTTTAAAGATTTTTAAGCACAAATATAGTTAATCATACCATAGAATGCACAGTGTAATGGTAAACTAAATGTAAAAACATTGAATAACACTGAGAAAACCTTGAACAACAGAGAAAACTAACTCTGCAAGAGTTTGCGCTACGACGCGCTCGCTAAAAATACTTTTTTTTTTAATGAGTTTTAAGCACAGGGGAAAAAATGAACATTTGAAAAATCCGTAATTTAATAAACCACCAAGAAAAGTAACATTGCAACAATGCATGCTACGAACCGATCGCTGTAAACAGAAGTGAAGTAGAGGTTAAAATCCAATAGAAAAAAGTCTTCATTAAATACAACGAGGTTAAAACAATGCTCAGATCTGTTTCTTTAAAAACAAGCCTGGTGCATTCTTTAACTGCCTTCTCGGCCTTATGCGTCCAGCCTTCTCTCTCTCGTGTGTGTGTCTCTCTCGCGCATCTGTTTGTGTGTGTCTGTCTCTCTCTCGTGCGTGCGTGTGTGTGTGTCTGTCTCTCTCACGTCTGTCTGTGTGTGTGTCTCTCTCTCTTGCACGCGTCTGTGTGTGTGTGTCTCACGCGTGCGTCTGTGTGTGTGTGTCTCTCTCGCGCACGTGTGTGTGTGTCTGTGTCTGTGTGTCTCTCTCGCGTGCGTGCGTCTCTGTGTATGCATCTCTGTGTGTGTGTCTCTCTCTCTCTCTCTCTCTCTCCACAGGGAATGCGCTGGGAGAGACTGAACACGTGCGGAAATCATCGGTGCGCACAAACCGTAAGGGAAACTTGCTTGTTCGTATACTGAGTCTGTGGTCGTGAACAGATGCAAAAGTTTGGCGAACTTTTTGGTCGTAAACCGATTTGTTCATGTTTCGAGACGTTCGTGAACCGAGGTTCCACTGTAATGTAAATAAAAATAGATTTTTTTTTTATAATAGGGTTGAATGGGAAATAAATATCATATGTACAATTGGAGATGAATTATATGTTATCCCTTAAATATTTTTCCATAAACAGAAGTTAGTTTACATAGCATGCTGTTTGTTGATGGTCAAAACCAAGTTATTCATAGATTGCATAGTGGACCTGTGAGGCCATATCTACAAAGCTATGTGAACTAGAGAAAGTCCAGGGGAAGACTGCACTTTTAAACTGTAAAGGAGATGAGTATTAGCTGCTAGCATCTCTTTCAAGGCCGATATCAACATGAAGTTGTATGAGGCTGAAAATGTTCATGAACATTGACAAAAGTCATCTGTATTGGATTGTTTGCTTTTATCTGCTAAATGCCAGAAAAGACCACAAAAAAGAAAAAAAGAAAACAAGGCTCATGTATTTTAGGCATTCATTCTTCCTACACCATTCCAACTGGATGTCATTTTCAAAAACCTAAGAAAATACTGTAAATACAAATCAGACTATGTACAAGTTTCTATCACAAGGAAGTAATAACAGTGTCACAAGTGCAACAATTATTATAAACAGTGCGACTTGCCAATGGATGAAGTTGGTTGCCTTGAATATATTTGAAGTGGCCTGAGCTGCCTCGTTAGCTTGCATATTGTAATTTTTTTAGTTAGCCAGTAAACTGTGCCATTTTTCTTGACTTCTCGCTATATCCATTATGGGTAACATTGTACAACACCCTAGTTTCCTTGAATAGAATTACTCTGTTCAAAATTATTATGTATCGAGTGTTTACATTTTCTCAGATATCACTGCACAACAAAGTTTTTGCTTCTTGAACACTGTTGGGTGTTTCTTATAGATTTTTGGGTGCTGATCACGAATATCACATCAAAATTTACCCATCACGTACCGCTTCAGTTTTGTCATGATTTGTTTCTTATATTTGTATCTAAACATTTTTGCTCCCGTAAGTGACTTATCAACAACGGTTTGTACAGGCTGGGCATGTCCAGGCATGGAATCAGACCATGTTGCAAGGTGTTCTGTGGAAGTTGACATCCTGGGCATGCCTGGGCAGGTCTGAATGAGCTTAACGCTGTCTCAGCATGCTATAAAGGTGACTTGCATACACTGCTCCTGCTCATTTGGTTTATATAGATAGTCAGTGTGTATGTATATTACCAGTATAGTAAAGTATAGTATCTGTAGCAATATAACAGTAAGTAAGCTTGATGCTATAGACGTTTTGGTGTCGGGTGATATGTCTCATCAATGTCGTAACAGCCGCGATACATTCTGCTATATCTGTGGTGAATATACACTTGCACCTCAGAGACAATGGATGACTGCTCTTGTGAAGAAAGCTTATCATCTGTGTTTCGGCTGTAAAATTGGTCAACAAGACAAGGAATGGGCACTTCACATTTGCTGTGCGACATGTGCTAACAGTCTGAGAGCCTGGCTCAGAGGCACTAGAAAGATGATGCTGTTTGGTGTTCCGATGATATGGTGAGAACAGAAAGACCATGTGACGAACTTTTACTTCTGTTTGACTAATGTGTCTGGTTTCTCTGCCAAAAACAAGAAGTCAATTGAATATCCTAATCTGCCTTCAGCACTGAGACCCGTGCCACATGACAATAGTCTTCCAATTCCGAAACCACCAGAGGATTGGACCTTAGACGAACCAGATGGAGAAACTGCAATGCAGGGTACTAACAGTGATATTGACCCGGATTTTGAACCATGCTCATCAGGCGATCCACATCTGATAACACAGTCCGAATTGAATGATTTGGCGATTTGGAAAGAGCTATGGGTCTGTCAAAAGCAAAAGCTGAGCTGCTGGGTTTGAGACTGCAGGTACGAAAATTTCTGTGTTTTCGAGGCCGATATCACGATATAACCAAATTTTTTGCACAAGTCGACAGTCTTTGTTTCTGTTGTGACACTGAAGGATTGTTCTTGGCCTTGGGTTGTGATCACAACCCGGAAGAGTGGCGTCTCTTCAGTGATTTGTCAATGTTAAGCCTGAAAGCTGTTCTTCTACACGATGGCATCGTTTATCCTTCAGTACCTGTTGGCTATGCAGTACTCTTGAAAGAAACATATGAGAATATGGAACTGTTGCTGAAGCACATCCAGTATAGCAGGTACAACTGTAATATCTATGGAGATCTTAAAGTCGTTGCTGTGTTACTAGGTCTGTAGCTTGGCTATGCAAAGTACTGTTGTTTCATCTATGGATGGGACAGCCGTGCCAAAGAGTCGCACTATTCTAGACAGAACATGCCACTTTGTAAAAAGTTAGTTCCAGGACAGAAAAATGTGGCACATGAATCACTTGTTGACCCAGCAAAGATATTTTTGCCTCCTCTTCACATAAAACTGGGACTCATGAAGAATTTTGTGAAAGCACTGAACAAGGAAGGTGAAGGTTTTCGTTATTTAAGAAAGATTTTCCCAAGAATAACTGACTTTTGCTGACTCCAGATCAGACATGTTATGAGTGACAAGCGGTTTAAAGATCTGTTAGTTGGGATGGAAAAAATTGCCTGGAAAACCTTCAAAGACGTTGTTGACAATTTTCTGGGCAATTACAGAGCCCCAAACTACATTCAGCTGGTAGACAAACTTCTCAAAGCATACAAGACAATGAAGTGCAACATGTCACTCAAGATTAGTTTCCTCCACTCACACTTGGACTCCTTCCCCGCAAATCTCAGTGCTGTCAGTGACAAACACAGTGAAAGGTTTCACAAGGACATTGCTACGATAGAGAAACGATACCAGGGCAACTGGAATCCATCAGCACTTGCTGACTACTGTTGGACACTGCAACGTGATTCACCAGACATTGAATACAAAAGAAGATCAGGAGCAAAGCACTTTTAATTCTGTTGAATTTAATAGCTTATGCGAAACATAAACGTGACTAAATATGTTATTGTCAGTAAACATATAAATGTCTATTTCTCAGAGTTCCTACGTGATGCAGTAAAAGCAAAACTATATTTGTGCATATCCAGTAGGTCCCTGCCACAATCAGCAACTTTTCACTTCAAAACTTTTCAGGAAGTAAGACTTTAAAAAAAAAAAAATTGTTGTGCAGTGTATTTATTTAGTTGTATGTTTTGCACAAATTGAATAGTAATAAACAATATTTTTTTTAAAAAAAGCAAGTTTTTCTGAAAAAGTTTTCCTTCAATGAGTTAGTTATTTGAAAAGGAAAAATGAGTAAGTTGAGTTATGCATAAAGGTATTCAGTACAAATGTTACAAAATAAAAGTTTTCTCAAATAAATATTTTTTTTTGTTCATACTGATCTTTGTCACCTGAGTTTTTGACAACATCTGCGTCTTGCCTGATTTGCTGAGAAGTGTTGAGATTTCTATTTAAGTCTTAACTATGAAGTATTTTTGACTTTTATGTACATTGTAACATTACGTTTAATAAAACCTAAGGCTGAACTCCTTTAACTAAGCAAACCATATGTCAGCCGTGACAGAGCATAATTCTTTTTTTTTTTTTTTTTTTTCTCTCTTTTCTCGAACAGGCTATGGTGAATGCCCATGTAGATGCTATCATGATCCTTGGAGAAGCTTTTGCTTCCGAAGAACCATTTAGTTTTGACTCTCAGACCACCACTCAGCGTATTCATAGTCTTATTCCAGTAATGTTAAAGGAAAGGTTGTTGCCTCCCCCAGAAGAGACCTACTCATTGCACCGTAAAATGGGCGGCTCTTTTCTTATTTGTTCACGGCTCAAAGCCAAAATCAAGTGCAAGTACATGTTTGAGGAGGCTTATGAAAAGTACTGGTGTGGAAGAAAAGCGTGACCAAGCAAATGACTAAAGCAAAAGAGAATCTGTTGGCATGGTGTTATTGTTATTTTGCCTTTATGTTTTTCGTTTTTATTTTTAATAATTTGAATGTGCACAAAGAATATTTGATGAATTTGTTGTATTTTTCTAACTCTTCTGTAGCGTTTATCCCACAAAAATCAATGCATAGTAACCAGTGTGTTTTAAATAATCAGATTTTGTCTGTCACATATCCTGACAGGTAATTGTGCAAAAATCAGAAAAAAAAAATTGTTAATGGAATTTATAAAATATAAGTAATTTAAAAAAAGTTATAAATTAACCTTTTTGTTAAAGTTGAATGTATGATGTTTTAAATCATTATAGATCTGTATGTTTAAAGTAAAATTTTCAAGTATCCCTTTACCAGATTCCGCATATAATTTTAGAATAAAAGACTCAACATTAAAAAGCAGGCTGTGGCTAATAGTAAACCAAACAGTTTATTTGAAAAGAAACATTGCAAATTTTACCTGCTATTTTGTGTTTTGTTATGATAATTACTTTATAGCTATCAGGTAATGGGTCTGTTTTACATTCCTCCTGCAAGACGACTTTTTTGTTGTTTCTCTCTAGATATTGTATTTGATGTCACACTTTTTAATCTAAGAATGGAATGTTTGTCAACAATAGTTTCAAATATGTGGCACATGCCTTTTAAATAACATATAATAATGGAAAATGCAAGAAAGGAAGATGTTCTTCAGCTTTTACCACTTGCCATAATGTTTTTTGTTTTCTATTTGGCAATTAGTTTTATTGATAATTTAAAAAAAAAAATTCAGTATCACACACTATTTAAAAAAATAAACATCTTTTCATAAGTCATTTGATTAAGAAAACGAGTTAGCTTTATTCAGAGTGTTTGTGTTAATATAATATGGATCACATAAAGACATTGCCTGTTTATTTAAAATGTATACCTCTTATCAGTTTCTTTGAAATTTTAAGAAGTTTATAGTTGTGTTTTAGTAAATTTACACTAGTTCTTTGCTAAGCAGCATCTAAAAAATGAATGGTGATAATATTGTGGGAATGTTCTGCTGTATGTCTTCTTTTAAATAAGAAGCCTAGAATATCTGCGGGGGTGATGGGTCTAAACACTGACTTCCAGGTAGTTTCATTTTGTTTAATGTCTCCTCCACAAAAGTCAACAAAGGCGGCTGAATCAGTATATTTGAGAATTTTCAAGTTTTATATTTTTTCACCAATATCAGACTCCTTTGGGGAAGAAATGGCTTGCTCCATTGAAGTAGACCCCACATTAGAATCTGCATCAGTTCTTTCCCTAGTCAATAATAAGGCATTGCAACACCTTACACCAGTACTGTATATTTTGACCAAACACACCCTTTAGGAGCATACCAGGCTATTTGTTGTGTGCGTTTGTCACACCAAAGAATTTAATTGGAGTATTATCTTTTTATGGCTTTTTTAATACATGAGCTTTGTTACAATGAATGTTATCTTTTGTAACTGTTGCTTCTCTGTTGTGAATAGGAATTTATTCTGAGTCTTTTGTGTTATCTACACTAAAGTGATTATAATTATCAACTAGTCATTTTACTGAACACAGTTTTTTCAATAGTAGAGTCACAGGAAGTTAGACCTGTCCCAGCAGCATTAGACACAAGGCAGTAACCAAGTCTGGTTCCTGCTGCCAGCCCATCACAGGGTACAAATACTCACACATGGGCAATTTGTAGTCCTCAGCTGACCTAATCTGCATATTGCAATCTGAAAGTGAGCCAGACTAAGACACAGCAAGCATGTGAGTTCAGTGAAATCATGGAAACATTCAGGAACTTTGCCAAACTTGGGGGGTGAGGGGAGGGTGGATATGCATTGAAGTCAATCAGGAAATGGGAAATGAACTCGTTTTGAGTGGATCATAGTGCTGCAATTGTATTTTAAGTTTCCTTGAGGGTTAAGAAAGCATCTGCCAACTGTGCTGGATTGATTATTGTGTCTAGCAATGTGAACTGAGCTATTAGGCAGCAGTGTTCCTACTGTGCCTCAAGCAACAAAAGACACCGGAGGAATGATGCTCACAAACAAAATACAATAAGTGGCCACAAATTAGCAATAAGTTTAAAAAAAAAATTATATAAATTGTTTTGATTACAGAGTTGCAGTCTTCGGGACACTAATTAGCCATGCCGCTCTGGGTTTTTGAAGTTGCACTCCACTGCTTTCATATCTCTTTTGCATATGATCTATCTGTATAGATGCTTTGCACTTTTTTTTCCATCAAAAAGACAGAAACGTTGTAAATAGTAATAAATGTATCATTATTATTATTACTTCACTGTTTTCCATCTCAGGGAGGGAGAGGGCCCCTTTAAGATTTGTTGTGACTCGACACTGTGCTGCATGTCTAATTGGTTTAGCGTGCACAATTTGCCATGTGGCGTGATAGCACATAGAAATTAGAGCTATATAGTTGGTGGTAATGGTTGATTTGAGCTAGTACTCTGTACTGACACTTGAGCAAGGAGGAGAACATCTTTAAATCCAGCAGTGAAGACACAACATATAATGAATCTATGCAGAACAAGGTTGTATTTTCATAATTTTTTCATTATGCTCAGCTAATGTACCGCTCAAGTGAAAATACTGGATTTTTTTTTTTTTTAAACACAAGTGAGGTATAAATCCATCTGGAGAACTGATCATGTAATGGCATCACGAATGTGTGTATACACCATATATTTATGCATGCACAAAACAGATCAGGCAGTGTCATAAAGTACTTGTGTGAAAGTTATGCACATGTTTTGATCACGTAGTAACATTCTCATCCAGCATGGCTACTGTAAAGCCTTTATGATGTCAAAAGCACCATGTAATCTTAAAGTCTGTTTTTCTAGTTTAAGGTCCACATAGGAATGCAAGGCAGAAACAAACCTAAATGAGACAAATCCCCACTTTGACAGAATGGGTCAGTTTAATACTACTTGTTAACTAAAATTTGTCTATAAAATAATAATGAGCAGTAAGGGTCTTTAACTCTTAGAAGTGTGGCTGAACAATAACTATATGCATAATTACAGTATACGGTATATAAAGCACATTATCTGAGATTGACACTGCCCTTTTCAGTGTCAGGCCATCCTTTGCATGAATTGTGGGAAACTAACCCAGAACAATCAAAGAAGGCCAGCTTCAGAATGGCTAACTAAAAGACTTTCATACATTTAAGTGTTTATAGGCTTTAGGATAGGGGGTGATACTGGGCTTGCTTACCTGCAGATGTTATATTTTAGAATAATTTGCACATGTGCCATGATTCAAACAGAGACCTAGAGGATATAACATGATTTTGTATTTATTTTAAGTCATTTTTTTATTATTGGTAAAAAGAAAAGAAAAGTTAAGTCAGTAGTTCACAATCAATTGCAAAGTTTGGTTTAAAATAGTTCCTACAGCAAATTCTTGATAAAAATTGTTTCACAGTGTTTATGGCTTTTTCTTTCTTTATTAATAAATCTGTCCTAAATAATATGAGGCAATTAAAGTAATCTTCAGTGAAGGTTCAGTTTTCATGCTTCACCGAATTATATGCATAAAAAAACAGATTTCTATAAAATTATTTTATTTGAGTTTCTTTTGTACAATACGATGAGAATGTTACACACAATAACAATTATTTAGATGCAGTTACTATAAAGCACAACAGTATGTAATTTATAATATACTCTGTACTAAGCATGTGTAAGTTAGTTACTTTTAGAGTTTTTTAATAATCCCAGTGGTACTGCAGCAGTATAAACTGAAACAAAAAGTGTGTCATTTAATTTTTAAAATGTTATGTTTTTTTCTGAAATGAATTTTATTTGTTGTTAAATCCGTCAAACTGCATACATAAAAATACTTCTGATACAGACACTGTTTTAATAAATTTATTGATTTCACATACATTTCAGGTGCACTCCTGATATGAGCTCTTTCTCTTTGTATCCTACTATCGGAATAAGTAGTGTTATGAGATTAATCTGGTTTTCATATATTTAATAGAGATAAATTTGAAATTAATTTTTATATTAATGTTTCTTTTATTTCCATGTGCTATTTTTATTTTAATCTGTTTATTGCTTTTGTCATTTTCTTGATTCCTTTTGTGTCATTTTCTTGACATCATTGCATCACACTTCATGCATTTGTTTTTCAAAAGAGTATCACCTTTTTGAGCTTCTATATTACATGAACTCTTTTGTTTCCAGGGTCTGGTCACTATGATAACCCAAGTCTGCTAGGATTGTGACATGACCACTTAGAATAGTGCTTGAGCAACCAAAAATAATGATTTTGGAACAAATTCTGTTTTTTTGCCTTTTTTTGGGTTCTTCTTTTGACCTTCAGTGTAAGAGACCTAAGCAATGACTCTGAATACCTTCTGGCCAAATTCTTCAAAGAAATCTTGGCATACAGCTTACGCTACTACTGTGAAAATTTTCCAGTAGTATACACTTCTCTTTCCTATTCAAAGAATATATTTGTTACATATGGCATTTCAAAAAGCTGCTCAAAGGCTGTGCCAGCCGGTGTTGGAAATGGAACTGTCCCAAGAGAAAACGTAAGATTATAGGAAACATTAATTGACTCGCTGACATAAGGCATTTTTTACAAAGAACTGCCAGTTCTGATGTAGCCCAAGTTCCCATATAACACTGCATGCTAGGCATAAAGTTCTGCAACATGACGTAATCTGCATAATTTGACTAAAAAAGATAATTATACATACATTTTTATCTGCAGTTTTTTAAAAAAAAGAAGGTGCATGTAGAAGTAATTTCAGTGATAAGTGACAAAGAAAATCATGAGGACTGATAAAGGACTTTGTTAATTTCTTGGAGCTATACATAAGAATTGTTTTCATCTGCTCCAGTAAACAATGTATTCTTGTTTATATTCCTAACATTTTGCTTTTTATTAGAATTAGGCTTACAATTGTTTCAAGAGACAAGCAAACAGACAAACTACCCTAGGAAGAAATTAGTTTTTTTTTTTTTTATTGTTATAATTTTCTAGAGTTTTTAGAACTTTGTGTTCTTTCTGTAATGAACTTTTGCATGTGTGTGTTTCATTGTTTTTGAAATCACCAGGAAGGTTCTTGCTATACAAAATTGCAGAAGCACATGACTTTGATAGTCACCTTGTCTCATTATAATCCAGACTTGTTCTGTGATATGAATATAAATAGTGGTGCCACATTACAGTTAAAGCTAAGTTAAGATCTTTCTTTTTAAAGCATGTTTATAAAATTTGATAGCAACACCGATTTCTATGAAGCAACGATTTTCCAGAACTTTAATCACATTTGGAAAATATAGGGTATCTACAGAAAACAGATAATTGTCATGAGTAGTTTTTGGTCCTAATAAGCTATATATATATATATATATATATATATATATATATATATATATATAT
>JANRMT010062791.1:7244456-7331596 GCA_026402145.1 Polypterus bichir lapradei
ATATATATATATATATATATATATATACACACACACACACACACAGTGGGTATGGAAAGTATTCAGACCCCCTTCAATTTTTCACTCTTTGTTATATTGCAGGCATTTGCTAAAATCATTTAAATTAATTTTTTCCTCATTAATGTACACACAGCACCCCATATTGACAGACAAAAAAAGAATTTTTGAAAATGTTGCAGATTTATTAAAAAAGAAAAACTGAAATATCACATGATCCTAAGTATTCAGACCCTTTGCTGTGACACTAATATATTTATATTTCTGTGGAGTTTACATGTTCATCCTTGAGATCACCTTCATTTGAGTCCAGCTGTGTTTGATTATACTGATTGGGCTTGATTAGGAAAGCCACACACCTGTCTATATAAGACATTACAGCTCACAATGCATGTTAGAGCAAATGAGAATCATGAGGTCAAAGGAACTGCCTGAAGAGCTCAGAGACAGAATTGTGGCAAGGCACAGATCTGGCCAAGGTTACAAAAAAATTTCTGCTGCACTTAAGGTTCCCAAGAGCACAGTGGCCTCCATAATCCTTAAATGAAAGACGTTTGGGACGACCAGAACCCTTCCTAGAGCTGGCCGTCCAGCCAAGCTGAGCTACCGGGGGAGAAGAGCCTTGGTGAGAGACGTAAAGAAGAACCCAAAGATCACTTTTGGCAGAGCTCCAGAGATGCAGTCAGGAGATGGGAGGAAGTTGTAGAAAGTCAACCATCACTGCAGCCCTCCACCAGTCAGGGCTTTATGGCAGAGTGGCCTGTCGGAAGCCTCTCCTCAGTGCAAGACACATGACAGCCTGCATGGAGTTTGCTAAAAGACACCTGAAGATTCTCTGGTCTAATGAGACCAAGATAGAACTTTTTGGCCTTAATTCTAAGTGGTATGTGTGGAGACAACCAGGCACTGCTCATCACTTGTCCAATACAGTCCCCACAGTGAAGCATGGCGGTGGCAGCATCATGCTGTGGGGGTGTTTTTCAGCTGCAGGGACAGGACGACTGGTTGCAATTGAGGGAAAGATTAATGCGGCCAAGTACAGGGATATCCTGGACAAAAACCTTCCCCAGAGTGCTAAGGACCTCAGACTGGGCTGAAGGTTTACCTTCCAACAAGACAATGACCCTAAGCACACAGCTAAAATAACGAAGGAGTGGCTTCACAACAACTCTGTGACTGTTCTTGAATGGCCCAGCCAGAGCCCTGACTTAAACCCAATTGAGCATCTCTGGAGAGACCTAAAAATGGCTGTCCACCAACGTTTCATCCAACCTGACAGAACTGGAGAGGATCTGCAAGGAGGAATGGCAAAGGATCCCCAAATCCAGGTGTGAAAAACTTGTTGCATCTTTCCCAAGAAGACTCATGGCTGTATTAGCTCAAAAGGGTGCTTCTACTAAATACTGAGCAAAGGGTCTGAATACTTAGGACCATGTGATATTTCAGTTTTTCTTTTTTGATAAATCTGCAACAATTTCAAAAATTCTTTTTTTTGTCTGTCAATATGGGGTGTTGTGTGTACATTAATGAGGAAAAAATTAATTTAAATGATTTTAGGAAATGGCTGCAATATAACAAAGAGTGAAAAATTGAAGGGGGTCTGAATACTTTCCGTACCCACTGTGTGTGTATGTATATATATAATATATACGAGATGTTTTCATGTATGTACGAGATACAGGTAGATTAAATAATTATTTATTGTGTGCTTTGGAGTCGGCAAATTATGCCTTTACCAAGGCTACGGTGCTTCGGTTTGACATCACTCCCATCTCTTGTAGCACGGTGATATAAAAAAAGCACACAGGTGGGCTTTTATTTATTGAAGGAGTGCGGGATGGTTGGAGAGATTGGTTTAACTGCAGGCTGCAATACCTATGACGTATGTCAGGTAATGCCCAACAACGTCAGTCACAAAATGCCCATCACATGCCCCATTACACTATGGTTAAGATTAGGGTTGTGGGAGGGTAATCGGACTAAAAGGGTTTAGGTATGTGTTTTATGTTTACAGGTATTCGTCTGCACACTCGTATAGAGGCCCTGAGAAGATATGGTGTATTTTTTTTTCCTTCCTAAGAAACCATTTTCTGCGTACAACTCACTATCTCGTGCCCACCACTTACCATAGCCTGAGCACCAGGTACTTTAAGGTCGCACCTGCCAATACTGTGTGTGCGCCACATGCTGTCAGATGAACACCAAATACCATTATGTGCTACTGTACATCATTTTCTGGAAATATGACATATCACTGAACAGTTTGATGTTTTCCTCGCACAGTTACATTCCACAGAAATTGGTATTGACAAGTTTATAAAAGCAGACTATGCATTCAAGCCCAGATCACAGGATCCGCAAAGCAGCAGCATCAACCACTACACTAATTTATAATAAAAGGAAATGATATTAGTAGATAGATAGATAGATAGATACTTTATTAATCCCAAGGGGAAATTCACATAATCCAGCAGCAGTATACTGATACAAAGAAACAATATTAAATTAAATAGTAATAAAAATGAAAAAAGTTAGCATTTACTCCCCCGAGTGGAATTGAAGAGTCGCATAGTGTGGGGGAGGAACGATCTCCTCAGTCTGTCAGTGGAGCAGGACAGTGACAAAAGTCTGTCACTGAAGCTACTCCTCTGCCTGGAGATGACACTGTTCAGTGGATGCAGTGGATTATTCATGATTGACAGGAGTTTGCTTAGTGCCCGTTGCTCTGCCACAGATGTTAAACTGTCCAACTTTACTTCTACAATAGAGCCTGCCTTCCTCACCAGTTTGTCCAGGCGTGAGGCGTCTTTCATCTTTATGCTGCCACCCCAGCACACCACCGCATAGAAGAGGGCACTCGCCACAACCGTCTGGTAGAACATCTGCAGCATCTTACTGCAGATGTTGAACGATGCCAACCTTCTCAGAAAGTATAGTCTGCTCTGACCTTTCTTACATAGAGCATCAGTATTGGCAGTCCAGTCCAATTTGTCATCCAGCTGCACTCCCAGGTATTTATAGGTCTGCACCCTCTGCACACAGTCACCTCTGATGATCACAGGGTCCATGAGGGGCCTGGGCCTCCTAAAATCCACCACCAGTTCCTTGGTTTTGCTGGTGTTAAGATGTAAGTGGTTTGAGTCGCACCATTTAACAAAGACTTTGATTAGCTTCCTGTACTCCTCCTCCTGCCCACTCCTGATGCAGCCCACAATAGCAGTGTCATCAGCGAACTTTTGCACGTGACAGGACTCTGAGTCATATTGGAAGTCTGATGTATATAGATTGAACAGGACCGGAGAAAGTACAGTCCCCTGCGGTGCCCCTGTATTGCTGAACACTATGTCAGACCTGCAGTTCCCAAGACGCACATATTGAGGTCTGTCTGTAAGAGAGTCCACAATCCATGCCACCAGGTGTGAGTCTACTCCCATCTCAGTAGCCTCTAAGTAGTAGCCATCTACTTACTAGCCCACAGCTTCCTTTTCGCACAAGTTACGAAAGGAATTCATATTTCACGTATTGAGTGCATATGAAGTTTACCCAGTCCAATGCTGGCTCACTAATTTAATTCTCTGGTAAACCTGACACACTTGCTCGCTTATCTACACCAATGAACTGTAAAATTTAATGTGCATCTAAGGAGTTAAATCTAAATCAGGCAAATTTTCAGACAAGAAATGTACCCTTGTTAACTTGAATATCCTAGTCAAATCCAATGGCAAACCTGGCACACAAGGTCATCCATTGCACTGTGCAAAACAAACTGATTACAGTTAAAGCTACAGTTTGTAATTCAGACATTGAATTCTGGCGGTCAGAATTTTTTCACATAATTTAGCCAGGGCCATAAATTACATTAGCCTTATTAATGTTTATATTCCTCCCTCTGCAAAAGGGTACTCAGAAATGGAAATAATTTTATGAACAGCACTTTAATTATGACTCACTTCAATATCACAATTATAATATGTGGTGACTTGTTGCATCAATGAAACAAGAAGCTGGACCTGCTCTATTCAAATGTTAAAGATGTCTTCAAGTGTAAACTACTGTCAAATGTGACCACAACCTGATCCACCTTATTACTATCTACAAGCCCATTATTAGACAGCATCTTGTTACCACCAGAATAGTAAGGAACTGGAGCCTGGAGCCTGGAGGCTGAAATGGATCTGAATGAATCATAACAACAACAACATTTATTTATATAGCACATTTTCATACAAAAAAATGTAGCTCAAAGTGCTTTACATAATGAAGAATAGAAAAATAGGAAAAAAAAAAAAATAATACATAAAATGTACCAAGCAGTTATATGGGAATAATGTATTTTTTTTCTTTTTAACAATATTTTCATTCTACTTTTCAAGGTGTTCTAATTGTTTAATTAATCCATTATTTACTAATTAGTGGGTCTGATGCTAAAGTAGTTGCAGCCTTTGATTATTCAGTGTTGATTGCCAGCGTCTCTGCTCTGCTCTGCTCATTTTTAATTGTCATTAATAAGATACAGCGAAGGGGAAAAACTGCACAGAGAAAGGGCAAAATATAATGAGCAAATGAGAGTTAAGCATTTAAATCCATAACAAAAACAGAAATATTTCTAAGTTTCTTAGAAAATCATGCTGCTGTGCTTTTCCAAATGTAGAATAAAAGAAAAATAATACCAGCTAATTAAATGAGATCAGTGTTATCAAGTGTTTTCACCGATTAGGAATCTTGTTGGAACAAAAACCTGCAGCCACAGTGTGCCCCAGGACCGAGTTTGGGAAACACTGGCTTAAAGGATAGATTTGGTATTTTCAAGTCAAAGTTATTTCTTCACAATGATAGTATATATTATTTTTTTTGTTCCAAAGTGTTTTTTTTTCAGTTTTTAAAATACTTTGTTCTTGAATTTCACAATGGGGCTCCATAAAACCCCACATGCATACATGATAGAAAAGCCTCAGAACTTACCAAATTATTCCATTTTTCAAGCCAAAAATGTTAGTGTATCTGTGTCTTGAAATAATACACATATTGCAAAATAGTGTATCCATTTAATTTTAAGAAGGAAAAAAAGAAAATCATTGTGAGATTCACCCATTTTAAAAGAAGACTTTTTATTTATTGGCTATAAGCCTCACGTCTTTGCCAGTATTCCTGTCCATCTTACTCTGCTATACTATTGGTCTCTCTGCTCTGTAGGCAGCTAGACAACAATAACATAAAAAAACTCAGACTTATGATTGCATGTATCTTTCACTATACAGAAGATACTGCATATTCCAGCTGGACTGATAAAACACTTGCGTGCTTCAGTGACAGTATACTGAACGTGCATAGCAGGCAATGAAGTGGCAAGAGACATACTTTCATCACTTGAACGGGACAACGCCAGTACATCATTTCTTACTTACTTACTGTCCCACTTCAAGCCCTGCATCCATCCATTCCTCCTTCCATTCATCCATCCATCCCTCTATCCATCCATCCATTTATCTTTCTAACCCCATTATCCAGGAGAGCCTATCCCAGCAAGCACTGAACAATCCATTACCATTATCATAGCAAGAGCGACTCATCATGAATTAAAATAAAAATCAATAATGGGTTTGTGGTGCTTCAATCTGTTCTATCAAACACTCTGCCCTTGTTTTTGTTTTTTTGTTTGTTTTTTTTTTGATTGTGTGTGTAAGAGATGACATGGCAACAGTGGCTCAGCACTTTAACAAAGCTAAAAGTTCTGTTAAAAATACAATGCAGTGTAATCCATTCAGTTCAGATTTATTGTTATGTGTATAAAGTACAATGGGACACTTACACTCACCTAAAGGATTATTAGGAACACCATACTAATACGGTGTTTGACCCCCTTTCGCCTTCAGAACTGCCTTAATTCTACGTGGCATTGATTCAACAAGGTGCTGAAAGCATTCTTTAGAAATATTGGCCCATATTGATAGGATAGCATCTTGCAGTTGATGGAGATTTGTGGGATGCACATCCAGGGCACGAAGCTCCCGTTCCACCACATCCCAAAGATGCTCTATTGTGTTAAGATCTGGTGACTGTGGGGGCCATTTTAATACAGTGAACTCATTGTCATGTTCAAGAAATCAATTTGAAATGATTCGAGCTTTGTGACATGGTGCATTATCCTGCTGGAAGTAGCAATCAGAGGATGGGTACATGGTGGTCATGAAGGGATGGACATGGTCAGAAACAATGCTCAGGTAGCCCGTGGCATTTAAACGATGCCCATTTGGCACTAAGGGGCCTAAAGTGTTCCAAAAAAAACATCCCCCACACCATTACACCACCACCACCAGCCTGCACAGTGGTAACAAGGCATGATGGATCCATGTTCTCATTCTGTTTAAGCCAAATTCTGACTCTACCATTTGAATGTCTCAACAGAAATCGAGACTCATCAGACCAGGCAACATTTTCCAGTCTTCAACTGTCCAATTTTGGTGAGCTAGTGCAAATTGTAGCCTCTTTTTCCTATTTGTAGTGGAGATGAGTGGTACCCGGTGGGGTCTTCTGCTGTTGTAGCCCATCCGCCTCAAGGTTGTGCGTGTTGTGGCTTCACAAATGCTTTGCTGCATACCTCGGTTGTAACGAGTGGTTATTTCAGTCAAAGTTGCTCTTCTTTCAGCTTGAATCAGTCGGCCCATTCTCCTCTGACCTCTAGCATCAACAAGGCATTTTCGCCCACAGGACTGCCGCATACTGGATGTTTTTCCCTTTTCACACCATTCTTTGTAAACCCTTGAAATGGTTGTGCGTGAAAATCCCAGTAACTGAGCAGATTGTGAAATACTCAGACCGGCCCGTCTGGCACTAACAACCATGCCACGCTCAAAATTGCTTAAATCACCTTTCTTTCCCATTCTGACATTCAGTTTGGAGTTCAGGAGATTGTTTTGACCAGGACCACACCCCTAAATGCATTGAAGCAACTGCCATGTGATTGGTTGATTAGATAATTGCATTAATGAGAAATTGAACAGGTGTTCCTAATAATCCTTTAGGTGAGTGTATATTCTCTTTTCACTATACTGCCACCCACAGGGCATCTCATGTTGTGGCCGTTGTAAAATAACTACACCGACCGTAATGAGATGGTGAGGGTTGGAGGTTTGCTGTTGCATTGTCCACAGCTGCTGTCAGAACACAGACAAGCAAGTACTGTATCCTTACCTCGAGAAAGCAGGATGAAGAATCTGTGATTAAATAAATATTTCAAGTTTCCTTCTGTTATTATAAGGATGCCTCAAGTATGAAAGTTAACCCAACTGCTCCATCTCTATGTGTCTCTATGATTATCATTACTGTGCTATATGATAAAATGCTGATGTTTGTCTGTATATGTGTGTGTGTGTGTGCTGTCCCTCCAAGCAAATTGAGTTTTGACTTTGGTCTGATAGGTCAGTTTGGCTGTGGTTGCTCAATAATAGAGATAATGACACAATACTTTAGTGGTGTGAAGTTCAATTCTTTACAAAACAGGAGATAAAAGAGAGCATTTCAACAACAACAACAAAGAGTGATGGACGGCTGGCAGCTCAACCCGGCCGGGACACCCAAAGAATGGAAGGACGGGGGAAGGCAGCTGCTTTGGGACAATGCCTCCCTCAGGGCGCTAGATAGCGGCTTCCCTGCAGCATAGCGGTGCCCCGGATTCATGCAGGGCACCATGGGATCTGGAGTTCAGCTTCACAGCCCTGCTGGGGAGCGTAGGTGCCACTAGGAGATGCTGCAAGGAGACCTGGGAGTCTCTACTTTGTACATAGCCTGGAGGTACTCCAAAGTCACGGGGATGGAAGTCCTGAAGTACTTCCAGTCTGAAGAAAATGCAAGTTATCCAGCTGACCCAGAAGTGCTGGCAAGTCACGGGGACGGAAAGAAAGAAGCACTTCCAGGTCAAGGACTATAAAAAGGAGCTGGAGTTGGGAGGTAGAAGACAGAGCTTGCTGGGAGGTGTGGAGGAGAGAATTGTTTGTTTATTATTGTGATTATTACTTGCCTGTGTATGGTGATTGTGGTGCTTAGAAGCACTATTACAGGAAGGAAAGGAATTAAAATACCTTTTTGTACTTTTACCTGGTGTCCTGCACATCTGTCTGTCGGGTTAGAGGAGCGACAGCGCCCACTTGTGTCACAAAAGCTACTAAATAACTTACTGAATGACACTGGATCGTCAAATACTAAAAGGCGCACACCAAGTCACATTCAAAGATGGGTAATATTTAACAAGACATTCTCCATAGTTGCACAGTTTAATAGAAAACAAAGACTTTTCTCTTAATTTTTATTTCAATGCACAGGTTTTGAATACAGGATTGATATGTACACTTCATTTAAGATTTTAAATAACATTGCAATACATTTCAAAAATGTTCTTATAATCCATTACATAGAAATAATAAATGCATATGCAAACGGAATATAATTTTTTTTCTACTAAAGGTATCCAGTACTGGCATGATTTATTTATTTAAACATTGCTTCAAAAAAGCTTGTTTTTTGCCATTATTAAAAGGATTCACAAAGTTAGCAACAGAAGAAATATTCCTTCACTTCTTGCCAAGTGCTTTCTGAATAAAGAGAGCATTCCGTACAATTTCCTCCACTTTATATACACACATGTTACATAGAGCAATAATAAAAGAAACAATTTATCAAAATTGCTGCTACCATGTCAGCCTCATATACATTAAGTGCACGATATGCATGTTTAGCACCATTTTGACTTTGTATTACTTATAAATAACATTTTAGGGTTATATAATGAGATCAAGGCATACAATATACAGTTACAAAACAATAGTGTATAGCTCAGTTGGAGTACATGTTCTGAGAGATTACAAGACATAAATAGTTTGAAAACAACTTTATTATGGACAAATAGCTGCAAGTGCTGTAAGGATAAAAAAGAAGTCACAACTACTCCATCTCCTCTTCTTGAGAAAATTATTCACGTAATTAATCACTTAAAATTGGAAGGTTGTAGGAAAAAATGAAACATTATAGAAAATGAACTTTAGCTTGTGCACTCTTGATATAACTAAAAAAAGGTTTAATAAATAATCTTCGAAAATGAATAAATAACCTTAAAAGTGAGGAGTTGTATTCTGCATGGAGAGGTATTTTACAAAGGTTTTCTTTTTGAACTTGCTGCTACTTTGTTGCTTGGCAAGTGATTCATGATCACTAACCCAAAAAGTTTTACTTCTGTTCACAAATCTGCCTGTAAGGCAGCAATAATTAAATAGCTCTAGAAAGAACAGAAAATAAAAAAGAGCGACTAACAAGTTTAAACACCAGTCTCTTTAAACTTGAGGTGAGATAAAGCTTTTCAAGTGTTAACAACACATTGTTTATCGCTACTAGAAATTCACTACAGTACTTAAAAACATTAAGAACTGTAGTTAGCTGAAAGTCATACTTCAAGAAGGGGACTTTCTGATGTCCTCCATCCAAAAAAAAAGCATTGAAACTGTTTTCAGACATCATGTCTGAGTAAATGGCAGGAAAGCATAAAGACTGCAAGGTCAGTAGAAAGTGTTCTTTTATGCGGTGTGATGTTTATTTTTTGTCCTTTTTTGCTGATGTAGTTTGTTCATAATACAGAAAGAAAGGCGCACTCTGTCATGTAAAGGACTGTAAAAGTCGTCTATCACTTCATTAAAATTGAAAAACTGGTTGTAATCTGTTTGCTTGCAAAGTTGTAACTTTGATACCTTCTGCCGTTATATAGAGCCTTTTATGAAGAAAAATCTTATTGCATCAATTTAATTTAAAAGGAAATATAAGACTAAATTTAAAAATTAGAAAGATATAAAAAAACTAACCTTCCCTAAATAGTGCCACACATTTCAAAAGAATCCATCATTACTCATCATTGAGAATGTGATTGCCCACCTAACTAAAATTAATAACAATGCAACAAGTTTTGGCTTAGTACACAATGTGTAAGTGGCAGAAATTGCCTGAATATTATAAAATCCAAAAACAGTTGCTTCATATCAGTGTCAGATGTGTATGTTTTCAAATCACTTAGAACATGCATCTATTAAACATTTAAAGTTTAGGCTAGTCAAATTTCTATTGTAAATATATAATATGGAAATAGAAAGAAAACTCTCTCAGTGTGCTAATACTATGACCTTTTTTGGTTTTACCATATTCAGTTGAAACCAGCCACAATGATATTGCACATTTAAAGTTTTTTGCACATTAGGTCTATTAAAAATTCAAACACTTTATACATCTTCCCTAATAGATTTGAATGGCTAATTAGGCTTGGTATAGGAGTAAAATCTCATTTGTTAACTGTGCCTACTAAGAAATAAAATAATACAAGCTTGTTAACATTTCCAATATCCAGTCTACACTCCACACTATAATAATGAATTGATTCAGTCAAAGTTTATGTTAGCTGTTTTTTTATTTATTTTTTTCTCTCAGCAAACACTTCACCGCAATACACTGAACCTGGCTATAGGCCTTACCATACAATCGACCATGGAGGACCACAATGGGTGCAGTTTCTTGTTGACACCAATGTTCATGTCTACATAAATCTCAATAATGTGTTCACATATTGCATTCTGTTTGAGCTCTCAATTTGGCCTTTTTTTACTCCATATTGTTTCTGAACTACTTGCTGTTTTCACGCTATGTATTGTCTTAAAATCAAACTCAGTTACAACAAACTGATATGGAAGTTTGTAATGAGTCTTGCCTGTGAGCTGCTCATCTAGAACTGTTCAAAGCCAACTGTCTGGGATTTTTAAACAGAATTAGCTTTGGATGAACGATTGTGTTGAGTAGCCCTGAAATATAATAGGTTATCCAGAATACCGCAAAGCTGGAAACCAAAAAAAGTAATTAGGAACAAAATAACCGTTAAGAAGATCCCACAGATTATCCTCCTAGTATGAGGCTACCTACAATAAAGGCCTGCACTGAAAGGGGCCCTCCGTGGATAGAGTCGAGTAACCAGGTGATGTGCAGTTCAGTATCGTAAGGAGTATGCTTTGTTTATTGAAAATGATACATTTTTAGGATTAAAATGGCCTGACTAAGACCACCTTGATAAAAAAAAGTAAATATCTGGGAGATCTTGCCTATTTTACAGTGCTGGATGTATTTTATATTTCCATGTATGCCCTATAAACATATTCATCTCCTTGGAGAGGTAGGTAGAAACTTTTGTTTGTTTCCAATTACACTGTACGAGTTTAGGCTCATCCCTATTAAATACACTTTTTATAAAAAAACATGCATGTTTTATTAAAGGGGACACAATGTTCCCATATCATATGTAATTTAAGGTAGGATTTACAGCATTTTGTAGTAAACATTAAAATCCTGCTCTAGCATACAGTAAGTAGGATATTATCAGCTAAAAAGTACAGTATTTCATAGATTCTTTCACAAGAAAATGTAGCACAGTGAAAATTCCAGCCAAAGTATTTATTATAAATTATTAGTAAAATATTACTCACATTGAATGTATATTTTTTAAATAAAGAAACTTATTAAGAAAAATGCCGAAGCAGACAGTATAATCAGAAAAAAATACATGTAAACCATATTCTTGTCAGCTTTTGTAGTGACACATTCTAAGACCTTTCTCTCATGTATAACTTCGGAATATTTGCATAAGGAATACAGTATTAGCCCTTGATTTTTGTTTTCCTGAATTCATTTTATAATTTGAAGTATACTTATGCTAAATAATAAGCAAAGCATTTCACAGCAATCTCCAAATAAATTTTACAGTGATGGGCTTCAAGTTGAGACAAATGTTAAATTGCAAATCACAACACCAGATAAATCAATAGACATTGGAGGTAGTGAAAAAATAAATAAATAAATAGATAGATAGATAAATGAAAGAAAGAGTGAGAGAAAATTGTAAGGCCATCACCATAACTTTACATTAAATGACCATATATCTGATTAATACTGCCTGTATTATTTTTCTTCTGTAATCTAGTTTGTCTTATTCATTTTTTTAATTATTCATGCACTTCATATTTATACTAATAAATATGCATTTATGCACATCAGACCTGCTTTACTGAGCTCACAGAAGGCCCAATGTCTCATTCAACAATTAAAAAAATGTCATACAGGACATTTTCTTCAATAATATATTGCATTTCCTTCAAAGTTTTCAGTGTAATACATTAAATAAATTCTATTTGGAGCCCTATGATAGGAAATTCTTTCCTTTAAAGAGAGGCTACAACAGAATGACTATAAATGCCAATCTGCTTTTTTCTGTTCTTGCATTACGCATAATAAATATAAACAATTTTTGACAAAGCATTTAAATTTTATGCAAATAAGCAACCTGATCCAAAAGTTGATGCTTAAACTTAACACAACACGCGTTACTTTCATAAAGGTGTAAGAGTAAAATTGGAAAGTTAAACCTCTGAAAACTTCATAAAGCTTTAAATTATCTTACAAAGTTTTTAAAGTCCTCAATAATACAAAAGCACCAATGCTTTTAGGTCTGGCATTTTTTCTTTATCAGCTTTTTATTTTATTTTAATACTATTGTGCTTCTTGTTAATTTTGTTACAAAACTCCAATGACAGGAATAACGGGTACATCATGCGTCTATCAAATATGATATATTTCAAATAATTTGAACTGTCCATGCTTTGTGGTTATGACTTCATGTTTATGACAACACACACAAATAACATACAGTAGTTGCATAACCAGTTCAGGAATCAGTGAAACATAACCGATCCTTTGTTTTTAGTACTGCAGTGGAATATCTTTTGCTGATATTTTCAAAGATATTTACACAGTTACAGGATCCTACCTGTGAGATCATGCCTCTTGCAACTGATGTAAATTTATATGGAGTTACTGAGTTAAAACTTTGTTGTTTTGGTAAAATACACATGTAACTATTGCAGCTATTTGGAATTAATAATACATTTAAAATTCATAGCTTAAAATATACAGTTTACTTTTCTCCTTCTTAATATCATTATATTAAATCCACATGCCTATTCCAATCACAGTAAATATTATCAAATTAACGTTTGATCACTAGCATTTGTATCTGTATCATATAATTTAAGAAAAAATTGAAAACTAATGGATAAATATTTTTTTTCTTTCACAGTAGCCTGAGTAGTTTTAAATTATATATCTCAAGGGAGTCGGCTCCAAGTGGTTCTAAATTGCTTTAAAAATTAGAAATTAGGAATTACGGATCAGATGGAATTTCTGACATTTTTGCAAGAAGAGATTTGTAAACTGGAGAATTCAAAAAACGTGGGAATGAGTCCCTGTGCATTAAGGTATATATTTGCAGCTGGGCTTCATCATACATGTTAGAGTTTGGTTCTTTCAAGTTTCTGTTGATTGCTTCACGAACTCGAGAATCCAGACTAACCTGAAAAATAAAAAGAAAAGGCCAAAAAAAATTATTTTCCAGATTTAGTTTTCTTTTTATATATAAAAGATGTTATGCACTTTAATACAGCATATGCCTTCATAATAATTTGAAGTAGTAGAAATTCAGCCTCTTCAAAGCAGGTAATTATGGATTTTATTTAAGTATGGTAATTATTCTGGTGAGGCTTCACACATTGGGAAGATGACTCAAGATATTTGGAGGAATTAGAAATTTATAGTGGCCTGAAAGTTTAATTTACTTAATCTTAAATAGCATTAACATGAACTTATGCACCCTTTTCATCATAATGTTAATGCATAATGCATAATGTTAGTCAGTCAGTCATTATCCAAACCGCTATATCCTAACACAGGGTCACGGAGCCAATCCCAGCCAACACAGGAACAAATCCCGGGCAGGGCGCCAACCCACCGCAGGGCACACACATATACACCAAGCACACACTAGGGACAATTTAGGATCACCAATGCACCTAACCTGCATTTCTTTGGACTGTGGGAGGAAGCCCACGCAGACACAGGGAGAACATGCAAACTCCACACAGGGAGGACCCGGGAAGCGAACCCGAGTCTCCTAACTGCGAGGCAGCAGCGCTACCACTGTGCCACCATGCAACTCTAATGCATAATGTATAAAGAAACAACAATCACAAGCTATAATATCTACACGTTTCTTATAAAACCAATATACACTGTGTAGGACTGTAATGCCTGCTATAATATATATATATATACCGTTTTTACTCATGTACCACACGCCCTCATGTAAAACGCGCACCCTAATTTTTACAAAGAAAATTGCGAAAATGGTTTTGCCCCGTATATGACACACGTTGTTATTGTATAGGAAGCGTTTAAGGCACATTTTCCGCGAGAGAGAGAGCGCGAGTGAGCAAGCCCAAGCAGAAGAAGTAAACATTACATTTGCTTGTGTATGACACGCACCTGATTATCTAATGCTAATTTTCGGGAAAAAATGTGCGCATGGTACACGCGTAAATATGGTATATATATATATATATATATATATATTGCATATGTAAAAACTCGTCTGATCTATTAATCACAACTAAATAAAACTATTAACACAGAATAGTGTTATGTACTCATATATTCATAGAGCAGATTATAGAGAGGTATTTTACGAAGAGTACAATTTACGGTAGAAATGTTAATACAAGATTATTTAATACATGCTAAATTATAAGGAAACACATTTTGAAGAACCTACATAAGTAAGTAAACATGTACTGGAAGTATATTGGCATTAGAAAATATACCACAATTGCAATACACTTGGCTGGCAAGGAAATGTCAGATGACAGCATACAGTTATAAGTATAACCAATTTAAATTTATGTAAGAAAATTTGGGTTTTTAAGTATGTCTTGCACTTGACAAATATGCCTAGGGAGAAAGATTCAATTAAAAAGAACCAAGAAACCTTAAAGTGCTCAATGATAGCTGCATAATGAGTCTTAGGAGATTCACTGACAACTGCCGCCTGTATTTTGTATGTTTGGCAGGTTGCCATGAGGCAAGCAGCAATGATGTGTAATGTGTGGGGGGTTTAGAGTAACAATTTTCTAAAAGTTATTTCAGTATAATACAATAGAATACATTAGCCAGTTGAGAGGGTGACAGTTTACTGTATTTTCATTAAGCTTGGTCCATACCTGAAAATTTAAAGCCTAAAAGAAGAACAGAAACTTCAAGCTATCATGGTGATAACATGGACAATTGAAGTTTCTATTCCAGAAGGCAGTAGTCCAGCATTCCCACTTCCCAAAAGTATTTATATAAGATATATTTGAGTCTGAAGATGCAAGTCACTAATCAAATATAATTCAACATTTGTGTAAAGATGACAGGACACACTTGCAGGTTTCCTGGTGTAAACATAGTGTTAATGCCAGAGGCTTGGAGTTTACACATGCAAATGAAAATATGATTAATTTGTCTGAATAGAAAATATTCAATTACCTAATATAAGTACCTTTTGGTAGCTTTTTGTTATTGAACCGGTGAGACCTGACCATTATATACTTATTTTCACAGAATATTGGCAGTATGAATGAGGAAACACAAAAAGTATGAAATATAATTTTAAAAGGGCACTTTTCAAATAGATGCAGAAAGATAACAGGAAATTAACTGATATGGGGAAAAATCATTTGAGCGCAGAGGCCAAAAATAAAAGAAAACCATTACATCTACAATGGACAAATAAAGCAAGAAGGGACATTTTTATTTTAAAAAAAGATGGTGTTTCAGCATTTATGTGAGAAATAACAAAATTCTGTTAAATGCAAGGCTAATGAACCCTTGAAACCAGCAGTTAAAAGAGAAATGCCAGAAGGTAGCCAGAGAAGAATATTGCTAATAATGTAAAAAATTACCATAAAAGCTGTGAGATATAAATATTGTAGAAGATAAAAAAAAAATGAAATTCCCCAGAACAGGCAACATTTAGTCTTCAAAGGAGGTAGTGATTATATTTGCAGACTCTTAACATACATTTTACGAGGTCACTAAAAGCAAGGAGAACTCCTATGGGCTAAAGGCTGTGCAATAGTTTACTTTTATAAAAATGCTGAGCCTGGAAAACAGCTTGAATGTAGAATAATAGAAGCAATTATAAAAACAAGATACAAAGGCATCTATCCAATACCCGTGTGAAGGGGAAACCCAGCATGGAGGCCGTATTTCACTTATATGCAGGAATCATTTGAAGCACTGATTGAATGTCTAGTTGTAGAACTGTGTGTAACAGATTTCAGTGAATGACATGCAGAAGCTCCAAAGCTGTCTTGAACTCAGAAAACAATGAATATGAGTATCTGTGTTGAATGGGGAGATGCCTAACCTAGAGTTCTACAGGTGTACATATCAGAGTTTTTCTGAATCTTATTAAGTTATGGAAAGCCAAAGCTTAGTATAAAAAGCATATAGTATCCTTGATCCATGCTGCCTTGCTTCATTTATTTATTACGATTAATATTTTGGCAACAGCATAGAACAGATGGTAGCATTGTGTGAAGTTTACATGCTCTTGTTTCCATTATATTGAGAAGTGATTTCTAATTTTCCTTTAAAGGATTATTGTGCTAATGGTAGATGTTAATGAATTCATCTGTTTTCTGAATCACCATATCTCAGTTCAAAGTCAGATGGTTCCTTTACTGCAAATTATTGCTTTCATTAATTTAATCTATCCATTCGTTTTATGTTTGATCTATGGAAAAAAAAACTATGCAAAGACATCAGTTCTTCACTGAGGACTAGGAGAAAACAAGGTAGCAACCTCTCTCTTTTAAATTTAATAGGGAACCACTTTTCACAGGAATTGTATTTCTGTTTTTTAAGCCTCAATTTCCAAAGATTGCCTTTAGGTAAGTTAGATGTACTCTTCTTCTTCTTCTTTATAATAATATCTCTCTTTTCACCTTCACCTACTCATTTCTAAGTTGTAAAAAGAACTTTTGTAAACAGGTGTTTGTTATTTTAGATGATTTTGCTAGTGAGCAGAGAATCTTGGTTAGAGTAGAAGCAGACAAACATCAATATCAAGTAAAACAATAAATAAAAGAAAACTGTAGCATTACTTGTGCACACCTGACACAACCTTTCACAAACCAGAGTCAGAACAGTTAGGCAGTTTAAGAGAGATCTTGTTTAGATCAACTTCACATGCTGGTTTTATTCTCACTACTCTTCATGTGACATTGAAATGCCAGTTCTTACATAGTCTGCTACACTAAAATAATGAATATATATTTAATATTCACTAAAACAATATGAATAAGTTGTTATTTTCATGTTTATGGTTAAAACTATGCGTGCTGATCACCATGCCCCTATCCAAAAGGCAACAGTGTGATTTTCTACGCTGTGGTGTTCTGGGATGGTAACATCACTTCAAGAGGTGGTCCACAAAATCAACAAGCTAATTAAAAGGGCAAGCTCAGTTATAGAATGCATTATGGACCCCCAGGAGGTAGTTAGCAAAGGAGGGAATTAAAACAAGATTGAATGCTATTATCAACAGTTCTGCACATCCTCTCCATGACACACTAATACTGAGTACATTCAGCCAAGAAACACTACTGGGGTTCTTTTATACCATCAGCAATATGTTTGCATAATGCCTCACTGTGAGTACCTGTTTAGGCATTTATTTATTTAAAGAAATTCTGTAAATAGTTAATTTCATTAACACCAAAGCAGCTGAACCTGATGACACCCTCTGCTACTTATCTGACAAGATCACTATTCCAGAAGTTTCATTGACTTGATGCTATACTCATTTAAAAAGTTAATTTAATTTTTTTGAGCAGTATATTATTCATATAGTCTGACTATTTGAATTCAGACAAAAAGATAATCTTTTCTAATATGGCCAAGATGCCTGACTTTTTATACAGGTTATTTTTTCAAATTCATAATTTGGACAAAGTAACAAAATAATGACATATTAATTAAATGTGTTTTGTGATGTGTGAGAACATTGGCCACATAATTATTAAGCATCAATGTTTTATTTAATGGGCGGCACAGTGGCGCAGTGGTAGCACTGCTGCCTCGCAGTTAGGAGACCTGGGTTCGCTTCCCGGGTCCTCCCTGCGTGGAGTTTGCATGTTCTCCCCGTGTCTGTGTGGGTTTCCTCCGGGCGCTCCGGTTTCCTCCCACAGTCCAAAGACATGCAGGTTAGGTGGATTGGCTATTCTAAATTAGCCCTAGTGTGTGCTTGGTGAGTGGGTGTGTTTGTGTGTGTCCTGCGGTGGGTTGGCACCCTGCCTGGGATTGGATTCCTGCCTTGTGCCCTGTGTTGGCTGGGATTGGCTCCAGCAGACCCCCGTGACCCTATGTTCAGATTCAGCGGGTTGGAAAATGGATGGATGGATGTTTTATTTAAACAGGCAAAACTCTGAAGTCTCAGGTCACTGTTCTGAAACTAAAACACATTATTTGCCTTTGGGTATGTGCTGTATTTTTACCTGCATTTTTATCGTTCTTTAATTTAATATTGTTTTTTATCAGTATGCTGCTGTTGGAGTATGTGAATTTCCCCTTGGGATTAATAAAGTATCTATCTATCTATCTATCTATCTATCTATCTATCTATCTATCTATCTATCTATCTATCTATCTATCTGAATAAGAGGAAAAATCAAAGATATACACTCATGTACACAACTACACTAAGCCATTCTTTGGTGAAGTAGGACCAAATACATCTGATAGAAAAGAATGCCATGTATAGGTGACACCAGACTCCTGTTTTATTTATTTTACATCATACAGGATTTATGTTGAAGTCGTAAACATAATATGTAGACATTTTAGCAATGGAATAGAGCAAAACAAATACCCTAATAAAAAAAAAAGTTCCTTAAAATAAACTCAAGGAGTCAACATTTCTTTACATTAAGAAAAGGTAGAACTCAGATGTCCTTAGCTAGCAGACCAGATCCTCATTCTTGGGTATTCTAAAACTGACCTGATTTTTTTTTTACTAAGCATATTGATGAGCAGCTCTGATAAATATATGCATGACAGAAAAACTGAATTGCTACATTGCTTTTACACAATGAAAAAACAGTTGTGGCGGAAGTGATGGGGACCATGGCTCTCCAGGCATTCAGGTGCCCCCTGGTGGTGACCACGGGCCCCTATAGGGTTGAGCTTCCATGCTTCTTTCCCGTGGTCCCCATTGCCACCAGGGCGGTCTCCCCCTCGTGGTCCGAAGGAGGCGTAATCCCTCTTCCAGTCCCACCAGGTGTCCTGGCTGGGTACCACCCCCAGCCACTCGCCACACTAGGCAAATGCAAGAATTAAACTTTTCATGTAAGTTGTAGTGTTTAAGGTGAGACTCTATTATTTCTACAAGAATTTCAGAAGGGATCTGTATTTATAATTTGGGTACATGATTATCAAGTACATTTGTGTATTAAACAGTTTTTTTTTTTCATTGAAAGCCTGGCAATGGTCATTATGAGGAATGAGCAGAACTTGTAATACTTAAAAGAGTGAGTTAACTTTAAATTAATGACAATTACAAATACACTTTATTCCATTTCTGTGCTGAACAACTTACTAAACAAAATGGAATGTGTCTATAAATACTTTTGCATTTAGATAAGAACTTACTGAATACTTAAGTAATAAGTAGAAGTAGAAAGTGTCAAAAACTCTAAGGTATTATACACCCAGCAGGTTTACTAGTGTTTTATGCACAGTACAGGATAGTTTATCATGAAATTTTAACTCAGTTAAAAAATAATTAAAACAAAAATAAAAGAGAGAGAGAGAACACCTCAGGGGATAAATAAATAGTTAATTTAAGTTGAACAAAATAAACTGTATAAGGCAAACGACTACTCACTTAACATGGGGTAAACCTTATTAGGAGTGCTAAAAGGCAGAGAGCAATACTTCAGAAAAGGCTATAGAAGACAGTAAAAATGGTCAAGTAAGAAATGACGTGTATTAGAATCCATAAGGAAGAACTAATGAAATACTTAGAAATATGTAAATTGTAAAGGTAGAAGTGCAGCTTAGAGTAAAAAGGCAAAGAGATCAGTCAGTACAAATATAAACCCTTCACACCATTTTTTTTATAAATCACTTCACAAGGAGGAAATTCCTCAGGATTGGAAGTTAACTAATGCTATCCTATCATAGGTGGAATCCTGTTGTAACAAAATTCATGGCACCATAAAAGATTCTGTTATAATGGCAATTACATTATAATGAATATGGGGAAAATACGTATACTATTGTGCCTGGGATTGCTGGTGATTTGCCACCTCTAATGGCAGCGGTGTAAGGACAGCTCCGTAGCTGCTATACTGCGTCTGGTAAACGGTAAACCTAGGGCAAAGTAATTGGTTGTGCTCTGCAGGATCAGGCTTGCCATGTAACATATTTTGTTGCACAATGTTTAGAACATTTAACAAAGGACTTTGACCGGGGTTCTTCTAATCTGAAAATGGGAGCTAAACCAGGATGCTTGGGCATGTCGTGGCTATCTTGTGTGCTTGAGTGCTGGACCAACAGCTCCTATTTTGAATGAAGTCTTGAGACTGTATCTTTCTTCTCTTTACAGTAATAAAGTACCTATATTTTTCTTGGAAACCTGGACTCACCTTCCTGTCTTTCGTGCAACTCTGTAACCCAAGCTTGACAATACCTGTATAAAAGGGTGCTTCTTAAACTGCAAACTGCAAAATATATTTTATTTGAAAATGAAACATTACATGTTTCTAACTTTTTAATAGAAATACAGGTATAAATACAGAATAATTAGATTTAGATTACATTAGATGTAACTTTGTTTTTTTTTCCAGTGTAATTTGACGTCGTTTCTCACCTTTTTTGTTCATTGCAAATAAAACTTTGAAATGCGCTATTAAACTTGAACAGTACAGTATCCGCACATGACACATCTACCCAGGCAGACACAGAGTGGAGCCACTGACTCAGAATTCAGCTATGTGTATGATGTCGCACCTGCACTCTTGTCAAGTCTCACTGAGACTGTCCGAGACTGGAATTTTCACAACAAACTGTCACTTTCTTTTAGTCTAACAAGAAAGAGGAAGCCTGTTGCAATGTTCTCAAGACTCTGCAAAACTGTAGGTGCGGTATTAAGTATTTTTTATATCACATTTTTCTTTTCGGTGGCCATTTTTGTTCTAAAAAACATTTGTTATACTGAAATTTCAGTTTGCTAAAATGAAATTCTTTAAACATGATGCTATATGAACATTTGTCTGGGCCATTAAAATTTCATATATGTATATGTGTGTGTACCCAGGACAGCTGTCAAAATTTTCCACAGACCAGACACTCAATATGGACCTGGATGTAGATGAAATAGCAGTAGGAGGTGAGTGTGATGCTGCATCAAACACAGTAGAAGCACAGACTGTCACCCAGGCAGAGTTTGCTCGCCGATAATAGCTTGGATTTTGCATTCAGACAAGCCCACATCACAAATGACTCTTATTATCGGGAGAGAGAGGACCCAAATTTTAAAACACCTAATTTTTAACTCAAGGATGGTTTTCTGTATCAGGTGATTTCTGATTGAATGGGTGATGGGTGTATTGAGCAGTTGGTAGTACCAAGTGAGCATAGAAAGAAGATTTAAAAAATTGTTCACAATCACACTTTGGGGGGGTCACCTTGGCACGAAAACAATGAGGAAACGCATTTTGAAACGGTTTTATTGGGTGAAAATGGGCCAGGATGTGGAGCGATTTTGTAAGGCCTGTCCTGACTGTCAAATAGTTTCTGCTTTCAGACCCGTCAGGGCACCCCTTGTACTAATGCCTATTTTAGACATCCCCTTTGACAGGCTGGGATTAGATATTGTTGGCCTGCTTCCCAGGAGTAAAAGTGCTTTTCAGTATATGCTTGTGTTAATCGATTACACCACAAGATACCCAGAAGTAGTAGTGCTGTGACAGGCGGATGCCCAAACTATTGCAAAAGCACTCTTGGATATATTCAAACGTATTGGTATCCTTTGTGAGATTTTCACTGATCAGTGCAGACCCTTTATATCTCGCATCATGAAGCAGCTATGTGAAAGTTTCAGAATTAAGCAGTTTTACTCCATGGTCTATCATCCACAGACGAATGGCCTGACTGAACGATTTAATAAAACCCCAAAACAGATGATTCGGCGGGTAGCCCATGACGATCCAGCTCCTTGGGATGCAGTTGTACCTTTTCTCTTCTTTGCTGTCCAGGAAGCCCCATAAGCATCAATCAGGATGAGTCCCTTCGAACTATTATTTGGCTAGCAACCACGCAGGGTGTTGGACATTTTTGGGATGAATAAATGGGAATTTGTGAGACACCTCCTATGGGGAGGTTTCGACTGAGTCATTTCGCTGCAAGAGCAGATTGCCAGATTGTCCTCTATTGCGGTGGAGCATCAGCAGCACAATCAGGAGGCACAAAAATGTCATTATGACAAGATGAGTAAACTCCGTGAGTTTAAGAATGGAGATCGCATGCTGAGATTGCATTTTGGGCCGAATGGCAAAGGCTGGAAGTGGTAGAAGAGCGTATGTCCCCTGCGAATTATAAAGTCAGAATTCCCAGGTGGCGGAAACCCGTACAAATTTTGCATGTTAATCTCTTAAAAGAGTGGCACAACTGTCATGCCTCCAGACTGAGGTTGCTATTAGGAATGATTTAACTGACAGCCAGAAAGCAGAATTGCTATCGCTGATCGAGGGGAACTCAGAAGTCTTCTTGGCAACACCTGGCCAACCCTAAGAAGTGCAAGCTGGGTATGTTGGAAACCCACTATTTATGATATTCCATGGGGAAGGGTTTACTCAAGCCTCAAATAGACAATGTGTGGGAGGTACTTGCATATCCCCATCCTGAAACGCAGAGGTAGGCTTGTGCCTTCCTTGAGCTCACAAGTTATTACAGGCGGTTCATTCTCAATTTTGCACATCAGGCCACCCCCCTTACTGACTTGACAAAGGATAGAAAGAATCGTAGTGTTGTCTGGACCGCACCTGTGAGAGAGCTTTTGCAGACCTAAAAGCCGCTTTATCATCTTTCCCATTTTTGTGCAATCCTGACTTTTCAAAGGAATTTATTCTGCAAACAGATGTTAGTGCTTTCGGTTTAGGAGTGGTGCTCTTACAATGTTTTGTGGGGAAAGAACACCCCATCACGTTTCTCAGCAGAAAGCTGCTACCCAGGGAGCATAATTATTCAACTATTGAAAAGGAGTGCTTAGCGATTAAGTGGGTGGCGGAAGCCCTCTGTTACTATCTCTGAGGACGACGACTTACCCTGGTGACTGACTACGCCCCGTTACAATGGCTGTACAAAGAGAACAATACGAACGTCCGGCTCACCCGGTGGTCTATCAGTTTGTAGGCTTTTGTAAGATTTCAAAGCTCGCAGCTAAAGCAGATCTGAGTCGATCACAGTTGCGCTATAAGCACTTGCTGTCGATGGGTGATGCAAGGAACATTATAAATACAGGGAACAGGATTACCTGGCCACTAACCTGGCCATGACCCTGCCTGGTTACTGTGTCTGTGTATAGGAGAATGGTAGATCCCACTACAATAAATAACCGTGCTGTTCCTGTTTCAAGCGGAATAAAGTTGGTTTTGCTAAAGTACTGAGACTCAGCCTTGTGTCTTGGGGTGCAAGACAGGGACTCATGTGTCACAACATGATACTACCAATTTTCACATGCTGAGTCTGTTGGTTACAAAGTCTAAGAGGGTTGGACTAAGTCCTACTGGGACAGTGTGGGTCAGCTCCATGTTGCTACTTTGGCTTTGGAGCCTCTTTAACCCAACACAGTCGATAGTCATGATCAGGATGGACCTGGCAGATGAAGACAAACACGCACAAAGCATGGGGAAGGTGTACAAAGTGCTCAGTGCTTTTATTAAAAAAAAGTCAGTGTCCAAAGTGCAGTGTAACAATAATAAATGATACAATAAAGAAAAAATGCAGTTCTAGTGGAAGTTAAAAAATCTATCAAAGAAATAATTCATTAAAAATGAGGTTAAAACAATGCTGGGGTCTCCTTTAAAATTCTCAGTCCCCAGTGTTTCCCTTCAAAAACCAAAATCTCTGTGGCTTATCCTACTCGGAGCTTGCAGCTCAGAGAGATGTTAACCAACAGGCACAGACACCCTTCAGTCCTGACTCATGTCCCTACTGTCTGATCCACGGCATTCCATTAAGAGCCACTGACCCTTCTCTGCTCCGCGCTCACCACTGCCAAAGGATTCCATCCGGCGAAAGTGCGCTATCCTCCCACCGCTGCCTATCACAGTGAGAGGACACTGAGTGTGATGATCGCTCCTGCTTCCAAGTCACTCAACAGAAGTGATTCCCGAGCCCTCTCCCTGGGGCTCCATTCCCGTCCGTCTGCTTCTCTCTCTAAACACTGGTTCACTCTTACTCCTGCCTTACATCTTCCATTCGTTAACTTCCATTCTTTCTCTCTGTCCCTCTTTCTTGTGCCAGCTCATTCTTATATGACTCTGTGGATGCAGCATCTCAAGTGTGCACTGCAGGAAGCTGATGAAGCAATTGAGAGAGACTGGATCCTCATGTGAAGGTGTGTCTCGCCCCAATTACTCCACCAACTCTCCACATCTGCGTGAGCATGCACACGCAGGGAGAATGAGCCGGCCAATTAAATATTTATTTATTAAAAACAGTCAACTTGTTCTGAGCAGCAGACCTGCTATACCATACCTACACTGAGGTGTGTTTGGTAGTTAGCTGAGCTGATATAACAGTGTTAAATGCTGAGTTGTAGTCTATACACTAGACCTTGGCATAACAGCTTTTTGTTATCCATATGTGCCAGGAAGGTACAGAGTGCAAGGGATATGGAATCATCTATTGACCATTTGTGATGATATGGAGGTGGTCATAATATTCTAGAGCATTGTGTTTTTAGTTGTTCCAGCACTAGTCATCCAAAGCACTTTATCATGATTTGCTTGTGTGTTACTGGCCTATAGCCATTCAGACAGTCTACTTTTGTTTTCTGAGGCACTTGGACAATTTTTTATCAGAATCAGAAAACATTTATTAATCCCGAAAGAAATTACTTTATTTTTATACTTCTGAAGCAGGTAGGGACCACTGATTCTTTCAATGAAACATTAGATATGGTACTGAACCCAACTAATTGGTCACTACAGGTTTTGAAAATACATCCAGAAATTCTATGCAGGCTATACATTATATACATTAAGTCTTTTGAAAATCCTCCTTAGGTCATGTAGAGAAACAAAGAGTCATTTGTTGCTGCAGGAAATTAAATGGCATGCTGCATGCTGCAGGGTAGAAAGCTGGTTCAGTATTTGATATTGAAAAGCAAAATAACACATTTTATTTAGCTGGGCACATAAAATAGTACATGAATTAGAAAATTTTCATGGTGGCACATTATGCCATCTTTTGTTTTGTTTTGTGTGCAATTTTGCACAGTTTCTGGGAGTGAAAACCCAAGGAATGTGACATGAAGAGCTTTCTCTGAACAGGCCAATTCTGGTTTTATTCAAAATATTATGTTAATCAAAAAGGTATTTTTCTACTGTATATACAGTTTATAAAATAACAGGATTACTTACATATTTAATGGATTATGTTGGTAAACAGCAGGCAGCATGATGGATTGGGTATAAAACTGTCCACATCACCAGTCCTCTATTATTTTTGCAGTCTCAGCAGCTCCTGCACCAAAAAGAGGTGCACTGGAATCACATTTGTTTTGCTGCTTGTATGTTCCGCACTGCTTCTACAAATTTACAGTGTCTGTCTGTCTCCTTGACCATCTTTTGTGTCCTTTCACAAAAGTCTGGCAGCTTCCATCTCATTTTGTTTACAGATTTATGCTGAGCAGATGCTGTCCTTTAAGCAAGCAGCTTATTTGCTATGCAAAGTCTGTGCTTGAGTATAAATAAAGGTGTAAGATCTGATACACCTGATAAACAATTGTTAAGAGCGATGGGGTCACAAAGAAAAATCACCATTTTTTCTTGCATTTGCATTTACTGTCACTCTGCAATGTCTGAAAACTTTGTGAGCAAGTCTCCATCCATCTTTGCTCAACTTCACTCGCGGCTCAACTGCTCAGTCCACTATCTTCCACTTTGTATGATCAGACTTCACCATGTAGAATTTATGCTGGCTGTCAACTTATTTTTTAACAATGTGGGAAAAACACTGAGATGACATTTCAGGAAACTTTATAGTTGTATTTTACCTAGCTGAAATAAATGGAGCACTGACAGTTGTTGTGCTCTTTACCACACATAGTGAAACAACATGAGTGAATGTAAGTGTGGCATTTTTTCTTGATTATTTTATAGTCATCTGTTGGGAGACAGAAAGCAGTTCACATCTGGTAAACAATGTTCAGTAATGTCAATTACAACAGAAGAAGAGGATCTGTCATGGAAAAAAGGATATGCAAATGCAGTCAAATATGAGCTATAGGAGAGAGAGAGAGACTGATTCACATCTGGGTCCCAAAATATAATAGTGTTGCTGGTGACAGAATAGTGGGTATAAATCTAATATATGAAATAGAGTTTCAGAGCTCGAACAACATGGGTATTTGAAGTGAAGCCACTTAAGAAAGAAAAATACATTGCTGATTAGAACTAGCCTGGGTACTTCTAGTATTAACATTGGTATGGAAAATTTTAAGTTGAACAGGAAGGGAAAATGCAGAAATGACTGCATTGGGTATCTCTAGTCCCTGCCAAACTCTTAGTAGTTAGTAGTTATTATTACACCCAGTCTTCACATTATTCTTGTACTGACATTTAGCCATTTTAATTCTTTCTATCAGTTAAAATCTGTGTTTATTGTAATGTGTCTTCATATCACTGTTTCAAAATGCTTTGCTATATGCCTTTACCAAATTCCTGATATCAGATGAGATAACTAGCATCCGTGATAATAAAATGTCAGCTGAATAATGCAACCAAAAATCACACAAAATGAGAATATAGGAACATATTATATATTATATACTGAAGTCACCGAGGTGGTCAAAAAACTCCTTGGTGGCAGGGCCCCGGGGGGGGATGAGATACGCCCAGAGTTCCTTAAGGCTCTGGATGTTGTAGGACTGTCTTGGTTGACATGTCTCTGCAACATCGCATGGATATCGGGAACAGTGCCTCTGAATTGGCAGACCGGGGTGGTGGTCCCCCCTCTTTAAAAAGGGGGACCGGAGGATGTGTTCCAACGACAGAGGGATCACACTCCTCAGCCTCCCTGGAAAAGTCTATTCGGGGGTTCTGGAGAGGAGGGTCCGTCGGATAGTTGAACCTCGGATTCAGGAGGAACAGTGTGGTTTTCGTCCTGGTCGCGGAACAGTGGACCAGCTCTACACCCTTAGCAGAGTCCTGGAGGGTGCATGGGAGTTTTCCCAACCAGTCTATATGTGTTTTGTGGACTTGGAAAAGGCGTTCGACCCTCGGGGAATCCTGTGGGGGGTGCTCCAGGAGTATGGGGTACCGGACCCCCTGATATGGGCTGTTCAGTCCCTGTACAACCGGTGTCAGAGCCTGGTCCGCATTGCCGGCAGTAAGTCGAGCCCGTTTCCAGTGAGAGTTGGACTCCGCCAGGGCTGCCCTTTGTCACCGATTCTGTTCATAACTTTTATGGACAGAATTTCTAGGCACAGCCAGGGTGCTGAAGGGGTCCGGTTTGGTGGACTCAGGATTGGGTCACTGCTTTTTGCAGATGATGTTGTCCTATTTGCTTCATCAGGCCGTGATCTTCAGCTCTCTCTGGATCGGTTCGCAGCTGAGTGTGAAGCGGCTGGGATGAGAATCAGCACCTCCAAATCCGAGACCATGGTCCTCAGCCGGAAAAGGGTGGAGTGCCCTCTCAGGGTTGGGGGAGAGATCCTGCCCCAAGTGGAGGAGTTCAAGTATCTCGGGGTCTTGTTCACAAGTGAGGGAAGAATGGAGCGTGAGATCGACAGGCAGATCGGTGCGGCATCCGCAGTGATGCGGGCTCTGCATCGGTCTGTCGTGGTGAAAAAGGAGCTGAGCCGTAAGGCAAAGCTCTCAATTTACCAGTCGATCTACGCTCCTACCCTCACCTATGGTCATGAGCTATGGGTAGTGACCGAAAGAACGAGATCGCGAATACAAGCGGCTGAAATGAGTTTCCTCCGCAGGGTGTCTGGGCTTTCCCTTAAAGATAGGGTGAGGAGCTCAGTCATCCGGGAGGGGCTCAGAGTAGAGCCGCTGCTCCTCCGCATCGAGAGGAGTCAGATGAGGTGGCTCGGGCATCTGATCAGGATGCCTCCTGGACGCCTCCCTGGTGAGGTGTTCCGGGCACGTCCAACCGGGAGGAGGCCCCGGGGAAGACCCAGGACACAGTGGAACGCCTTGGGATTCTCCTGGAAGAACTGGAAGAAGTGGCCGGGAAGAGGGAAGTCTGGGCCTCTCTGCTTAAGCTGCTGCACCCGCGACCGGACCTTGGATAAGCGGAAGAGGATGGATGGATGGATGGATGAACATATTATTTTGTCATATAAATCAACCACCAAGTTTTTAAATATATTTCAGCATAAACCAAGTACTCAAAACTGAAAGTGGGAAAGCAAATTAATATTGATTTGGTTAATGGCGAATTACAAATCACCAATACGTAGCTGTCAATATTCAACACATTCACAATTTTAATTCAAGAGCAGAGAATATAATTCTTTAGACCAATGTGGTCCCAAACATTTAATTTACAGTTTTAGTTTGTAAGGAAAGGTACAAAGAAAACTTCTCAAACTCCAAAAAGATATATATTTGTATATAAGAAATTGCATTGAGCATATCATGGAAACTGGAAAAATATTATTATGATGATTATGTTTAGATTGCTAATAAATAAACATTTGTACAATACAGTTTCTTAAATTACTGAAGTACTAGGGTGTTGTACCGTGTTAGCCATTATGAATGTAGAGAAAAGTCAAGCAAAATGGCACCTTTTATTGGCTAACTAAAAAGATTATAATATGCAAGCTTTCGAGGCCACTCAGGCCCTTTCTTCTGGCAACATGTAACAAAGAAACTGGAGTTTCATGTGTTTATATATCTTGTCCTAGTGTGTATATAAACACAGGGAACTCCAATTTCTGTATTACATCTTGCCTGATGAAGGGGCCTGAGTTGCTTTGAAAGCTTGCATATTATAATCTTTTTAGTTAGCCAATAAAAGATGTCATTTTGCTTGACTTTTCTTTAAATTACTGAGAAAAGTTGACCTCTTAAATAATTTTTGTGAAACGGAGCCATCTGCTGGGTATGAGGATGTGCTTCTCACTCGCCCCTAATGTAGAGAAGTCATGGATAATAATCTATAATGTGTTGGAAAAAAAAGGAGAGATGTACAAATGATACTTCTTATCTTGATTTTCAGAACGCTTTTGATAAACTGCAACATGAGATGATATTGATTGAATTAAGAAAAGTATTAATTCAGGGGGCTGTGTGTAAGATGGCTGCAAAATCAGTTTAAACATCATAAAAGTTATGGTGCGATGAACATTTCCTGAATTAGGTTATTTTTGAAGTCATGTTACACAAGGATTAGTGCTCTAACCCCTGCTTTTTTTAATACGTTGTCAAGCACACACAAGCAGGAGACAACATAAGGGATCCAGATAGGTAACCCGAGTTGAGAGGGGGCGGTCTAACGAACATATTTTTTCCATCTGAAGTTCAAAATGACATTGACCACAAGACAAGTGATGAAACTTCTAGGTTTCCATGAGCAAGATCCACCCCTTCAAGGAACCAGCCCTTTACAATTTGTTGGTAGCTACTTATAGTTGCCATGTGTTGGAGGTTGCATGAAATGACGACAAAAAAAAAGAAAACACTTTACCTATTGCCTTGTAGTTACCAACAAGATGTATCTAGACCCAGGTTACTCAACACTCAGCCTGTGGGCCACATGCCCCCAAGTAGTAAGAAATGTATTCCAGTCAATGAATTATTTTCAAAATTTAAATTCCTCATGAAAACAAACACATTCTGTTTTCTTTCAAAAGGGGGCACAGTAGCATTTTATACATCTTTTTAGTTCAATTTCAACTCTTTCTGTGTCACAACATGAAGTAGACAAAACGTTTAGAGAGTTACTGGTGAAAACAATAAGAACATGGCGAAACGCGAAATTTCAGATAAGCATAGGACATTTAACAAAATATGGGAAGAAAAATTTTCATTTAGTGAAATAAACAATACACCACTATGTCTGCTTTGTCAGAGAAGAATAGTGGTACCAAAATATCCAGTGTCACCATGAAGCCTGTCATACTGACTTAAAAATTATATCCTGCTCAATTCAATTTAAGAAAGAACAAAATGCATTCCTGTGGCTGGCAAAATTTAAAAAAATTTTAAAAAATGTGCTTTTGTTCTCAACTGTTCTGAACCAGTGAGAGAGAAAAAGAAGAAAATAACATAACACCCCCCTCTTTCCTCTTCCCACCAGGAACCACATCTAAACTCTTTTTCTTTTCTAATTTAAGGGAGCATTGTGATAATTCAAAGCCACTAAAGCAACAATTAACAGTCTTACACTCCCTCCCCATCATCAAAAAAATAAATTAAATAAAATAAAACAGTTAGCGTTTTTTCCCCAGTGAATACTGTGTGATTAACAAAATATGGAACTGCATTAATATTTTCCCAGATTTCTCCCATGCAACAGATTCTTAAACATAATTAAACAGCTCCTACATAGAGCTGAAATCAGATACAGCCTCCAGCCTCTTATACCCTGCCAAACTGAAGGTGGTTATTGAAAATGAGTTCTACATTTTTAGTTCTCTAGATGAAGCAGATAAAAAGCTAAGAAGACTGACCCGGACATTCTTTAGAAACACATGATTATGAGTCACACCACGTTCTGGCACGGCAAAAAAGATTCTACTTGAAGCTTGCAACCTGGATCATTTGTAGTGCAACATTTGTAGTAATTACATATTTTATTTTATTTTCAGCCATGCATTTTTTAAACTTCAATTATTATATTGATATCTCTTTCATTAATTGCATATACAGTTGGCTACTTTTGGCTTATTGGTACATTTTGGCTAATTGGTTACCACAAAGTAACCAGCTATTGACTTTTTGTTAAACTTTCATTATATTGAAATTTCTTCCATCAATTATATGTAGACTTTGGCTATGACAAAGTAACCAGCAATTTACATTTTGTTTATACATCATACCCTTGGTTTATTATATTGGGACTGTTTAAGTTTATTGTATTTGGACTTTACCCTCACAAGATATCTCAGTTTTACCCTTTTCTGCACTGCTGCTGGGGAGTTCATTTTGCTGTAGATGTGTTCTGTTTCTTGGCATATCAGAAGACTGGGACTTTATGAATTGTGGTTTGCCTCACTTGCAGAGAGAGCAATGCTATTTCTTTTTTAATCCCTTCTACCCCAAAAACCGTAAGTGCCAACATAATAATAGGCTCCATAGCCATAACACCTAGCAATAATATGACATCTATGTCAAAGATACCATATGTAACAATGTACTACCTTAACCTAAGACACAAAATGTCAACAAAGGTTTAGAACCAATGTCTCTATGACCAAATAGTGAACTTTGTGAGCTAAAATGTCAAGGGTCTCAAACATGAATTAAAGAGAAAGAAAGCACTCTCTCACTTAACAGGTCTAAATACCAAGATAACATTTTTAAAGGAGACTCACTTATTAAGCAAAGACCTGTTTGGGTTGCAAAAAGAATAGACTGGCCAAGTTTTCACTTCAGGTGTACAAAGAAAACTAGGGATGTATGAATCTTAATATACAGACTATTCCTATTTGTTGTGTCAGATTTAATATCTCATTCTGAAGGATATGTCATGGTGACAGGCAATTTATCTAATAGTAAAATTATTTTGATTAATATCTATGCAGCTAACATGGACGATGAAGATTTCTTCTAAAATGTATTTCCATCTATCCTTAATGTGAACACCAACAAAATTATAATGGCGGGAGACTTCAATTGTGTTTTAACTCCAGTTTGTAATGGATCAGAACTTATTAGACCCATGGAGGCTTTTAAATCCAAACCTAAGAGCATACTCCTTCTCACCCATACATCATTATTCCTCAATAACTGATTATTTCCTCACAGACAATAATTTTTTGTCCACTATCAAATCTTGTAAGTACAACGCTGTCGTTATCTCCAACCATGCTCCTCTGATCATGGAGCTGGCATCTTAACCCCCTATCATTAGTCAATGAGAGCTGTACAGAATTCATATCCAAGCAAAATGATTATTTTCTTGAAACAAATGCATCTTCAGAGGTCTCAGCATACTGTATATACTCTGGGAAACTCTGAATGTATTTTCAAGAGGACAGATTATTTCATGTCTTTGTCACAAAAATAAATTGGAAATCAAGAAGGTGTCTGAGTTAATCAGCAAACTTACTAGAAGGGGTCTAGAATACGCCAGGTCTTCAAATGAGGCACTTTATTGGAAAAGACAGGTTTTGCAATCAGAATTAAACCTCTTGGCTGCTAAAGAAATGGAACAGCTCATCTTTAAATCACAGCATCATTACTATGAACACAGAGAGAAGGCCAATAAGATCTTAGCACAACAAATCCAAAAACAGGAAGTCCACAATGCCATAACAGCAATTACCAACACAGATACCACACATAAAATTATAACTTACATATTTAGAGAGTAGTATAAGTTCTTATATTCTACTCAGTTTACAGAAGATAAGACACCATCTAATGAGTTTTTTTATTCATTAAAGATACTACAGCTAGATACTCTTAGTGCTGTGGAACTGGACAAACCTCTGACACTTTCAAATTTACTAGATGCTATAAACTCACTTCATAGTGGGAAAGCTGGCAGCCCTGTTGGCTACCCATTAGAATTTTATATAAAAAAAAAATTAGCTCCACTATTATTAGCAACATTTATACAATCTAAAGACAACAAAATTCTCAAACTGTTTGCCAAGCATTAATTACCATCTTTCCTATGAAAAATAAGGACTTACTACCATGTGCATCATACAGACCAATCTTACTTCTGAATAATGACGTTAAGATACTCACCAAAGTTCTAGCCAAAAAGATTGAGAAAGTGCTTCCTTCTGTAATAGCATAAGACTAAACCAGATTTATTAATGGCAGACACTTCTAACCTTCCATGTCTGTTTAATATAATATATTCACCCATTAAATCAACACCTCACAGATCTTATTATTATTAGATGCAGAAGAAGAATTTGATATGGTTGAATGGGACTACCTATTTGCCACATTACTCAAATTTTGGTTCGGCCCAAACATATGTACATGGATCAAACTACTTTATACTAGTACAGAATCCTTAGTTTGTATTAACAACATTATTTCAGACTACTTCAAACTTGAACATGGTACTCGACAAGGATGCCCCTTATTATCTTTGCTGTTTGCAATCACCATAGAACTATTGTTTGTTTACTTTCAAAATGCATTAGAGATAAAGGGGATTTTCAGAGAAGGACTTGAAGAGAAAATATCACAATATGCAGATGATATGGTACTGTATGTATCTCACTGACAAAATTCTGTGCCAGCAGTGCTAAAAGTATTAGCAGATTTTTAAATGATATGTGGACTCAAAGTTAGTTTGAATAAAAGTGTGCTTTTCCCAGTGAATTCTCTATCACACAATACTAGACTGGTCGCCTTCCCATTTTTCTTAGCAGATCAGTTTAAATATCTATGGGTAAATGTCACAAGAAAATATAAAGTTCTTTTTCAACAAACTTTTGCTGTCTGCATAGAAAAAACTTAAATAAGACGTGAATAGATGGTCTACCCTCCATCTTACATTAGCAGGGAGAATCAACATTGTTAAGATGACCAACCTTCAGAAGCTTCTTTTCTTATTCAATGCATCCCCATTAGCAAATATTTTTTTAAGAAATTAGATTCAATCATAACCTCATTTATATGGAATACGAAACATCCCACATCCAAAGGGTGACTCTACAATGACCTAAAGCAGAAGGGGGTATGTCCTAACTTTCAATTTTATTACTGGGCAGCAAATATACAAGCTATAGAGACTTGGACATTGACACAAATCGATGAATATACACAAGCCTGATCTGCAGTAGAAATAAAATCTCGCAGTACTTGTTTATATTCCCTGCTCTGTGCCCCAGTTAATACAAATTATTGTCAATACACTAATGTTCCAATTGACCTTTACTCTCCCAGAATATGGAACCAATGCTGGAAGCACTTTAAGACAGAGAAGATTTTATCTGTTGCACATCTACATGACAACCACCTTTTCCAACTTTCTCAAACATATACAATATTTAATGTTTGGAAAATATCCAGTATTAAAACACTCAGACCCTTGCACACAGATTATGTCTTCAAATCCTATGAACAATTACACTTCAAATTTAACTTTCATCAACACAATTCTTCCAATACTTTCAAGCTAGAAACTTTGCTAAACAGAACCTGCCCAATTTTCCTCACCTCCCTGTGACGGTACAGGTTAGCTCCTCACTCACTCTTCTACAATGAGAGCCTCTTTAACCTGACACCATCAGTACTGTAACTTAAATGAATGTGGCAGATGAGGACAAAAAATACCAAGCAAGAGGATGGGGAAAAGTGCAGGTTCTTTTGTTAAAGCTCAACAAAACCAAGTGTTCAAAAAGTGCAGTGCCCGAAACTGCCTATAAATAAATAATCAATGAAAACATCCAAGTGTTAATGAAGGTTAAAACAATCGAATAAATAACCAAATAAAAACGTGGTAAAAATTCAGGCAGGAATCTTCTTTAAAATTCTCAATCTCCGGTGCTTCCCTTTAAAAACCGATGCTTCTCTGGCTTATCCCTTTTGGACCTCGCAGCACGGAGAGACATCCACCAACATTCGCAGACATCATTCAATCCTGGCCTGTGTCCCTGTCGCTCAATTTACAGCGTTCCATGGGAAGCCACCGGACCCTGCTCCTGAGCCCAGCACTGCCTTTCCAGGCTCCACCCGGCAAAAGCACTCCATCCTTCCACTGCTGCTGATCGCTGGCTCCATCTGGCGAGAGGACACTCCAGAGCATTATGATCACTCCTGCTCCCTGGTTGCTCAACAGGAGTGATCCTTGTGCCCCATCCTGAGGGCTGGCCACACGCTACGTCCTGGGGCACCATTTCTACCCGCCTGCTCTTCTCTAAGCACCAGCTCACTTCCATTCCTGCCTTTTGTTCCGTCCTGTAACCTCCAGTCTCTTTTGTTTCATTTTTCTCTTTTTAACATGTGCTTCCCTTTTATATGCTGGGGAGCTGTTGGAGGTGCAATCGCCTGATTGCCACCCTGGGCTGATAATAAGGCAATCAGGCAGCCCGCATGTGCCACCAAGGCAATGCACCGACAGCTGACAAGCCTCGCAACAACCCGAAGACAGGGTGTCTTCACGGCAGATCCTCTCCAGCATGAGCAAGTTCATTATTTATTTCTTAAAAACTGACAGTTTTTAAGAGCTGCAGACCTGCTATACCACGCTCCCACCTAGTTCTATTACAGAAGAAATATTGATCAGTCTTGAAAGTTCAGCATATCTACAATTTATAAAAATATTTTAAAGTCCTTTCCTTTCAAAGACCCCAGGGTACATTGTCACTTAATATTTCAGAAAAGGAGTGGAAAGTAGCCATGCACAGAATACTGTACACTCCAGCTCCATATGCGCAAAGCATTCAATCATTCAATTTAAAATCTTTTATCAAGCATATTTACCTTGTTTAAAATTGTCCAAAATGTTTCCAGGGCAAGATTCAACCTGTGAATGTTATAATCTACTGTAGCTCCAGCCTTACTGGGCCACATGTTTTGGGTGTGCACTAGGTTAACAACATTTTGGACAAAAATCTTTGAATGCCTATCAGACAGCCTTGGTGTCTCAATCAGCTATGTTTGGTGTATTCCCAGACGGTTTAAAATGGAGAAGGACAAATTGTAATTGCTTTGACCTCACTACTAGTACGTAGATTTATCTTGCTCAATTGGAAGAATCCCACCCCACCACTTTCCAGTCAGTGGGTAACTGATGATACTATTTAAAAATGGGAAAAATTATATTCTCACTTACAGGATCTGCTCAAAACTTTTTAACATTAAGGCAGGATCTAACTAATAACATTTTTGAATAAGCTTCCATTTAAAAAAAAAGGATACTCTTCCTTTCTTGCTGCTTTTAAAGAGTAGCTTTGGTTGTTGGCTCTCATCTCTTTCTCTTGGGTGAGGGTTGACGTTTGCTTTGTTTGACTTGATTGTATGGAATGTTATCTGCTTCTAATTAAAATCAATTAAAAAAACTACAGTATCTGTAACAATCTTAAAAAGTTAATGCTCTAACTTAAACTCATACTAATGTTTGCTTAATTTGAATAGAATATAATTTTCTTGCAGTCATAGACAATTGTATAGCCTTTTCTCCCCTATAAGTTAATATGAGATAGAACTATCTTGGTATAACTAAGATACAGTGTGTTAATTGAGTGAATTGTTGTTTAGAACAGGTCCCGTTGCTAGCAGGGACTGAAAGACCCATTTACAGCATGAAAATGGGATAGGCATAGTTTTCTGATGTTTAGAAATGGTTCAACTGTATAAGCAAACATAAAGAAATGAAACAAGATGTACATTATAAGCTTTAAACAGAACTGTTCTTTTCTTTGCTATATCAATTCGGTTTACTTTGAATTTTTACTAAAGTTTTTAAACAAAGATATTTTGTCTGTGGAATCATTTCAAATCTGCAAGCTATTGCTGAATCTCATTTTGCAAACTAGAGCTGTTGAACTTTGGTAATTTCAGGAAAATGCAGCTACACTATTGATTTTCTGACTAATCATTATTTCTCATTTAAATGATTCAATATCGATTCCTAAAGTCTCAAGATCTATTTTGTGAATCTCTGTACTGCTCTATTACTTTATGTAGATTTTTTTTATGTTCATTTTTCACATTTGATCCATTAAGATGTCGCTAATGTGCCTCTTATGGCTTTCTACGTCGCATGAAGTGATTTGTGCTCCTCTACTGAAATCAGCACCTTTGACACTTAAATCAGAAGTGTGGACTTGTTATGGATTTAAGCAGTGCATTGGTAAAGAACAACTGGATAAAAGCAAAGTCATGTAAGCTGTGCAACTCAGAAGTTAAGTATTGGTGTAATAAAACAAATTTAGGAAATCATTTATCCCAATGTCACCCAGAAATGTAATCTCAGTCGACATTCAAGTAAGTAGAGCCTAAACAATATACACTGGAGACACAGTTAAGCACCAGGCTTCCATTTAATTTGACTCTTGGCCAAAAAATAGCTGAATCTATAGCAGTTTTTAATCTGCAATGATGTGAACCTTACACTGTTGTTGAAACTGAGGGTTTTTGGGAAATGATGCAGGTTTTAGGACTGCAGTAATGCTATACCAACCAGAAAACAAATGTGTTAAGTTATTGTACCTAGGCTTTAAGCAATGCATCACTACATCTCTCAGTCTAGACATCCACTGCAACAGACTGCTATGTGACAATCATGTCACTACATTAAAAACAACTCGACACCTGTGGTGGATGTGTTGCAGACCAGAGCCCTGCATGCCAGTCACACTGGGAGCAGCCTCTATCCAGAGCTTCTGACATGGCTAGCTGTTGTTCCAAAAACCATTCTTGCATCTCCAATGTGCTGTTCCATCGCGTGACTACATCAATCACACATTTGTGTGTTGGCAAGTCCAATAAACTTTGCTTCTCTTTAAGCATGTGGGTAGCTGTACTGCTACAGTGGAAAATGTTTGCAACGAGCCTCATCTGGCTGAGCAAGCAAGCAGTTGTTGGGACTTTTTACAGCAGCCTGCAATACAAAGTGAGCATGTGTGCAAGGCAGCCCATGTGAAGTAGCTCCATAAGCTGTACTGCACAGATCATATTAGTGCTGTAGTCAGTAACGATGGCTGGTTCTTTGTCTTTTATGTTCCATTCATCCAATGCCCCTATCAACAAAGCATCAGCTCTTGATCCTCATTTTTAAAAGCTACATTTTTGTCAGAGGGGGAAGTTTGAGGGCACATTTTCTAGACTGATTAACATAACTGAAGATATGGGTAACATGTAGAATTATAGAAAGACATGAGTCTTCCCTCTGTTTCTTTCATTTTGACTCATTCAAGATTATTTCAAATAAATGATTAATTTATATGGAGATTCATAACACACAAATAGGTTACTGAATAAAATATTTATTATTTAAGAAGCAATATTTGATTACTTTATAATAATAATATATGAAAGATGTTATGTTTTATAAGGTAAATGCCATTGCATTGTATTAAAACAAGGAGCCCCCTATAACAAGTGTGGATTCTGATGTAACGATGCATATGTTTGTTAAATTATGGTGAATTTTGTATGAGTGCATTGCTGTGAAAGGTTTTTTTATTAAGCAATGATATTTTGTTTCACCTCTGGCAAATACTGTTGCTAATTGTTCATTACTAATCAAGTATTGCTTTACAAATGTTGTGGAAAGATCAGCCTTGACACAGGCAGACACCAACTCACAATGTCCAAAACACAGGTTTATTTTCAGTTCTGCACAGCACAGTGCACCAACCACTCACAATAATTGCTCAGTCCTTTATACTTCTCTTCCTCTTCTTCCTTTACTGCCACCTCCACTCCTCTCTTGCAAGCTCTGTCCTCTGCCTCCCGACTCTGGCTCCCTGACTGGAGTGAGGTGGTGCCTTTTATAATGCACCTGGATTTGCTCCAGGTGCTCCGTGATTGACCTTCCTGCAGCACTTCCTGGTGTGGCAGAAGTGCTGCAGTCCATGTCTCCTGGTACATCTGGACGCCCACTGGCGGTGGCCACGGGTCACAACAGGGTTGAGCTTCTAAGCTCCGATCTTGTGGCCCCCATGCAAACCAAGGCGGCCGCCCTCTCATGTCCCGGGGGAGATATTGTCCCTCTCCTGGTCCTTCCACCTTACTGCCGTCCCAGCTGCGCAGGCTCCCCAGCCGTCTGCCACAATGTCTATTCCATACTTATGCATATATTAAGTCACTATGTAGACACCCTCCAAATAAAATGTAACTGAAATTTGTTACATTATATTTATGTTCTCTGTGCATGGAGCCAGCACTTCAAATATACCAGTGCCTGCTAATTCAATCAAGATAAAACTGATATTGAATCGAATCGAAATGGGACATCAGTGCTAATACCCATTCCTAGTGTCATCCACACGTGGAAGTGGATTGGAGACTTTTTTTGTTAACACTGTTGAGTTTTCAGTAGTCCACACAAAATCTTCACTCACCATTTTTTTTTTTTTCAAATGAAAACTTGCCTTTTAATTTCTTGACGTTTAAAATGTGCTGTTCAGTAAGCTTGCTTTCTTATAGGAGGATCATAGCCAGTTCTAATATGGTATTTAATCAATTTACAATGGCCCATATTCCTTCAAGTCATGCCATAAAATTGCCTTGAAATATTGAAGCAAAGCAGCTAATTGTTCATCCTACTCTGAGGAAAGAGCAGAAGAGTCCAGAGCTTTAAAAGGTGGAGTCTCAGACACACTAAACACATCAGCTGAAGCTGAAATAACATCCTCATCTGTGGTACTGTAAAATTGATCTAACGAGGAGCCTTGATGTAGGGTTACATCCTTTTTTCGTAGGGTTAAGGAGATGAGCTGTCACAACCACCATTTTACTGCTGCAGTAATTAATTGTACTCTATACTTTGTGGCATGCGGCTGAGGGTGGAGCCCAGCCGGGACGCCCGAGGGGACCGGAGGAGAGCTGGTGCCTCCTCCCGACCACGAGGGGGCGACCGCCGTGGTTTTATTGGTGACCTCGGGTAGGGGGCTTGGAAGCCCAACACTGTAGGGGCCCAGGCGATGCCCCGGTGCCTGAGGAACCCTGGAGCCCAGCACTTCCGCCACACCAGGAAGTGCTGGGGGGAAGAAGACAGGAGACACCTGGAGGGCTTCTGGGTGCGCAGCCGGCACTTCCGCCACACAGGGGCGTGTCCAAGGAGGAGTGCCGGGAAACACCTGGAGCCCATCTGGGTTGGAATAAAAGGGGCCAACTCCCTCCAGTCGAGGGCGGAAGTCGGGTGGAAGAGGACGGAGCTGGAGAGAGGACAGAAGGCGGCCAGAAGAAAGGCATAAGAGACTGTGAAAGGCCCGGACTTTGGGGGATCGGTGCTGGAGGCACTAGGTTTGTGCACGAACGTACTTGTAAATATTGTAAATAAACATGTGTTTGGTGCAAAACGATGTCCGTCTGTCTGTGTCCTGGGCCCGTTCACATCTTTCTGTAGTATTGGATTCTAAGTAGCCTATGTATTTATCAGGAGGGAATGAGGAAAAACCTGGTGACTCCACACAGGCTGACACAATACTTTCACTTAGATGTGGCCCAGTAACAGTGGAAATAACTTTACATTATAACAGTCTGGCATATCTGTTTTACACAACAGTGGAGTTGATACAGTATGTTCCACAACTTCACCTGACACTTAACTGTGTCTATAACTGCATGATATTTGAGAAAAGTCGCACACCAAGAGCAAGGGTTGAGCAACGTCATACATTACATGCACTTCATGCTGCCAGATGTCTGAACCAATGTGTACTGTCAAGTTTATTGCAGCCAAATTTTCTAATAACTAACCACTTGCAGCTCATGGTCAAAGATTTTTTTTGGCCTTTTCTCATTGTAGGTACTGAGTTTATAGTTATTGCTAATGAGTGAAACAAGTGAGCCCGTGTCAATGAGAATGTCGAGAACTGTTCCTTCAACAATATTCCAAATAAATGTAGTGGGTGTCTTGACTTCTAGAGAAGTAGTCACATATTTTGTTGCTACACATTCTATATCTGATTCAGAGTCAGTAGGCTGGCCCCAAACAATATGAACTGGAGTCTGGGCCACAACACCGGTCAATAGAAGATTCCTGATTCCCTCTATTTATTCACAAGTGAGGGACTGCGGTTTCAATGCCCTGGTAAAAGAAATCAACCACTCCTGTTTTCTTCCCTGCCAGTATATTCACTTCGTGATCTAAGGCTAAGCTTCTAGCATCTCTTTGGAGGCTCCCACATGCCCTAGGATGAAAATCCCTGTCTATATAGTCCTGTGATTGATGATCTGATGAGTGCTCCTTTTCACAAATGGGTGACCCTGATGGGTGGACTACAGCAGCATTAAATGGACAACTGCAACACTCACACCTACCCCTGCGACTATACTGGTCTTCAGAGTGGAGTAGAGAATGTCTTCCCCTGTAATCCTTCTGTTGAACTGTGTAGTCCTTTTATCTAGATGCACTTACTTGCCAGATTTGTTATGAAATCTGTCACTGCTTTCAGAAGCTGGTTCTCCTCAGAAACTGTTTTAACATGCACTTTTGCATGCTGAGCCCTGTAGGATGTTGCCTGTTTGAAAGTGTTTGAGAACCTCTCTTGCCTGTTCACATTGGTTGACAATTACAACTGCTTCTTCCATATTTGTAGCACCCAACTCTTGGCACTTTGCTTGTGAAGCTGGATCTACCTCAGCCAGAAAACACCTTCATTTTCCTCCATTCTGTGCATTTACATCATAGTCTGGAAATGCTTTAAGCACCAGTTTAGTAATCTCAGAGGCAAAAACTTCCAAGCTTCTATCCGAATACTTCCTGCAGTTTCTCTTTCATGCTGTCATAGTCAGCCTGTACAACTCTGAAAAGATTATCCCACAATAAAAATGCAGGGCTTTCCAAGTGATCAGGTAGCAGGGTTAGTAAAGGTGTCTTATAAGAAAGGCTGGACTCACTGAGTCCACATAGCACTTGCATGACAACAAACTGCCTGGGCCATCGGAGAAAACACTGATCTCCAAGAGCAAGAGGCAGTTCAGTTTTAACAAATCATAGATCAGCACCATCCAGTTCATATTTAAATTTATAATCTTTCAATGAGAACATTTTATTTTCTTCTAAACATTTCAATACACAGCAGATTGTATATCTCTTACATATCCACCATACAATTATGCACAGTCTCCACTAAACACTACACAACTAAGGCAGCTCACTGCAATGTAAGGAAAACCAGGTCAGTCCATTAAGTCTTCTGACACCTGGGGCCTCATGCATAACGCAGTGCATAGAATTCATACTAAAACATGGTGTACGGACAAAAGCAGAAATGTTCATACACACAAAAAAATCCAGATGCATGAATCTGTGCATACGGCAATTCCCAGTCTACGTGAAAAGTAACGCACATGCCTGCTTCCCCACCCCTGCTCCTCCCAGAATTACGCCTGTTTGAATATGCAAATCAATATAAATAGCCCTTAAGCTCAGCATTCTGTGAAAAGGCAATGACAAAAGCACGGGGGAAAATAGAAGAATTTCAGCGAATACCAAGTGGAGGCATAGAAAAAGTATTATTTGTTGGTTTAAAAAGTGATATAAACAACAAAAGGAAGTTGATCGCGTAACATAGAGTGTTGAAGAAGCTCGAAAGCTCAAGTTCACAAAGTTGCACAGTGCCTGAAATAAAAAAGTTGTCAGATATCAAAGTCGCCGTGAAAAGGCGAGTCGTAGCCCACCGTCTGGGTGTCATATGAAAGCTTATTAGGGTACAGAGAAAATAAAAAAGAATAGGGACACAGTGGCAAAAAAGCTCAAAATGTCAACATTAATCTCGAAATTTCTACTTTAATCACATAGTTTATTTTGTCATTAAAGTAGAACATCATAAACTTAATCTTAAAATCATTTAATGTTCTAGTTTCTCAAATCCCATCGTAACTAAAGTAGCACGTTAAATGCTTTGTATGTGTTCTTCTATGTGCTCTATGTGTGTGAATCACTACATGCTTCTTAAACGGGCTCTCTTCCTCCAACAGGACACAGAATCCATTACAATCGTGATATTACAGCTCTCTGAATAATTTAAATACTAAGATGTATACTTGATATCATTTTCATGATGATAGGAATTAAAGCATGTTATTAAACATGGGAACACGGTGGTGCAGTGATAGTGACAAGAAGGTGCCCCATCCAGAGATTATTCCTGCCTCCCGCCAGATGCTTGCTACACCGTGCATGACCTTCAATGAAATAATTTATTGCAGCAGTACTGTCTCTATCAAACATACTAACCCCGAATTCCTGTCCTTCTTTTTCTTTCTCCAAGTAACCAATCACCACACGATCAGCTCTGTAATAGATGTCAAGCCATCTGTAGGCTTAGAACGCAGATTCTTCAAAACATTTAAGGAACATTGAAATATATTTGTAGTACATGTTTAATTATTCTATCCATCTATCCATTCAGGTTGCGCCAGTCACAGCAACAATACAGCGCGAAGCAGGAACAATCCCTGAACGGGGCGCCAGCTTGTCACTAGCGCTGCAACATCGTGTCCTCACATGTTTAATTATTAACAATACAGATCATTTAAATGATGTTAACATTTTATCTGTATAATGTAAAAAATATATTTTGCTGCATTTCACCTTAAAAATAATATCGTCATCATATGTAAATACGCGCTTTATAAAGTGGCTCAGGTTGTGCAATATTATAACTGTATTGCAAGTTTACAGTGAGGTGATTGTACTAATAAGTAGAAACAGTTCTACAAGGAGCACTTGATGGACTGATTTAGTGTGTTTATAGTTCTTGGGATTAAACTGTTTCTGAGCTGCGAAATCAGTACAGGAAAGGCTCTGAAGCATTTGCTGTATGAAAACAGTTCAAATAGGCAGCATGGCTGAGGCAGCATGTGCTTGATGCTGTATACCAATAATTCTCATTCCGATCAGCTGCTGTAGAACTGTGATTCACACTCAGATACAGTGGGATAAATACTCTGAGTGGTACACTAATAGTAATAACGCTAAAGCAGCTATGGTATTTGGAATAGTTTGGCCATTCTGTGGACCATTATATTGTTACAGGTTAATTACAATCAGATGCCTCAAACTAATTAACGATATGCGGTTAATTTCAGTGTATTTGATAAAGCTGCATGCAGGATGTGGATCTAAAAAAGGAAGGAAACCACACAGGAATGAAAGCACTGCTTTGATGCTGGGTGTTGCCAGTTTGCATACGCCAGGGTTTCAGCTAGCGTGAAAATGTGTGTGGCTTTGCATCATGTTTAGGTTTTATACATCGCAATTTGAGCGTGGAAACAGGAGTACGCAAATATTTTGTGAGTATGCACCGTTTATACATGAGGCCCCTGGTTAACCCTAACCCTAATTTCCTGTTATATCTTCCTTTCTGAAGTAACGAGACACTACTGCTACCACTGTAAGCATGCCCGAGAGACCTGAGGCAACTGAACTTGACAACAGCAAGAATTGCACACAGCTCAATATACAGCAACACAAGCGCTTTTTTAACAACTCTTCTGAACCAGGAACACTGTAAAGAGCCAGAATCCTTTTTACTGAAAATGAGCTATATTAGGAAATGTTTCTTGGCGTGTAGTAAATCTCTTTTCGCCGATTTTAAAAAACAAAGACAATATCATTGGTCAGAAATCCAAATTGCAATTATCAGATTCTTCATTAGGCAGAAGAGTTGAAGCAATTTCCAATAATCTTTTTGAAAAACTGATATAAGACAGTGGAACATTATAGTCTGTCCATCAACGAGTTTACTGTTATACAGTATTAGACATGGCACAGGTCATGGTGTGGGTGCGCTTTTTTGATGGCGTGGATTTTGTTGAGGAAATGCTTACAATTCTCTTACATAAAGGCCAAACAAGAGGAGAGAATATCTGTTTAGGCTCTAATTGTTTTAAGGGACCAGGAAAGAAAATTAACTTGAGTAAACTGGTCACGGTTACCATAAACGGTTCTCCATCAATGGTTAGGAAAGAAAGGGGTCTTATAGCGTTGCTGATAAAAGAAGCAAGGACACCCAACTTTTTTGCATATCACAACATTCTTCATCAAAGACAGTTAAGTTGAAAACTGAAAAATAGAAATCTGAAGGTGACAATGGAAAAGGCAGCTGAGATTGTAAATTACATCCAGGGGCAATCGCTAAAGTTTTGCATTTAATTGAGGAATATGAAATGCACTCTCTTTATCTCATACTACGCCCAAAAGTTCAATGGTTAAGCCAAGGTAATTTTTTATTAAGGTTTATTGATTTTCTCCAAATCATTCAGCAGTTTATTCAACAGAGGGAGTACACTGCTCTGGATCATACTGGATGTTGCTGTTCTCACCAATATTACAGGCCATTTAAATGCCCTAATTCTTTATAAGTTATAAGAAAACATGTTCATGTTAATAATGTTTTGGCTTTTGAGGAAAAGCTATTTCCCTATCAAAAACAGCTTCAAGAAGGCAATTTTTCTCATTTTCCATTCCTAAGTGCCCAAGTAAGTCAGCTGTGCAGCTCTGCTTTTCACCCATGGAGTTCACAGATCATTCCAGTCATTTGTGCAGTTGAAAATCCCTTTAGTACTCAAGTAAAATCTGCTTCTGAGTTGTTTGGTGTTTCAAAAGCCAAATTTGAAAATGAGCTTATAGATTTGCAGAGTAACTGCATTTTGCAACACAAGTATAAGGAGGAATCAAATTTAAACTTTTGGATGCATTATATCAGGTGGAAAGTATGGTTATGGTATGTCCTAACTTGTGGAAAAAAAAAAAAAAAAAGTTTTGCGTCCATTTAGGCGAAAGTGCATTTTAAGCAATGGGGATTACCAAGTACAAACAGCGCAATTCTCTTACTGACAAATACCTCACTGACTGTCTGCGTGCTACAACAACTGGATATCAACTTGACATAAAGAAACTGGTCAACAGAATGCAAACCCAGTCTTCACATTAGACAAGTTTACAGTTTGTGTTTTGTACATAGTAGTATAGTAAATACACTTTGTGTTGAAAGTAAATGCATAGCACATTTTTTCTAAAAAGAAGGAGATGCTGTGTACATAATTAATCATAGTTGAATTTTCATCAAGTAGAATATTTTATAGTTGTATAAATGCATTGTAGGGCGGCACAGTGGCGCAGTGGTAGTGCTGCTGCCTCGCAGTTAGGAGATTCAGGGTTTGCTTCCTGGGTCCTCCCTGCATGGAGTTTGCATGTTCTCCCCGTGTCTGTGTGGGTTTCTTCCGGGTGCTCCAGTTTCCTCCCACAGTCCAAAGACATGCAGGTTAAGTGCATTGATGATTCTAAATTGTCCCTAGTGTGTGCTTGGTGTGTGTGCACGCCCTGCAGTGGGCTGGTGCCCTGCCCAGGGTTTGTTTCCTGCCTTGCACCCTGTGTTGGCTGGGATTGTCTCCAGGAGACCCCCGTGACCCTGTAGTTAGGATATAGCGGGCTGGATGATAGATAGATGAATGCATTGTTTCAGGCAGACAAAATGAATGGTGCTAAACATTTCCTGACTGTATTAGTTTGTACTGTATTTATGGAGGGGCATGACAATATTCAAATGTAACTTAATCAAAGGAAAAATATGTAAGGCAATTAAAGGACCAAAAGTAGATTGGATTATAAAATGTTAACAGATCCAAATTACATTAAAGCTTTATTGGCTTTCATAATTACCGGTATTTTAAGGTGCATTTTTTATCTTACTCTCCTTTTCAGATAAATGTTATTTAATTTAAATTGTTCATATCTTGTAATATGTTATGAGTACAACAATAGAAATCCTATATTATCTCAACTTTAAAGAATATGCTAATTGCTAGATTTATCAATCTTTTGAGTTTAGGATTGTTTATTAAACTTAACCCCAAATGCAAAGAAAATGTATTAAGTAGATTTTCTAGTTTTAAAAGTTTTAAAAACACTCAGAAAATGTTAATTTGTTTTGCCCTTGCAGCCCTTCAATCAAACCAATTCCCTGCTTTTGGCCCTGAGGTACATGAAGTTGAATAGCACTGCTTCTAAACCAAGAAAATGAAGATGCACGATTTCTAGTAGCTTGTTATGCTCCACAAGTCCATAACCAGACTTCAACATTCTGTTTAAGAAACCCTTATTTTTTTGGTTGATTCTAGAGGAGCATGCCAGCTGCCACTTCTTCTAGGCTCCAATTAACTTGCAACCATTATGCCTAACCCCCAATCCGTCTTCAAATCGGTTCACTAAGTCATTCAGAAAACTGCCGTGTCCTTTCTTAAGTCCTACGTCTGCTGATTTTGCAAATTCACACAGAACTCACCAAAAAAAAAAAAAATAAATTACCCATGCCAGCACGTGTCCTCCTCTCATGTCTCTACCACTCTTTTATTCTTTTCCTTCCATGCCTTCCTTTTCAGCCCTACCAAATAACTAATCTGAAACATGACTGCCTTGATGAACAGACATTAATCTACTATTAAACATTTCCTCCCATTTTAACAGTAAATCAGTTTCCTTTGAGCTGATGCAAATATAAATTAAGAGAAATGATTTATCTATATGTAAAATAAATAATATTTGAACACTGTATTTATATTTTTTCATAACAAATGTTCAAATAACCTTCTAGTGTGATATATGCATAAATGTATATTTTTATATTTAATATCTATATATACTGTACAGGTATAATGCACAACTCAGCCACAGGGGATGCACAAACCAGTGTGCTTTTTCGTGCCAGTCCCAAGCCCGGATAAATGGGGAGGGTTATGTCAGGAAGGGCATCCGGTGTAAAATTTTGCCAAGTCAATATGCGGACAACAAGACAAATTTCCATACCGGATCGGTTGAGCCCCGGGTTAACAATGACCGCCACCAGTACTGTTAGCCAACAGGGTGCTGGCGTAAATTGGGCCAAAGAAGGAGAAGAAGAAGGGGGAGACGTGTCTGGAGGCAGGAGGAGAGGAGGAAAATAAAGAGAGTGGAACTGAGGGTAGGAACTTTGAATGTTGGCAGTATGAATGGTAAAGGGAGAGAGTTAGTAGATATGATGGAGAGAAGGAAGGTTGATATATTGCGCGTGCAAGAGACTAAATGGAAGGGGAGTAAGGCCACGTGGATTGAAGGTGGATTCAAATTGTTCTATCATGGTGTGGATGGCAGGATACATGGGGTAGGAGTTATTCTAAAGGAACAGTATATCAAGAGTGTTTTGGAGGTGAAAAGAGTGTCACACAGAGTAATGATTATGAAGCTGGAAATTGGAGGTGTGATGATGAATGTTGTTAGTTATTATGCACTGCAAGTTGGGTGTGCAATGGGTGAGAAAGAATATTTTTGGATTGAGTTGGATGAAGTGATGAACATTGTACCCAAGGGACAGAAAGTGGTGATTGGAGCGGATTTCAATGGGTATGTTGGTGAAGGGAACAGAGGAAACAAGGCAGTGATGGGTAGGTATGGTGTCAAGGAGAAGAATGAAGAAGGTCAGAGGATAGTGGATTTTGCCATAAGGATGGACATGGCTGTGGGGAATACGTATTTTAAAAAGACGGAGGAACGGTTATGTACAAGAGTGAAGGAAGATGCACACAGGTAGATTACATCCTATGCAGAAGAGCTGATATGAAGGAGATTGAAGACTGCAAAGTGGTGGCAGGGGAAAGTGTAGTTAAGCAGCATAGGATGGTGGTGAAAAGTTACCTGACAGCTGGGAAACTACAGCAGATGTAGTAAGGGTGACTGACAGCAAGAAGGGTGCTTGGCATGACATCTGGAAAGAGGAAGGAGGAAAAGGAAACCTGATGGTGGAATGAGGAAATACAGGAGAGTATACAGAGGAAGAGGATGGCAAAGAAGAAGTGGGATAGTCAGAGAGATGCAGAAGGTAGACAAGAGTACAAGGATATAAGGTACAAGGTGAAGAGAGAGGTGGAGAAGGCTAAAGAAAAGGCGTATGATGAGTTGTATGAGAGGTTGAACACTAAGGAGGGAGAAAAGGACCTGTACTGATTGGCTAGACAGAGGGACCGAGCTGGGAAAAATGTGCAGCAGGTTAGGGTGATAAAGGATAAAGATGGAAACATATTCACAAGTGAGGAGAGGTTGTTGAGCAGATGGAAAGAGTACTTTGAGAGGCTGATGAATAAAGAGAATGAGAGAGAGAAGAGGTTGGATGATGTGGAGATAGTAAATTTGGAAGTGCAATGGATTAGCAAGGAGGAAGTAAGGACAGCTATGAAGAGGAAAAATGGAAAGGCCGTTGGTCCAGATGACATACCTGTGGAAGCATGGAGGTGTCTAGGAGAGAGAGCAGTGGAGGTTTTTAACCTGATTGTTTAATGGAATCTTGGAAAGTGAGAAGATGCCTGAGGAGTAGAGAAGAAGTGTACTGTTGCCGATATTTAAGAATAAGGGGGATGTGCAGGACTGCAGAAACTACAGGGGAATAATACTGATGAGCCATAGCATGAAGTTATGGAAAAGAGTAGTGGAAGTTAGGTTAAGAAATGAGGTGATGATTAGTGAGCAGCAGTATGGTTTCATGCCAAGAAAGAGCACCACAGATGTAATGTTTGCTCTGAGGATGTTGATGGAGAAGTTTAGAGAAGGCCAGAAGGAGTTGCATTGTGTCTTTGTGGACCTGGAGAAAGCATATGACAGGGTGCCTCAAGAGGAGCTGTGGTATTGTATGAGGAAGTCGGGAGTGGCAGAGAAGTACATAAGAGTTGTACAGGATATGTATGAGAGAAGTGTGACAGTGGTGAGGTCTGCGCTAGGAGTGACAGATGCATTCAAGTTGGAAGTGGGATTACATCAGGGATCGGCTCTGAGCCCTTTCTTATTTGCAATGGCGATGGACAGGTTGACAGACGAGATTAGACATGAGTCCCCATGGACTATGATGTTTGCTGATGACATTATGATCTGTATGCGATAGTAGGGAGCAGGTTGAGGAGACCCTGGAAAGGTAGAGATATGCTCTAGAGAGGAGAGGAATGAAGGTCAGTAGGAACAAGACAGAATACATGTGTGTAAATAACAGGGAGGTCAGTGGAATGGTGAGGATGCAGGGAGTAGAGATGGCGAAGGTGGATGAGTTTAAATACTTGGGATCAACAGTACAGAGTAATGGGGATTGTGGAAGAGAGGTGAAAAAGAGAGTGCAGGCAGGGTGGAATGGGTGGAGAAGAGTGTCAGGAGTGATTTGTGACAGACGGATATCAGCAAGAGTGAAAGGGAAGGTCTACAGGACGGTAGTGAGACCAGCTGTGTTATATGGGTTGGAGATGGTGGCACTGACCAGAAAGCAGGAGACAGAGCTGGAGGTAGCAGAATTAAAGATGTTAAGATTTGCATTGGGTGTGACGAGGGTGGATAGGATTAGAAATGAGTACATTAGAGGGTCAGCTCAAGTTGGACGGTTGGGAGACAAAGTCAGAAAGGCGAGATTGCGTTGGTTTGGACATGTGCAGAGGAGAGATGCTAAGGATAGAGCTGCCGGGGAAGAGGAAAAGAGGAAGACTTAAGCGAAGGTTTATGGATGTGGTGAGAAAGGACATGCAGGTGATGGGTATAACAGAACAAGATGCAGAGGACAGAAAGATATGGAAGAAGATGATCCGCTGTGGCAACCCTTAACGGGAGCAGCTGAAAGAAGAAGAAGATATATATATATATATAAAAACAATCTTGATAAGAAAATAAATAAGAACTTGGTAAAGTTTGCAAGTGAAATTTTTCTGGGTGGAACAGAAGGTAATGTACAATCAGCTAAATCATTCCATAGGGTACTTGACAAAATACAGGTTTTAGAGGATTCATAGCAGATTAAATTAAATATAACAAATGTAGACATAAACCGCTTTTAAGACCTAGAAAGTAAAAATATTAGATTTAAAAACACAATGGGGGAGGTCTAAAACTTGAAAATACACATTATGAAGAGGATCTAGGATCTACTTTATCAATGCCTTTTAGGATTCTGATGACCTGACTTGTAGCGGATGCCACATGTGCTATTATTCTGTGGGCAGTTGCTGCCTCTTTGGGTGCATTGCAGGGAAGAAGGATGCTGTAAATACATCTTTAACGGGGAGGTCATAACTCGGTCAGGGCGGTTGGGGCTGAAAACTTAAAAACCGGAAAAGAAGGGGAGAAAGGGAGACATCTTGTGGTGGAGCAAAGAGAAGTGACAAAGTTCTTTTTTTTGAAGACTCAGCGACACAAGGGAGACGCGTCTCTGAAGACGGACTCTTTTGCTTTGATTTCGCTGACGAATATCTTGGACCGGTAGGATTAAACTTTTTTTGTTATCGGCTGGACGGCCTACGTATTCCAGTAGGGTTTCTCTTTGCCCTGAACAATAAGGACAGTAAACCCATTTGGATAGACTGGTTTTTCTTATTTATGAACATTGCGCGTTTAAACCAGAGAGGGGCGTTTCGATTGCTATGTATTTATTTGTTTTTTTGTTTTTCTTTATATATGTAAAATAATACATTTGTTATTCTTTTGCTTCTTCTTTATTTGGTGATATGGCTTGTTGTTAATGCTATGCTGGGACTGGTGGTGGGGGTCAATAAAAGGACGAGCATTGGTCACGTTGCCCGATAGATTTTAGATATTGAATTGCTTTATATTAGCAGTTTTCTAATCGTGCCTTAACTCGGGGTTTAGCTGTTCGCCCGGGGTTAGCGGTACAGACTAAACAGGTTTAATTTTCTGAGTTTGTCAGAATGTGACATGTCTTTAAGTTTTACGATGCATCTTCTTGGTCTCCTCTGCACTGCTTAGCTATGTGTTTTTTTAGTGTGGTGACCAGAACTGCACACAATACTTCCTATGTGATCTCATAAGTGCATTATTTAGTCCAAGCATAATGTCCCTCAATTTAAATTCAGCAGATTTTACAATATAAACTGATATAAACAGATGGAAACTAGTCAAGAGTACATTTTAGCTAAATATGAGAAAGGTTATCTTCACACAGAAAACCACAGACACAATAAATAAGTTAACATGTACTGTGGTAGACAACGGTGCTTCAGGGAACTGCTGAAATTGACCTTCATGGATGATAATGTTAAGGATGGGTATAAATACCATACTTTTTCTTTCATTTATCTGATTGGGACGGGATCTAAACATCAGTTTGTTTCATTTCAGAAATCAGCAATAGAATATTCTTTTTTTTTATATATAAAGATTGAGATACTTAGGTTGTGCGCCTAATGTTGACATGGCCAATCAAGTTTCATAATCATCTTAAGCTTTAAAGGATTCCTATCTATCCCTTGAAGAACAGTTATGCTGTTGTTAAATCATGGTACCTCCTTTTCCACTAAGAAAGTCTGGTTGGAGAGAGCTACTACATCTAAACCCTATTTCAGACAAGTGATAGTCAAGTGTCATCTGATGTATATTGTTCTGAGGAAGAAAGGTAGAATTCCCTATTTGAGGTAATTTCTGCCAATAGACATTACAATCTTACAACGAGACAATTCTTGCATGTTTGGAGTCAACTGATTTTTTTGCACTTAATGCTGATTTTTTTTGTCATGATTGCTTCTGTAACTTTTGCAGTTTCCTTGGAATGAAAAAAAGATTGTATGTCACTTAATTTTAATGTAGTATTACAACTTATATATTGCATGGTTTTGACCTGTGTATTCATTGACCTGTCAGGAAAAGATAAAATACAGTTAATGATAATAAATTGTTTACTTTACGGGTGTAATGATTATGGTTTGTATATGAACATCACAAGTGAAAATTGGATTAAATATAAGATTGTTAGCATATGCTGAGTCTTTTACAATTCATCAAAAACCAGCAGAAATAAGCAGGTATGGAAAATATTTGTATGGTTATCAGTTTTTACACTTACATAGCTTCAAAATCACAAAAGACTACTTTGGTATCAGTGTTATTGTCAGATGTGAAACTACCAATTTAAGTTATTTTTTATAAACAGTTTGGATTTCCTGAACAAATGTTCTGTAATATGTACAGTATATGTATATGATCATTAAAAATGGTTAGAATTTTATGAACAAATATTCTTTAAGAATGCAGACTCGCTGATACTAGTGTTCAAAAGTTTGGAATCCCCCAGAAATTTTCATGGTTTTGATAGAAATTCATAACTTTGTTTTTTTAATCGAAGTACCATTAAATGATGTAAAAATATAGTGAAGACATTACTAATGTTAGAAATGGCTGACTTATGATATATTATTCATATATGACTAAAAAGTCCCATCGTCAACAGCCATTACTGTACTGTCCTAATGGTAAACTATCTAGGTAATCCTTAATTAACAATGTTTAAATATGAATTGGTTTTTAGACAAAGCTTAGTAATTATGTTAACACAACCAAAACAGTTCAATAACATATGCAAAATGTCTTTTCTTGGGTTGCAAAGAACTAGCATGGGCAAAATGAAACACTTGGCTCAAGAAACACAACAGTCTACTGCTGCTATGCAAAATAAATGGTATTCCATGCAGCAGAAGGCCAAGAAAATTTAGATTTCATACAAAGATCTCCATTACTGTCTTAAGAGAAGAGGGAAAACTGGATCTAAACAGGACAGAAGAATACACAGAAGGCCCAGATGCACAGCTACGCAAGAGGATAAGTGCTTCAAAGTCTGTAACTTGGGAAACAGATGTCTTACAAGTGCCCAATAGGTTGCTTCCTTAAGTACATGTTAAATACCCGTGTCCTCTGCAACAGAGAAAAAACATCTTAAACTTTGACTCATCCTTCCGTAATACTTTTTTCCGGTCATCCACTGTCAAATGTCAGTATAGCAATTTTCACATGCATCCATAAGAAACAAGCCTGAGGTGTACAGTTTTTTGATAACATTGCTATTGTCATAAAAGATCAGCTACTGGATAGAACAGATGTTAGTGCTGAAATGTAAAGGTTGCACCACTATTAAAAAATTACACCTACATTTTATGAGGATTCAGTAAAATTAAAATTCATTCATCCAGCTGTTTATATCCTTTATTAGAAGTATAGGGACAAGTACTGCACGTGCCCATCCTGGTAGCATTGTCTGTAATCTTGAATTGGTTAAAAATCAATTTAGGATCTACCAAATTTGCCTTAATTGCATATTATCGCTCATTGAAAGAATTTGTTTTTTCAGAATTTAAAGAGAGAATATTTTTCTTTCTCCACTATTTCATTTCCCTAAAGATGTTGAAAAATGAAGTAATATTTACTGTTATTTATAAACACAGTTATATGTATGTTAATATATTTCTTAATTACATATTCCAACAGCAATTACTTGTTCAAAGCAGTGAAGTCTAAAGGACATAATATATAACTGCAGACAGGAATGAGGAACTACTCTCATATGACATCTGCAGGCACTGAAGAAACATTAACAAGTATGAAACAAATCATCTATAAACAATACTTAATAAATCTAAGTAAATATTCAAGACCTTGCTCTAAACCAATGTGAATAACAACATGAAAAACATGCACAAGAGAAAATTAGAATTTTATCTACAAAAGTAGGTGGACCTCTTTTTATAATGTGATCTGAAAGAACACCTGGCTGCCTTTTAAGATAAGTTTCAAAGTTACTCTGAAGTTAATTAAAAAACATTTTTTTAAATTAGCACTGAATTTTAGGGGCATTTCAAATTAAATCCTATTTCTGAAATTAAGCTGTAATGTTCACTTGAAGGAACCAGAAACAATTCTTTTCAGTGAAGGTATATTAATTACATTCAGTTTAAGACATGAAACTGCTTTACATCAAGCATGTTTTCCAACATTTTAGTTAGTTGGGTCTGAAGCAGTGGTCTTAAAGTTTTAATTTTAGAAATTAAGAGTAAAAATTATTGTTCTGTTATTAAATAATACTGTACACCATGTATGTGGGCTGAAACATTCTAGTAGTATTTGATTAGATTAGATCTTGTATTTTCACATACTGTATACTGGATGGGGCAGGGAAGTATGTACAGGCAATAAGACATTAACATGCTGCATAAATAAATATATAAAGGCAATAAATAAGAGTAGCAGAAGAATGTTCTAATGTACATAGTGCAAAACAAACAGACATATAGATTGTATTAAACCATAATAATTAGCACTACTGCTCTGCCATACAGGGCCCTCAAACTTTGGTATCACTAACTTGCCAGTGTTGGCAAGTTTTTTGATATGGCATAGTCATGTTAAAGCTATTGGTGAGCATGTTTGTTACCTAAGAAACTTTCCCAAGTCTTTCCTTATTTGTTTCTCTTATCGATGTCCTGCAATGGCACATAGCATTGCTGACATTTTCATGTTGATTTGTGGTCTAAATGTTGAACATTATTTGGGTATGAGGTACAGAAAAAATATACTGAGGTGCTGGATTACCAAGGGAATCTGTACAGGCCAAAATATACTTTGCTGTTCTCTTTTGTGTACTCTTAGGTTAATATATTTCATATAACAGTGATGCAGTGGCAGTGCTAATATCTTGCAAGAAGGAGACCAGGGTTTAAGTCCAAGGTGCTCACAGTGTGGAGTTTGCCTGTTCTACTCATGCCCACATGTGTTTCCTTCCACAGTCCAAACACATGCAGGTTAGGTGGATTGGTCCTATATGTGTGCACTGTGGGATGAGCTATTGTCCTGTCCAGTCTAGTAATTATTCCTACTTGATGGGATAGGCTCCAGCATCCCTACAAATCTACTCTTGATAAGTGTGTTTAAAAAATGGATGGATGGATTTATGTATATGTTTATATTTGTATTGTTAATGTACCTTGTGCATGTATTTCTGCTTTATTGAGTGTTGTTTTATGTTTTAAATATGTTGTATTTGTAAATGTGTTTCAGATCTGTTAAGGGAAATGTTTTTTAAATGCATTTGACAATAAAGGCAGGGGTGGATCAAAAGTAATTAAATAATTATCAGAAATAATTAAATTAATATTAAATATATGACATTTTGAATTTAAACACTATGGTTAATAATGAAATCAAGAGCATGATTAAGAAAGTGAGTAGGACATTTCACCCTTTTGAAATAACCTACAAAACCCTTTCATGGTAAAAACTCTTAGCTCTTTAGTGCTCCCTGTTCCTTGTCAATGACCAGTTTTCATCTAATTTCTGATTTTTTGACTAGGAATAGAACTGTGCACACAGATTGTCAGTTATATTATGAGCTACATTTTATCACTCATTCTTGAATTGTTTAGGTGTCTCAAGCTTTTAGCATTCAGACCTTTAACTCAAATTTGACCTTAGTTATCATTAAGTCTTTTTTAACAGTCTAATTCCTAATGTACTTAACTTTGCCACTCAAAAACAACATTTTTGTGTGACTAATTTAGTTTCCAAAATCAGTCCAAGAAAAATCAAAACTACTGAGAGTAGTCTGGCACCATGTGAAAATTAAAAATACCATATGGCACTGTATTCCACAGCAACCAGCTTAATAGCAAATAAAGAAAGTCATTTAGATTATTAGCTTAAAGGTTTTCTTGCTTTCAAAAAGCTTAGTAACACTTAGGAAATATAATTGCATCCTTTGCTGTTACATAATTTAACATTCAGTATAGTTTTTTTGTCTGTAACAGCTTAAACAAGTGTTTTAACATATAGGTTTTCAGTCTCTTAAGATGTCTGCATGCTTTCTATGTACAGGCTTGTTTTTACAACAGTTTTACACACATAAGCAAACACATGACGGATAAAATGCTATAATTAAAAAATACTCATCCATCCTTTTTCTGACATTTTATTTCAGGATCACAGAGAGCCAGGGTCTATCATAGTAATCAGCCACAAGGCATGATCGAATCCCAGTAGGGGTGCAAATGCAATGCTGAACACACTCACACTGGGGCAATTTAGTGTTGCCATCTTAAATGACTTTAAACTAGTTTCATCTTGTATACTGTAGGTATAGCAAGCCAATTACACAGCAAAGATTTAAATTCTCAGAATTTAAGTGAAGTTTCTTGCTTTTATCCCCCTCTCCTTTGCCAATTTATTTCATTATTTTATTTTTTTCCTTTCACTTATTTTGTTTATATTTTGACGCTTCAGATTCTACACATTTTTTTGCGCATCTGTCTGTTTCTCAGGTCATGGGAACTAGTTTTTAACAAGTGTTATAAAAAGAGCTTCAATTTAATTTTTCCAGGTTATTTCTAAGGTATAAAATCATCTAAGTGTTGTTTCTCTTGGGTTATATACAGGGAATGATTACATTCTGTTGTCATTTTCTCAAACTGGATTTTATTTAATGTCTTTTTGGAATCTTTGTGGGTCCTGGTTGCTAGTGATGAGTTCTCTAGGGTCACAACATCAAGGGTCAATTGATGAAGGGTTGCTTATTCTAAAATTTTATTGATTAGGTCCTGCCAGGATTTAAAAAAAAAGTTTTGAACAGATCCTTTAAATGAGAATTAGATTTTTTCCGATTTCAAATAGTATATAACATCAGTTACCCACTGACTTAAAAGAGGAGAGTTAGGATTCTTCCAGCTGAGCAAGACAAGTCTACATGCTAATAGTGAAGTAAAGGTAATTAAAGTTTGTTTGTCCCTCTCCACTTTAAGCCCATCTGGAAGTACACCAAACACAGATGTTAATGGATTAGGAGAGATTGTGACACCAAAGCTGTCTGATAGGCATTTAAAAATTTTCGTCCAGAATGATGTTAATTTGGTGCACGCCCAAAACATATGGCCCAGTGAAGCTGGGCCTCGATTGCAATGTTCACAGGCTGGATCTTGCCCTGGAAACATCTTGGACAATTTCAAATGAGACAGATGTGTTCGATAAAAGATTTTAACTTGAATAATTGAATGTTTTGCACATATCGAGTTAGAGTGAATTCTGTGTGTGGCTGCCTTCCATTCCGTTTCTGAGATGTTGAGTAAGAGATCCTTTTCCCACTGTACTCTGGGATCTTTAAAAGGAAGAGACTTTAAAATTTTTGTATATATTATAGAAATGCTGTCTGAATCCCCAAGACTGATCAATATCTCTACTGGAATATAAATAGGTGTGAGGTGAGGAAAACTGGGAAGATATTGTTTAGCAAAGTTTATAGTTTGGAGATAGCGGAAAAATTGTGTTGATGGGAGATTAAATTTGGAGTATAATTGTTCACAGGATGCAAAGACATTATTTATACACAAATCTCTAAATGATTTAATACCTTATGTTTTCTAAACATTAAAAACTGTAAGTTCAAGAGGGTGGAAAAATGTCGTTATCATGTAGAGGTGCCACAGATAACATATTCTCTAACTTGAAGTGCCTCGTACATTGGTTCCATATTCTGAGTGAATGAAGGACAATTGGTTGTTAGTATATTAACAATACCTTGTATTTACTGGTGTACAAAACAAGGAATATAAAGAAGTGCTGCAGGATTTCATTTCTATTGCAGACCAAGCTAGTGTGTGTTCAACTATTAGTGTCAATGTCCAGGTTTTTATAGCTTGCATGTTTACCATGCTGCCTTCTGATTTAGGTCATTGTAGGGTCGCCTTTTGAATGGGTGAATTTTTCGAATTCCAAATAAATGAGATTATGATTGAATCTAATTTCTTAAAACATGATTTGTTAATGTATATGGGGATGTTTTGAAATTGGAGCAGAAGCTTAGGGAGGATATTCATCTTCACAATGTTAATTCTTCCTGCTAAAGTAAGATGGAGGGTAGACCATCTATGCGTGTCTTGTTTAATTTTATCCATGCAAACAGCAAAATATTGTTGAAAAAGAGCTTTAGATTTTCTTGTGATGTTGACCCCTAGATATTTAAACTGATCTGCAATGATAAAAGGGAAGGTGTCCAATCTACTGTAATGTTGTTTACTAGAGAATTCACTGGAAAAAGCACATTTTAAAAGGTTTTAAAAATGTGTTGTTCTGGTTTTTTTGGTTGTCAGGACATTGAATTCTGATTGCAAAGCCTATCTTTTCCTAAAAAGTGCCTCATTTGGAGAACTGGCATGTTCTTGATCTATTCTGGCAATTTCAATGATTAACTCTGATGCGTTCTTGGTTTCTGATTTATTTTTGTGGGAAAGATATGAGATAATCTGTCTCTTAAAAAAGCCTTCAGAGTTTTCCGCAGTATTCCTGCAGAAACTTCAGAGGATGCATTTGTCTCAAAAAAAAAATCAGTTTGCTTGGATATAAATTCTGTACAGTTCTTGTCAGCTAATCACAGGGGGTTAAGACACTAGCTGCGAGATGAGTATATGGGGCATAGTGATGTGAGCTCCATGATCAGAGGGGCATAGTCGCTTATCTGTTCCAGGTCAGTCTCTGCCAGGCCGTATCTTGAACTTGAAGCTAAGGCCTGTTTAGACTTAGATGAAGCTTTAGCTGTTTTTTCCGTTTCTTTCTGAGCCATTCTCCTGCCACTCATGCTAATTTATCCTTGCATATGCTGTAACAAAGCCCCTCGGGTGGAGAAAATACAGGATACCTCAGTTTTTCTTAAAAAAAGAAGGAAAAATAACACAGCTGCTAGCAGGGTTCCACCTCAGATGTCCATTTCTCGAAACGGATGAGACGAAAATGACAAGCTCTGCTTTTTGAATTAGATTTTTGTTTTGTGATTTGGTTGACATTGCTCTTGTTAGCTCTTCCGATCATGACCTTTGTTTTGCTCTTGACTCAATTCTTTCGTCTTGACCCACACTCTTAGTTTTTCAAATGTCTTCATTGCAGCCAGTACAATAAGAAGATACAATTACACAGTGTACTGTAAAATGTTTGTTGCAAGAAAAACTGCTAGATTGAGGGGAAAGTATTGAGAAACAAAACCAGACAATTTTTGTTGCCAAAAAACAGGTATCAAGATCACAAAAAAAATTTTTCTGGAATAAAATGCAATTTGGGAACACTATATCTTGGGAGAATGATTCAAATCAAAAGATTAGAAAGTTTGTAGTTTTTTAATTGAAATAAAAAAAAAAATTTTGGTTTTGGTCCTGGCATGTTAATTACCTTGAGTTTGGACTTGGTTTAATTTCAAAAAATATTCTGCTTATTGATGCAAATATTGCTTTCATTTTAAGAGACCCTTAAATTGAAGACACTTCCCCTTTTCAAAAACGATTTTGTGGGGAAAAAATGCTGGTATATACAAGAATCCAGGGGGAGATCAACTATAAAACTAATGAATTTTATTTTCTGGGCCCCTAATCCTGGAAGAGCCACAGAAGTGACTTTAGTCCAAACTGCTTAAAAATATTTGGTGTCTCTTGTATGATTAGGTTTTTTTTTTAATAATATTAATTATTTAGTGTAATTCAATACAAAATAAAATCTAAAATAAAAAGTAAAAGGTTATTAAAGTATCAAAAAAAAATTAAATTTGTTGTGATCTGTCATGGAACAACCCCACTGAAGAAGATAACAGTGGTTATCCAGACCTTATCGTTGGCTGTGAAGGGGCCCCCATAACAGTTCAAGCTTCAGAGCTCCAAAAATGTAGGTCCACTACTGCAAGAATTACAAATAAATACACCGATATACAAATATCATTTTTTTCTTTTGTGGAATCTATTTTTGTTGACAAATCTATGAATGTCAATTTGGTTTCTTCTTCACCTTCAAAAGCCCATGCACCGAATTGCTTTCCCTTTCACAAACTGCACAAGCTTATTTCTTGTATTTGTTTAGCTGCAGATGGTCTTATGAGGCATGACAATAAAGTCCCTCAAATTTTAGACTCACCCAATAATTAAGTTTGAAAATGTATGTAAAAAAAAGTGGGTCTTAAATTGGAAGCTATACGTTATATAGTTTGTCTAGATTATTGATTGGCAATCTAGTAAACAATATTTTTCTGGTCTACTCAATGATGTCACAAATATCTAATTATTATCATTTGAAGTGTAAACCTTTGCTAGTACCACTTGAGTCCCTTTTTTTAAACTTTAAAATGCAGAAGTTTTCTGGTGCAAATTTATGCTGTGAATTATAAAGTTGACAAAAATATGTTTTCTTACCTCCTTTGGGGAGAGTATCGAAACATAGTCTTCATAGATTGTCCTTGCTTTCTCCTCTACCACTTTTAAATTCTGTTCGTTCTTCAAGTCCTCACAGGCAAGCCAGAAAAGCAAATTCTCTTCACTATATTCTGAGCGGAGAAATTCTCTAAATACATTTCTTCCTGTTGAAGTACTCATCATTTTTTCAAAGTTTTGGCCCCATGATATAACTTCTTGTAGAGTTATTTGTAAACTTAAAAAAGCAAAATAAAAAAATAAATTATGAAAATAAAAGATTAATACTTTCCACATTTTTCAAGCAAAGCATGCAAAATGTCACATTTGTTTTTTCTATTACTGTTATGCAATTGTGATTAAGGAAAGGAAAAGTTAAAGTAGGTTAAAGATTAAAATAGCAAATTGTATGATTTTGGTAAGGTTGAAAAAAAAATGTTAATCTAACTTTCTATGCTCTAATCTGTTGAATAATTATTTCCAGGTTTATTTAAATTATCTGGCAATTACACACCCCTGACTTTAACAGAAAACTAAACACACATTAATTACTGTAACAAATAAACAGAATAAGGGTAAACCTCATAATTAGTGCTACTTATTATGAAATATAAATTCTCTGCAAAGTCAATACATAGAGAAAGAAAGGGTAAACGTGTAAAATACACCGTTTTCACATTTCACATTTTTGGCTGTAATTCAAAACATTTTAAATAAGATTTTTGTACATAATAGTTTTGTACATGTAATTTTTATGCATTGTAACATACAATCTATGATAACAAAATGATAAAATCTAAGCCTTCCACATTGTACATGAAAGGGGTGCTAATAAGCCAACCCCCAAACTCAGAAAGACCAAGGAGGTAAAAATTTAAAAATGAGCTTATTATTAACGAAAACAAATTAGGATAGGATTTTTTGTTTAAATAGTAGAAGAAAAAAAAAACATTTCGACAGATTTACATTAATTTAGCACACAATAGTTTGGCATTAGATATTTATTCTCCTTACAAAACTGTTTTGGTTCAATCAGAGTGTGGTAAACATTGCAAAATAACACTGTTGTGTCTACAGGTTACTGTGAGATGCTTACATTTTAGTTTGCAAATGTGAATAGGGTTGTTGTCATGTTCAATGTTAAATTTCCTTTCCAGTTTATTTCACCTTTCTTGTAAATGATCAGTTTTTCCAAAAACATCTGTCTTTTTTGGCTTGACAAATGACCTTTTCCCTGCTGGAATGAAACAAACTGTCAAAAGTAATAACTGTATGTCTATGAAAATAATTTGCATATCTCCTAATAAGAAACTGTGGATCACTGCTGACACAGGAATTTGCTGAATGCACGCAGCAATGTATTTAAAGAAACTTATATGGAAACATACAAGAAATGCAGATACAAGCTCAGAAAATCAATCTATGTGGTGTTACACATGTATGAGTAGTAACCACCTTCAGGACTTTGGTCTGGTGAACAACAGGACAAGAGGGGACACAGCCGCTAACAATCTCTTCTCTTTTTTCCACAATGCAGCAAAATTTCCAGCTGAGAAATGCCCAGTCTCCCCAGGCCAGGAGTTATTTATTTTGTTGCTACACCAGAAGTGGGTGATCATTTGGATCCATGTTCAGAGTAGAGATGGAGCTCCTTAATACAAACAAGCCCTCCAGGCAGCCCAGCCTGCAGTTGCCATTGGCATGTTTTTACTACCACTCTAGAATTAATACTTTACCAATTAAACGGGGCACACCAAGCTGGAGACCCAACCTCCTGTGGTTGTCCCAAGTTAATACCAGTTACAATGACTAAACATCAATGTATGTCTAAACTACTGACCGAGTAAAGCAGTTGAAATACAAATTTGGTAGGAACTATAAATGTTCATGGACTACAAAGTTATCCTAACCCAATCCAATCTAATTTTTCACTTGACTATGAATTTAAAACTTTCTATGCCTACTTTGATCACAATAACAAACAGCCAGCAATTCTACTGCCTGCAGCACCACATGATACATACTTTTTTTCTATATATAACTTAAGGAGAACTTTTCTACATGTTATTGTCCATATAGTATATTATCCAGAAGGAATCTGAGGGCATGTTTTAAAAAACTTAAAGAGATCAATTAGCTGAAGCCTTCTGGTGTTTTTTTTATGCTGAAGAAAAAAAATGGACCTCATCTCATAACTAGTATTCAGTGGATACCATATTCCTTACACTCCATACCATCCTGTCATATCTGGGTAATAAAAACTATCATGTCACAGTCCAGTTTGACCGCCAAACCCCTCAGTTTAGAACTTTGTGCCACCTTATTTAACAGACCTCAGCATGTGTGGACTGACAACATGATATCTTCCATGTTGACTGTCAAAGATAGGTACTCCACAGGGCAGTGTTCCAAGTCCTCTTTTGAACTCCTATGACTGTGAGACTAGACACAGCTCTTACTCCATCTTGCTAGCATAATAGGCCTGACCACCAATAATGACAAGACAGCTTACACAGAAAAGGTTTATCTGCTGGCAAAGTAGTGTTAGGATAACAATCTCAGCCTTAATGTCAGAAAAACCAAGGAATGTGTAATAGCAGAAGTGCAGACCACACTCTTTTTGGCATCAGAAGGGATGCTGTTGAGAGGATGATTTTCTTAAAGTGACCATTATTCATTATTGAGCACAACCCATTTTTGGATATTGCTAAAATATAATCACCAATGCCTGTACTTCATCATATGTCTGTGCAAAGATCAGATTTCTCCCTTTGCTCTCACTAATGTATACAGGTGCACAGTAAAGTATATCCTTACTGGTAACATAACATCAAGGCATGGCACCTGCCCAACTCATAAAGCCCTGCAGAGGGTAGTGAGGACAACACAAACTATTACTAGCACCCAAATGCCTTCAGTTCAGGACATACACACCACTCACTGTTTTAGAAATGCATACAACATTAGGCTTCATATGATGTGCTATCAAGGACATAAATCAACTTAATTGTGCATACACATCATTGAAATGCTTATGCTGTATACTGTACTTTTATGACTGTACCATGAGATATATGCCTTACAAACCTCAAGATTTTGTCTTAATTGTCAATCCTACCCATCGTTGGAACACATTTGCTCCTTGATGAGTTGGTTCATATGTGTTAGATGACCCTGTGACCTATCCAAAAGCAATGATACCAGTTACTTTTGCAGTTCATGAGTGAGGAAACACTGATTCTAAGCCAAAACTAATACATTATAACCACATGAAGCCTTGCATTGCAAGCTCCTATCAGGTTCACTCACGGCATGATCCAGCATCGCTCACACCACCAACACCTTTGCTACCCATCCACTGATGGTGGATGTTGTGTTACATGGGATTGTTGCTAAATGTAAGACCTGCACATGACCCAAAAAGTCACATATTATTTTCTTTAGACCACATACATATTTCCGGTAGAATATTTACAGTGTTGCTTACCTGAAAAGACACTCTCTGGGGGTTCCAATGTGTAACTTTCTTCTTATGATCCACTCATGCAGTTCAAAAGTGTAGAGATTTTTGACTATTTTATGAGATACAGTATACACATATTAACCAGTGTTTGCCATAGGACTAAACATTCTTCAAAGTCACCGTTGGACTCTTTAATGAGTTTCTTTTTTGTTTTGTTATCAATTTTCTAAAGGTTGTCTGATTTAGATTAGGTAATACAGGAGTTCTTGTCAGTGATAAAATCTTTTCATACCTATAACCAAAATGGTTTTTCAATGCTCTTTAGTGCTGGGATCATCAATTGGCCCTAAGTATTCCTTCTGTAACAGATTTTTTTTAGTTATATTTAAATTATGTAAAATCCAGAACATATCATGAATATGACAGATCTCGTAATGAGAGTCTCTATAGGAAATACTTGGCTGTACAATCAGAATTAAATCTCTTGACAAAAAGAGAAACTTTTAGCTTAACAAATCCATAAGCAGGAATGCAATAATTGTTTTGTGCAATTGGAAATAAAATCAGGGAGCATAAAGAGATCACTGAGATATTTAAGGAGTACTATAAAGTCTTATACTCCTTAGTGTAAAAAAGATAAGACACAAGCTAAGTATTTTTCCGATAAAATACAAATATCAAAGCCTGATATTCTTAGTGTGGAAGAAATTACTAAACTTCTGACACTTTCAGAATCAGTGGTAGCTGCAGGTCCAGATGCCTACCTTATGGAATTTTATTTCACATTTTCTACTGAGGTAACTCTATTATTATTACTGCTATTTATAAAAATAGAGAAAATGCCATGCATTAATAACCATTTTCCCCCAAAAAAATAAAGACTTATAAAATGTGCATCACATAAAGTGGTTTTACCCCTGAATAACTATGTAAAGACACTAGCTAGTCTTAGCTAGAAGGACTGATAAAATGCTTCCTTCAGGAATATCACAAGATTAAACAGGATTTATGAAAGGCTTCAAAATGTATATAATATACTCATCCACAAAATCTGACCCACCAGAAGTCATACCATATTTGGATTAAACAAGAAGCCCTTGGTAGAGTCGAATAGGATTATCTATTTACTATACTGAAAAAATGTGGGTTTGGCCCCAACATACAGTATCTGCATGGATGAAAGTACATTATACTAGTCCAAAGGCCTCAATCCATATTAATAACACAAACTCATCTTTATTTCAAATTAGAATGAGGCAATCAACAAAGGCTTCCACTATCTCCAGTGCTTTCCACATCTAACACCCATTTCTATCCCAGATGTTATACTTATTAGTTTTAAGACTCAGACAGTATCTCAACAATATATAATTAATCTGTATAATGATCATTGTGAAAATTGGGAAACCATTTCAGAAAAATTTGCATCTCATCAATTAGCATCTTAGAAAAAGAGTGGAACTCAGCCATGCATAGAATACATTTTTAGTTCTAAATGTGCAAAGCATTTCATAATTCAATTAAAACCTTCCATCAATCGTATTTATCTAATTAAAAATAGTCTAAAATTTACCCAGGGCAAGATCTAACTTGTGAACATTGCTATCTAGCTCCAGCATTGCTAGGCCATATTTTTTGGGAATGCACTAAATTAACATCACTTTGGATAAAAATCTTTACATACTTCTCAAATAGACTTGGTGTCACAATCACTTCTAATCCATTAATGACAATATTTTGTGTTCTCCCAGATGGAGTTAAAGTGCATACGGATAAGTCGATTGTAATATTCTACATCCACACTACTAGCATACAGATTTCTGGTATTCTGTATTATTTCAAATTAAAAATAATCTAATTTTCTCTTAGAGGACATATCCAAAACATTTTTAAAACATTGCAAGAATTCATTAATAGTATTTTAGAATAAGCATGCCATAGCCATGATCGACTCTCTTATGCTATAATCTGTTATATTATTATTGTTATTATTATTATTTTTTGCCTGCATTTCTCTTCTTCTTCTATACGATTGATTGAGTAGTATATCTTTGTGATGCTCTGCTTATAAACATTTATATAAAAAAATTAATAAGTAAATGGTAAAAAAGGTTTGGCTTTGCCACATCTATCTAATTTTATAGATCAGGAATAAAAATACACAATTCATGTTTGCTTTAAAAGCACAATGACATGAAAATTGCCTGTGAGTTTAAATCAGTTTAACTTGTGTCACACTTTTTAATGAGAAATTTAGAAATTATACCAAAATTAACCATGCTTTAATACAGTACTGTATGCAAACATTAAGGATGCATACAGCACCACCCCGCTGCCTGCACTTGGGAAAGCAGACCAAGAGTGAGGGAGCTACCTACAACCACATGCTCATTCAGGAAGTGGTCCCCTGAGGCAGAGCAGGCTCTGAGAGACTGCTTTGAAACTACAGACTGGGATATCCTGCAGGGGTCACATAGTGAAAACATTGAGGAGGTTGTTGACTGCACTACTGACTACATCAACGTCTGTATGGACATTGTAGTTCCAGTAAGAACAGTACACTGCTATGCTAACAACAAGCCATGCATTACAAGTGACATCAAGGGCCTTTTGAACCAGAAGAAAAGGGCTTTCAAATGCGGTGATCAGCATGAGCTCAAGTGCGTGCAGAAGGAATTCCGAGTCCAGCTCAGGGCGGCGATAGAGCAGTACAGGAGAAAACTGGAGCAAAAGTTGCAGAATAACTGCATGAAGGAAGTGTGGGATGAGATGAAGATTGTTACTGGCTGCAGCTCGAAACAGGGTGCCTCCATCGAGAGAGACAGGGAGAAAGCAAACCTGATGAACAACTTTTTTAGCAGGTTTGACCACCCTAACCCACTCTCACTGTCACCTCAGAGTACTGCATCCTCCACCCATCCTTCTGCTGATACCAGCATAGGAGAGAGTTTCCCCCCCTCCCACAATTACAGCAGCCCAGTTAAGCAGAGAGCTGAGGAGACTTTGTGCCAGCAAAGCAATAGGTCCAGATGAGTATCTCCACGACTGTTGAAGGCCTGTGCATTGGAGCTGGAGAGTCTTCTACAACGCATCTTCAACCTGAGCCTGGAACAGGGGAGAGTCCAAAAGCTTTGGAAAGCATCTTGCATCACCCCAGGTAAGGTATTACGTCTTGGTGAGCTGAATGACTTCAGGCCTGTTGCCCTGACGTAACATGTGATGAAGACCATGGAGCAGCTGCTGCTTCACCACCTGAGGCCACAGGTCTGCCACGCCCCCGACCCTGTGCAGTTTGCATACCAGGAGAAGGTGGGAGCGGAGGATGCCATCATCTACATGCTACACCGATCCCTCTCCCACTTGGACAGAGGCAGTGGTGCAGTAAGAATTATGTTTCTGGACTTTTCTAGTGCCTTCAACACCATCCAACCTCTGCTCCTTAGGGACAAGCTGACAGAGATGGGAGTAGATTCATACCTGGTGGCATGGATCGTGAACTATCTTACAGACAGACCTCAGTATGTGCGTCGTGGGTACTGCAGATCAGACATTGTGGTCAGCAGCACAGGAGTGCCGCAGGGGACTGTGCTTTCTCCGGCCCTGTTCAGCCTCTATACATCGGACTTCCAATACAACTCGGAGTCCTGCCACGTGCAAAAGTTCGCCTGACGACACTGCTATCATGGGCTGCATCAGGAGTGGGTAGGAGGAGGAGTATAGGAACTTAATCAAGGACTTTGTTAAATGGTGCAACTCAAACCAACTACAACTAAACACCAGCAAAACCAAGGAGCTGGTGGTGGATTTTAGGAGGCCCAGGCCCCTCATCATAAGAGGTGACTGTGTGCAGAGAGTGCAGACATATAAATACCTGGGAGTGCAGCTGAATGATAAATTGGACTCGACTGCCAATATTGATGTTCTGTGCAAGAGAGGACAGAGCCTTCTATACTTCCTTAGAAGGCTGGCGTCCTTCAACATCTGCAATAAGATGCTGCAGATGTTCTATCAGACGGTTGTGGTGAGTGCCCTCTTCTATGTGGTGGTGTGTTGGGGAGGCAGCATAAAGAAGAGGGATGCCTAACGCCTGGACAAACAGGTGAGTAAGGCAGGCTCTATTGTAGGCATGGAGCTGGACAGTTTGACATCTGTGGTAGAGCGACGGGCACTGATCAGGCTACTGTCAATCATGGAGAATCCACTCCATCCATTGAACAGTATCATCTCCAGAGGAGGAGCAGCTTCAGCAAAACACTGCGGTCACTGTCCTGCTCCACTGACAGACTGAGTAGATCGTTCCTCCACCACACTATGCGACTGTTCAATTCCACCCAGGGGGGGTAAACGTTAACATTATATTAACAGTTAACAGTTATTGTCTGTTATACCTGCCTTGCACTCTCCACCTTGCATTTTTTTAACTTGCACTGCATTTTTATCACTATTTAATTAATATTTTTTTATCAGTATGCTGCTGCTGGAGTACGTGAATTTCCCCTTGGGGATTGATTATCTATCTATCTATCTATCTATCTAGTTCTGACAACTGAATGGAGGATTCACATTTATACACTAGGTGTAATGAATATGGCTACACTTGCTTGTCCTACCAATCATCCATTTTCTAAACGACTTATTCATACCTATGGATAGTCTCCAAAATTGACAAAATCAGATATTGCATTTGTTAGTTCCAGAATTACATTTATTTAGCTAGTGTTTCAAAACATTAAAATTGTCCAGACATTTTGCTCAGCTAATAATGCTTTGAAACACAAGGCAGACCACGCTGAAACACGTAATTAGTGGAGCTGTTAAAACAGTATACTTTAATCAGTAAACACTAACTTGATCTCATTATTGGATGTTTGAAACCAAAACAATGTTCATTATTTTTAGAAAAAATGTGATTAGCATAGTAAAAGCAAAGGCAATACATATTTTAATGATATGGAGTAAATGGGATGCTGTTGCCGGTTTATTAGTAATTAGTGCAAGTTCAGAGACTAAGTCTGTTTAGTACACAGGCTAAGCAAAGTCTTATCACTAATTTGAATCACCTAAAAAATAAAACAAAAAAGGTTGTTATAAAGGAATTCTGAAATAACAGGTTAATCTTCAATTGATAAGTCTGATTTCACAAAATTAGCTTTAAAAATGGATCAAATGAACAAAAATCATGTTCATATCATTCTTGATAAATGCTATGCCAAAATCTTTCCAAGCCAATAAAATCCACCCATTTATTGTTACATTACTGCAAAATCTACCCATCTGCCACACATAATATTCATGCCCTAGAAGCAGGTCAAGCGATAGTAACACTTAAAAGCAAAGGGTTCAGAGGCACCTTCAAACCGTATACCATGGCTCCACACATTTTTGCTGTTCCATCAAAGTATTAGACAGCACAGTTACAGATGACAGAAAAGCAGAGCATTATGAAGTATTCGTCATCACTATGACAGTTCCCAGTATCTTTGTTCTAGCAGAGCAGGCCCAAAGAGAATTTGCTCTGTGGGAATTGAGCCCCATTTCAAATCAATTTAATGACCTATACTTCATTACTGAAATGGAAAACAAATTATGATTTACAATGCTTTAAAGTTTAAATAGTTTGTTAGCAAGGAAACTGATTGAATAGACTAACACAGGATTTCTTAAACTAAAGTCACAGGTTGTTGCCATTGGTTTGCAAGTTACTGTTGTCAAGGTGGATCGCCATGGGTTTACTAAGGAATTGACATTGGTCTGATGATCATCCTTATTTACCCTCTTGAAGCTGCACCCCTCCTCACCCAGTGCAGCTAGAATAGGCTCTCATCCAACATGATTAAAACAAATTTGTGTAAAACACTATAACTAAAGGATTGGACAACCAATGTTATAACCCTCTACTAAATGATGTATCCTTGCACCTATTCATGCTGATCAGCAAGAATGTATGTTTCTTGAACTTGGTAAGTGGCAAGGTGATTTTGTATTATTTAAAAGTCATTCTGACATAATTTTCTCTATACATTGTTAGTAGTAGTTCTCAACTATTCCATTTGGACTTAACATGTTTTGCAAGAAAATTGGATTGATTGTTGGTTGGATGCACCTTACATAAAATTTGCAATTTATATAAACATTAACTTATGAAAAGACATTCTTAAAGCATTTCAGCACTTGCAAGGCAAAATAGAAAGCATTATGTAAGACAGTCCAAAATCACATTAACTTAGGGAATGCATCATTCCTGGATTGTCATGTCAAAAGGATTATGCATTTCATTAAAGTTACATGCTACATCAAGTATGGTCACTCTAAATGGACAGGTTATAGAAGAGAGAACAGACTAAAGATAGGACACTAAAGAATTAAATGGCAACCTACTCAAGTATCTTGCCAAAAAAATACAGTGGACAAGCAACCACAGACATGTCACCGGAAGATGAATTTCTCAGGCCAATAAAGGTTCAATACATTTCTGCAAAAGAACCTGTGGCAGGTACAGTGCACAGTCTTCAGGATGTGCTTAGGTCAAAACCAAAAGGATGTCTAACTTTTGAGATGTCTGGAGACCTTGAGCATGGGAAAGGTGCTATATAAATAAATTACTATTAATATTATGGAGACTAAAGGAAAGTTCAGTCTTGTAACAATGATATTGCCCTAGTGACATAAATGTAATAAGTATAAAATTGACTTTGTAAAAGATGAAATTTAAGCTTCAAAAATGCAGTATATACTGTGAGGATCTACAGTATCTACTGGACATAAGATTACAAAATGTGTTATATTGATAATAGGAGACTAGAAAGTGGAAGTCTACAGCCAAAAGGCAACTAATAAAATGGGAAACTTTTGCCTTGGAGTACAAACTAAGTGAGCCAAATAACGGCAGAATTCTACCAGCGTAATTCACAGCCAGCAACGTTTTTTCAATAATCTAAATGAGGACTCTTCACCACTACATACTCTGTAGCCAAAGACAGGAGGAGTGCTATGCAGTCAGCAAAAACAAGACCTGAAAATAGCTGTGGTTCAGATGATGATCTTTTTATTTCAAGTTTTGAACTAATTAAAGGAAACAGGGGTAGGCATCCAACCAACTAGATATGAAATCAGCAGTTTTCCTATGATAAAGCAGTGGAGGGAAAGAACAGATTTCCAGCTATACATGGGACTACATGGGAAACACTATGACATGCCTCTGGTCTCTAGTGACCTAGAGATATATTATATATAAATCAAGCAACAAATAATGCTAACTGTGTAGACATTTATTGAATATGTCTTCCCTGAACACTGTTTATCTTTTAAAAATAATTTTAAATATTTTAATATTTCCTACAACACCTAAATAATAACAAATTACACAGTGATATTGTGCCACTCAGCACAAAAAGTGCAGACAACAATTACATTTTTATGATCACTGCAACATGGCTGCTGGCACTCTGCAGCAGCTTTGCTGTCCAGTGATACATAACTTATGCGGTATCCTCTGTGTTTTTTTCCACCATCTCTTTTTTAAGAAGCTGTTTCAGGTGATGTGGCTTATGCTGTTTTACTCTGTGCAGCTGTTTGCTCCTATTCAACTTCATTCTCCTCTCCCTCATTTGAGCTCTCCTCTACAATTTCCTGCCCACAACATTCATGATCTGATGCATCAGAAGTATCACTCTGCACTGCCTCACTGTTCATCGTCAGCTTCATTGCTGCATGCCTCTGAGTCACTCTGTGACTCATCATTTACCATCAACAACTCTTTCAGGGCCTTGCTGTGCTATTAAGTGTCATGCATTTATTTTCATATCTGTTACCTCTCTAAACACACAAATAAGCAACAAGACAGAAAAGTAATTGTAATTAACATATATGGATACAAAGAACTCATGAAAAAGCCTGTTTTGTTTAAGTGTTGTTTACAAACACAGGACTTAAAATGTGTATGTAAAAATATGGACACTTTACCACATTTGGGTCAGTAGCAACCCAATTAGTTTTAGGCAAATAAAAGATAATAAAATTCATTTTTAACTATTTTGGTATATTTTTTTACTAAATTGTTGCAGATGAAAAGTATGTGGCATCCCTTGGGAACTGTGTCTATATTGTATCATATGGCATGTGAGAGCTGTATACAGTGGTGTGAAAAACTATTTGCCCCTTCCTGATTTCTTATTCTTTTGCATGTTTGTCACACAAAATGTTTCTGATCATCAAACACATTTAACCATTAGTCAAATATAGTAAACACAAAATGCAGTTTTTAAATGATGGTTTTTATTATTTAGGGAGAAAAAAAAATCCAAACCTACATGGCCCTGTGTGAAAAAGTAATTGCCCCCTGAACCTAATAACTGGTTGGGCCACCCTTAGCAGCAATAACTGCAATCAAGCGTTTGCGATAACTTGCAATGAGTCTTTTACAGCGCTCTGGAGGAATTTTGGCCCACTCATCTTTGCAGAATTGTTGTAATTCAGCTTTATTTGAGGGTTTTCTAGCATGAACCGCCTTTTTAAGGTCATGCCATAGCATCTCAATTGGATTCAGGTCAGGACTTTGACTAGGCCACTCCAAAGTCTTCATTTTGTTTTTCTTCAGCCATTTAGAGGTGGATTTGCTGGTGTGTTTCGGGTCATTGTCCTGTTGCAGCACCCAAGATCGCTTCAGCTTGAGTTGACGAACAGATGGCCGGACATTCTCCTTCAGGATTTTTTGGTAGACAGTAGAATTCATGGTTCCATCTATCACAGCAAGCCTTCCAGGTCCTGAAGCAGCAAAACAACCCCAGACCATCATACTACCACCACCATATTTTACTGTTGGTATGATGTTCTTTTTCTGAAATGCTGTGTTCCTTTTACGCCAGATGTAACGGGACATTTGCCTTCCAAAAAGTTCAACTTTTGTCTCATCAGTCCACAAGGTATTTTCCCAAAAGTCTTGGCAATCATTGAGATGTTTCTTAGCAAAATTGAGACGAGCCCTAATGTTCTTTTTGCTTAACAGTGGTTTGCGTCTTGAAAATCTGCCATGCAGGCCGTTTTTGCCCAGTCTCTTTCTTATGGTGGAGTCGTGAACACTGACCTTAATTGAGGCAAGTGAGGCCTGTAGTTCTTTAGACGTTGTCCTGGGGTCTTTTGTGACCTCTCGGATGAGTCGTCTCTGCGCTCTTGGGGTAATTTTGGTCGGCCGGCCACTCCTGGGAAGGTTCACCACTGTTCCATGTTTTTGCCATTTGTGGATAATGGCTCTCACTGTGGTTCGCTGGAGTCCCAAAGCTTTAGAAATGGCTTTATAACCTTTACCAGACTGATAGATCTCAATTACTTCTGTTCTCATTTGTTCCTGAATTTCTTTGGATCTTGGCATGATGTCTAGCTTTTGAGGTGCTTTTGGTCTACTTCTCTGTGTCAGGCAGCTCCTATTTAAGTGATTTCTTGATTGAAACAGGTGTGGCAGTAATCAGGCCTGGGGGTGGCTACGGAAATTGAACTCAGGTGTGATACACCACAGTTAGGTTATTTTTTAACAAGGGGGCAATTACTTTTTCACACAAGGCCATGTAGGTTTGGATTTTTTTTCTCCCTAAATAATAAAAAAAAAATTAAAAAACTGCATTTTGTGTTTACTTGTGTTATATTTGACTAATGGTTACATGTGTTTGATGATCGGAAACATTTTGTGTGACAAACATGCAAAAGAATAAGAAATCAGGAAGGGGGCAAATAGTTTTTCACACCACTGTATATGACATCAGTGGGTTGTTACCGACTGGGAGTAAGAATGAAGGGTTGATTAGATCATAAACACAGAGTAACTTCAGATGTATGGGAAGAGGTTAGTGAAGTGTGTATTTCCCCACCTGATACTGTGGTTACTGGGTTGACCATCTCTTGTGCAATATTTCACTGGAAAAGGGGGTAGAAGTTCATGTCTCATTATGGCCATGGCACTGAACAGGCTTGTCTTTGAGGCAAATATCTTGTTTGTCATAGAAAATATTGTCAACAGTGATCATTCTCTCTTTCCCTGTGAAAGGATAAATTATTCACATTATTACAGTCTCAGATAGCCTTCCTGTAGTGGTCAAGTAGGATCTTTCTCTATCTAAGGAATAGTGTTTACCCTAAATTTTCTATTTACATCAGTGGCTATTTACAATTTCATGCCGTACTTGTAAGGTTTGGTTGGCAAGTACTGAGTGAAAGGACATCAGCCATTCAGTTGGAATAACTGTTTATCAAAGTCTATCTGTCTTGGCTTGTAAAACATGATGCAGTTCTGCACACAAGCTTGCCAAGTGTCCCATATAGCAGCAAAGATGTCAGTATGCTATGAAGTGTCATTTAGGAAAACAAAAATCATATGTTTTGATTTATCTGCCATCAAACCATTGTGCCTATATACCGTATAATTCAACACCTGTGCAACCCTTGTGTCTCTATGTGATGAAACACCTTCACCGGCATTTCCATATACTTAAGCTGTACCGCAAATCACATGATTTTTTTTTCCTAATTGACTGAAAATCTTCAGTAAATTTCAGTAATGCATTAGTCCTCCCAGCTTCAGCCACTGTACAATCTCAGATGTTGATCAGCAACTACACATTGCAGAAGCAAAGAAATCCAACTGTTTATTTTAACATGTACTTAACTTACATTGTCAGGTCTTTGTAAGTGAACTGTGTTCTCAGGGCTGTGCTCTTTGCACACAGCTTGCTACATTTACACTGCCCCATCTTATACCTTGTCCTTTCTCTACGTACAAATTAATGTTGGTTGTGCACTTCTTACTCCAATTTGTGTTAATAATATTGTGGTGGCATTTAAAGTAAGTTTATATAATTGTTTTAAGCAATTTAATTAACTGGAGTGCAAACAGATTTTCAGATTTGACAATGATCTTTGTCATGCACAGTGCAAGAATATGGGTGATTAGAAATATGATATTTTTTTGGTGATGCTTCTCTGGGTGTCTGCAGAATAGAGACAACAATTCCAATGTGGACATCAAATGTTCAATAATATCAATAATAGTGGCAGGAAAGGATTTTCTGACATAAAAAATAATGTGCAAATGTGGTGAAGTGCAAGCCATGGGGAAAAAACACCTATGGAAAATATTAATCTCTCTTTCTGAATAGAATATGTGCAGCAATTTAAGAAAAAAAACAAGGAAATAAATAACAGGAGCATGACATGCACACTAACAAATATTTTTTGACCTAGCTTCTTAGTGTATTTGGTTTTTGTAAGAGCTTACCATCATGGCTGGTCTATAGTTTTTATCATTGTACAAAAATAAAATCATTCTTGAGGAACAAAAAGCATCAGGTTTGTTTAGGTAAAGGCAAACAATCCTAGCCCTCTTCCTAGATACTCTATGAATTGTGTGACTTTATAGTGTCATCCAGTTGTTGAATTTGTTGTAGTAGCACACAAAGGCCAATTTAGTGATGTTTTGTGGACTGTTCGGAACCGTAATCTTGATGTAATGAAAAGAGCTCTTTAGTAGTCACTCTCCCTGACTTTGTTTAATTTTAATAATTTAGTCATTTTCATTTTCTTGCAAGAGGAAGCACTAGAACCTTTTGCTAACGATTATGCATCATGTCAAAGCATAATGTAGATATCCAAGCCAAGGCCTAAAGGAGAAGTCAAAGCTGCTTATATTTCAGGCAGACCGTCATGGCAGCTTAGACTAATACATACCCTGTGGGAATCACTGTAGTCCTCAATGAGCCAGGAGACTCAGTACTGCATACAAGCCTTAATGGTTGACCCTACTGTTGCCTCACATCAGCAAATGTTCCTATCTCACTGCCGCCATTTGGATTGTGCACCCCTTTATGTTCTTCCTCCGGCCTTACAGTACACATAAGAAAAGTACATGAACGAGGCCTCAACAGTCAGTTGAAAGTGCTTAAAAGAAACAAAACAAAAATGCAGTAGAATGTGCATCCTACAGACCCGTCCCTGCTAAACACAGATTTTGGCCAAACGCAAACAGAACATATAACATGCTTCCCTTTGTTTCTCAAGTATAATCTGACTTAGTAAAATGCAGACAATTATTATGAAATCTCTGACGCATGTTTAACTAATTATAGCACATACACAAGTCCTAAGAAGTCTTGTTCTATGTAATTTTCTAAAGTTTTAAATTTAGAAAAATAAATAGCTTGCTCTTGCATTTAATAATGGAACCGTAATAGTACGGGGGTCCCATTTTAAGAAAAAACCTTTAAACTTACTGAATACCTCCATTATGTGGTAGCAAAGGTTTTGATTTAAGAAAACGTGCCTTCTGCATTTCTGAGGTATGCTTGTGGAAACAAAAGTAAACTGGAAATAATACATTTTATCATAGCTACTTAGTCCTATTTTCTCGTAAGATCTATTTCTTGCTTGCTTCTCTGCTTGCAGCAGCTATTGTGGGTTGTGTTATGACCAGAAAAGCCTCTGCTTTAAGAAGTGAGATGCATGCCATGTGGCAGTGTGGTAAAAAGAACACATATGAGTTTCATTGTACTTTGTAAACATAGTAATACATCTGAACTGAACTGAATACACTGAATTGTGTTTTAAATAAAAACCTTACATATTTTAGAGACTAGTCACTTGCACATTGCACCTTTCGATAAAACAATAAAAGAAAATACTCAAAATGAAAACGACAGAGTGTATGATAGAACAGACTGAAGCACCCCAAAACACTTATCAAAGTTTTTGAAGATTGATGAGTCGCTTCTAAACTGACCACAATATGTTTGAGTGAAAACTCACCAACACTATCTGGCATCAATCAATCTGTAAATATACAGGGAAGAAGAACAGCTCTGTGTCACTACTTTATCTGTGTTAAAACATCTGTATTGAACTTACTAAACTTCGGCCTGATTAAACTTAGGTGAACTGGAATTGTTAAAGTGGCCCAGGTGTGTGTGTGTTCATCCTGTGATGGACTGGCACCCTGTCTTAAGATTGTTCCTGCCTTGTGTGTGTTGCTTGAGGTGTGGAGGCTCAATCTGTCCCACATTGCATCAATCCTGCATTGGATAAGTGGCTTAGGAAGATGGATGATTTATTTTTATTATTGTTATTTTTATATTTTTACTATTGTTATTCAAAACATTTTCTGGGATGGTCCTGTTGCTATCCCCTATATCAGAGCAAGGCCAAAACTTTGGCAGGTTTTATGAGGTGTTGATATGTTTTAGGGGATTCTAGGGGGGTTTCTGTTAAGAAATATTCTCACTATGTGACATGTATTTAACATGACTGCTTTCTGTAGTTTTATGTATGTGTGTTGGTTTATATAAAATGTCTGTAGGCGTTTATGTAGTGTATGTGGGATGACACCAGTGTTTCTTGTGTTTGTAACTTGATGTTGCAAATCCTTTTGTCTTGCCAAACAGATCACAAAAGCTTAGGAATCTGTTTGATACAGTCTTATCCTCACAAGGCCGATCAAGTTCATGAGCCTGTCTGCATGTAATGTTTTCTGGGTCCTTGCTTGTGTTTTAAGTTGTGTGGTTGTTATGTCCTCTGTGATGTTGTCCGTAATATGTAAGTTAAGTGTTTTGCAGTTTTTATCTGCATGAACTATTGCTTTATGTAGTGTTGATATATGTTGTTTTGTGAGGAAGAATTTTCCATCCATCCATCCATCCATTATTCAACCCGCTGTATCCTAACTACAGGGTCACGGCGGTCTGCTGGAACCAATCCCAGTCAACACAGGGCGCAAGGCAGGAAACAAACCCTGGGCAGGGCGCTAGCTCACCACAGGGAAGAATTTTCTTAAACTTTTAATCTGCTTGTTTTGTAAATAAATGATATCTATGAGACACCTAATATCTTCAGCAGGTAGAAGAGTGAGTTGTTCAATGGCTGTTTTGCGGTGGTGTTGTTTGTGTTTTGTTTTCATTTGGAGATGCTATATGTCTGTTTGTGAACAATGCTCAATTCCAAAGGAATATGTTTGTATTGGTATGACATAAATATTGACATCTTTGTGTGACATGCATGTAGGTGTTTTTTTAGTATTTGTGAAAGACTTGATGTATATTTTTGTGTAAGATTATATTTAAATTGTGTTGCTTAAAATTTTCCTGTTGGAACCCGTGGTACTCTCCTCTAAGGATTACCTTTTGTTTTACATTTGTCTAGTCCAAACTCCATCTGTATGTGTTGTGAATATATTTTGGTTATTTCTGGTATAGACATAAATGAGTATATTGTTGGTGTCTATTTTGGACTTTCTATTCATTTTATGTGTTGTTTAATCTGTTTTGTAGTGGGTTGAGAATGAGACAGACCCAGAAAGGGCTAAGTGAGTCTCCTTAGAAGATAGTTTGTCTTATTTGTATTGAGTCTGTGTGCATTGACTGTGTGCTGCAGGGACATCGAACTGTTGGCCGTAAGTTTGTGTCCCTATTACTTGCCCAGAGAGTTTTGTTGTTATTGTTTACATCCCTCCTCGGGCAAACACGGAGATAGCAAGTGACGTCACCCATTCTGTAGTTGCTAAGTTGCAAACGCAGCACCCCGAGGCACTTGTGCTAATCGCTGGTGACTTTAACCAAATGACACTGGACAAAACATTACCAGCCTTCTCCCAGTATGTGGACTGTAACACCCGGGGGAAATAGGACTATCGACCTATTGTATGCAAACGTTAAAGACGCATACAGCGCCACCCCACTGCCTGTGCTTGGGAAAGCAGATCATAACCTGGTTCTGCTTCAGCCTCACTACAAACCAAGAGTGAAAGCACTACCTACAACCACACGATCATTCAGGAAGTGGTCCTCTGAGGCAGAGCAGGCTCTGAGAGACTGCTTTGGAACTATGGACTGGGATATCCTACAGAGTCACATAGTGAGAATATTGAAGAGGCTGTTGACTGCACAAATGATTACATCAACATCGGCATGGACATTGTAGTTCCAGTAAGAACAGTACCCTGCTATGCTAACAAGCCATGGATTACAAGTGACATCAAGGGCCTTTTGAACAAGAAGAAAAGGGCTTTTAAAGGCGGTGATGAGCATGAGCTCAAGCGTGTGCAGAAGGAACTCCGAGTCCAGCTCAGGGCGGCGAAGGAGCAGTACGGGAGAAAGCTGGAGCAGAAGTTGCAGAATAACAGCATGAAGGAAGTGTGGGATTGGATGAAGATCATCACTGGCTGCAGCTCGAAGCGGGATGCCACCATTGAGAGAGATGTGGAGAGAGCAAACAAATGAACAACTTCTTTAACAGGTTTGACCACCCTAACCCACTCTCACCTCGGAGTACTGCATCCTCCAACCATCCTTCTGCTGATACCAGCATAGTAGAGACATCCCCACCCACAATTACAGCAGCGCAGGTGAGCAGAGAGCTGAGGAGACTTTGTGCCAGCAAAGCAGCGGGTCCAGATGGAGTATCACCACGACTGCTTAAGGCCTGTGTGCTGGAACTGGGGAGTCCTCTACAGCGCATCTTCAACCTGAGCCTGGAACAGGGGAGAGTCCCGAGGCTTTGGAAAACATCTTGTATCACCCCAGTCCCAAAGGTACCACGTCCTAGTGAGCTGAACAACTTCCGGCCTGTTGCTCTGACATCACATGTGATGAAGACCATGGAGCGGCTGCTGCTTCACCACCTGAGGCCACAGGTCCGCCACGCCCTCGATCCTCTGCAGTTTGCATACCAGGAGAAGGTGGGAGCGGAGGATGCCATCATCTATATGCTACACCGATCCCTCTCCCACTTGGACAGAGGCAGTAGTGCTGTTAGAATTATGTTTTTGGACTTCTCTAGTGCCTTCAACACCATCCAACTCTGCTCATTAGGGACAAGCTGATAGAGATGGGAGTAGATTCACATCTGGTGGCATGGATCATGGACTATCTTACAGACAGACCTCAGTATGTGCGTCTCGGGAACTGCAGGTCTGACATTGTGGTCAGCAACACAGGAGCACCGCAAGGGACTGTACTTTCTCCGGTCCTGTTCAGCCTATATACATCAGACTTCCAATATGACTCGGAGTCCTGCCACGTGCAAAAGTTTTCTGATGACACTGCTATTGTGGGCTGCATTAGGAGTGGGCAGGAGGAGGAGTATACAGATGGAGCCACGTCAAATAGCCGCGGCCGTGTGAATGGTGTGCGAATGGCGTACGGCTGCCCTATGCACGCCGTGATCCCCCCCTCCCTCTACTGACAGAAGGCGTGTCAAGATTTCACAGTAAACACGCCCATTCATGCCCTATTTATTCATTTACCTGGTTCCACCACTAGATGGCGCTTTGTTCTCAAGAACACGTTAACTCACGCCAGCAATTTAGCTGCGCTGAGTTGCAATCACGTGATTTTAACAACCTACCCCCTCCCCCACCGAACTGACGCTACCAAACTGCACTACAGAGATTAAGATGGCGGCTTAATGGACTATTCGCGGTAAGTGGTGACTTTATTTATTTATTTATTTTTATAAAATTTGTTTGGGGTAGTTTACAGATTATTTCCCAGTTGAGTTTTTTATTGGCCGTTTTGAAAATCACTGGCAGCACCAGCAGCAGTCAGATGTAACTTTAGATAACTTAATGGTCTGTTTACCAAGTCTGGAGTTAACATTACAGCTTACTGTCAGTGTCACAAACTCACAATGTCACTCCTCTTTTAATCAAAAAGACGCTTTGCAGCAAAATATAATTTATCATTATATTAAATGGAACTAGGTAAAATACACCGTAATGTAAAATACTGTACATAGCTTGCATTTGTATTCCGTACCTACAATGATCGGTATAGATAAATTACAGACGTACCATGTCTTTAAGGATTGTTAACCCAGATAGCACACACACGTCGCAGAGACGTCTATGCGACGTCATCTTTTTCATCTGCCAGATGTCTGGGAGAGGGCGTTTGTCTTTAAGGATTATTAAGGATGTCGTAAAAAATATTTTACTAACTAGTTTTATTAATTCATTATTTAATAATAAATAGCATAATCATCATGGGTTGTGTATTGAGTGATTTAACAAATCTGTTTTATTAATCGGTTTGTTGTTTTTTTTACCACGTCATCTATTTATGAAACTACAGTATGTTGACAATACAAGAACTGCCTGTACAGTATATTAAAGATACGGTATAGGGCTTCCTGGACACTGCAGTTAACTGAAGCAGTCAATGCTCCATCTGGCGGGATTATACAGCATTGCAACCATCTTTTTAGAAAGCGCATGGGGGCGTTTATGGGGCGGGGCATCGTTAACTGCGTCATCGCGGGGGATCACATTCCGTGCACGGATCGTGCATGGTCCTGTCATGGCCCTTTCATGGACCTGTCATGCTCCAGGCAGCTGTTTGACATGGCTCCCACTGTAGGAAGCTAATCAAAGACTTTGTTAAATAGTGCGACTCAAACCACTTACACCTGAACACCAGCAAGACCAAGGAACTGGTAGTGGATTTTAGGAGGCCCAGGCCCCTCATGGACCCCGTGATCATCAGAGGAGACTGTGTGCAGAGGGTACAGACCTATAAATACATGGGAGTGCAGCTGGATGAGAAATTGGACTGGACTGTCAATACTGATGCTCTGTGTGAGAAAGGTCAGAGCCAACTATACTTCCTTAGACGGTTGGCGTCCTTCATCATCTGCAATAAGATGCTGCAGATGTTCTACCAGATGCTTGTGGCGAGTGCCCTCTTCTATGCGGTGGTGTGCTGGGGAGGCAGCATAAAGATGAAGGACGCCTCACACCTGGACAAACTTGTTAAGAAGGCAGGCTCTATTGTAGGAATGAAGCTGGACGGTTTAACATCTGTGGCAGAGCGATGGGCGCTAAGCAAGCTCCTGTCAATCATGGAGAATCCACTGCATCCACTGAATAGTGTCATCTCCAGGCAGAGGAGTAGCTTCAGTGACAGACTGCTGTCACTGTCCTGCTCCACTGACAGACTGAGGAGATTGTTCCTCACCCACCCTATGCGACTCTTCAATTCCACCCGGTGTGGTAAACGCTAACATTATTGAAAGTTATTGTCTGTTTTTACATGCATTTTTATTACTCTTTAATTTAATATTTTTTTGTATCAGTATACTGCTGCTGGATTATGTGAATTTCCTCTTGGGATTAATAAAGCATCTATCTATCTATCTATCTATCTATCTATCTATCTATCTATCTATCTATCTATCTATCTATCTATCGATCGATCTATCTATCGATCGATCGATCGATCGATGTGTTAATACATACACACAGTGCCAGCCTCTATTGACCCATTAATGTTTGCAGGCAGGTGTAAAAACAGGGTGAATCTTGTACAAGTGTAATATTTCTACTAGCCTTGTATATATCTACGGGGCACTGTCAAATATTTTTTGTTGTCAATGAATCATATGTGTAGGTTTCTGTAATTTTGTATGCCCGCTGGAGTATCATATAGTCAATTAAAAACCGTTTCTTGCAACCCATATGTTGCCTTTGGCAGCCTTTTTGCTAATCTGTAAGTATATAATTGTTGTGTATGTGTATATATTTTTGTTTGTTATGCATCCAGTAGGTACTTTGTAGAGCTTAGGCACAGATATTTGTAGTTTTTGGGATCTGTGGTGTCCTTTGGCTTGGTTTTCATTTATGCAATTCCTTCTGTTAAAAATTTAAGTATCTTTTGTTGGTATGTCAGTTTGTCTGTAGGTACAAAGTGCAGAGAGGAGAATCCCTTATACCAGAAATTGTGAATTCCATTCACGCTGGTGCCTTCCAGCTGTGTGTTTTTCTTTTTGTTTCTGTGAGATCTGTTAAGGTGATTTGCTCAAAGTGCATCTGTGTTGGATTGTCTCTGTTTTGTTGCACCTCCTTGATCCAGGCTGCTGTGCTATTATGCTGAACCACATTACCAGAGGGAAGACCAGCACTATGTGATGTTTTCCTGTACTAGCATGCTATTTATTTCTATTGATGTGCTACTCAGGAAAATATCTGTAGAATAATTTTGAATTATTTTGGAATTATAAGTTCTGTTATTTTCACACTATGCATAATTTGTACTATTTTAGCCTCTGTATTTTGACTACAAGTTTTTCCTTTAAGTGTATCTATGCATGTGTCTATATGCTCACTGGTTGTTGTGATGATGTTGTGTTTTGTGTATTTCATGTTTTCATTCCAGTGTGGGTAATGGTGGTGACTGCAAATGCATATATTCATATATGTACATTTGTTAGTGCTTTAAGTGTATCTATGTATATTAAAGAATGTTTTCATCAATAAGTTTTATTGTTAGTAACAATTTCTTTGTGTTCACTGGTTTTGGTATACGGGGAAGCTGAATGGTGTCCATTTCTATGTATTGTATAAATGATCTCTCAATATCCTCTTTCAGTTGGTGTAGTAGTAGGTAATCCTTTATAGGTAGTTTCTTGCTGGGTTTATCAGTAACAATAGCACTTGTTCAGGTGTCCATTGTTCTAGGGTGTGCATTGTTGATTGTGTTATCTGCCTGTGTGTCATATGAGACTTTGTTGTTGGTATTTTCTGCTTGTTTCTGTAAGTTAGCACAAATGTAGTCTTTTATATCCTGGGTGACAACCAAGCGAGCATGAATGTGATTTGTTGAGATAAGAATTTTTAATATGCAATATCTTGGCTGGAGTAAATGTTTGTCTGCTTTTAGTCTGGCCCCTTCCCTTCAACCTTACTGGAATGGGTGGCCCTATTAGGTGCACAAAGCTCACACCAACATAAATCTAAGGATCATAAGGACTTGAAAGCCCTCCTACAATGACACGATGGTAGACCTAAAGGGGTTGGTGTTATTGTTATTATTATTATTATTATTATTATTATTATATTTAAGTTATTTGGATCTCACCATCTTTCAGGTGGTATGAAAAGTATGCTCGCTCAAGAGACCTCTTGAGAGAGGGCATAGTTGAAAGTCTTGGGTAGTGGTAAATTCCAGAATTTAAGTCTAGTCAGTTTTAGGGTGCCTAGTTAGGGTCATCTCTAAGGAAAATGTCTGATATTAATTACTGGTAACCAAGCCAAGGGATCTACTGATGATGGACACTGTGCATATCGCTTCTTCTTCTTATTATTATTATTCTTATTCTTCTTCTTATTATTTTGCCAATAGCAGAGAAAATCGATGAATAGATTAATGGATGGAAAAAATTGAGGACATCTGTTATTATTATTATTGGGCAGCACAGTGGAAGTGATACTGTCTCACAATGAAGGAGACTTAAGTTTGTGTCCTGTGTGTTCTGTGCATGTAATTTGCATGTTCTTCTCAGGTACTCTGATTTCCAGTCCAAACACATGCAGGTTTGGTGGATTGGTGCTGCTAAAGTGATCTTTCCCTTCTGGAGATTGTTCCTGCCTTGTGTCTGATGCTTACAGAGATAAAGCAGTACAGCTCATGCATACCGCAACTCTTTAAGCTAGATTATTTTTGCAACAATGGTTTGCTTTTTTCCTTCTTTTAACAACACAGATACTTTTTTGCAATACGTGTGTAATCTCAAGATGCAGAACAATACTCAGCAATGTTTTTGGCTTGCAAAATGGACATACTTGGTAAGTTTTAAGGCTTTTCTTAACAATGGGACCCATTACATTTTACCCAAAAGCTTCGTCATAAGGCACAAGAAAGAGCTAGTTATTTTTTACATTTATAAAATATGCTTCACCTTAGAATTCAGTTTTATGTGGCAAGCTAATATATACCATAATTGTGAAGAAATAACTTTAACTTAAAAAATACCAAAGTTATCCTTTAATTTTATATAAATATTATTTTACTACGTCTACTTAGATCATGGTAAATAAAATTTGTTATAATGGTCACCCATCAGCTGACATCACTACTTGAATTCTTGTCATTTACTTGTGTAAACAATTAGAGGTCTACATAAATTTTACAGAACAACTTTAATAAAATTATCAATATGCTTAAAATTAGCCACATGGCAGGATCCAAATAAACTGGGTATCAGTTAATTTCAAGTGGCCCATTCATGCACACAAATAAAAATGATGAATTTAGCCAAACTAACATGCATGTCTTTAAAAATGGTCTGGGGAGAGTGTGTGTAGCAAATTGTGCCTGGCATCCCAACATGTCTCCAAAAATGCTATACTACAGACAGAAAGGGATACACCATTTACCCTGTCTCCCATAGTATCTCTTCAAAATCAATGACTTTGCAGAATCTTCTACTGGAACACCCTTCATTTATCAACATTGCCTTTTAGATGTTCTATCTCTTCACCACTGTGCAATCTTCTTCCTTGTAGTTCTTGTTATAGCTTTTCCAACTCAGAATTTCATTGTCACACAACTAAAGCCTTTTCGACAGCATACAAGGTAAAGGGTACATCCCTGCACGTCTTTAAGAAATGTCAGAAACATTTGTCTGAACTGTACTAAAGCTAGGAAAGCCTTGTGGGCAATTGTCTTAGGTGGCATTGAGAGCTTATATCACATAGTCCCAAAGTATTACAACTCTCATAATGCTTCACTTTTTCACTGTCTTCAACTTGTCCTATCCTTAAAAACTTGTATGATAAGATTTGTGTCATTTGTGTATAAAGGAGCTATAGGTATAATTCTGGGTATGTTTCTTGTAATGTGATTTTAATGAATAACCAAAAATGATGACAATGTTTCCAATCCAATTAGGAAACTGTACATTTAATATTTCACCTGTGGACTATGCCCGGCAGTTTATCCCGGCCAAGTCCCCCAAGCCGCCAGATGGAGCCCTCCCTGCAATGTGGAGATGCCCCAAATTCCAGCAGGGCATCATGGATTTTGGAGTTGTAATACACAGCCCTGCTGGATAACGTTGGGGCCGCCAGGGGACGCTGCAGGGAGGCACAGAGACATTGGCTTTTCCTACAGCCCAGAAGTACTTGCAGGTCACGAGGACAGAAGGAATAAAGTGCTTCCGCGCTGACAAAGAAGAGAAGAGTTTTGATTTGACCCGGAAGTGCTGGGAAGTCACATGGATTGCAGAGTAAGGAGCACTCCCAGATGGTGAGCTGAGCTAAGTGTTAGGAAGGCAACGCGTCTGGGAGTCGGAGGATTGGTTATTGTTATTATTATTGTATTGTGTTTATTTATGAGTAGTGTAGAGTGGAGGGTGCTTGGTGCACATAATTATAATAATAAAAATAATTATTGTAGCACTTTTACATGGTGTTTGGCGTGGTACCTGAGGGTTCAAGGGAGCGATAGTGCCCCTTACTGCTACACACCCTAATGTATATATTACTTTTAACAGATTGACAAAAGTTTTGGCCACTAATGTACTATCAATGAACATTTTAGATTTCAACATGAAAGAATTGTAGAAACATCTGCTACTGATTGATTAGAGATAGAACAAAATATTTACATGGTAATTGTGCAAATTTTATTATTTTATGTAATAATTAAATGTATTAAAAATGCTACATACCACTCTTCTGTGGTCTCAAAACTTTCCATTTTAGTTGTATGAGAGGGTCTTTCAAAGCCTTCAACTCTCTCTTCATTCCTAGTAGTAAAAGTAAATAAATGCATTTAAAATAAGCCACCTAAAAAGAAATTTATACATATAAATATAATATAAATATATAAATATATAAATATATAAATATAATATATATATAT
>JANRMT010062791.1:7341596-7394548 GCA_026402145.1 Polypterus bichir lapradei
CTCTCCATAAAAATATATCCTGTCAAAATTATACAAATTCAAATATGAACATGCTGCATAACAAAACCTGGAAATATAAATAAAATGTGTTCCTTTCAGCAATAACAAATCAAATCATTCAGTTGTCTTTGCTCATATGTCATTTTAGAGCTGGACGCCTGGCATCTTTTTTTGGCAACAAGTTCGTTTATGTTTGGTGTGAGGTTCTGTGTTGTGGAGATTCTCAGGATGGACTGCAGGTGCTCATCAGTGAGGCGACTCCTGTGTGCTGTTTTGTTAGTCTTTATCACTGAGAAGAGCTTCTCACACAGATATGTGCTACCAAACATGCACAAGGTTCGAGCCGCATGTAGACGGACTTTTTTTGTTCTTCAAAGTCACCAAAGCGCCGTGCAAACTCAGTGCGCTCAGTTTATCAGCAAAGTGCGTATTTGGGAACACCGTAGTGACGACTTGGTTCAACATTACTTGGCAACAGGGAAAGTGGGGCAAGTTGCACTGGTGCATTTGTGTCTCCCATAAAAGCAGCTTCACTTGAAATCACTTTGTGCTTGTGCACGGGTAAAAACGTCCGCTGAAGTGTCAGATTCTTATTTAATTCTTCTGCTTTCTGTATCTTCTGCATTGCATTCAGGTCTTTCAGGTTATCTTGATGTTTTGTCTCATTGTGCCGTCTTAGATTAAATTCTGTAATTACAGCCACATTAGCTCCACAAATGAGACACACGGGTTTACCGGCAATGTCAGTAAACATATACTCAGCCTCCCATCGGTTTTTAAAGGCTCTATGTTCAGAATCACCTTTTCTCTTCGGCATCGTGTGGGCTAGCTTCACAATAACTGTGCAAGTTATAAGCTAGACTTGATTAACGCGGTAAGTGTTCGGCAAGGCAGCAAGACTTGATTAACGCGGTAAGTGTTCGGCAAGGCAGCTGAAGTGCTGCATTATGGGATCTGTAGTTTATTGTGTTACCAGCGCTTCATATACCCGGGCCATTAATAACAATAATACAGTATATAAAATGATCTTGCGGGCCGGATATAATTACACGCCGGGCCGGATGTGGCCCGTGGCCCTTGAGTTTGACACATATGGACTAAATAGAACTTGAAAAGATATATTTTTTCGTACATCGAGCCCGCGTGCTATTGTGGTTTTGCCTGCATGCCTCAATAAGTCACCCTCCCCTCGCTCTTACTTTTTTACCGTTCATCTAATGAATACACTGAGTATGGCTTTACCAAAACAATCATTGATTGCGAATAAAGTATTCATTATTCGAGTATGTAGATCGGGGTATATATATACATATATATATACCCGCGTATCGCAGCGGAGACGTAGTGTGTTAAAGAAGCTATGAAAAAGATTCGTTTCTTACTGCATCAATAAACAGCTCGTCTTCTTCTTTATCTGAGACCTGACACACTGCATGCACAGGTTTTTTTTTTAACACTGTCTTCCTTTAGCGGGACATCCACTTTTTCCACCGTGTGCTTTGTTTCTGCAGTAGCTGCAGTTATGAATAATATGCTTGTATGTATCAGACGCTTCATATTTTTTTGCTGCCTTTTCAATTGTGTAATTCGTTTTTTGTTCAGCGCTCTTTGGAACTGTTGCTTTTTGTCTGTGCACTGCGTCAGTTCACGTGAGCCGCTCGGTATACATGCATCGAAGTTTCCCAGCTGTGCTGGTGCCATGTCGTGCTATGTCCATGGCTGTATCTAATGTTACCTAAGTCCCGGCACTTAAAACTTTCTCTCGCAGTTTCGCTGAGTTTGTGCCAAACACCACCCTGACCATGTCATCTTCCTCTGCATAAGCACAGTCCTTCACCCGTGAATATTTACCCGTGGCAGTGTTTCTATTGGATTGCCGCTGACGGACGGCCTTATATGGGCAGGCACTAAATTACAAACGCTAGCGGCAGCCTGTCTATGAACTTAATTTAAAGTTTAGGTTTACATCGTGCTTTGTTTCCGAAGTAGCAGAACTCATGAATATGGTTGTATATGTCACTCGCTCGCTTCTTATTGTTTCGCTGCCTTCTCAATTATATAATGCATGTTTTCTTCAGCGCTTTTTGGGCCTCTTCCTGGTTTTCTACCTACTGCGTGATTACGTGGGAGGCGTGATGATGTCACACGAAACTCCGCCCCCACGGGTTTCACGCTCATCTCCATTACAGTAAATGGAGAAAAACAGCTTCCAGTTATGACCATTACGCGTAGAATTTCAAAATTAAACCTGCCCAACTTTTGTAAGGAAGCTGTAAGGAATAAGCCTGCCAAATTTCAGCCTTCTACCTACACGGGAAGTTGGAGAATTAGTGATGATTCAGTCAGTCAGTTAGTCAGTGAGTCAGTGAGTGAGTGAGGGCTTTGCCGTTTATTAGTATAGAAGATATACAGTATAGTGATGTGTGCGTTACCTCATTCTCTCTTGTGCAAATTTGTAAGTCCAGGTTTCCAAAAAAATCACCTTTATTTTGTGAAGGCAGAAATAATCTTAAGTATTTTTTTTTTACTTTTATTGAATTCATCTAAAGCATGTAACATTCAATATAATGAAGTCAAACTTAACAAAACTAAATTCAACCCCAACCCACGAGAAAGTGAGAAAGGCCAACAGGCAGAGTAAAACTTTTTTGGAGTCTTTCTCCCCAATATAAGTGCTTATTCTAAAATATTATTGATTAGATCATGCCAGGTTTTAAAAACGTTTTGAACAGATCCTCTAAGAGAGAATTTGATTTTTTTCCAGCTTCAAATAGTATATAACATCAGTTACCCACTGACTTAACAGAGGTTGATTAGGATTCTTCCAACTGAGCAAGATAAGTCTATGGGTTAATAATGAAATAAAGGCAATTACAGTTTGTTTGACCTTCTCCACTTTAAATCCATCTGGGAGTACACCAAACACAGCTATTAATGGATTAGGAGGTATTGTGACACCAAGGCTATCTGATAGGCATTTAAACATTTCTGTCCAAAATTATGTTAATTTGGTAGATGCCCAAAACATGTGGCCTATTGAAGATGGAGCTCGATTGCAACGTTCGCAGGTTGAATCTTACCCTGGAAACATTTTGGGCAATTTTAAACAAGATGGATGTGCTCAATAAAAAATTTTAAGTTGAATAATTAAATTGCTTTGCACATATGGAGCTAGAGTGAATTCTGTGCATGGCTGCCTTCTACTCTTTTTCTGAAATGTTGAGCAGGAGATCCTTTTCCCACTGTACTTTGGGTGGTACTTTAAAATGGTTTTATATATTATAGAAATGCTGTCTGAGTCTTCAAGACTGATCAATATCTCTTCTGGAATAGACATAGGTGTGAGGTGAGGAAAATTGGCTAGATTTTGTTTAGCAAAGTTTCTAATTTGGAGATAGTGGAAACATTGTGTTGATGGGAAATTAAATTTAGAGTGTAATTGTTCATAGGATGCAAAGACACACGTTTTCCAAATATTAAAAACCGTGTAACTTTGAGAGGATGGAAGAAGGTGGTTATCATATAGAGTTGCCACAGATAAAATATTGTCTAACTTGAAGTGCTTCCTACATTGGTTACATATTCTGAGTGAATGAAGGACAATTGGGTTGTTAAGTACAGTATATTGACGATACCTTGTATTTACTGCTGTACAAAGCAAGGAATATAAAGAGGATTTAATTTCTATTGCAGACCAAGCTAGTGTGTGTTCCTCTGTTTGTGTCAGTGTCCAGGTTTTTATAGACCGCATATTTGCTGCTCAGTAATAAAATTGAAAATTAGGTAGAGCCATGCTGCCTTCTGATTTAGGTCATTGTAGGGTTGCCATTTGTTTCCACACAAACAGCAAAATTCTGTTGAAATAGAGCTTTATATTTACTTGTGATGTTTACCCCTAGATATTTAATCTGATCTGCAATGATAAAAGGGAAGGTGTCCAATCTAATGTTTGCTAGAGAATTCACTGGAAAATAAATACTTTTGTTTAAATAATTTTGAGTCCAGATATCTTTTGAAATTCTGCTAGTACAGTTAGGGCTTCAGGCACTGAATTTTGTGGGTCTGGTATATACAGTACCGTATCATCTGCAAATAATAATATTTTCTGAAAATCCCTTTTATATCTGATGCAGTTCAAAAATGAACAGCCAATGGCTAAATGGCGATTGCAAATAGTAGTGGTAACAAGGTGCATCCTTCTCTAGTACCACATTCTAGTTTGAAGTAGTTTGAGATGGTGTTGTTAATACAAACTAAAGCTCCTGAACTGGTATATAGTACTTTGATCCATGCAGATATGTTTGGACCAAACCCAAATTTATGCAAAGTGGTGAATAGATAATCCCATTCAATCATATCTAATGCTTTTTCTGTATCCAAGGATAATAAGATCTCTGGAGTGTTGGACTTTATAGGTGAATATATTACATTACTATATTATGTATTATATCCAGTTTGGTCTTGTGATATTACTGAAGGGAGCACTTTCTCAATCCTTCTAACTGAGAGTTTGGAGAGTATCGTAACATCATTATTCAGATGTAAGATGTAAGGTGTGTATGATGCACATTGTAATAAGTCCTTATTTTTCTTATGAAAGATGGCAATTAATGCCTGGTGAATAGTTTGAGGTAGAATGTTATTGTCTCTGGCTTCTATAAATGTTACTAATAAAAGGGGAGCTAACTTGAATGAAATGTTTTTATAAAATTCAGCAGGGTAGCCATCAAGACCTGGTGCTTTCCCACTCTGAAGTGAGTTTATAGTGTCAGAGGTTTATCCAGTTCTTCTGCACGGAGAGTATCCAGCTGTGGTATCCATAATATATCAACAAATGCATTAGATTGTGTCTTGTATTCTTTAAACTGAGTAGAATATAAGGACGTATAGTAGTCTGTGTGCATTATATTTTTTTGGCCAATGATTCTTTCTCTGTCTGTGTTGGTGATTATTAATATTGCACTGCGAACTTCCTGCTTGAGGATTTGTTGAGCTAAGATCTTATTAGCCTTCTCTTCGTGTTCATAGTAATGATGTTGCAAATTTAAAAATGAGTTGTTCTGTTTTGTTGTCAAAACGATGAGTTCTGATTGCAAAGCCAGTCTTTTCCTAAAAAGTGCCTCATTTAGAGACCTGGGGCCTCATGCATAACACCGTGCGTAAAACTCACACTATAACATGACGTAAGCACAAAAGCCGAAATGTGTTTATGCACAGAAAAATCCAGATGCAGGAATCTGTGTGTTCGCCAACTTCTGCGTTCTTCCGCTACATAAATCCTAGTCAGTGTGAAAAGTAATGCTCGTGCATGCGCCTCCTGCCCTGCCCCAACTCCTCCCAGAATTACGCTTCTTTGAATATGCAAATCAATATAAATAGCCCTTAAGCTCAGCCTTCTATGAAAAGACAATGGGAAAAGCACGGTGGAAAATATAAGAATTTCAGCGAATACCAAGTGGAGGCAAAGGAAAAACGTACTATTTGTTGATTTGAACCGTGGTATAATCAACAAAAGGAAGTTGATCGAGCGACATAGCGTGTTGGAGAAACTTGAAAGCTCAAGTTCACAAAGTCGCATAGTGCCGGAAATAAAAAAGAATTTGTCACGTATCAAAGTCGCTGTGAAAAGCCTAGTCGTAGCCCACCATCTGAGTGTCATATGAAAGCTTATTAGGTTACAGAGAAAAAAAAGGCACACAGTGGGAAAAAGCACAAAATGTCAACTTCTTAATCTTAAATCTTAAAATTTCCACTTTAATCATGTAGTTTATTTTGTCATTAAAGTAGAACATCATAAACTATATCTTAAAATCGTTTAATTAACCAGTTTCTCAAATCACATCGTAATTAAAGTAGCACATTAAATGCTTTGTTTTGTATGTGATCTTCTATGTGCTCTATGTGTGTGAATCACTACATGCTTCTTAAACCGGCTGTCTTCCTCCGACAGGACACAGAATCCATTACATTCGTGATATTACACCCCCCTGAATAACTAAAATACTGAGATGTATACGTGATATCATTTTCATGATGATAGGAGTTAAAGCACGTTAAAGCACGTTATTAAACATGGGTTTCACGGTAGCGCAGAGATTGTGCGCAACCTTCGATGAAATAATTCATTCCAGTAGTACTCAGGGACGGCTCTAGGCTCGTGGTGGCCCTGGGAAGAGAAAGAATCGGTGGCCCCTTCGCCCGCCAAAGTCAATATGGTATCTTATGCACGGTGGATGGCCACATCCTCGTGCTCATGACACAAGCGTTTAACTTTTGGCGAAATTTGCCGCTGCGTTTTTAGCTCTGTCATTATTTTCTCTTTCTGTTTTATATTCAATATATATTGGCGTGGCCGCCCCTGCAGTACTGTCTCTTTCAATCGTACTAACCTCCAATTCATGTGCTTCCTTTTCTTTCTCCAAGTAACTGATTGCCAAACAATCAGCTCTGTGATAGACGTTAAGCCTTCTTCAAAACTTTTAAGGAACATTGAAATATCTTCGTAGTACATGTTTAATTATTCTATCCTTCATGCCAGTGCCAGTGAAGCATACAGTGCGAGGCAGGAACAACCTTTAATTATTAACAATATAGTTTATTTAAATTAAGTTAAAGTTTTATCTGTATAATATAATAAACATATTTTACTGCATTTCATCTTAAAAATGATATCGTCATCATACAGTATGTAAATATGCGCTTTATAAAGTGGCTCAGGTTGTGCAATATTATAACTGTAGTGCAAGTTTACAGTGAGGTAATTCTACTTATAAGTACAGATAGTTCTACAAGGAGCACTTGATTGAGTGCATTTAGAGCTCTTGGGATGAAACTCTTTCTGAACCGCGAGGTCCATACAGGAAAGGATTGAAGCGTTTGCTACGTGATAAACAGTTCAAATAGGAAGCATGGCTGAGGCAGAGTGTGCTTGATACTGTATACCGATAATTCTCTTTCTGATCAGCTGCTCCGAGTGGTGCAGTGAGAGTAATTTGGAAAAAGATGATCTGCTCTGGCAACCCCTAACGGGAGCAGCTGAAAGAAGTAAAATAAGGTGCAGTGAGAGTAACAACGCTAAAGCAGCTATGGTATTTGGAATAGTTTGACCATTCCGTGGACTACTATATTGTTACTGGTTAATTACAATCAGATGCATTAAACTAATAAACAATAATTAATTTCAGTGTATTTATAAAGCCGCGTTAGGAAAAGAAAGGATAACCATACAGGAACAGCAGCACTGCTTTGACGCTGGGTGCTGCCAGTCTGCAAAAGCGAGTGGAGAACTTGCGTACGACAGGTTATGAGGTACCGTGGAAATGTGCGTGGCTTTACGGCAAGTTTAGGTTTTATACATTGCGATTTGAACGTGGAAACGTTCTTACGCAACATTTCTGTGCGTACGCACCGTTTATATATGAGGCCCCTGGCATGTTCTTGATCTATTCTGGTAATTTTATTAATTAACTCTGAGGCCTTCTTGGCTTCTGATTTAATTTTGTGGGAGAGATGTGAGATAATCTGTCCTCTAAAAAATACCTTCAGAGTTCCCAGAGTATTCCTACAGAAACCTCTGAGTATGCATTTGTCTCTAAAAAAATCAATTTGCTTGGATATAAATTCTGTACAGTTCTCGTCAGCTAATAACAAGGGGTTAAGATGCCAGCTGCAAGATGAGTATGTGGGGCATAGTGATCTGAGCTCCATGATCAGAGGAGCATGGTCGGAGATAACAATATTGTCGTATCTGCAAGATTTGATCGTGGGCAAGAAATCCATCCATCCATCCATTATCCAACCCGCTATATCCTAACTACAGGGTCACGGGGGTCTGCTGGAGCCAATCCCAGCCAACACAGGGTGCAAGGCAGGAACAAATCCTGGGCAGGGCACCAGCCTACCGCAGGACACACACACACACCCACACACCAAGGACAATTTAGGATCGCCAATGCACCTAACCTGCGTGTCTTTGGACTGTGGGAGAAAACCGGAGCACCCGGAGGAAACCCAAGCAGACACGGGGAGAACATGCAAACTCCACGCAGGGAGGACCCGGGAACCGAACCTGGGTCTCCTAACTGCGAGGCAGCAGCGCTACCCACTGCTCCACCGTGCCGCCCGGGCAAGAAATTGTTACCTTTAAAGAAATAATCAATTCTTGAGTAGCAATAATGTACTGGTGAGAAGAAGGAATATACTCCTAAGTATGGATTTAGAAATCTCCATGGATCTGATAAGTTATGATCAATTTTTTTTGCAGTGTTAGATGTTATCGCCCATGTAGCTGAACACTTATCCAGATATAGATTTAAAACATAATTAAAATCTTTGGCCATTATAATTTTCTGAGTGTTCAAGTTAGGAATCAATACAAATACATTTTGGATAAAGTCTCTATCATCTACTTTGCTTGCATATTTATTAAAATCACTTTATAATTAAAAATTTACCCATCACCATCACATATCGCCCTTCAGGATTAAATACTATATCTGATACTGCAAAGGAAATTGTTCTATGAATTAAGATTCCCAGTCCTCTAGTTTTCTTTGTATAGATGGAGTAGAATATTTGGCGAGTGCAGTCTCTTTGCAACTGAAACTGATACTTGTTGATTAAGTGAGTCTCCTGTAAAAATACTATCATATTACATGCTCCATTATGATCAAATAATTTTGTGCTTTTTCAGTAAACTTTAGCATATTGTTATGTTGGAACTTGTAGTTGTAAGGATTAAAAGGACAGATCTGAAATAGCTTGCTCTCTTTCTCTCATCCCCAGTCCCCCCATTTTGCCTCCCTACGTGAGGCTAGACCACACTTCACAAAGTCCCAGTCCTTTGACGTACAGAGACAGAGCATATCCAAAATGAAACAAGCCTACCAGCAGCGGTGTATAGTGATTAAAATAGAGATATCTATTGACAATACAGTAAGAATAATCTTAAGCATGTAACCAAATGGAAGCTGTAACATCAGCACATGAACACACAGCCAAAAACCAGTGGCACTGACAGTCATCCTACATTAGTTCCCTTCTTCAGATTAAAAGAACAGATAACCTACTTCATCAAGCAGGTTCAATTTGGAAGAGAGACTGCAGAAAGTGAGCATATGGCCAGGTCTGCGGCCAGTTTCACATGTTCCCTGTATTAACCATTGGGTGACAGACACGTTATGAGGTAAGTCTGTAAACCTGCAGCTGAGTGAGCAGCAGACAACCAATTCCTGCCTATTTAAACAGCGTTTCAGTGCACAGCACAGTTAGCGGAGTGTCGAGCACCCATTGAGGGGTGCCAGAGTGTCACTATATATATATATATATATATATATATATAGTGGTCCATGGCTGGCTTTTCATCCCAGCCAATACCCCCAGGCCACCAGATGGAGCTCTCCCGGCTTGTGGACTTTTATCTGGTGTCTGGCGTCTTGGACAAGGGTTCAAGGGAATGATAGCGACCCCTATCTGTCACAGTTGGTGTAGTCGGCAGCATACTCTGGCCGTCCTTTGGGCAGAGGATCTGTTTAAAAAATTTCTGTGGGCAGAGAATCCTAAGAAGGCAACGTCAGGACACACAGCACAATCGCCAGAACCCACGAGCTTCCCATCCGTCATGGGAAAGAAAAAGCTAAAGCCAAGCAACAGCACCAGCAGTGGAGTTCCACTCACCATGGCCGACATCCGGGAGGGATTACGGAGCAGCTGCGCAGCGCGGGAGAAGCCTCTGGAGGAAGATAAAAACACCGAGGTATGTGCCAGCGTATTTAACGAACATATTTTTAAAACATCTCATTTAGTACTGTGCACGTACCTCGGAGAACGTCATCCGGAGGCGCGCCGGGAGGCAGACAACTTTTTCGAAGACGGCGGTGCGCTCTCAGTCGAGCTGGTGGGGAAAACAAGGGACTTCCGTATGTTGGGTGCCGGCGAGGGACACGTGATCCAACCCGTTGCATTGTGGGAAGGAGAAGGTCCGCATCCCGTTGTTTCTACCTTTGCCCACAAGAAGACAGACTCAGACATTCCGAAGGGGAAGGGGGAGGCGAGCGAAGCACCACTCACCCCGCAAGAACGTAAGGAGGGCTGGGAATTGGCTCTTCAGTCTGTCGATAAATTAATAAAGACAGACTGCAGTCCGCCGAAGAAGGCAACCCGGTCCTCGGACACAAAGAACTCCAAATCCCAGGTAACCTTGCAAGACCCGTCAGAGCACATGCCGACAGCAGGTGTGCTCATTGGCTCCCAGTCGGTAGGTATGGCAAATGAGGAAGTAAGCCTGCCTCCGGCCGAAGTAAATAACATTATGAACGTACGGGAACTCGAGAAGCTGATTGAGCCTGTACAAGGTTTCTTGCAGGTCCTGGCGAGCATTGAGAAGATCGTCGGGGAGTTGTGAGCAGCGGTCAAAGCACCTTTAAGGAAGGTGAGAGACTACATGCGGCGATTTGGTCTGGAGCCTTCCGTCATGATGAATGCGGTGGTACAGGTATGTGAAGCCCGTACCGTACATAACCCGCTGTTGATCCATAGCGGGTGCCAAGTAGCTGCAATCCCTACAAGAGAGTGTGCTATAATGACAGAAGGGGCGGGGGAAACACCGATCGAACCGGAGCAGCTGAAAAGTGCTGTTTCCCGGAGCGATGCGGTGCTGAAGACGCCGCCCCCGGTTAATGTAAAGTCAAAAGGGGCGCAGACAGTAAAGGGTCTCTCTCTGTCTCATAGAGAGACTCAGACTGTGGGAAAGCCCCAGATTAAACAGGAGATCCTTAAAGTAAAACGGGGGTCTCCTGACAAAGTGGAAAAGGGCCATAAAAACACAAGGGCGGCCGGTGAATTCTCATCAGCGGAGAAACGGATGGAGCTAGAAGTACCAAGGTGCTTTCAGTCTTGTGGAGGGGTGCAACCAGGGGGACAGCGGCTGTCCTACAAATGCCACAGGCCGGGCCACGGATGGCGAAGATGTCCTAGGAGGACAGGGGTGCAAAGACCTGATTTTTATACTGTTCCTCCTAGGTTTTCACGGGAGTGGCAAAGACATCGCCAAGGCTCGACCAACGGATCTTCTTGGAGGAAGATGTCCCTCACGGGGCTGGATGCTCCAAACCATGGTTTTTCGCTGGGGGGAGAGTACTGTGGTCCATGGCCGGCTTTTCATCCCGGCCAATACCCCCAGGCCGCCAGATGGAGCTCTCCCTGCAGCATGGAGGTGCCCCAGATACCAGCAGGGAATCATGGACAATGGTGTTTTCCTCTACAGCCCTGCTGGATACCACAGGGGCCAACAGAGGACGCTGAAGGGAGGCCCAGAGAGTCGTTTGTGCCCTATAACCCGGAATTGCATCTTAGTCACAGCGACAGGAGAGATAACGTACTCCCGGGGGGAAGAAAAGGACTTTTTATCTGACCTGTAAGTGATAAGGAATCATGGACTGAAGGATGGGAAACACTTCCAGGTCAAGGACTATAAAAGGACTCTGGGAACTCCCAGACAGGCAGCTGAGCTGGATGGAAGGGTGGCAACGCCTCTGGGAGTGGTGGAGAATTTATTGATTAGAGTATTGTGTTTATTGATGAGTATAGTGGAGAGGAGGGGGCTTTGTGCACTGTGCAGAATTAATAAAGTCAACTTGTGGACTTTTATCTGGTGTCTGGCGTCTTGGACAAGGGTTCAAGGGAGCGATAGCGACAACATATTGTGAAGCCCAGGTGCGTACAGTCGCCCTAATCCCAACACAGACAGGCAAAGAGCCATGTTTTGCACTCAGCACACATTTATTTACAATTGGGGAGTGTTTCACCTTGTTTCCCACAGTACAGTGCACAAATCACCACACAAGGCTCACAGCCCAACACAGTCCCTTCTTCCCGCCAGTCCTTCCACCTCCACTCCTCCTCAGGCTTTGCCCTCTTCCTCCCGACTCTGGCCATTGAGTGGTGGTAATAGGCTCCCTTTATAGGGTACCTGGAAGGACTCCAGGTGCCCAACAAGCTTCTTTCGGCCACACTTCCAGGTACATAAGTGGCTTAATAAGTGGGTCTCCTGTTAAAATACAATTTTAGAGTTTAGACCTGTTTGGTGAGAGAATACTTTCCTTCTCTTTAATTCATGATTCAGTTTTTTAACATTAGTCATAAAGATATACTTTTTCTGAACTTTTGTTGTCATTTTGTAGTCGTGACTTAAGATAAGACAGCTTTGACCTTAATTTTCAGTTTTCCAAGGAGTTATTGCCATGAAGTCCAATGTTATGTTGGCACTTATAATTATAAGGATTAAAAGGATATATTAGAAATAGCTTGCTATCTTTCTCTAATCCCCACTCCCCACGTGAGGCTAGACCAGAAAGTCCCAGTCCTCTGATATACTTAGAGACAGAGCACATTCAAAACAAAACAAGCCCCCCAGCAGCGGCATATAAAGATTAAAACAGAGATATCGCTTGACAATACTGTCCAAATACTATAAGCATAAAATATAATCTTGAATCATCTTCACAGAGTAAACCCAAGGAATGATGTTAAACAGTAGCACTGGATGAGCATGGCAAGCCCTAATACTGTAACCAAGGGTATGATGTTAAACAGCCTTCATAGAAAAAGGTACACACACATACATACATACATACATACATACATATACACATATAATTGTAATTAAAATATAAGCAAAAAGTGGCCAATAAGTAAATAGGATGTATAATTATGGTACCAGTATCATTGCAAGCGGATCCACCAGCTGGTAAGATCTTCTTTGCCATGCCAGGACAGAATGCGACCCACGATCGTATTTCAAAAAAGTGTTGGGATAATTTTTTTTTAGCTCTTTTTCTGCTTCCTCTGTAAAAGTAAAGATGTATAGCTTACCTTGAATGTCCACTTTCAGTTTTGCTTGATAGAAAAGGCTGTATCTGATCTTGGTTTTCCATAAGCACTGTTTAATGTTGTAAAATGTGGCATGTTTAGCAGCTGTTGAGGGTGAAAAATCAGGCAAAATACGAATGTGGTTATTTTCAAATATAATCACACATTTCTGTCTGAGGAGTAACGTTATATGTAATTTAAATTATAATTTTTTCAAAACGCACAATGAGAGCCCCAGGCATAGAGGTATTTGATCCCATTATGCGGTAAGCTGCTGCTATGTCGGTGTCTGATTTGAAGTACTCTCCAATTGTTTTAGAGAATAGTTCAGCTACAAATTTGACTGGGTTTGGACTTTCACGATTCTCAGGGAGACCTTTGATTCTAATATTATTCCATCTGCATCCATCTTCCAATTCCAAATTCAGAATTTGCAGCCATTGCTTTTCCATCAGCAGTAGATGCCAGTTGTTCAGCTGTTTCAATACGAGTTGTGATCGTTTGCTTAACTGCTTTGCTTACGGTTTTCTCCGTGGTACACTGATGAAATGGCAAGCCCAGTTGAACTCAATATTTCTGGCTCGTCAGGAGTGGTTGACAATGTGAGGGTAAGGTCTTTGTCAGTTTCAATGAATCTTCTGGAATCAACGAGCTATCCTGGCCCAATTCGCTTGTACAATCGTTTCCACTTTTGCTCTCAACTGGAGAAGATGCAGCAGTTTCAGGTCCCAGGAAATCTGTGCTTTCGCCAATGTGTTCCAGGTCAGTCTCTAAAAGGCTGTATCTTGAGCTTGGACTTGATGCCTGACTAGGCTTGGATGAAGCTTTAGCTGTCTTTACCGTTTCTTTCTGAACCCTGCTTCAGCCTGTCATCTTTATATATGCTTGCATATACTGTAAATGAACCTCTCCAGGATGACTAAATACAGGATACCTCAGGATGATAAAAAAAGAGAAAAAATAACACCACTGCTAACGGAGTTCCACTTCAGGCGTCCATCTCCCATAATAGCAAGGCCAACCCTCCTTAGCTTATAGTGACCATCCAAGCCAGGTGGGAGAGAATGTCAGCATTGGTGTGTGCAGTCCTGGGATGGTGGCGAACATCAAAAGCGAAAGCCTGCAAGCTAATAGACCACTATGTGAGCCGGGCGTTCGTATCCTTTTGTTTGTATATCCACTGAAGCTGCGCATGGTCAGTCACCAGGGTAAACTGTCATCCCCAGAGGTAGTAACAGAGGGCCTCCTTTTCAATAGTCAAATAATTACACTCCATGGGTAGCAGCTTTCAGCTGAGAAACATAATAGGGTGTTCTTCCCCCTTCCCCCTCAAAACATTGTGAGAGCACTGCTCCTAAACCTTAAACGCTCACATCCATTTGCAAAATAAATTCTTTCAAAAAGTCTGGATTGCGCAGAACTGGGAACGATGATGAAGCGGCTTTTAGGTGCAAAAAGGTTCTCTCACAGACGTTGGTCCAGACGACACTGTGATTGTTTCTGCCCTTTGTCAAGTCAGTGAGAGGGGTGGCCCAATGCGCAAAGGTGGGAATGAACCGCCTGTAGTACCCCGCGAGCCCAAGGAAGGCATGAACCTGCCTCTGTGTTTTGGGACATGGATATGCAAGCACCTCCCCCATCTTGTCCATTTGAGGCTTGAGCAAACCCATCCCCATGGAATATCCCAGATAAAGGGTTTCCAACATACCCAGCCTGCACTTCTTAGGGTTAACTGTCAACACCACCAGCCATAAACTGTCAAGCCTGAAGACGGACAAGGTGAAATTCCCAGTCATTACTGAAAATGACAACATTGTCAAGATAGGCACCCACGTACACAAAATGGGGATGCAGGATCTGGTCCATCATCATCTGAAAGGTCAATGGTGCACCATGGAGACAAAAAAGGAGCACCGTAAATTGAAATAGCCCATCGGGAGTGGCGAACATGCTCTTGTCACAGCTGGACTCCTCCAAAGGTACTTGCCAATATCCCTTCATGAGGTCTACGGTGGAAATATATGAGGCCTGTCCAAGCTTCTCCAACAGCTCATCCACACTTGGTATTGGGTATGCATCAAACTTGGAAATCTTATTCAAATGCCTAAAATCAATACAGAACCGAACCATCAGGCTTTGACACAAGTACAATTGGGCTCCACCACTCGCTTTTGATCAGACGAATAACGCCTAACTGAAGCATCTGCTGAACTTCTTTGCGTATCACCTTCCTTGTTGCCTCTGGCAGGCAATACAGGGGCACATGTACGGTAACACCGGGTGTTATGATCTTGTGTTCTGCAATTGTTGTCCAGTCAGGCATGGCTGAAAAGACGTTGAAGTTCCTCTTGATTACTGATAGCACTTCCACTTTGTGAGTGTCAGTTAACACTAGAATTACCAGAGCCTACGAAAAAACCCGTAGATCCGTCCCACCTTAAATCGCTTCTCACCTCTCTGTCAGCGTCTTTTGTCCTTTAAATGTGTTGATAAGCAGCAAGCAGTTTGGTATCACATCCCCCACCGTCACACAGTTTTCTCAGCTCAAGTCTGTTTACCCGCATGTCAGTTGCTTGGAGTTGTATAGAGTGAGAAGTCAAGCAAAATCACCCCTTTTATAAATACTATATCATTATTTGGAACACATGCATTTCATGTGTGTTCCGTGTCTACAACGATCTATGTCAGGGGTGCCCACACTTTTTTGGCTTGCGAGCTACTTTTAAAATGACCAGGTCAAAATGATCTACCTACATTAAAAATGTTATATACACTGAGTATCAGAGGGGGGTAGTAACGAGTTACATTTACTCCATTACATTTACTTGAGTAACTTTTAAAAAAAATTGTACTTCTAAGATCATGCTGAAGATATTCCACCTCAACAGCAGACCGTCTGGAAATCTGTTCCTGCAGTGACACAACTCGGTCAACATAGCTGCCCCTTCGAGGTGTCAGATGAGTACGTGTCCATTCTTCTCGAAAAATGTCTAATACACCGCGCAAAAGTGCTCAGCTCAACAGATGCCCGTGTAGACTCCCTAACAGCAGACAGGAGGAAGGGCACTACTGTATCCCACGAGGTTGTGGACAATTCCTTTTCAGATACCCCCATGAAGGGTGATTATAACATACTTCAGGCCAAGGTTTATTTTAAGCCCACGGTCACCCACGCCCTTCTCCATAGAACCAGTTATCACCTGAGACACACCTTCCGCAAATCATCCATTTTTTCAGAATTAATTCAGATCTATGGGATGTCCAGCACTCTATGTCCTTTTCAAGCCCTCTATAAAAGAGGTTAATCTCGTGGTTTCCAATGTATTTCCAATGATGACCAATTTGTAGGTATTCCAGAATTACCCGCCCAGAGTTTGGACTCTTTTTCATTGTCTGATCTTCCACTCTCTCTGTCTGAGCTGTCACTTTTAACGATTCATGAGACAGACAATTCTGTAGAACAGGAGAATTATTTACGTTTTTTAGATTCCGATAATTATTTACATCATGAATATTTGGAATTAAAAACTACTTACCTTCCTGACTATCTTTGGGCATCAGGTCATTTTTCTTTTTTCAACCTGTCTATTTTCCCTCTTGAATTTTCTTGGGATGCGTTGCCGATGTGTGTTTGGGATTTGGCTTCTTTTCGTTCTTGGTTGGATAAACTCCTAACCCTAAATTTAAAACACAATTTATTTACACATACTGTAGAATTTTTATTTTATTTTATTTTTAAATGGGATACTCCAAGCCAATTTGTTGTTTTTTGTCTTAGTACATGACGCATGTACCAATATATTGTGAAAGATAGGGGGCACTGTTGACCCCGAACCCTCAGAAAACATGTTCAGACACCAGGTAAAAAGTTCCAATAATGAATTTATTGTTTCAATAATGTGCACAAAGCACCTCCACTTCCACTCTACTCAATAATACAAAAATAATAATAATAAATCACAATAATCACAATAAATCCTCCTCTCCTCCCAGCAGCTCCGTCACCCTTCCTCCCAACTCGGCTCTCTGCTGGGATCTCCCACAGTCCTTTAATACTCCTTGACCCGGAAGTGCCTCTGCCCTTCAGTCCACGTGACTTCATAGCACTTCCGGGTCAGATGAAATCTTCTTCTTTTCTTCAGCCCGGAAGTACTTCATTCCTTCCGTCCCCATGATTAGGTAGTACTTCCGGGGCTATAATAAAAACTTTCATGCATCCCTGCAACATTCCTTGGTGGCCCCCATGGTATCCAGCAGGGTTGTGAAGTTGAACTCCATTGACCAGGATGCCCCGCGGGAATTCGGACCACCTCCATGTGGCAGGAAGGACTCCATCTGGTGGCTTGGGGGTATTGGCCGGGATAAACTACCGGCCATATATCACAACATCTTTTAAATTTTTATTGTGTCTGTATGATGTAATAATTTTAATTTGTTTTAGTGGACTGTAAGTTTGTTGCAATTGTTTGAAATTTTGGCTCAGAATACTAATGGTCTGTTGAGCCTAGCCAGAAAAGGTGAATACCAAAGGTAATAATGTACCATCTTTTTTGTTTTTATTCTCAGGCCCAGTGACAGAATAACCAATATTTTATTTTTAGTTTGTATTTGAATTGATTGCCCAAGAGATTTATGGTGCAATTTGTTTCTCAACTGACGCCGAGCCTCATACAGATATTGTTCCCTGTTCATGACCACAGACATCACACGCTTATCAGCCGGTTTAATAATAATATGATCTGTTTTAGGGTTTTATTAAACCGTTCACTCAGGCCATTCATCTGCAGATAATAAACCGTGGAGTGTAACTGCTTTATTGCAAAGCTTTTGCATTGCTGCTTCATGATTCAAGACATAAAGGATGTGCCCTGATCAGTCAAAATCTTGTGAGGGATACCAATATGTATGAACATTTCTGAGAGTGCTTTGGCAAGAGTGGGCATCCGCTCGCCACAGCACGGCGACTTCTGGGTATCTTGTGGCATAATCAACTAACACCAGCATATACTCAAAGCCACTTTTACTCTTGGGAAGCAGGCCAACAATATCTAATCCCAACCTCTCAAATGGGATGTCTAAAATACGCATCAGTACAAGGGGTGCCCTCACGGGTCTGTAAGCAGAAACAATTTGACAGTCGAGACAGGCTTTACAAAACTGCTCCACATCCCGGCCCATATTCACCCTATAAAATTGTTTCGAAATGCATTCTCTCGTCTTTTCCACACTGAGCTTACTGTGAGCAAGTTTTAAAACCTTCTCCCTATGCTCATGTAGCACAACCAACTGCTTGATATGCCCATCACCCATGCAATCAGAAATCACCCACTATAGAAAACCATCCTTAATTAAAAAATGTGGTGTTTTAACTCTCCAGATAGTAACAGTCATTTGCGACGTAGGCTTGTCTGAATGCAAAACCCAAGTTGCTATTGGCTCATTGCAGGCGAGCAAACTCCGGCTGGATGGCAGTCTCTGCTTCCTCCATGTTCGATGTAGCATCACACTCACCTCCCAATGATACATTGTTTGGTCTGGGTCCGTATTAAATGACATTTGCCATAGAATACCAGAATTGGCAGGTCCAACACTGGCGCCCTGTGCTTTTCACAGAAGAGAGCAGGTTCACCCTGAGCATATGTGACAGACGTGAAAGGGTCTGGAGAAGCCGTGGAGAATGTTATGCTACATCGTTCAGCATGACCAGTTTGGTGGTGGCTCAGTGATGGTTGGGGGAGGCATATTCATGTAGGGATGCACAGACCTCTAACCCTGTGCTGGTGCAGTGTGCCCTGGGTTCCTCCTGGTACATGACAATGCCCGGCCTCATGTGGCGAGAGTATTCAGGCAGTTCCTGGAGGATGAAGAAATTGATACTGACTGGTCCCCACGCTAGCCTGACCTAAATCCAATGGAACACCTCTGGGACATTATGTTTCAGCCGCCTGGTTGCACCTCAGACTGTCCAGGAGCTCAGTGATGCCTTGGTGCACATCTGGGAGGAGACCCCCCAGGACACCATCCGTCGTCTCATTAGGAGCATACCCCAACGTTGTCAGGCATGCATACAAGTACATGGGGGTCATACAAACTACTGAGTATGATTTTGAGTTGCTGCAATGAAATTTCGGCAAAATGGACTAGCCTGCCGCATCATTTTTTGACTTTGATTTTCGGGGTGTCTTTGAATTGAGCCCTTTGTAGTTTGATAATTTTCATTTCCATCAAACGATGTGGCATCCTTTCATTCCTAACACATTACCCAGTCCATATCAGTATAGATATCCAGCATGAGTTTTTTTTCTCATTGAGATCTGGTGTGTTTTCAAAGTGTTATTATTATATTATATATAATTATATAAGTGTTATTATACTTAATTTAAATTGTAATTTGTCAAAATGCACAATGAGGCCAGGTTTTGAGGCATTCAATCCATGTATGCGGTAAGCTGCTGATATCTCTGTGTCTGTTTTGATGTCCTCTCCAATTATTTTAGAGAATAGTTCAGCTATAAATTTCACTGGGTTTGGACTTTCATGGTTTTCAGGAAGACCTTCAATTTTTCTAGTGTAGCTAGTCTGTCTCCAAGCACTATGCATTCGGAATTTGCAGCTGTTGTTTTTCCATCAGTGGCAGATGCCAGTGGTTCAGCTACTTCAGTATGAGTCATGAATGTTTGCTTAACATCTTCGAATTGAGCACTAAGTGCTCTAAATTTATTCTCAAACTTAGATGTATTTTCCTGTATTTTTTCCTCATTTTTTTCTAGCATACAGTAGATTTAAAAGTTGCCACAAAGCGATTACTTAAACATTTCTCCTGGTCTTTAATATTCTTTAGCAGCATCTGTTTGTCTTGTGTATATCTTTTATTTCTTTCCTTATATCATTTATAATCTTCTTTATATTATTCTTTAGCTCCTTTATGTTTCCATTGTGAGCGGTGATCATTGCGGCGATCGTTACCATCAGCTCGACTTCTTTATGCTCCAAGGGTAGAGTAGTAAACCCAGTTGGAGTCGGTGTTGCTGGCTTGTGAGGGGTAGTTGACATTGCGGAAGGTAATGCCATTTTCAGTTTCAATGAACCTTCTGGATTTGGCGAGTACTTCTGGCCTGTTTCACTTGCACATTCGCTCCCACTTTCACTCTCAGCCGGAGACAATGCAGCACTGACAGATCCCAGGAGATCTGTGCTTTTGCCTATCTGTTCCAGTTCAGTCTCTGGCAGGCCGTACCTTGAACTTGAGGCCTGTTTAGTCTTGGATGAAGCTTTAGCTGTCTTTTCCATTTCTTTCTGAGCCATTTTTCTGCCACGCATGCTTATATATACTTGCATATACTGTAATTGAAGTTCCTTGGTTTAAGTAAATACAGGATATCTTGGGATGATGAAAAAAAAGGAAAAATAACACCGCTGCTAATGGAGTTCCGTCTCAGATGTCCATCTCCTGAAACGGACAAGACCAACTCCTCCCTTGTTTTTTTTTCATCAGAAATTTAATTATTTGCATGTAACAGCAAGTTGTAAAACTACCCTCATCTGTGCTAACAGTTCACTGGCACACATTAGTAACATTCACATAGCAAAAAAAGTATAATACAGCAAATTACAAATAATCTGAGAATTAGCATAAACAGAGAAAAAATGAAAAAAAAAAACAAACTCCAAAGCAGGCACCATCTTTTCTGCTGTACTGCACATGATATATTATCAAGAGCAAGCATCTTAAAGACATATATATATATAAAGATAGATATATAGTCACACATGTGTAATTAGGGAGCAGCCGATCAGCTCAATGGAGCACGATAATACACAGAAAAGTGGACTGGAACAGCAGAAAAAGAGACAAATAAACAAACCTTTTTGAAGACCCGCGGATGATTTAACTTGACAACCGCTATCTACCTCCTGTCCCGTTCTGATGACATCACTTCAAGCTCCATGTTACCACGTCATCTCTGGCACTTCCTAGATTTTCCTATCATGCCCATTGTACATAATTTCCTGTCCATCCCTTATATAAATCCAGCTATTTCACCAATATTGTTGTCCTTGTTGTGATTCAATTTGCTTTTGAATGTACCAATCTGAGAAAGAGTACTGGACCCTTCACTATACGGGGGATGCAAACTTCAAAAACTTTTTGAGCATGTTGTCTCTTTCGTATATTAATCACAATATATAAATATATTGTAATAAAGGCACTATATAGCGCCCGACCCGGCACAGACTGACGCAGAGGCACGCGTAAAATCAACAAGACTTTTTATTTTTCTCTTCAGCCGTGAGGCACACCTTCCTGTATCTCACAGGCCTAACACAGTCCCAAAGCACTTCAACACAACCAAACCAATCCTTCCTCTTGCACCACCACTCCTCCCAGGCAACCTTGTCCTCTTCCTTCTGATTCTGGCTCCTGAGTGGTGGATGCTGGCCCTTTTTATAGCCCACCCAGAAGTGCTCCAGGTGCTTGATAACCTGTGGCTAATTGCACTTCCGGGCGGGGCTGTAGAGGTGTCCATAAAGACTCCTGGATCCATGCAGCACCCCCTGGCAGCCACCCCAGATGCCCACAGGGTTGTGGAGAACTCCATCTCCCATGGAGCCCTGCGGGAAACTGAGGCACCAACGTCACCCAGGGAGGCTGCCACCAAGTGTCCCGGGGAGGTACTGAGGAGCCCACGGCTGCTCCCCCGGAATATATGCAGAAGGGGCGATCTGGCCGGGCATGGGACCTGGCCACCTGCCACATTGCCCCTCTCTCAGATGAGCTTTGTGAAGCTCATCGACATGCCCCGCGAGGGCCGGTTCTCTCCAGGATAGGGAGTCAGCGTCTTTGGCTCCATATCGCCACCCTGTGGAAACATAAAGAACAGGTCTCGGGGTGCTGGGATGTCCTCTCCAGACAACACCTCCAGACGTGGCCACAGCAGCCGCAGTTGTAGCACGGCCGACCCCCTCCAGCTCGACCCTTACGGGAGCAGAAGCAGGCAGGAAAACCCTGCCCCTTCGCCCGCTCAGTTGAGAGCTCATGGTGTCTCCGCCCCTCGATAACGTAGCCCTCCCATGTCCTCACACTGACGGGCTTACGCTGCGTTTTGTTAGGAGAATCCCGTTTCTTTTCCCCGGTCCTCCTCTTTCTCTGGGGCACACCGACAGTCTGGGTCCCTCTATGGGAAGAAGATGGACCCCTCACCGTCTGCACCCCTTTAGATGGCCGCGAGACCGGCACTGGCAGTCGGGGCAGAGTTGTTTGGCAGCCGACTTCTACCAGCTGCCTCTCCGCGCACTTCCCTGCCAGGCTGTCGGTTATCGTGGCAGCGTCTCGTGTAGTGAGTGGGGCAGCCTGGCAAGCAGTACTAATCATCACTGCAGCCGCTGCATCCCGCCCCCTTTCCTCTAAGGCACAGGCTTCACTTACCTGTACCACTGTATCCTGCAGGCTGGAGGATGATGCACCACATGTGCAAAGCCACTCAGTAATGGCTCCTAACGGGGCGCTGAGTTTCTTGTCCAATCCCTCCTTCGTCTCCTGCAGGACCTGAAAAACATTAACCAAGGACTGCAGGGGCAGGAGGACAAGTTCCACCTCCTTTGCAGCCCAAGACAAGTTAATTGTTTCAGTCGACGGTGGACTCAGGCTCCCCTCATCCCCTCCCGCTGACTGCGGGCCATCTAGGCCCTGTGGATCCCCCACAGGTCCCTTCGGGTCATCCGGAGGTGTGGGGAGAATGTCCGTCGTCCCCGCCTGCCAACCTTCCTTGGCGGGCAACTGACACACGCTGTCTCCTGCTTTACCTGCTTCAGGGAGGTGCTCCTGCACCTCCTGTGGGGACACCGCATTGGGAAGCTTATCCGGGCTCTCCTCCCCCAGCCGATGGATCGGGCCGAAGGGAAGACACAGCTCCACCTCACTCTCTCCCGAACTTGCTCTGCCGTCACACCATGGACACACGTCCTCCGGCCACCAACAGGTGCTTTGCCCCTCGGCATCTAGGAGGTAGGCAGACGCAAACATGGAAAACCCTTCCCACGGCCCTTCACCCTTGGGCCCGTCACCTACCTCTTGTTGTAACCCATGGTGTGGGTTAGCATGGCGGCGTCTTTTGTGTCTGCTCGGTTTGTTTCTTCCTCATTTATATGCAGTGTCTTCAGGAGCTCCTTGGTGGTTTTCCTGCACTCTATCGCGCTGTGCTGCATGTGCAGGCCTGTGGCCCCTGCCGCGTGTGCACGCTTTCAAAGCGCTGTGCTGTGCGTGCTCCTGTGCGGCCTTGAGTGCACGCTGTCCGTGATGTGCCGCGCTTGCTTGCCTGTGGCTGCGACAGGAGCACACCATCTGCGCAGCTAAGTTGAGCACGTGTCTCGCGCTGTTGCGCTTCACTATGCTGTGCCTCCACATAAATTTTTCACACAGGTCCCAGTCCAAATAGATGGCCCGGAATCCTGCCGGCTATGCCAGTGTAATAAAGGCGCTATATAGCGCCCGACCTGGCACAGGCTGACGCAGAGGCACGCGTCTAATCAACAAGACTTTTTATTTTTCTCTTCAGCCATGGGGTACGCCTTCCCTGTGTCCCACAGGCCCAACACAGTCCCAAAGCACTTCAGCACAACCAAACCAATCCTTCCTCTTGCACCACCATTTCTCCCAGGCAACCTTGTCCTTTTCCTCACGATTCTGGCTCCTGAGTGGTGGATGCTGGCCCTTTTTATAGCGCACCTGGAAGTGCTCCAGGTGCTTAATCACCTGTGGCTAATTGCACTTCCGGGCGGGGCTGTAGAGGTGTCCATAGCAGCTCCAGGATCCATGCAGCACCCCCTGGCGGCCACCCTAGATCCCCACAGGGTTGTGGAGAACTCCATTTCCCATAGAGGCCTGCGGGAAACTGAGGCACCAACCAAGCGTCCTGGGGGAGGTACTGAGGAGCTCCCCTGGAATATATGCAGAAGGGGCATCCTGGCCGGACATGGGACCCGGCCACCCGCCACTATATATATATATAAAGACATATATAACATATATATGACATATTTATAGTATAAAACTAGAGAGAATGTTACACTAATCCTGATAAAGGATTAAACTAATAATTAAGAATTCAGTGTATAAGCTAACTGAACAGTTACAGTAGGCTACAGTATAATATGCATAGCAATGATATTTAGCAGTCAATATACTTTAGACAGGTAGTTCTGGAATCTGCTGATGCGGACTACAGTAGAGATATAAGATTTAGTCTTATTATTTTATAAAATTTGGCTGCTGTCAAGAACAATCCCAAAAAACTGTCCCTGAGGAAGAAGTCAAATTGTATAAGGATCAGCTCTACTACAGAACAGTTAAGATTTGAGATGGGCTGTTTATTCATCCCAGATATAAAACATTTTTATTTCTGTTAAACTGTAATAAAATTCAGGCAGAGGTCACTAAGACATTGTGTCAGCATTTTAATAAGTATCTAGGAACTCACATGACCAATCAATACACTGAAAAATGCTACTATCATTGCTACAAGTACTCACTTTTGACAGTTTAATTTCCATTAATTTATATGGAATATATTAATTTTTATTAACAACATTATTTAAAGTAGTTGATAGATACATGTATATATTTCTATTTCTTATAAAATATGCTTTTGGTTTACTGCATGTATTTTTTTAAGTTAGTAAATGTGCGCTCTGGGCATGTTTGTAGAGGCTGGATACTGTATATGAATAACCTTCTGTGGTTTGGGATGTAAGGAACAACTTTATGGGATAAAATACCAAAAAAGATCAAGAAAAATAACTAATGAGTTATTACATTGAAAAAATAGGCAAAAAAGATTATAAATATGGAGGTTAATTAACTTTATCAATTCTTTTTTTAATTCACTGATCTATTAAGGAGTATAAGAAAAGTAGAGTAGCAATTGGTATTGTAAATGGCAAGAAACAGCTTCGGAAAAATACCTAGTCTATTGCAAAGTTCAATGAAGCACATGTCTTAAATGTTATTTGTCACTGTTTATTTTAATACCATTCTTACTGTGTACTTGTCTTTCTTTTTTCCTTATTAAGTTTCTTAAACATATTTTGAATTGGTTTTATGTCTGTCAATTTATTTTAAAGTAGTTTTAGGTATCAGCCCTTTGTGCCCTTGGTATTTTCTGGTATTTGGCATGAAGAGATCTGTAAAGACTCACCTGTACATATGAGATACAGCCAAGGGTTTGTGAAAAGATATTTTAGTTTTAGATTGTTCATAGAGGTTATGTAAACCAAGTGAAACTACTATAAGCAGCTGTCACTAATGTAAGTCCCTTTTTAGTGAAAACCTTCCCATATTTCTATACATACTTCCTTTTCATCTATCTAAAGTTTTCCCCAGAAACATTTTTATAATTTATTTCCAGCAATCCACAGGTAAATTTACTTTTTTTTGCTCTACTGGCATTTCTTCCATTTTTCAAGCCAGATCCCAGAAGAAAGTCTACATTTTGAAAGCTTAACAAATAGAATCACACTGCCTATCTGAAATCATCTAGAGGCTGTTGGTTTGATGATTAGTTTTACATGTCGCAACATTCTTTCCAGTTCACCCTCTTAAAACATAATTTCTTAACAAAACCTTACGTATTGATCATCGATGTACATGTCACTGTTTCTTCTAAGAAATTCATCCATCACATCTATTCACCAGTTCCAGCAAGGGAAGAAGAAATTCATAAACTGCAAGCTACTGCCCCAGCAGCAACCGTACTTGATGCTTGCCCATCAACTAGACAGATTGCATAGTCAATGTCCATTAACAAGTACAACCATGCTTCTTCAAAATCATTCCATAACATTAGTTGCTAGGTAATGCCATTTTATTGTTACAAATTTTGTCACAGACAATTCACAAAATGATTATAAAACTTCACATTTTAAATTCCATTCTGCTGAGTCAAGACTTTTACTGACAGACATTTAGACTATAAACTTAGCAAAAGAATCGAATACAAAATGTTCTTTTTCAAAAAAGCTGCATAGCCAGCTTAATTCACTCATCCCTTATTGTGTTTCACTAGCTTATACCCAGGGATTTTAAAAGACAAATGTACATACAACCATTTTCCCTGCACAGAAACATCATCTAATAGATTACACAAATCTAATTTACATGCCAGTCTAATGCAAAAATACACAGGAAAACTGACAGTCAATAATCACCAAGCCAAAGAGAAAAATACACCAGAGACACAAACTATAGATAATCTATTATAAGGTGGAACACCATATATAGTAATAAATATACTAAAGATAATTGTGAAAACACAATAAATTTATGCTGTATAATAATTGAGAAGATAACTCAAAACAAAGGAAACAAAAATATGATAAAGCATATCAGCATCAGTTCTACAACATAAAAAAAAAATAAGTAAGAAGATAAATAAGTCACATGTATGAATATTATTTACTATATATTGATTCAATACAGTGTCTACAAAAAGTTTTCACATTTAATTGTTGCAGACCATTGGTTCACAGTGGATTGAATTTGGCAGTTAATTCCTTTTATATTTGTAATTAATTTAGACCACTTTGCAAATATCTCTTTTCACTTTGACATAAACAGTCATTTCTTTTCACGGCTGATCAGTGTTAAAAACACTAAATTAAATCCAGACAATACAAATGCAAGGAAATAAAAACAAAAATCAACAAGCATAGATAAACACAGATTTGTACTTCAAGTAATATGACCAATAGAAATATTGATAAAGCTACCTTTGTGAGCAAACCGTAGCGGTTGCACTGTAGGAATGGAAAATGTCCTATGTGGGTGAACTGAATATATGTTGAGGTTTAGGTGTATTTTGAATAGTACTGCTAATGATCAAAATGCTCATTCATTCACACCACTCATAAACCGCTTTGTCTTAACCTACTCTAAAACATACAGTAGTCCCTAAACACCTGCGCATATCCCAAGATACTTAACATTCAAAAGAAGAACTGACAACTGTCTTTTAAAGGTATAAACCTTTATGAACCTTCACCATAGATCACCAACCCACTACCAGAGGGGACTGGGCGGTCTCTTGGTCTGAAATCCCTACAGATTTTATTTTTTTCTCCAGCCTCTGGAGTTTTTTTTTTTTTTTTTCTGTCCACCCTGGCCATCGGACCTTACTTATTGTATGTTAATTAATGTTGAATTATTTTTATTTTTTATTGTGTCTTCTATTTTTCTATTCTTCATTTTGTAAAGCACTTTGAGCTACATTTTTTGTATGAAAATGTGCTATATAAATAAACGTTGCTGTTGTTGTTCCCATGTTTTTTAAATCCTCTAGTTGGAGTAAATAAAAAATTTGATTATAGATCTTTATTGTCACATACACTGCAAGACCTTACAGTGCTGGACAAATAGGATTGGATCACTGGGAGTTCAATGACCTTCTGGCTTCAGAGGAAGAAGCTGGAGGAAGAAGTTAACCAGGATTTTGGTTCCTAATCCAAAGCTCTTTAGCCTCCTCAGGAAAAAAGAGCTATAAGAGAGCCTCAGTAGACACTTGACACACTTCTGCTGAATACTTTGTTGGCTAAAAGTACTCAGTGTGTTAGAGGGAAGATGTGCAGCATTGTTCATAATGGCACTCAGTTTTGTTTTTATTCTCTCCTTTGCTACTACCTCCAGGAGGTACAGAGTGCATCCTATAATTGAGCTTGCCCTTTTAATTAGTTTATTGATTTGTTGGGCCTCTCCTGAAGTGACGTTACCAGCCTAACACACCATAGTGTAGAAAATCACCATGGTGATCACAGAGTTCAAGTGACATGACCCAGTGTTATAGTTATAGTCTGAGGTGTACAGTGTGATGGGACTGTTCCTTGTGATGCTCTAGTGTTGCTGACATCCATTTCAGAAACAGATAGGACAGATAATCCATAATTCAGGACACCATAGGTTCATCCACCTGCATATCTCTGTGCTTATCCCGTAACAAGGATGGCTGGAATGTACTGAAGGCACTGGAGAAATAAAACAAAATTCTCACAGTGATGCCAGTTTTCTCCAGGTGAGAATAAGCCTCATGGAGCAGATAGATAATTGTATCCTCCACTCCAATAAGCAAAATGCAGAGGGTCCAGTCCCTCAAAGGTTTTCATGATTTGAGATATAAGTGCCACTGGTCTGTAGTCATTTGGTAGAGGAACAATGCAGGATGTTTTCCAAAGTCTTGGGAACCGACTAAACTGACAGAGGACACCACAAAGTTGGTCAGCACAGGCCTTAAGAACTCAGGGACTGACTCCATCTGTTCCCACAACTTTTCCTGTGTGTACCTTGTCTCCTTACTTGGACTTTAGTTATGGAGAGTCCTCACTGATGTTCAGAGATGGACTTGTCATTGGCTGTGCAGTTGACATGGTAGGAGTTGTTGATGTAGTAAGGATGATGTGGGGAGACTGGTAATTGGAAGAAGGTGACTATAAGATGGAAAATCTATTACAAAATTGGTTTAGGGCATTAGCTTTATCCACATCTCCTTCTAGAACCTAAGCCCAGATTTCTTGGGTCCACTTAGTTGTCCCAATCCATTCCAGACATCCTTCATGTTGTTCTGAGTAAGTCTGTTCTCTAAACCATGGCAGTCTTGATTAATAATTTGGTTTCACTGAATTGAGCTTTGAGATGAGCAATTTCTGTAAAATACTAGCTAATCCAAGACATTGTATTAAGAGACTATGAATGTAAGTAGAAAGAAAATGGCATTAGTTATTAAAAAATATATATAATAACTGGCAGAACAAGGCCCAATATTCTTTAAAGAGAGTATGTGCACCAATAAAGTGGTGAAGCAGGAAACTCAAGTCTAGTATAATAAACACAGGTGGGCAGATAAGCACAGATTAAGATGTGTGAGGGTGACCCACTAGACTGAATGATTAGCAAGAGAGAGGTTTGGAGGTGACCCTCAAATGATGAGATATTCTTTTTGAGAAAGCTAAAATGCACTTAATCAAAATGGCACATTTTATATTATTTATCTTAATTACTCAAAAAGCTTCTGTTAAGGAAATACATCTATTTAAATAAGACAGGAATTCAAGGTGGAATGAACAGATGGCTGCAACATTGGCTTACACAGAGAAAACAGCAGGTTATGGTGTAAGGAACCTTTTCCAAATGAGGTGATGTTAAAAATGACTCTTTTCAGTATATAGATGGTTCAGTGATGCACTGAAATTAAAATTCATAAATACCGAACACTTGTTTCAATTATTTTTGCTCATTTGCTTTTGTGCCATTACATAAGGTTTATTAAATTAATTGTCTGTTTGCTTACAGTGATATATAACTTTTTCACAGTGTCCAAAATGTATCTTTTTGTCACATGCACTGTAGGACAGACTGACATTATCCATTCCTTTGCTATGGCAAGAACACTGGTCCTAGCTTAAAAGACTGGGCCTGACATACTTATTGCCATCTCAATTTGCCTGAAGTGGCCCCTCTGCATTTTATCTCATAATATAGCCAATGACAGATAAAGTATCATTCAGGGATAGCTCTCAGAGGCAAGAGCTAGATACTCAAATTCGAGCAAAGGCCCATAACTCAAGACTGACAACTTTTGAAGAACAGAATATTGCACCAATGGTCAGACTAAAATGATGGGCTTACGTACACTCAAGAAACCAATGGCATTACCTCTGTTCCTTCCTTTACAAACTCAAGTAAGACTCTGACTCATTGCTTCCTCCATCCAGCTCACTGCTTGACATGGCCGTAACTTCTACTCTATACTAGACACCCCAGTGCTTATAGGGGGTAGCTGAAACAAAGGGCTAGAGCAATCCCTTCTACTCCAAAAGGGTAACTAGGGCTGGGCAGAAAAAATAGGATATCCTCTGTAAAAGGAGTTGGATAATGGGTGCCATTGGTTGAAACCTTGTTAACAGAGCAAGTGCCTAAGCAGGAGAAGACTGTTTATGAGAGGCAATGCATTTGCCTTGCTAACAATGAGAGCTGACTCATCACCAGTCAACCCAGAAGGCGTGATTTTGTCAGCAACCAAGAACACTGTGTTTAAAAACCTTGAAAAGAAACTACAGTGCTGCCCCGGACCAGAAGGTGTAATCAAGTTGGAGGAGATGAGCTCCTGAAACAAAGTAACCAAAATAAACAAAGTGTGCTGAAAATTCTTCCATGTGTCTGGAAAAATCTGACCAGGAAAGGAAGAAAGCATTGCTTCATAATAATAATTCATTACATTTATATAGCACTTTTCTCAGTACTCAAAGCACTATCCACACAGGGAGGAACCAGGAAGCGAACCCACAATCTGCCACGGTCTCCTTACTGCAAAGCAGCAGCACTACCACTGTACCACCTGTGAGGCTCCTCTCTTGCCAACCCCCAGGATGCTCCTCCATTAGAGAAAACAATTTTATTTAGAGATGGTATATAGAAGAGTATTTGGGGTGCTGGAGGAAGACGGTTTGGTCCTTAGTTATTAGAGACAGAAAATCAGTTACTTGAGTATTTCTGTACAACTCTCTATTTTAAATACCAATGAATAATAAAAGAGAGTAAAAAGTAAAAGTAAATTACATTAATGCCTCATCAAAAACAATATTATGAATTACTTTATCCTCTAACTAACATTCGATAATTTTTTCTTTTTTTCTTTTAATTTTCTCTTTTTCTTTTATTGGATGATTATTTTTGTTCATGATTTCTATACAGCTCTTCTTTGTTCATTTTCTTTTTTTTCGACGTTCAACTTTCATTATCAGCTCTTGCCGCTCTTTTTTGTAAAATTTGATATTCTTGAATAGATATTTTACTTTTCTGCCTTGCCATTATAACCAACTGCATTGAAGGGCGAATTACCACTGAGAGTGTCATGGGTGGTACAAAGAGAGGATGTGCGCAGTAGGAGTAATGATTGGACGAATGGTGTTGAGGGGAGTGGTGCAAGGCTGAAAAACACAGACATGATGGAAAACATTTTTAATATAATAGAGAGATAAACAGGACAAAGTCAGTTAATATATTATAGTATTGGAGTCACTGTGACTGAAATGTAATAAACTTGTTAAGGATAAGTTCTGTCTATTATGAGTCTGTGATCCTATATCCTGCAAGAAAGTGCCAAGTAGCATCTCACACATACGGTCCCCACAACACAATCCAGTGTGATAAGCCAACACAGAGTCTAAGTGGGAGTAAATAAACTGCAGTGCAAACACAAGAAGCTTAGTAACTAGCTAAAAAACATCTTGAACACATGACTTGTAAAACCAAAATCCATAAGTTGTGTGCCTTTTTCTATAAGAAAGAAAAGGATCTACCTAAGCCAACAGATAGAATTCACACATTATGTTTCTTTTTCTACATTACATAAGAAGTCTTATAAGCTGTAACAATTTTATGTTTTGTGTTATTTTCTTTTGAATATACATATCTATACACATATACAGTGATCCCTCCTCGATCGCAGGGGTTGCGTTCCAGAACCCCCCGCGATAGGTGAAAATCCACAAAGTAAAACCATATGTTTATATGGTTATTTTTATATATTGTAAACCCTTATAAACTCTCCCACACTCTTATAAACATTTCCCACACAGTTATACAGCATAAACACTTTGTGTTCTCTTAGATATCAGGTAACATTCGTTGAAATTATGTATGTAAACACAGTGTTTATATACAGTAAAACCAGACCTTCAATTTATGTCAATATATGTGAGTGGACTTTTCTTGACAGGTTGCTTTTCTCATTCCTTATGTGGCAAGTCATAAAGATTAACATTGTTTTTTAGGCTCAGTTTGTCTAAAAAGCATTGCTTTGCATCTAGATTCAATATATTCCTCCTGTTTCTCCCTTCTGTTGTCCATTTGCTTTTACTTAAATAAAAGTGTTGTGGCTTCACAAAGTATGTCACTACTAAAAGCATTCTTTGTTGCAAACAAATAAATACAGTACAATCATCTAGAGATGGAACACATGCCCCACAGTACAATGTAGTGTGACATATCATTCATTCCCTATAGAACAGGAGACACTGCCTGAAGTATCATCCACAACCAGTGTGCAAAAGAAAAAAATTCACATGTCTGGGAAAAAATCTGGCATTGTTGCTTATTTGTCTGAACACCAAATGTGCTACAGTAATCCCTCCTCGATCGCGGGGGTTGCGTTCCAGACCCCCCCGCGATAGGTGAAAATCCACGAAATAGAAACCATATGTTTGTATGGTTATTTTTATATATTTTAAGCCCTTATAAACTCTCCCACACTGTTTATAAATATTCCCCGCAGAGTTATACAGCATAATCCCTTTGTATTCTCTTAGATACTAGGTAAGATTCATTGAAATTATGTATATAAACACACTGTTTATATACAGTAAAACCTAAATATTATTTTAAAGATATTGAGTGTCTCCGATATCACATATGTTACAGCCATTACGATAGACAGGCCACCAGCAATAAATACGTACAATGCAAGAAAAATAGTATACAGTAAATGTGTGTACAATGACACTAAACGTACATACATGTACTAAGTACTGTAAGTAGAAAATTAATTATGGTTACTCACCAACAATGACACGATGACTTGTCCGATAACAATGAGTTTAATTTTACTGCTGAACAAAGGAGAGCGTTACAGCTCTACTAAAGGAGCCACTTCAGGCGATTATGTAGCACTGCCGTTGTTCTTCTTCTGGCAGTCTTCAATCCAAATCCCTAAAGCAGATTCCATCCAGACTACTGCCTTATTACATCCACTTACAACTCGTTTTGCACCCTGGTTAAAAGGACACTGTGGCCGTAGATCTTATATTCCTTTCCTACTTTTTAAATAAAAAGAATCGTAGCCTTCAACAAATCCAAAACGTTTACCTTTTCGGCAATCGTTAACATCTTCCGTTTGCGCTTGGGCACGGCCCCTGAAGCAGTAGCAGATCGTTTTGGAGCCATAATGAAGGGCTTGACTATGCACAAAGATAAACACAAAAGAGCACAACTCTTTACACAGGGAAACACGTTGATGCTGAATGAGCGAGACGAGACTTCCTGGTTAACACTGCATTCAGCACGCAGGAACTTAACTGCGTGCTCTGATTGGTTAGCTTCTCAGTCAGGAGAACTTAACTGCGTGCTCTGATTGGTTAGCTTCTCAGTCACCCGCCAATAGCGTCCCTTGTATGAAATCAACTGGGCAAACCAATTGAGGAAGCATGTACAGGAAGTAAAAAGACACATTGTCCGCAGAACCCGCGAAGCAGCGAAAAATCCGCGTTATATATTTAGTTATGCTTTCATATAAAATCCGCGATAGAGTGAAGCCGCGAAAGTCGAAGCGCGATATAGCGAGGGATTACTGTATATATATTGTGACTGCTGCTGTAGCAACCCCTCAGAAACACTCTCTTAAACAGTTTTTCAATGGGAAACAAACTCACTCTTACAGCTCCTTTTTGTGGGATCAGCTACGGGCTTGCTGGCTTGCCACGCAATGTGCTCTTCGCGCAGGGCTTCAAACATTTAAAAGACTGAACCACGGCCATCCTGAGGTCTCACTCTCCTGTTCTGGCCGCTGGACCCCCTTGATGAAGCAGACTTTTTTTCTTTTGAGCAGGAGTCGGGGTGGGTACGTCAAGTTTGGCAGCTGTTCCTTGTGAGGCTGAACTGCCTCTGTGAGAGACTTGTGTTTGTATCTGGCAGAACAGCAATAAAGTTTCTACTTATTAGAAAACCTGCTGAACTCTCCTTTGAAACTTTGTGACCCAAGCTTGACAAGTGGTACCAGGTGGGGTGTTGCACAGATGGATCCTCAGTATGCTCCAGAGTTGGACCCTCAGTACATTCCCCTACCTCCAGACCTGGAGGATCTGCCACCTCTTCTAGCTATTCAGCCCGGAGACGTGCTTGTAAAGATGGGCTCTAAGGACGACCTGGATGGTTTCATCCTCGGCTTTGAGTACATGGCAATGTTGATGCACTGGGACAGACGAAACTGGGCTGGGATTATTACCCCGTATTTATATGGAGATGTCCTGCTGGCCTTGTGAAACCTCCCTCTTGAGAAAATTGGAGATTATGCAAAATATACTCCGTACAAGTACAAGCTTCCTTGCCAAGGGAATCGCCCTGATTGTCCTTATCACCCTGTCCATGCTCAGCTGCAGGACCTGCTTCATCTTATCCAAGGCTGGTTCTGAGGAGACGCCATCGAGCGCATAGTGCAAAAAGTCGCCATCAAAGCAGTGCTGTCTGGGATAGCTGAAGAGCTCTGGGATGAGTTGCTGTAGCGATATTGACTCACTGAATGTCTTGGCTTGTAGATTGGAAGGCACCCAGGCTGCTTGGATGCAGGGTGGATGCTCTTGTCTAGCTCCTAGACCTCCCCAGCACCCCAAGCTCCTTCCTACAGGCAACTGCCACTCCTTCATGCTTCAGCCACAGCAGGAGCAGCCTGCCCTCGCCAGGCACCCTTCCCTTGCCTAGAGACTCAGGGCTACCAATGTTACTGTCAAGGGCCCTCCTGAGGGAATTCCAAATATAAGACGCCATTGCTGGAATTCCGGCGCTGGGACCAAACGGAGATACTTCTGCTGTGACCAGACTGGACATCTGTTTAGGGAATATCATCTCCCTCCTGCTCAGTCCATGGATGTCAGCTTGTCTGAGGTGTGTTGCTCCCCGGTCCCCTCTATGTTTCTGAAGAAAGACAGTTTCAGGGTGTCTGTCACATTGGCCGGCCAGGAGATCCCTTTGTTGGACTCTGGTAGTGGCCTCTGTGTGATCCATCATGACAGGCTTAAGGAGACTCCATCATCTGGCACGGAGCAAGTGAGCATATGCTGTGTTCATGGTGATGAGACTGTGTTGTTTCCTTTGAAGTACAAAGGACAAAACCGGACTGCAGTCTGGACTGCAATATCTGTTTCCTTCCCTTGCTGCTAGGGAAGAGAAATACCCTATTTTGAGGGAGTGGAGGGGCTGGTGGCTAACAGAGTTGACCAGGATACTGGCCTGGAAATTGAAACCAATTTCTCCAGTGAGGGAGACTCCTCAGATTTTCTCGAGCAGCTGCCAGGACCTTCTTCCTCTTCAGAGGTGGCCACTGCCCCGGCCCCCCAGAAGCATTGGCTAGTGAGAAGACGGATTTTGCACACTTGCAGCGAGCAGACAGCTCCTTGGAGTTTGCATTTAAGCAGGCTTATGCTGCCAGTGACTTCTATTGTGAGACCCCTGGTTTTAAAAACACCACACTTTATTATTAAAAGTGGCTTCCTTTATTGGGTGATCTCCAATCATGTTGAGGGCGGTCTGATTGAACAGCTGGTTGTCCCTACTGAAAGTAGGGAAATAGTATTTTCAATGGCTCATGCACACATCTTGGGTGGTCATCTATGCACTGAAAAGACTATGGAGCGCAACTCAAAGCAGTTCTATTGGCTAAATTTGGGCAGGGATGTTGAACAGTTCTGCAAGTCTTGCCCTGACTGTCAGATGGTCTCTACTCGCAGACCTCCAAGGGCTCCTCTTTCCCTGATGCCTATTTTAGATGTTCCTTTTCAAAGGGTTGGGTTGGATATTGTTGGCCCCCTCCCTAAGAGTAAGAATGGATATCAATATATTCTCGCGGTCATTGATTATGCAACATGGTATCCTGAAGTGGCTGCTCTTTGGAAAACCAACTCCTCATTTATTGCAAAGGCTCAGTGTGAGATCTTTACCCGCACTGGCATTCCCCATGAGATTCTGACTGACCAGGGTATGCCCTTTACTTCACGTGTCATGAAACAGTTGTGACAGCCTTGCCATTAAAAGGCTGAGCACCACTGTTTACCATCCGCAAATGAATGGCCTGATGGAGAAGTTTAACAAGACTTTAAAGCAGATGATCAGGCGGGTTGCTCATGATGATTTGACGTCCTGGGACTCTGATTTGCCCTTCCTGATGTTCGCGTTTCGGTAATCACCATAGGCTTCCACAAGCTTGAGTCCCTTTGATTTGCTGTTTGGCAGGTGTCTGTGGGGCGTCACGGATTTTATTCTTTAGGAATGGACGGGACTGTGTTCTAATGCTAACCGCCCTAGCATTGCAGATCAGGTTCTTTCCCTGCAGGATCATATTTCTAGGCTTTTTTCTATCGCTGTGTAGCACCAGCAGTGTGAACAGGACACCCAAACACACCATTATGATAAGCAGATTAAACTTTTGAATTCAAGCCTGGTGATTGTGTCCTGCCTCTAATTCCTTCTGATCTGCATAAGTACCTTGCAAAATGGCAGGGTCCTGCTGTTATTGAGGAGCGTTTGGGGCCAGTAAATCACAAAGTCAGGATACCTGGCAGACGGATGCCCGTGCAGGTTTTACATGTTAATCTCTTGATGAGTGGCATGAACCCCAGGAGGTGTTGACATCTGTGGCTGCTTTGTCCCAGACAGATGTTGCTATTGGTGACAATTTGACTGACTCACAGAAAGCGGAGTTGCTGTCTCTGATAAGTCTGAACACTGATATCTTTTCCACCATGCCAAGCCTGACTGGGCTCACCAAACATAAGATTATTACGGAGCCTAGTGTTAAGGTGCAGAGCGCACTTTTCGGATACCTAAGACAAAATGGAATGTAGTGCGCAATGAAGTTAGACAGATGCTTGAATTGGGTGTTATTCGTGAAAGTATAATGTTGCTAGTTTTTAAATCTTTACATGGGCTTGCTCCTGTCTATTTACCGGAATTGTGTGTTTTACACCAGCCATCCAGAGTGCTTAGATCTTCAGGTCAGTTGTCTCTTGTTGTCCCTCATACCAAGTGTAAAACCAAGGGGGACAGCGCTTTTGCAGCTGCTGCTCCTCACCTGTGGAACTCTTTACCTGGTCACAGAAAGGAGTCATCTACAAATGAACTGTTCAAAACAAGATTAAAGACTCATTTCTATTCACTTGCATTCCGTGACCTTCAGTAATACTGATGGTATCCTCACTGTGATTATATAACATTACTTCTATTTATTATTTTTTTATTTATGTTCATATATTTTATTTCTATTATTATGTTATTTATGTTATTTGTTTTTTTTCTTTTATTCTATTATTGTAAAGCACTTTGGCCACAGCATTCCTATGTTGTTTTAAATGTGCTATATAAATAAATTGACATTGACAAAGTAAATCAACTGGTGTAGTCCAATTGTTTTGGTGACAATACCCGATGGTTCAGTTCTGTACCGATTTTAGATGCTTAAATAAGGTTTATGAATTTGATGGTTATCCTATGCCCCGTCTTGACTGAATTATTGAAGAAGTTGGGACAGGCATCATATATCTCAACGCTCGATCTTACCAAAGGGTACTGGCAGGTGCCTTTTGATGCTTCCAGTTGTGAAAAAACAGCGTTTGCCACACCTGACGGGTTGTACGAGTGTACTAGGCTCCTGTTTGGTCTGCATGGCAACCCTCTTACTTTCCAGCGTATGATGAGACTTGTGTTTGTATCTGGAAACAGCAATAGAGTTTCTACTACTTGGAAAACCTGCTGAACTCTTCTGTGCCACTTTGTGACCCAAGCTTGACTATATATATATATATATATATAGTATATCACTTGTCACACATGTGCGCTTAGGAGGCAATCAACAGGCCCAGAGGTGAGTGAATGCTTACAAGACGGGGGGTGTGTATGATGGTATTAATGCCTCTCTTTCTGACCCTGCAGAAATAAATAAGAGAAATAATCGCATACCAGAAACAATAAACCCCACAGACTACGGTTCATCATACACTTCACCACCCATAACAATACTTCCGGCTCCTGTTGATGACGTCACTTCCGGTCCCGCCATGATGATGTCACTTCAGGCTCCCACTGATGATGTTACTTCCGGTCCCACTATGATGACATCACATCCGGCTTCAGTTGATGACATCACCTCCTGTTATCATCATTTCCTGTAGCCATTTTGAATACATTTTTGTATAAAAGCCGACAGAAGCAACATCAAGCTGTCGAATGTCTGATAAAATATTACATTTATCATCTTGACCTGGAAAAACAATGTGAAACCCAAACATTTATATTTGTTTTAGAGACTTTATTTCATCACACACTATTATTAAAAAAAACCTTGGGACGATACAAGACTTTTTATCCTGCAACGAGACGTGAATCTTTTGAAGAGAGACACTTTCACGTGAGACGGTCAAGCCACATCATACTTACAACCTTTGGAAGCAAGTCCCACGAGACGGTGACTTTTGCAAGTAACACCCTACTTACAACCATTTTCAAACAAAAAAGTAGTGTTTCTTTGCAATGAAGAGCGAGCGAAGCGAGCAGGGGGCGAAGCCCCCAAGTATATATATTTAAACAAATTTTAATTTATGCTTTCCAAGCTAAAGTGCCAAACTTACTTTCAAATATTGTTAAAAGAGGGGCTGGTGTGTTCCATTGCTAGCAAATTAGCTAACAGAGGCATTAAGGACATATGAACCATTCAATTGTGTGGCTGTGTGTTGGCTAGGACAGGTTTGTACAGGTTTATTTAAGTCATAATTACTGTATGTACTCATGTATAACTCGGGTCATAAAATCAGACCCTGACGTATACGCCCGTTCAAAAATGCGACACTTAATTTTTTATTTTTATTTTTTACATTTTCTTGCCTCCTCCAATCTTGCATCAGTTTCTCAGACGCATCAAATTTTGTTGCAGCAGCGCAGTTACCAATTTCTTTCGCTACTTCAACGACGTTTAATTTTAAAACCAGCTTCATTTTTTCTTCTGATTGAACAGTCCATCCAAGGGATGCTCTTACAATAGAGGTATATGAGGGTGTGAGATACAAAAAACACAAATCAGTGCAAACGTTCTTTCGGAATAGTTTGTGTATTACTGTGTGGTCACATAGGCACAATAGAGAGAGAGAGACAAAGAGAGGTTAGGAGCACGCGAGCTGATAAAGCGCATTGCCGCAACCACATAGAAAAAAAAGGCAGTGTGCTCTGTGGTTACTCTCTCAGGTGGGCATTAGCATATCATAATCCCTTGTACCATCAGCGTGAGTTTTCTGCATTCGACTTACATGACCGACAATCAGACCAGAAAATCTTATTTCTCACCATCTCAGAGGCCTTCAGGTGTCTGATGAGACCAAGATAGAACTTTTTGGCCTTAATTCTAAGCGGTATGTGTGGAGACAACCAGGCACTGCTCATCATTTGTCCAATACAGTCCCCACAGTAAAGCATGGCGGTGGCAGCATCATGCTGTGGGGGTGTTTTTTAGCTGCAGGGACAGGACGACTGGTTGCAATCGAGGGAAAGAAGAATGCGGCCAAGTACAGGGATATCCTGGACAAAAACCTTCTCCAGAGTGCTAAGGACCTCAGACTGGGCCGAAGGTTTACCTTCCAACAAGACAATGACCCTAAGCACACAGCTAAAATAACGAAGGAGTGGCTTCACAACAACTCTGTGACTGTTCTTGAAATGCCCAGCCAGAGCCCTGACTTAAACCCAATTGAGCATCTCTGGAGAGACCTAAAAATGGCTGTCCACCAACGTTTACCATCCAACCTGACAGAACTGGAAAGGATCTGCAAGGAGGAATGGCAGAGGATCCCCAAATCCAGGTGTGAAAAACTTGTTGCATCTTTCCCAAGAAGACTCATGGCTGTATTAGCTCAAAAGGGTGCTTCTACTAAATACTGAGCAAAGGGTCTGAATACTTAGGACCATGTGATATTTCAGTTTTTCTTTTTTAATAAATCTGCAACAATTTCAAAAATTCTTTTTTTTGTCTGTCAATATAGGGTACTGTGTGTACATTAATGAGGGAAAAAATTTATTTAAATGATTTTAGCAAATGGCTGCAATATAACAAAGAGTGAAAAATTGAAGGGGGTCTGAATACTTTCCATACCCACTGTACAGTTTCATTGAGAGGTTCAATCAGACTCTCAAACAGATGCTTTGCAAGGTGGTCAGCGGGGACAGGAGGAAATGTGATTAACTCCTCCCCCTCGTTCTCTTTGCCTATCTGGAAATCCCTCAAGCCTCTATGAGGTTCTTGCTTTTCGAATTATTATACGGACAACAACCTCGGGTTATATTGGATATTTTAAAAGATGGCTGGGAAGGAGAGGCTCCTACCGTCTTCCCGAGGCAAAGAAAATAGAAGTGAAGCTTGAAATCAAGTGCATGCTGGACTTAGGTGTGACAGAGAAAAGTCATAGTCCCTGGTCCAGTCCGATAGTCTTGGTTAATAAGCCTGATGGAACTTGGAGGTTTTGCAATGACTTCCGTTGACTTAATCAAGTCTCCCAGTTTGATGCATATCCAGAGTGGACAACCTCATTGAGAGGCTTGGACAGGCAAATTATTTGACCACTCTTGACAAGACAAAGGGGTATTGGCAGGTTCCTTTAACAGAATCTGCAAAGGTTAAGACCTCGTTTAGCACCCCTAGTGGACACTGGCAATATTCTGTCCTTCCCTTCAGGTTACATGGGGCTCCTGCGACTTTCCAGCGTCTGGTAGATGAAGTGCTCCACCCCATAACGTGTATAGTGCTGCCTATATAGATGACGTTGTCATTTACTACAGTACATGGAAGCAACACCTACAGTAGGTCCGAGGGGTATTACGGATGCTTGGTAATGCTGGTCTTCGATTCAATCCTAAAAAATGTTTTTTCGGTTTGAAAGAAGCCAAATATTTAGGCTACCTGGTGGGCTGGGGTACTGTAAAGCCACAGTGATCAAAAATAGATGCCATTTTGAAATGGCCCCATCTGTGAACCAAGCGGCAATTCTAAGCATTTCTTGGTCTAGGTGGTTTGTACCTTAGTTTTCGGAGAAAGCCCCTAATATTGTAGTATGGACTGTTAGGACAGAAGCTGCATTCAGTGACTTAAAATAGGCACTAACAACTGCACCTGTATTGAATGCGCCTAATTTCTCACCTCCTTTTATCCTCCAGATGGACAATTCAGACACCAATCTGGGTGCTGTGTTGAGCCAAAGCATCAATGGTGTGGAACACCCCGTCATGTTTCTGAGCCGAAAACTGCTGAGACCAGCTATGTGGTGGTGGAAAGGGAAGCTCTGGTGATTAAATGGGCAATTACACAGTAGAGGTACCATCTCTTGGGTCGGGAGTTCACTCTTGTTACGGATCACACACCCCTAAAGTGGATGGCCCTACTCAAGGAGTCGAATCCATGGATCACCAGGTGGTTTCTTGACCTACAACCTTATAAGTTTTCACTCGTTCATCGTAAAGGTTCTATCCATGCCAACGCCAATGCTCTTTCTTGTATCCACGACCTCTCGGTCACAGACGCCCAACCTGACGGGTCTGGGCTCGGGGGCGGGGGGTGGGGCTTGTTGTCACACACATGTGAATAGGAGACAACTAAAGGGCCAGAATAATAGCAATACTACATCCGACCAAGGGGCGGTGGGGTGCAGTGACTATCTTTCTCAATCCCTTGCAGACCATTCTCGGGAAATCGCCTTAGATGACCTCACTTCTACCTCCGGTGGCCTTGATGATGTCACTTCTGGTTCTGGCACCTCTGACAATGTCACTTCTGTTTCCAGTACCTTTGATGACATCACTTCCGGTTTCGGAACATCAGATGACGTTACCTCTGTGCTGACATATAAAGATGCCATCTTTTCTGGCATGAGTCAGTTGAGTTGTGAACTCAATCTGTAAAGATCTGTTCTTATTTCAACCTTTTTGCAGCCAGGACATAATATAGGGGTGGCTGCCCCAAACCTTCAGGATGTCTCTGTGTAATCTTTGTGACACTTGATTCTTTGCAGTACATGATATTGTTGCATTCCTGAGGAAAGTGGTAGTTGGTTGAGAATTTAGCTGAGGTACTTCAGAAAATGTGACACTTTAAAAAATATTTTTTTCTCATTTACTGCCTAAATCTTGGTCATTGCTATAAGCAACAGCTTGCTGTTTTAGAAAGTGTGTGCCAGCAAAGCAGCCAGGCATCTAATGAGAACACACTCCTGTCATCACATAAGCTAATTTCAAACTAACTGAATCCAACTGGTTTCGGTGGGCCAAAGTCTATCCTCGCTACCACTGCACCACGGTGTCCCCATGTTTAATACATGCTTTAACACATTTCATCATGAAAATGATATCAAGTATACATCTTAGTATTATAAAATGTTCAGAGAGCTCTAATTTCATTAATATAATATTACATTATAACATGTAATGTGTATTATAAGTGGAGACACTGTGCCGTAAGTTTATACATGAGGCCCCTGATGAGCACCAATAAGGGCGAAACCTGTGTCATGTAGAACATTAGAATATTAGAACACTCTAGACGAGAACAGGCCATTCAGCCCAACAAAGCTCGCCAGTCTGATCCACTTATTTCTTCCAAAAAAAGTTGAGCTTTGAAAGTCCCTAATGTCTTACTGTCTACCACACTACTTGGTAGCTTATTCCAAGTGTCTATTGTTCTTTGTGTAAAGAAAAACTTCCTAATGTTTGTGCGAAATTTACCCTTAACAAGTTTCTAACTGTGTCCCTGTGTTCTTGATGAACTCATTTTCAAATAACAGTCTCAATCCACTGTACTAATTTCCTTCATAATTTTAAACATTTCAATCATGTCACCTCGTAATCGTCTTTTGCTTAAACTGTATAGGCTCAGCTCTTTTAATCTTTCCTCCTAATTCAACCTGTCTAGCCCTGGAACCAGCCTAGTCGTTCTTCTCTGGACCTTTTCTAGCGCTGCTATGTCCTTTTTGTAGCCTGGAGACCAAAACTGCACACAGTACTCAAGATGAGGCCTCACCAGTGCATTATAAAGGTTGAGCATAACCTCCTTGGACTTGTACTCCACACTTCGTGCTATACAACCTAACATTCTGTTAGCCTTCTTAATGGCTTCTGAACACTGTCAGGAAGTTCTCTCTCCCTCTGTCCCTCTCTACTCCCTCTTTTTGGGAACTGGTTTTGAGGTGGCCCGTTGGGGCTCCTCATCCCTGCCTACCACCTCAGAATTATCAGAGACACCATCCAGCTCCGCAAGGACATGATAACAGTTTGACACTTCTAATTCAGGGGTTGATGCCCCCGGACAGTGTGCACCCTTTACCTTACACCTTGTGACCATGACCCACCTATTTCTACCTGTCTGGTCTGGAATCTCCTCCCGCTCCACCTTGGAGGTGCACACTATCTCTCTAAAGGACACCTGGGCCAAGTCCGTCAATTCTTTATTACAACGCAGGTCAGCCAACTCCTCCTCGAGTTCAGCGACCCTGAGGTTCAGGTGCTGGATCAGCTGGCATCTCTTGCAGATGTAGCCCTCATAGACAACTGGCTCTTCGAAACCATCATCTAAAAAGTCCAACATCCAACAGGACTTGCATTGCACTGGCCTCATTATTAAAATTTGATTTGGGATTAGTAAACTGCCTTTTTTTTTCTTAAAATTAAATTTCTTCTTCTTTCGGCTGCTCCTTAACTTAAATGGTAACACTAAGATCTGCTACAGATATTTTACACCTTTTCCCCTTAAGCTCCTGTACTGTTCTCCCTCTCAGCTGCCTGCTTTTTGTCTTTCTGTGGTTAACTTTACTTTTCTCCGTCTCTTCTCCTAACTTTGCGCTCCTCTTACTTATAAGCTCTTCACTTGCACTGTTTGTATTCCCCCTGTATTAGTGAACCCTTACGCTGTCGCCCACTTAACTGTTCTACCTCTGGACAGCTAAGGACTGTTAAATCTAAAATAAAGAAATAAATAAAACTTTACTACCTTATTTGCTCCAACAGCCCCTTGTGCCTGATCGGCGTCTTAACGCTGGCCACTTACCTGCGCACTGCTGAGCTTTCCACTTTCACTGCTTTGAAGTCAGCCGCCGGCCTTTTTTTCTTTTCCTTTAACCTAAGGAATCGCTGTTACGACAACACGGTTATTTGCTTACAAATGTCGATATCAGTTACTGCTGCTTCCTACTCTACCTTCTCGATGCTAATTCAAATACAGATAACGAGAACAAGTACAGGTAATAGTACAAGTAACTTTTCCAAGCGCACCTCCAAACACCCAGCTACTTTTGCTCTTGTGCGGGAGAAAAAAAGCAAAAAAAACCCTTCTAAAGGGTAACAAGCTATAAAAATTCCCACAAGGTTCCTTAGCGGCAACCAAAACCCAAGTTTTTAAGAGCAAAATGTATTTTTTTATTTAAATTTGCACACCTCAGCACAAAGCACCCATCAGCCACGTCTCTGTTGCTGCTGTACTCTTTGTATTATTTGGCAGATTCTTTATAACATATCTATGACCTGCTTCTCGCAACTGAGAGGATGTGGTGGATGTTTGCCGACTGGTCGACTAACTACAAGCTTTACCTCGTAGCTAACCACCCAAATAATCAGTCTGCGATTCAGACCTAAGAATATATATGTATATCTGAATGGACATACTGTATATATATTCATACTGATGTGTATATATTTATATATATTTGAATCAGCATACTGTATACATCTTAACCAGTTCATCCGAATGCATATATATACAGAAGTACTGAAACAGAAAGGCCAATTAATTTGTTTTTGCTGTGCACTGAAGACCTTTGTGTGTGAGATCAAAAGATGAATATGAGAAGAGAGATAAAAATTTTAGCTTTTATTCCCTGATATTTACATGTAGATATGTTAAACAACATAGAATACTGCACATTTTTGTATCAAACCACCCAGTTTTTGAAGTGAACAAAAGTATTGGAACAGAATGTTTTCAACTAAAGTCAAAAATACATAATATTTGTTTGCATATTCCGTTCTTTGTAATAACTGCATTAAGCCAACAACCCACAGACTCCACCTGATTTATTGTTTATTCATTGGTTATGCCTTTCCATGCTTTTACCACAGCATCTTTTATTCGTTGTCTGTTTTATGGGGTTTGTTTCTTCAGTCTTCTCTTCAGGAGGTGAAATGCATGTTCATTTGGGTTAAGATCTGAAGATTGACTTGACACTCCAAAACCTTCCATTTTTCTGCTTGATGAAGTCCTTTGTTGAGGTGGCAGTGTGTTCTGAATAATTGTCTTGCTGCATAATAAAGTTCCTCTTAATTAGTTTGGATGCATTTCTCAGTAAATGGGCAGACAATATGTTTCTGTAGACTTCTGAGCTGAGTTCATTCTGCTACTACCGTCATATTTAGATATTTACGTGACAGCCCTTTGCAATACTGTGCATTACTAAAAGAACCTGTAATAGTCTTTACTATACAGCACTCATTTCATAGTTTAAGATGTTCTTTAACCCTGTGTTAATTTTAACATCATATTAAATTAAGCAAGCTCCTTAAAGTATTGTGAACTCTACAATGTGTGTCTCAATGATGCTTAGAACTATGCTGCTTAGGCCTTGTGTTCCTGTTTGGGATAACCATGTCTATTGGGAGAAGACATAGATTAAAAAATCAATTCAAAAACAAGACTGCCATAATGTTTTTTTTTCTCAACAGATGTGTATACATAAAGGGTAGGCAACAGCTACATTAGACCTTGGCAATGGATAATGTCTCCTGGAAGGAGGACCATAAATGTTGTCACTCAGATGATACATGAATTCCTTTCATTTGAAGAAATAAAGGCTAAATATAGTCAGACTCATGTCTATTTACATCAGTGGCTCTAGAAATAAAATCAATAATTATAGGTTGTCTCTCTCTCTTGCTCTGAGGATTCTCTCTTGGAGAGTTCCTTGGCAGACTTGAGAATACTCTCAATTTCCTGGATGTGTACTATAGAGCTGCAGTTTGCATTTCTGAATGAGAAAGTTTCCTCAATGTGCTTTCAAGTAGCAGGGAGAATATTTATTATGCTGCGGTGGGCTGGCGCCCTGCCTGGGGTTTGTTTCCTGCCTTGCACCCTGTGTTGGCTGGGATTGGCTCCAGCATACCCCCGTGACCCTGTAGTTAGGATATAGCGGGTTGGATAATGGATGGATGGATGGATGTTTATTATGTGAATCGTAAGTTTTCATCATTTTCATTTAATACTTATTTCTTACATTTCATTGCAAGATGGTGATCTAATATCAAAAAATAATAACTTTATGTATCAAACACTAGTAACATGCAACATACCATGTGCAGCGCCAGCAAAGGCACCAAGTACAGCCATATGGGGCAGGCCTTGGATTGCCAGACGATTGAGAATTTCCATCACTATGTTGTCTCTTTCTCATTTCAGATTTTTAGCACTTCTTTTCTGTTAAATAAAAAAAAACAAATTAAGGAACTTATGTATGTGATTTTATATACAGGTATATAAAAGAGAGAAATGCATATATAAAGCTGGTAACTCTTGAACACTGCTCTAACTAATATTGAATCGCTCTAAATAAAATTTGCAAATTAATGGCTTTTTAATGCAAAATTAATGAGGGTCCACAGTTCTGTGAATGAAAAACAAAACACAACAACGAATAATAAACATTTATTTGCCTCTCTCAGTCCTGCCTTCATAGAAATTGCCATCCTTGCCTACTGAGTAGGATGGCTTATTTATTCCCAATTAAACATCTCTCACTTCTCTTTTTCATCTTTTAAACTTCTGCCGCCTTTCTCCCACAAGGAAAATTTTACTTCAGCCTCCAACTCTAAGGTACGTAGGCTCTCTGGTACATGGAAGCTTTGTGCCCAGTCCTTAAGTCACTTCTAGGCAAGACCTGGACTCACTTCTGGGACCATGAATGGCCTTTGTTGGCCACAGATAGCACAGAGTGGAAAACTTTCTAGTGACTCTAGGCCAGATCAGGTACTGCGGTCAGGTGCTGAGACTGACCTTACTCTATCTCCCTGTGCACCATCTCATACCCAAACAGAGCCTGGCAAAATGTACTATGCTTTGCAATAAATGTGTACGCATGTTTCACTACCAGGTCATGCAGAGGAAGAACATGCCAATATTATGAATGGAGAGTAACCACATGTGGATCTGAAGAAATGGTCATTTTAAAGGCAAGGGGTTCAAAATATGGACAGATCACACTCAGTTATACATACATGTTCAAAACAAATGCATTTTACAACTTCTGGTAAAACATCTTTTATCTTGCTGACTTAGGCATTTCCAAAGAATATGGTATACAGTCTTCAGTGTTTAAACAACTGTCACTAGATGCAATAATTCTGTTCACTTACTTGTCAATATATCTGCTTTTTGCATGCTATCAGTACTTACTGTAATGTCTAATAAAGATAATACAGTATCATCAGAAAAATGTTTTTCACAATTTTCCCCTGCACATATAATGTGTCAACAATTTTTTACAATGCATAGTTTTAACCGTTCTTAAATAATCTTGTATCATGTTCAGAGTTTGCTCCTGGTAGCCAAAAAGAAAAGATCTCTGTTTGTGTAAAAGAGAATTAAACTCATTTAAAAAAGGGATGTTCATTTTGAAAAATCCTGTATATAAACTAGGTATAATAGCTCTCACACCAGAAAAATTACATTTAACAAACTTCACCTTGTTTCAATTAATTTGTTTCAACAGCTTTACTCCCAAAAAGTAATATAGACATTTGAATAAATGTGAAAAAATATTTAAAACTGCTGGTCTTCTTTCATATAATGTGCCTAAAGAGAATTAATGCTAGTTATATATAAATAATTGAAATGTACCCCATGGTTCAAATGACAAGATGAATATATGCACTCTGATAGATAAAAAAATAGAATTTTTTTAATTTTTATTTTTTTTTTCATTTTTAAAATTTGTAAAATTGAACCATTGTAATGGACCTCTATATTTCAAACCTCTCTTACTTTCTGTATACAAAAGGAAAGAGAGGTCAGAGTTAGACATTTTATACAGTTATTTTATGATATACTCTGTGGCAATAGGAATAAATGCATTCAACTATAAAGTGTGAACTTAAAACATAAGTGGGACAAAAACTGACAGAATAGCCATAACAAATAGTCTTCCTCTTATTTCATGTAGTAATGTTGAATAGGAAAAAAAAAAGTTCATGTGTCTCATGACACAAGGATAAAAAATTACACATTAATGCATTGTTTCTGGGGACCAAAAAACTATTGGTCAGGTTGGAGCTAAAAATATAAAAGACAGCCTGAACTCACAGGAAGATCATGAACTTTTCTGTCCCTTTCTTATTTTATGAAAAAAACTTGGAATAGAATGTCATTTGTCATATGATGAATAGTTCCCTTGCATTCTATGATAGAAGGATAAACTATACTCTTAAATAGTGATTTAAACTGAAAAAAACAGGGACGCTTACAGGAGTGTGCAGGCAGTGTTCGCCACATAGAATACATTACATTTGCCGCTCAGAAGAATATCCTTTGAATTCTGTTCATACATCTATCCCCTTGGAGCCTTGTCACAACTGCCATAAATGTTCTCTGAATTGAACAGCTGTTTTTACAATCACTTTTTAGAGATACTGTGGCAAGGTGTCCTGGAAATTTAATGGACATAATTCTGGATGAGCATTCTTTATTCTTTATTTTAGTAGTACTGTCTCTGCCAAACATATCGACCCCCAATTTCTGTCCTGATTTTTTTCTCAGCGTAACAAACCACTACACAATAAACATCTTGGTATTCGCTACCTCTGCACCACTGTGCCCCCATGTGTTTTAATTATTAACAGTACAGTACAGTATTTAAATTAAGTTAGCAGTTTATCTTTGAAGTGTAACATACATACTTTAATGCATCATATCATACAAATGATATCAACTATACATCCTAGTATTCTAACAGCACATAGCTCAAAGAGGATAGCTCTTGGAAATCTAAATCAACTTAGAAGCTAGGGATCATCATTTGTAAATATACACTATCATGTATTGAATTGAATTCCCTTATTGTTATTGTATTGTACAATGAGATTAAATATGCAACTTGTTCATAAACTAATTTTCCTATAAAATAATAAAAAAATAATACAATAAAAAATACATTATGAAAGCATAAGTACAACATACATGTGCATATAGTGCAGATAGTACAAATGGCTCATAAAGTGGCCCAGGTTGTGCAACATATCAGATTTTGTATTTAATATCATTTACTAAAGCAGCTTTACTTTCATGAGAATGAATGTTTAATAAGCAGCATTTAAAACTGTAAAGATGTTTCTCAACTGGAGATATATTTTTTGTTTTAAAGTGAATTAAGTTACTTTTACAGGTACCCTTGGTGAAAGATCTGGTTTCATCTCTTGATCTAATTATGCTTTTTATAAACTGCTTATCAAGCAATTTAAGGTTTGCATCAAGACTAAATTTATAATCTGTCCCTTAACAGGTATTCTAGGTAACAGCTTCAAGATAGTAAAAAGTGGAATAAACAACAGCCTATGATTTAAGATCACAAAACTGCATCCTGGATGGTGCTCTGATCAGTCAGCCAGGCAGTTTTGCTACCATATTCTGGGATAAAACAAAAGATCCCCTCCAGTTAGGATGAAGACCATCTTTCTTGAAAAAGCAAGGCCTTTTTCAAAAATGATCCCAATTGTTTGAGGGGTTTGAGGCTAGCTTAAATAGTTTCAGTTTAATTTAATTTATAATTGCTTTACACTTATTTATTTTGAAATGTTAAGAATAAACCGTTTCTTACAACCACTTGTTTGTCCTGCTGTGCCTTCCTTCCAAACATAATATATAAACATTTCCTACGATATATTTGTGAAGCCACACTTAACCAGGATATAAAATAAATTAGCGTTCATGGTTCCAATTCAGCAAGGAGTTACGATGGGTATGGATTCCAATCATACATAAAAATAACAAATTCTCAATTTATGAGAGCAGAGAAATTTGTATAGCTATCCTCATAAAGAGGAAGAGAAGACTTTATATGTGGCTAAATATATAGCCTTCCAACAACAACATCAACATTTATTGATTTAGTTACCAGAAAAAAAAATCAAATTAAATTAGGTAATGATTAACATAAAATAAATCAATATTTTAAAATAATATAGATATATAATTCCCTAGGTTTCCAAGTTACAGGACAGATTTCACCTTTATATCCAGTGGGATATTTATTACATTAATATATCTTCATGGTCCCAAACTTGAGCCTTTTTTAACAGATAGTATAATACTTACATTGCTTCATAAAATGGAGTATATTATTGAAACTTATACTGCTAAAATGTTATATTTGCCTTTTAATAAAATCAGTCAGGAAATGGTTACAAGAAACCCTTTTCCTTTCTCATACTGATGCTCTCATTTCTCTTTCCCAATTTCTTATACTATTGCACTCTTCCTTTTCATCCCCCAATCTAGTCCATACTTGCCCTACCTTTCTTAAACTGTCACCTTCTCATTTTTAACTTTCGATAAGGCTCTTATACATTGGCCTCTGCATACTCTACTAAATCACTATTGTTGTTGTCACCCATTACCTTTGTGCTAGATTTTGCTACACTAGTTTTGGAGACCTTGACACAAATTCTTACCAACAACTTGAAGCCTTCTCTTTCTCTTACTTCTACAATCCTCAAAGCAATGGTACTTCATTCCACTCCATTCTATGGTATCTGTTACCAAGCAGTGTAATAGATACTAAGCTTTTAGGCATTTTCAAAATTTGACTTAAGGTCATTTTGGAGAAGTATGAATTGATAAGCTTGTTGTATTTGGTAAAACTGTTCTAATGCTTTACAATTTGCTCAATTGGATTATGGTCTAGTACTTCTCTCTCTTTTTTAACTGGCCTCAAACCTATTGTTTTTATATCTTTACTTCTTTCATTAAGCCGAAATCTCAGGGCCTCTTAGTTCTTGCTCCTAAAACAGTGGACTCAGTACTTTTGAAGCCTGTGTGTTTAGCATTTATGAAACTTCTAAATTATCTAGAACTCTCAGTTGTGCATCCAAAGCAAAACCACAGAAGTGATGTCTTTTGTTATTGTTTATATATATATATATATATATATATACTGTATATAGTTGCAGACGCCTGGAAGGACCTGGACAGGAACAATACCTCCCCTGGGCAATGAGAGGGCAGCCGCCCTAGTCTGCGTGGGGGCCACGGGAACAGTGCTTGGAAGCTCATCCCTGTTGGAGCCCATGGTAATTATGGAGCCCTGGACGAAGAGTCCAGGTACACCCGGAGTGCTTCTGGGAAAAACAGCAGCACTTCCACCACACCAGGACGTGCTGCCGGAAGAAGATCAGGTAGCACCTGGAGCACATCGAGTCGGGAGGGAGGAGACGGAGCTTGCAAGAGAGGAGTGGAGGCGGCTGAAGAGAAGTACAAACGACTGAGCCTTGGGATTTGTGCACAGTGTTATTATGTTGTGTATTGAACAGTGCATGTTTTTGGGACATCTGGAGTCCATGTCTGTCTGTTGCCGGGCTGATCTTTCACCATACAGTAATCCCTCCTCGATCGCGGGGGTTGCATTCCAGAACCCCCCGTGATAGGTGAAAATCCGCGAAGTAGAAACCATACGAGTATGTTTGTATGGTTATTTTTATATATTTTAAGCCCTTATAAACTCTCCCACACTGTTTATAAATATTCCCCGCACAGTTACACAGCATAAACCCTTTGTATTCTCTTAGATATTAGGTAAGATTCATTGAAATTATGTATGTAAACACACTGTTTATATACAGTAAAACCTAAATATTATTTTAAAGATATCGAGCGTCTCTGATATCACATGTTACAGAAATTACGATAGACAGGCCACCAGCAATAAATACGTACAATGCAAGAAAAATTGTATACAGTAAATGTGTGTACAGTGACACTAAACTTACGTACATGTACTAAGTACTGTAAGTAGAAAATTAATATGGTTACTCACCAACAATGACACGACGACTTTTCCAATAACAATGAGTTTAATTTTACTGCACAACAAAGGAGAGTGTTACAGCCCTTCTGAAGGAGCATCTTCAGGCGACTGTGTAGCACCGCCGTTGTTCTTCTTCCGGCAGTCTTCAATCCAAATCCCTAAAGCAGATTTCATCCGGACTACTGCCTTATTACGTCCACTAACAACTTGTTTTGTGCCCTGGTTAAAAGGACACTGCGGCCGTAGATCTTATATTCTTTTCCTCCTTTTTAAATAAAAAGAATCGTGGACTCATTGATGCCGTAATGGCATCCTACAGCGGTGTAGCTTTTCCCTTCCTTCAACATATCCAAAACTTTTACCTTTTCAGCAATCGTTAGCATCTTCTGTTGGCACTTGGGCACGGCCCCTGAAGCAGTAGCAGGAGCAGATCGTTTTGGAGCCATAACGAAGGGCTTGACTACGCACACAGATAAACACAAAAGAGCACAAAAGTTAACTCTTTACACAGCAAAACACGTTGATGCTGAATGAGCGAGACGAGACTTCCTGGTTAACGCTGCGGAATCGAATTCGGCACTCCATCGCTGAGCCAGTCAGCACACAGGAACTTAACTCCATGCTCTGATTGGTTAGCTTCTCAGCCATCCGCCAATAGCGTCCCTTGTATGAAATCAACTGGGCAAACCAACTGAGGAAGCATGTACCGGAAATAAAAACACCCATTGTCCGTGTTATATATTTAGATATGCTTACATATAAAATCCGCGATAGAGTGAAGCCACGAAAGTCGAAGCACGATATAGCGAGGGATTACTATATATATATATTGTCATACACGTGCACTTGGGAGGCTGGCAAAGGGTTTAACCGAGGGCAAAACATGAAGGCAGGGGTTGACGAAGTGCACTAATGTCTCTTCTACAGATTGCCAGAACAGAAGCCCACCTAATCTTAAACAGTTCCTGCATTCCTTTCCTATCCATGCCCTCTTATTGACCTCACTTCTGGCTAGGACCCTTATTCCTCTTCTCCCACTATGAAAGCCAACCACCTTCCCTTACCACCCTGTTCCATTTTGGACACCAACCCAGAAACTGCTCTGGAGTTACTTATTTACAAAGTGCTGTATTACAATATACGGGTTGGATCCCCAACTCTTTCTTTGTTCATTGTTTCTTATATATATATATATA
>JANRMT010062791.1:7394948-7457960 GCA_026402145.1 Polypterus bichir lapradei
TTGTGAGGGATTGCCGGCCGTGTATCCCGGTCAACAACCCCAAACCGCCAGATGGAGCCATCCCTGCAACATGTAAGGGCCCCGAATTCCAGCAGGGCATCATGGAACTTGGAGTCTTTCATCACAGTCTTGCTGGGTACCATGGGGGCCACCGGAAGACACTGCAGGGAGGCCCAGGGACTTATACTTTCCTTATAGCCCGCGGAAACGGAAGAAATGAAGAAAAGAGGAGTTTTGATCTGACCCAGAAGTGCTAGGAATCACATGGATTGGGGGGGATCAGAAGCATTTCTGGGTCAAAGACTTTAAAAGGACTCTGGGAAATCCCAGCATAGAGCCGAGTTGGGAGGAAGGGTGACTGAGCTGCTGGGAGTGGAGGTTTATTGTTATTGTTTATTAATTATTGTGGATTATTGATATATTATTAGAGTATTGTGGAGCTGTGGTGCTTTGTGCACATTATTATTATAATAAATAATAATTCTGGACTTTTACCTGGTGTCTGACGAGTGGTCTGATGGTTCAAGGGGTCAAGAAAGCCCTAATCTGTCACTATATATATATATTGTGTGAAAAAAAAATTAATCAATTTTCTAGGTAAAGCAGCACATTACATTAAAAGTGTCCCCTGAATCCAATTAGTAAATTATTTAATTATGCAAGAGGTAAAAATAAATGTGTTTCTCACATAAATACAAAAGGGTTCCAGCCTCATGTATCTTAAGTGCTCAGATCTGTCGGAGGCCTAAAATTGTCCTGACTGCACCTGGACACTTCTGTGTAAGTTAGGACTTTACCATACCTTCCACCTGATACGTAATGCATCCAAAAGTTTAAAACTGATGCCTCTTTATACCTGTGTTGCAAAATGCAGTTACTCTGCAAATCAATAAGCTCATTTTCAAATCTGACTTTTAAAACACCAAACATCTTTGTGAGTTCTGAAGCAGATTTTACTTCAGTACTAAGAGGAGTTTCTTGGAAAGTGAAAGGATGTCTGAAGAGTGAAGAAGAAAAATTTGTACTGGTACTGACTTTTAAGAAAAAAGGGGGATGTAGTAAATACTGGGGGATAAAATTGAAGAGCCACAGCATGAAGTTACGGGAAATAGTACTGGAAGCTAGGTTAGGAGAGGGGTGATGATTATAGACCAGCAGTATGGTTTCATGCCAGGAAAAAGCACCACAGATGCAATATTTGCTTTGAGGGTGCTAGAACATTGGGACAATATAGACGAGAACAGGCCATTCAGCTCAACAAAGCTCGCTAGTCCTATCTACTTATTTCTTCCAAAAAAACATCAAATCGAGTTTTGAAAGACCCTAAAGTCTTACTGTCTACCACACGACTTGGTAGCTTATTCCAAATGTTTACCATTTTTTGTGTAAAGAAAACCTTTCTAATGTTTGTGCGAAATTTACCTTTAACAAGTTTTCAACTGTGTCCATGTGTTCTCGATGAACTCACTTTAAAATAACAGTATCGATCCACTGTACTTCTGTTGATGGAGAAGTATGGAGAAGGCCAGAAGCAGTTGCATTGTGTCTTTGTGGACCTGGAGAAAGCATTTGACAGGGTGCCTCGAGAGGAGTCATGGTATTGTATGAGGAAGTTTGGAGTGGCAGAGAAATATGTAACACTTGTACAGGATATGTACGAGGGAAGTGTGACAGTGGTGAGGTCTGCATTACGAGTGACAGATGCATTCAACATGGAGGTGGAATTTCATCAGGGATCGGCTCTGAGCCCTTTCTTATTTGCTATGGTGATGGACAGGTTGACAGATGAGATTGGACAGGTGTCTCTGTGGATTATGATGTTTGCTGATGACATTGTGCTCTGTACTGAGAGTAGCGAGCAGGTTGAGGACAGCCTGGAGAAGTGGAGATATGCTCTAGAAAGGAGGGGAATGAAGGTCATTAGGAACAAGACAGAATACATGTGTGTAAATGAGAGGGAAGTCAGTGGAATGGTGAGGATGGAGGGAGTAGAGTTGGCAAAGGTGGAGGAGTTGAAATACCTGGGATCAACAATACATAGTAATGTGGATTGTGGAAGAGAGATGAAAAAGAGAGTGCAGGCAGGATGGAATGGGTGGAGAAGAGTATCATTAGTAATTTGTGACAGATGGGTATCAGCAAGAGTGAAAGGGAAGGTCTACAGGATGGCAGTGATACCACCTATGTTATATGGGATGGAGACGGTGGCACTGACCAAAAAACAAGAGACAGAGCTGGAGGTGGCAGAGTTACAAGATGTTACGATTTGCATTGGGTGTGACAAGCATGGACAGGATTAGAAAGGAGTACATTAGAGGGTCAGCTCAGGTTGGACAGTTTGGAGACAAAGTCAGAGAGGCGAGATTGCTCTGGTTTAGACACGTGCAGAGGAGAGGTGCTGGGTATATTGGGAAAAAAATGCTAAGGATAGAGCTGCCAAGCAAGAGGAAAAGAGGGAGGCCTAAGTGAAAGTTTATGGATGTGGTGAGAGAGTACATGCAGGTGACAGGAGGACATGTAAAAAGATGATCTTCTGTGGCAACCCCTAACTGACGCAGCCGAAAGACAAAGAAGACTAAAAGGACTTTCAAATGCACGAATCATTGGGATGATCTGTGAACTCCATGGGTGGAAAGCAGTGCTGCACAACTGACCTCGGGGATGCACTCAAGGATAGAAATGAGTAAAATCACATTCTGGAAGCTGTTCTTGATAGGGAAAATAACATTACTAACATGAACAGGGAGAACTTTCTTGTTTTCTTATAACTTCAGATTTAGTGCGTTTAAATGGCCTGTGATATCAGTGAGAACAGCAATCAGTGTGCTCCTTGTGCTGAATAAAGTGCTGAATTATTGGAAGAAAATCAATAAACCTTAATACAACGCTACCTTTACTTAACCATTGAACTTCAGTGTGTAGTGTGAGGTTGTGAGAGTACAGTAGTCTCCCGCTTAAGTACGCAACTTGAACCTGTGAAGTTTGTGCGTACTTAGCCGGTAGGTGCATACTTTAGGTTGGCCACTCCCAAACGCAACCTGAACATGCGAAGTTTGCGCGTACTTAGCCGCCACTCCCAAATTGCTTGCATTACGCTACGATGTCAAAAAAAAACAAACAGCAAGCGTTTCAATGAGTCTCAATGCTGTTAAATCATCTCAAAGCTAAGCAAAACGTCTGCTCCCAGTAAGAGGGCCATAGCGCAGAAGTACAAGGTTAGTGAAGGCACTATCCGAAAGCTTTGGGAGAATCGTGAAGCGATCCAAGAATGATCTGCCCTGTTGACTGAAGAGGCTAAGGAGAAGACTTTTCGAGCTTCAGTTGGACGATTTACGGAGCTTGAAAACATGCTTTATGTCTGGATTGACAGCATGCGTCGTGCCAGCCTTCCTGTATTGCCATCCCTCGCCATTGCCAAAGCGAAAAGCATTGCTTCCAGCCTGTCAATTCCGGAACAAGATTTTAAGGCATCTTGGCAATGGTTAAGTCGATTCAGAGTTCGGCGTGGATTGCAGAAGATGCTCCTTCACGGAGAGGGAGCAGAAGTCAACAAGAACGATCCAGAATTGCTAGCTGCTTTAGAAAACCTTTATGCGATTATTGCTCAATATGACCCTGAAAATGTCTACAACATGGACGAGACCAGCTTGTTTTTTCGTTTGCTTCCGAGATATAGTCTTCTTATGCCAGACGAGGATATCTCAACCACCAGAGGCAAAAAGAAAGCGAAAGATTGAGTTTCTCTGATCGTTTGCGCCAACGCAACCGGAACTCACAAAATTCCTTACACTTTGATTGGAAAACCCAAAGAACCAGCTTGTATTAAGGACCGACATTGGCCAGTTCTTTATTTCAATTAAGCGAAAGCTTGGATGGATGTAGAAACCTGTTGGAAGTGGTTCAATGAGGTGTTTTTCCAGAAGTAAAAAAGCAAACAGGACGTCACATTCTATTGCTGATGGACAACGCTCTGGGACATTTTGAAGCCTTCGAACGTGACAATATTCGGATAGTTTTCTTTCCTCCGAATTGTACAAACTGGAAACAGCCTTGTGACATGGGAATAATCGCAGCTCTGAAAAAGCGATACAAATATTTGTATCTCAAGGATGTTCTTGACTTTTACGAACTTGACGAGGAGGCGAAAAGTCGAAAGAAAGATCAGGGGCGAAGATTGCGACGAGGTGCTGCAGGGGTCTTTTACGGGAACCCAGCGCACCTGCTCGATGCTGCAAGTTATGTGAAAGAAGCCTGGGATTCTGTTTTGCCAAGCTCGATCAAAAATGCTTTCATCAAGGGCGAACTAATGACTTTAGAACCAGAACTGGAGGCTGATAGCAATGTTGAAGATGTGGGCACCGAAGTTGCGAAGGCTTTGGAAACATTGAATTTATCTATTGCTCCATCAGAACTGGAGGACTTCGTTCACGTTGATGACGAGAACAACGAAGAATATGCTGTTGCGGTATTGGAAGATGTTGAAGAGCTTTTGGAGTCGATGAAAATTGTTGAAACGGTGATGGATGATGATGATGATGACATTGATCCTCAAGACCTGAATGCCGGTTTAGAAAGTGGAGTTGTATTTCAGGGGTTTGAATCCCTTTACAAGCAGGTTCTCGACATCGAGGATCAGTTGCTCTGCTCTGAAGTTCAAACTGAAGCTGATGATACATTCGATGATCTTAAGAAATCGTTTGAATTATTTCTGAGCAAGATCCGGGCTGTCTCCCTCACAGCCAAACGCAAGAAACTTCAAAACCTTCGTCAAATGACGATTCATGACATGTTTAACTAATAAATCTTAAACCCAGAATTTTAGGAAAAAATATGCGTACTTAACCGGGATGCGTACTTAAATGGGTGCGTACTTAAGCGGGAGGCTACTGTACATTTCATATTCCTCCGCTAAATACTGACACTGCCGGTATATGCAAAAAAGTAGGGTATCCCTGCTTCTTTTTTCAGCAATGCTGTAAGAACCTCTTATTTCCTGACCTTTGATAAAACACCATTGGTAGTAACCGACAACAGTTTACTCATGTTAATTTTATTCCCTGGTATCTTAAAAGGAATCAAACATCTATCCTCTCCTTTTGTTTGGCCTTTAAGCAGGAGAAGTGTGAGCAATTCTTCAACAAGATCCATACCATTAAAAAAGGGCACCCACACCATGACCTGGCCATGTCCAATATATCAGATGACTCTTTGATGGACAGACTAAAATATTCCGCGTTACTAAAGTCTTTTATAAGTTTTTCAAAAAGATTATTGGAAATTGCTTTAACTCTTCGGGCTAGTGTAGAATCTGATTATTGCAATTTGGATTTCTGACCAGTGATACCGTCTTTGTTGTTAAAATCGGCAAAAAGAGATTCACTGCACTTCAAGAAACATTTCTTTATAAGCTCACTTTCTGTAAAAGGCTTGTGGCTCTTTACAATGTTCCACACTATTTTACATGATGATTCTGTGAGGTGATTACTGTCTCTTACTTTTCATCGTAGTAAATTTTGCCAGACATGCAGGCTATCTAAAAGTGAGTGCATTTTAGGGGTGTGCAAAAAACTCGATTCGCAAAAGAATCGCAATTTTATCTCTACCAATTCAAAATCGATTCATACAGGACACAAAATCGATTCATATTTCCCATTTTATAACGGCGCGAGGTTAACCATTTTTTCCGGATAGGAGTTTGTCAATCCTATAGATGGCGCTATGCCAGTTTCTGCTCAGATAGTAATCCTTGGTGTAAGAAGAAAGTGAGTGTGCGCACGCGCAAGCATTCGATGGATGAGCCATGGAAAACGCAGTGGAAAAGAATATTTAACCTGCCCCGTTCTCATTTAAGGCAGACGTTTGGGCACATTTTGGATTATAAAACATCGATGGCAAGAAAGAGATTGATAAAACTCATGTCATATGCAAGCTTTGTAAAGCTAAAATCAAATATTTTGGAAACACTACGAACCTCAGGACTCACATGGCACGTCATCATCCAGAGGATGCAAACGAAGTTCAGCCAAAAGTAAGAAACATTCCAGGAGACCAACGCACTCTGCATCAATGTTGCAAACTTCCAACCAACTCTGAACGGGCGAAGAAAATAACTCAATCCATAGCATGTTTTATTTCCGAAGATCTGCATCCCTACAGCGTTGTTGAAAATGAAGGCTTTCGCTATATGCTGAAAACAGTTGAGCCTAGATACGCTATACCAAGCCGTCGGCTTTTTGCTGAAAAAGCGATACCTCTGTTATACAAAGAGACGAAGAAAAAAGTAGCGGAAGCGTTGAAGAAAGCAACAAGAGTGGCCTTAACATGCGATGCATGGATATCAAGGGCAGTCCAGTCATATGTAACCTTTACTGCTCACTATATTACAGACAATTGGGAGCTTGAGTCGCGAGTTTTACAAACTATAGCAGTAAATGAAAGCCGCACATATAAAGGAGAACATTCAGTCTGTCGCACAGGAATGGCAGCTTACAACCACTGACCTGGCCATTGTTACCGATAACGGTGCTAACATGCTAGCTGCTGCACAGCTGGGAAACTTTCAACACGTTAAATGTTTCGCACATACCATCAACCTCGCGGCACAGAGAGCTCTGAAGCTGCCGTCTGTTTCACGTCTGCTGGGGAAAATTCGGAGAATTACCGGATTTCTTCATCGTAGTGCCACCGCAAATCATGTCGTTAAACAGAAACAGAAACTTCTGGAGCTGGCACCGCACAAGTTAACAACGGACGTGGCTACACGATGGAATAGTGCGTTCGACATGATCGATAGATTCCTGGAGCAACAACCAGCTGCGCTTCTCTCTGCTGAGGTAAGAAAATATGGAGCCGGCATCTGCACACTAGATGAAGCCGACATCGCCAACGCAGAAGAAGTTGCTGCAGCCCTCAAGCCATTAAAAGAGGCAACAAACAATGTCTGAAGAAGCCACGCCGACATTGTCTGTGATAGCCCCACTACATGCGCAGCTACTTCACGAAACAAAAGCAGGATTCTGTGGTGAAACAGCACTCGTCCGGGAAATCAAACAGGCAATTCACGAAGATCTGGCCATGAGATACACGAGTGTGACAGAGAAAAATGTGCTCCACATATCTTCAAGCCTGGATCCCAGGTTCAAAACACTGCCCTTTCTCTCTCAGGATGAGCAAAACGACATACACTCTAAAGTGATTGCTGAAGCGGCAGCACTTGAGGTAATTTATTATATTCTTTAATAGTAAAAGTGAAAAACACTAGTTGAATGACAACATGCTATTAGCAAAACCACATACACAGTGTGTATGGTTGTGAAATTACCATTGACATGTAGCAGTTTAAATGTATCACAATAATATCTAGTTATTGCTTAGTTTGTTTTATATATATATATATATATATATATATATATATATATGTATATGTATGTATGTATGTATGTATGTATGTATATGTATGGTATATACAATGATTAATAACAACACTGAATTTCTAATTGAAAGATAAAGGTTGGTTGATTGCATTTTTGTTTTCTTTTATGGTGCATTAATGCAGAATGAGGAGCCAGACATCCCAAATGAAGTGCTGGATAAAAAAGGCCCCCCTGTTGCCAAAAAAAGAAATACTTCCCTGCTGAATTTACTGGGCAAGACTTTCACTAATGTCAGAGTTGTTCCTAAATCCGCTGGCACCAGAGCTGATGAAGAAGTATTTGGAAACTCCCTCATTGTCACTCTCAGAAGACATCCAAAGTTGGTGGAGATCTCGGGAGACTGTCTTTCCCCTCCTTGCAAAATTAGCTAAATGCTACCTATGCATTCCTGGTACTAGTGTTGCAGCAGAGAGTGTATTCTCAACTGCTGGGGACATAGTAACTGCACAGTGGAGCATGCTTACTCCAGAACATGTAGACCAGCTTCTGTTTGTAAAAAAGAACATGTACATTCCAGCAGATTGTTGAAAGTTTAAGTTGAAAGTTTGCAGTTTATATTTGCAACAGTTTATATTTTTGTAATGTGACTTCAACTATTATCTCAGGGCTGTATTTTGTATCAGACTGATGGAAAATAAAAAATAATAATGTTTTGAATCGAGAATAGTTTTGAATCGAGAATCGGATTTGAATCGAATCGTGAGCCCAAGAATCGAAATCAAATCGAATCATTAGATTTTCTGAATCGTGCACCCCTAGTGTATTTCATTCTTTTTTAATTGTTCTGAGGGGGATATCATTTTCTAAAGTCAGCATGACAGCCTTCGTGGTGATGCTGGATATTTTGGCACCACTATACTTCTCTGACAAAGCAGATATAGAGGTGTATTGTTTATTTCAGTAAATGCAAATCATTTTTCCCATGCTTTGTTAAATGACCTATGCTTATCTGAAGTTTTACATTTTGCCATTTTCATGTCGTTTTCACCAGTAGCTCGCTAAACTTTTTATCTACTCCATGTTGTGTACAGAAACAGTAAAAATTGAACTGAAACACGTAAAATGTTACTATGCCACCTTTTGAGTGAAAACATAATGTGCTTGTTTTGAACAGGAATTTAAATTCTGAAAATGATTGATAGACTTGAATACATTTCTTACTACCTGGGAGCCACAGAAACTTTTTAGGGGGCCACATATGTCCCGTGGGCCACATATTAAGTAGTATGGTTTTATGTCTTAACTGATATTGCTTTAAAATTCATGTTATTTTCCTTAACCAATTATTTTTTGCCATTTACAAACAGAAGCAACTGGGCCACCATTTAGTCTAAGTATAGCGAACATTTATGTATCTCAACTTGAACAACATACTTTCATTTAGTGTAATTTGTGTTTTTCTCATTAATGAAAACTGAAAAGAAACACACGGCTGTAGCAGGGCTACATAGTAATAGTTTATTCTATGTGTGTGCTGAGTGCGTGTTGTTTTCATCGTCCCATTTACTGTCTGTTATGTGTGCATCAGTGAATGTTGTCCCCGTAAGTGCAGAGGGGAAGGATGATGGAGAGAGACCGCAGCACTGTTTACACACCAGTTACATCCGGGACATTTAACATTTAAAAAAGAGGAGCGAGAGGTGACAAGAGAGAGGTGGAGACAGAGAGGAAAAGAAGAAAAGGCAATTTATTCAACCATCTACAAACTCATTACTGCTATTTGTTGCTTTATTCCACTACCTGCTTTTTCATCTAGTGATAATTCATCACAACAGCCAGAGCTGAGAAACCCCGGGGTTGAAGTCATTCCAACCATTGCCAGGATGTTTACGGTGAGGTCATTTTGTTGTTTGGAGGAAGCACTATAACGCCACAACCAGTTTCTTTACCACCAGACTTTATTTTGGGACACATTGTTTCACCACATTTTCAACTGCCGTGTTTTTCTGATCTATGTTTGCATTTGTGTTGTGTGCTTTTGTTAATTGTTTGGGGCAAAGGAGGGTTTATTGTAAATATTTGTGTTAATATATATATATATATTAATTAGTCACTGGTGTTTTGGGGATAAGTGGTAATTTGCGCACTCTTATACAAATTTATTTATTATTGAATGTTTTTCTGTCTTTCATTTTACAATATATCTGTGTTAAATTTGACATATCCATTTACTGTCTCTGGTTATTTCGTCGTGTTGGGAAAATAAGACATCTATTAAGGAGTACGGCTTGTTATTAGAGCAAGATACCTCAGGTATTCCAAGTTATAGTCTTGGTGGTATAGTGACCAGTCTAGGTAAGTGGTTGGCCATTACATGGTTAATTAAAGAATAATAATTTTGTTAACTAATGCTATGTTTGCTCCGAGTCTTTAACTAAAATAAAAATGAAAAAATATCTGAAAACGATAACTAAACAAAATGAAGGAAACCGAAATGAAAATGAAACAAGTTTTTGTTATTTTATTTTTTATTTTCACCACACTAATCTTTTGTGCATAATGTGCCTGTAAGTTTGCAGTTGTTGGTATATTTAAAAACGTGTGGCTGTGATATTAGCTAATGGAAGAACATTAATATATGCACTTGTCCAGCTATCCCTTGGTGCAGTCTTTGGAATCCAGCCATTAGCAGTTAAATTCTGTGGATCTCACTTATCATTTCAGCTATCAGTCTGTTTTCCCTTTTACAACTAACAGCAAATACTAAAGCCTCATCACTTAACTTATTCTGTGGATTTTACTGGCCATAACTGACCATAGTCACAGATGTCAGTGAGTGGCATTTTTTTACCAAACTTCAATAAAAAGACATGCCACCTGTTTTCTTTGTTAGGTACAAGTAAAATTACAGCCATGGAGATTTTGTCAAGTTTGAATATCCACTCCAGCTTCAAATTCATTTAGGAAAAAAAAAAAGTTTAATAAATAGAATATAAATGTTAAACAAAATATTGCATATTCAAATAAAATATTTGCAGATAACCAGCATTTAACTTTAAAACTTTTTTTCACAAAGGCTGCCACTATAGGATATACAGTACTGTAGAACAAATTAAATCTTCAAATAAGAGAAGCCTTAACTAATACTCGCTTCCCTGATATCCCTACTTCTCCTAAACACTCATGGTGGTCTTTACAGATTTTTGTAAAGAAAACCTGCATATTAACCATTGCTGGTTTCAGACATGAATGCTGACATGTGAATACACAGACCCAAGCGCTAAACAGAGTCTCTGATGGCAACTGCATAGCAGTTAGCAAATTAGCAAATAAATAAATATGGTTAAAATATTCAAATAAAAAATAGGTTCACATTCAAATACATTCAAACTTAGTTTAACAATGCTACTGGACATTGCACGTACGTTTGTACTTACTTTTTTATACTTTTATGGTAAAGGCCACAGTAAGAACAAACACCACATCCCTGCTTCCCAGACCTCAGCACCAGAGTTGCCAAGTCCGCGGTTTTCTTGCCCAATTGGGCTGCTTTCAAAAGTTAGTTGGAGGAACTTTTTAGCAGTTGCGGGTTGCAGTTTTTCGGGCTGGTTTCTGATTTTTGTTGCTTTAATTTCAGCTGCAAGAAATATTTATTAGATTTTCGGCTTTCAACTGAAAATCAGCACTACAAACGCATGCTGTGTTCAAGTAAAAAACCTAGTATATGTACAGAGGTGCTACAACACTTACCGTAGATCCCGGTATATTAGCCGATCCCCTTCTCTACCGACTAAATTACGTGTATTTGCCGATGACCGGTATTTAAGCCGACCCCCTTCTCCAAGCAAAATTTTCTAAATTTCCTTAAAAGTGTCTCTTCGGGTATATTTATAATGTTTATCGGCGAGAATTTGAGACTGCCGGCATTTTTGATGGAAACTAGGAAGTGATTGCGGAGAAGTTTGGTAAATTGGAACCTTTGTGTTGAAACTATATACGCAAATACGGTACATCGGCGGGTGGATTTCCGGAGACTTGTTATAAATTTGATTAACTTAAATACACAATACAGTGGACCCTTGACTTACGAACTTAATTCGCTCGCAAAGGCTAACCCATAATGCGTTCCAAACCTCCCACTACAACACTTATTTAACCTTTTCATAATAAAAAACACCAATATTTTTTCTAATGTACTAACCAAAAAGTTATAAAAAGTGCCTAGCCTACTTCGATTAGGCTAGGAGCATGGCGGCACGTAGCGGCTCAGGGCTCTCCTTTTCAGTGCACTTTTTTGTTGTTTTTGTACTTTTTTTTTTTTTTTTCCCTTGTTTGTGCACGATCGGTTCGGCGAACATCCGCTACACCATTCAGAACCATATAGACATCGGTGTCCAGAGCCAGACATCTGTTTTGAGTGTTTTACATCACACGCACAACATCCCAGACAACATAGCGAGACCAGCGGGCTCTCCTTGGTTTGTTGTCGGGTCTAGGATACGACACAGACGGAGGAGGGAAAGAAAGCAGAAGCGGGGCCGCAGATACGGCATTATGCTAAGGCTAAAAAACAACCATACAAGCCCTATACAGAACTTTTTTCTGCACTGAAGGAACTGCTTTTAATCTCATTGTAGATGCGTATAGTGACAGTAAAAGGCATTCTATTCTAGAAACAATTTCATACTGTACTCACCATTTAATTTCACATCTTTGGGCTGCAGGAAGGGAGGAGGAGGAGATATTTCCACACAATGTCCATCTTCGTTTCGAAATTACATCCACAAACACATGTATCTGGGCTCCGACTGACGCTACTAACGCTCTCGGTTGTTTGTTTACATTCGCGCAAGCGGATACACGTGACCGCATCCGTTTCGTAACGCAAGATGTGGATCGTAAATCAAAATAAATTTTATTTTAAACTTCCCGATAATTTATTATAAATTTTATTAATAAAATCAACAACTAAAACACTTTTTTGAATAAATTCTTTATTTAATTTAAAGTAACGGCATGCAAAGTTACTTCTTCATCTGAAAGATGGCTCTGTGGTTTCGTCATTATTTACTTCCGTATTCATCGGCAAAACCGGCATTGCGCTGGAAATCTTGAATCTGAAATGATACTCGTTGTATAAACCGACCCCCAAACTCCAAGCCAAAAATCTAGGACGAAATTCTCGGCTTGTATTCCGGGATCTACGGTACTTATTTTCCAATTTTGGAACTTGTTACTTACTTGGAAGACATCTTGAGTGCCTGCTGTAGAGTGTAGACACGTGTGTTTTTTTGTTTTATTTTAATCAACTGAAATTGCCTTGTGCGTTCTTTGTATTCACCCGTAGTTATCATGGGTAAGTGGTCAAAGTTCGAAAAGCGATACAACAAAAACTGGGAGAAAGAAGCCACATTAATGTATTGGATATGCAGTGTACCTGGTGATGATACTAAGACTTTCTGTCGCTATTGCAAATGTGACATCGTGCCCATCATGGCATTTTAGTGAATCATGCTGAAACGACAAAGCACAAATGAAATGCTGCGCCTTTTTCAAATGCATCGACTTTACTTGATGTCGGTTGCCTTGTAAAAACTGTAGACAACACTGTCAAGATAGCAGAGTTGAAGCTGGCGGCTCATGTGGCTTGCCATTCCAGTATAGCAACAGTAGATCACATAGGAGAGATTGTTAAAGACATTTCAGGTAAACACATAGCACTCCACCAAACGAAATGTTCTGCACTCATCAAAAATTTTTTCGGGCCTTCAGAGCATGAAGAATTAATCTCAGACTTACTGCAGTTAGACGTTAAGGAGACTGTCTACTCCTTAATAATTGATGAAAGTGCGGACATTAGCTTAGAAAAACAGCTCTGTGCAATGTTGCGATACTACAGTTGTTCGCTAAGTTCTATTGTCACGACATTTCTGGGAATAATATTGCTTGAATCAGGTACAGCAGATGCAATATTCAGTGCAATTTCTTGAGAAAAACAAGCTGCCAATGAACAAATGCTTGGGATTAGCAACTGATGGCTGTAATGCTATGTGTGGAAAAAACAATTCAGTCATAACACGATTTCTGAAAGTTTGCCCTGAAATAGTACACATCAAGTGTATATGTCATTCAGTTCAACTAAGTTCAACACATACACTGAAAGTGATGCCAAGAAACGTTGATTTCATGATAGCAGAGACCTGTAACTGGTTTGCCCACAGTACAATTCGCCAGATGAAATACAAGCAATTATTCCAGTGTATTATATGTTGGCGAAGAACCACTAAAGATTTTGAAGTTATCAGATACTCGTTGGCTATCTATCGCCCCTTGTGTTCAGTGAGTTCTTGATCAGTACGATGAACTGAATCTGCATTTTGAGATCGTCAAAGACGAACTGCACGACTACACTGCTGAGCTACTGTATCAGATGTTCAGTTCTCCAGAGATTAAACTTTACTTGCTGTTTTTACGCTCCATATTACAGGAACTGAACAGAGTGAACAAATTATTTGAGTCAGACAAAGCAAGTCCTGTAAAGTTGCTCACTGAACTGTTAACTTTGTATCAAAACATGCTTCAACGAATTATGAGACCAGCCACATTTACATCTTGGGGATCAACAATGACTTTTGATCTGGAATATCGTTTGAATTAGCTGCCCCTAGTAGCTATGAACTTTGGCATAGAATTCAACTTGCTTTTGCATGACTCAAAAATTGACCGCAATGTAGCAGAGAAAATTAAAGAACGCTGTCATGATTACCTACTGGAACTCCTAAGGGAACTGCGTCAGAGACTGCCAACAAATGTGCAACAGCTGGAGTCGCTGGCTGATCTGTCACCTTCTGTTGTCCTTGGACCACAAAAATCACAACTGTCAAAGTTGTAATGTTTGCCTTTGAACACAGGCAATTTGAACAATCTAGAGCTGCAGTGGATGCGAATCGGAACAGTGTCATGGCCATAATTCAGCGATAACAATGTTGAGGAATTTTGGATAACTTTGTGTTGCAAATCACAAACATGCTTCAGGGGATTTTGACTTTTTACAGCTTGGACATTTTGCCTTATGTTTGCTGTCAATGCCTTTCAGTAATGCAGCAGTGGAAAGAACTTTCTCCCAAATGAATCTGATTAAAACAAAACTGAGCAACAGGATACAGCAAGGCATGCTGGAAGCTACATGAGGCACAGAGGGATCTGTTGTAATGGATTTATTTCAACAACACCTATGCTGGCTAAATTCAACACAAGCATCTATATATATAATTCACTAAGGCAAGACACCCATGGAAAGCACACCGGAAGGGGCTTGGATTCACTAAGCCGCCGAAAAGTAAGACGGCCATGGCGCACGCAGGAAGGAGCCACATCCACCAACTCAAAGACCATTGGATATGACGACAACTTGCAGAACCACACGCACCAACTTGGACACAATGACACTGGAAAAGCTGCGTCATTTATTTTCGTCTGTCGTAGAGTCCAAATGCACCTCTGAGCCACATTGATTGTTCATAGAGGCATGTTTCACGTGGAAGTGAATCGCTATATGCAGCATGTAAAACAGTTTGCGAGGGGTATCCCATGGGATCCTTAAAACAATCCTTTAAAACAGAGGTTAAAACACAATGAAGGAAGCAGTCTTTAAAAACCAATAAACCCTGTGCCTCTGTTTCATTACCGTCTCACCTGCTTCACCAATGCAGGCCCTGCAACAGTCGAGACGCTCTCTCAGCAGCTGACCTTCTCTGTGCCTGACTGGTTCACACAGAGGCAGCGTGAGAGAAAGCCGCGCACACACATAGGCAGCCCCAGAGACAGACAGAGGCACACACACAGGCAGCTGGTGGGCAGGTCTCCGTGAGTTTCTCTTGAGAGCGGGCACATGACCAGACAGTGTGTATGCTTCAAGAACGAGGGTGGACGCGGCAGGACTATCTAAGAACAGGCATGTTTGTCACGGATGTAAATCGCTGTATGCGGCGTGTAAAACAGTTTGTCTGTCGTGGATGTGAATCGCTGTATGCAGCGTGTAAAACAGTTTCTGAGGGGTTACCCATGGTCTTACAGTTGGTGGGCGGTTGGTTGGTGGTCTGTCAGTTGCTCTTGCGACTGGGCACATGACCAGGCAGTGTCTATGCTTCGAGTGCGAGGGTGGACGCAACAGGACCATCTAGGAAATCTTAGATGCTTCTGCAGGAACACGAAAGATGTTTCCCTGCCCACCAACACTCCTTTTTCACCGGCCCATGTCTACCCTCGCTCTCTAGGTATTCACACTGCCTGCCCATGTGCCTGGATGCAAAAACTCACCGACCACCCAGTTAGTCCCTTTCGTCTGTGCTAGGAGTCCTCATGCATGTCTGACCCATGTTGACTTTTCATTATTCTTTTCGGTTTCGACACCTGACTGCGTCCACCATGAAAAACCATGCGAAAGGAACAACGAAGCCCCACCTCGCTACTACCGTGGTCGGGTGTCTTGGTGGATTATATATAGAAAAGCAGCCACAACCGCACAGAGCAATGAAAAGTCTACGTGAGTCACAGGTGCATCTAGACTGTGCAAAGACGACAATGACTCAAGTGCCGAGTTGGAGGTGGGCACATGAGCAGGCAATGCATACTGAACGAGAAATTCAGTCATGGATGATTGTGTGTTGGTTCGTTCCGTGCATTGTTACAATGTTGCTTTTCTTACTGATTTATTACATTACCGATTTTTCAAATGTTAATTTTCTCCCTGTGCTTAAAAATCATTAAACAACCGGCCTGATTATGCGGCGTATGGTACGCCACGGGTTGGCTAGTTTATTCAATTGACAAGCAAGACAACGACATTCTACTGGAGGAATATTTTGTTGCTAAAGATTAATAAAGTTAGTTTTTGACTTTTTATAGACGAGTAATGCCATTTTAGATCTATTTTACTGTTGGAGGTTTGAAGGCAGCCTTTGGGCTATTTTTGGGCTACTTTTTCTAGACAAATGGGTGGGATTTGAAACAAGTGTCTGGCAACCCTGCTCACCACTGTCCATGCAGCAGCAAGACACGTTTGTAGAATTCAGCTGATGTCCTACAAACGGGACCCAAGCAACATTGTCAAATGTGCTTCATACTTTGCAGTCTCATCAGTGACTAAAAAAAATGTAATTGTAATAATGATATAGTGAAATGCGGTGCCGCCACATGTACCTTGTAAGGTTTTAGGCTCCTTTTCATGTCTGCTTTTATGGTTTGCTCTCCTGGCAAGGATCCAGACGAAATACAGGTCTGTCAGATAGTAAGACCACAGCTGGGTGAGGAGAGCGAACAAAGTAAAACGGCAGGGAAGAAGGTCAAAGACAAATTTGTTTTAATATTTTAACGACCACAACCAGGTAGGGAGGAAGTAACACCCGAACGCGTTTCAGAGGTTACAAACCACTGGACTTTTTTGTCCTCGCTACCAAATTTCTTTAGTTTTAACACGGTTCATCTTTTGTGCCACTGTTAGTGTTAATGCCTCTGAAGCACGCCTTTTTTTTAATAACTCATTCCCACACATGCCGCTCCACGTGCTTGATTTCCGCTCCTCCTCCTCCTCCTGCTGAGGCACACCTTTCTGCCAACATAGTTCTCAGCTGCTCTCCAGCCTCATGACCCTCGAGTCAGAAAAAAGACGGTCGGCACCGTCATTGTATCAAGTCACGGTCCATACAATCTGTCTACTTTCCTCTCCTTTACAGCCGTATATTTTAATAAAGACTAGCAAAATACCCGCGCTTCGCAGTGGCGAAGTATTGCCTTAAAATTTTTATTAAGAAGAAAATTAAACCTTTTTAAACTGAGGGAAAATATACCAATAATTATTTGTTAAGGATCTCTTTGTATACCACATTGTCATTTTAGCCCTCCGGTTGTAATATGACCAAGCTGTGCGCTGAGCTTACTCTTGAGCATGCAACGTACAGTTGGCCTTGTGAAACATAATCTTGTTTCATATCTCACAGCTTGGATTGCTGCTGTCATAATAGGTTTGAGTTTCATGGTTTGTTTCTATTACAACAGTATTTGCAGGACTTGTGTTGAAGTGACATTCAGTATCTGTCAAGCGTTGTAAGCATACAACCGGTTTCATCGATAACTTCACATCCAGCTTTTGAGAGTTTAAACATTCGTAAACATCAAAGTGTCCACTACTGAAATTGTCACCTGTGAATCTAAGATGTTTAAGAGGCATTGGCGGTTGTCCAAAGGTGCAAAATATTTGGCCATTTTGTTACACTTGAAAGCGACAACCGAACAATTCAGCGGCAGCCATCAACTCACATGCAGAACCATAGGTGAAGGGCTTAAGCATTTCACTCTTATAGTGCTCCTGTGTAGTATAATTATCTCCTGGACCATCATCAGTCCACACCTTGAACCTGTCCCAGTCATTCAATACATAAGACACAATGTTCCTCCGGATATCAAGAGTGAGCCTGATATGGCCGTGCAATATGTAACAAAGAGAATGGAAAAGGCAGGTGCCATCTCTGGGCATGGAAACCACTCGGTAAGTTACAGTTCTTTGATCGATGGTAATCACCTCGATAGACATGTTAATAGGGGTATGGTTGGAACGATAAAGGAAATGGGTACCTGAACAATGTAAAGTAAGTCTAAAATACCTACACAATAACTATAATCGTAATAAACGAACAATAAAACAGCGGAGAAGCCGTGGATTAAATAAAAAGGCTGTAGTTATCAGCAGGGAGACGTGAATCCCGTGGCGAAGCAAAGAAGGGAATGTAGAGACTGGAGCGACGGATGGCCTTATATAGGCAGGCAGCCAACAACGTGGGAGGCGTTGGGATGGGGGACCCAACGCCGCCTCACACGGTGACCGAGCTGCAAGCTATGGATATATATATGTACGCAAGTAGGATTCAGTTAGCGTTGGGAACCTGCGTGCCAGATTTCTTTAAGAATGGCCCATAAGTAACAAAGACCGTTGGAAAGCTCAATATGGTGGCCGACAGTGGCGTCATACCACCGAAATAAGTACGTACATTGGTTTCGGTTAGCGCAGGGAAACCGCCTACTAAATTTCGTGAAGATGGGGCCATAAATAAGAAAGTTCAACATGGCGGACGTTGTCAACCGTTATGACCGTTATGCATAGAATTTCAAAATGAAACCTGCTTAACTTTTGTAAATAAGCAGTAAGGAATGAGCCTGCCAAATTTCAGCCTTCTACCTACATGGGAAGTTGGAGAATTAGTGACGTTGGAAAGTTCAATATGGCGGCCGACAGTGGCGTCATACCACCAAAATAAGTACGTACGTTGGTTTCGGTTAGCGCAGGGAAGCTGCCTACCAAATTTCGTGAAGATGGGGTCAGCCTTCTACCTACACGGGAAGTTGGAGAATTATTGACGTTGGAAAGTTCAATATGGCGGCCGACAGTGGCGTCATACCACTGAAATAAGTACATACATCGGTTTCGGTTAGCGTAGGGAAGCTGCCTACCAAATTTCGTGAAGATGGGGCCATAAAAAAGAAAGTTCAAAATGGCGGACGTTTTCGACCGTTATGACCATTACGTGTAGAATTTCTAAACGAATCCTGCTTAACTTTTGTAAGTAAGCTGTAAGGAATGAGCCTGCCAAATTTCAGCCTTCTACCTACACGGGAAGTTGGAGAATTAGTGATGAGTGAGTGAGTGAGTGAGTGAGTGAGGGCTTTGCCTTTTATTAATATAGACTAGTGCAGCGGAGAAGTACTGTGTTAAAGAAGTTATGAAAAAGAAAAGGAAAAATTTTAAAAATAACGTAACTTGATTGTTAATGTAATTGTTGTGTGTATATATATATATATATATATATCAAAATACATATCTATATACATATCTACATATACATATATATATATATATATATGCATACCTATCTACATCATATATACACACACATATACATACATACATACACAGACACACACATATATATAATTTGTGTGTGTGTGTATGTATGTATGTGTGTGTGTATACACATACATACAAACATACACACAGGTATATATAAATATATGTGTATATATATATATATGTATGTGTCTATATGTGTGTGTATAGCTTTGATCACTGAGTGCAAGGGAAAAATAATAAAATGTAGTCTATAAGTTATTAAACAGTAAAACATTAACGTTTTAAGAAGTAAAGTTACATTGAGCACTACTGGAGTGGTTGCGGGTAAACTACATTTTAAAGACGGTATAACAGAAGAGGTAAGTAGTACTTACAGCAGCTAAAATGTATATGGATCATCTCTCAGTAGTAGATCCCTTTTGAAAGGCGCTACACGACGGCTGTGGTATAGAAATTACATTTTCTATGTGAAAGTCCAAATTTCTGCCTCTAATAATGTGCCTTACCAGCAATTAAAGAAAATTAGTTTTGTGTCCTCTGCAGTGTTAAGAGAGAAAGGCTTTGGTTTGGGATAAAAGGAAAAAAGGTGTAAAGAAAGGAAAGTTGCGTTTTTCTTTTATATAGTATAGAGAGATGTGTTCGCTGACGATATGAGCGCCTTTTGGGGACAGTCGCGGTGGGTCTTGTGCAGACTGGTGAGACGTCCCAGCTATTAATCGGCTGTGATGGCACTGTCAGTCCTTCACTCCTGTGCGTGTCTTTATAAGAGCTGACGACCTCATAATCGTATACGTGCAAAATAAAGTGCGAAGCGCCTTAATATTATTTTGCCGCAGAAGCGCAGTCAGTGTGTGAAACGCCGGCACAGCTATGCGCGCGCGCCGGCTGCTCGACTTTTGCTGGGCAGGAGACGGCAGTTTTTGCAGACACGTTCACATGATCAAAAGTCTCCGCGCTCTTTGGAGGTCATTCATATACAAAATACCCGCGCCTCGCAGCGGAGAAGTAATGGGTTAAAGAAGTAATGAAAAAGAAAAGGAAACATTTTAATAATAACATAACATGATTGTCATGAGTGTTGCTGTCATATATATGCCTGCCTAAATAAGTCACCCTCGCTTCGCTCTTACTTTTTTACCGTTCATTTAATCATGGCTAGTGGCGGAAAAATTATAAAATGGAAGGAGGATTACACTGAGTATGGCTTTACCAAAACAATTATTGATGGCGAATCGATTATTCATAAAGCTTGAATTGGTGATCTGTTTTTATGTGTTAACCTCATATTTTTTCATACTTCTTTTCAAACCAAGGTGGTGCGAGGCTAAAATGAATTGGGATGCGCTGATCAATGTTATCGGTGTACCAGGAAATCATGCATTGACAAAAGTTCCCCTTTGATTGTAATGCAAAGTGTGATTAAATGCATTATTTTTTAACACGTTATGGAGCACATGCATCGAAGCTTCTCAGCTGTGCTTGTGCTAAGAAAATTAAACATTTTAAAAATAACGTAACACGATTGTCAATGTAACCTTTTGTAAGTAGTGCCTGGAGGATTCAGTGTGGAGAAAGTCTAGAGACAGAGTGTGTATTAACTTGTGAATGTCTCTGTATTTGGTGGTAGTGTGACGAAGTTGCTTCGGAAGACGGCGTTAGCCGCGGAGCTCAGCTCAGAGCGAAATGAGGTAAATGGGAGGGGAGATGATGACGTGACTCCCCCACCCGCCTTAACTGTCAATCCCCCACAAACACAGTCTCTCGGAATTTGCATAAGCACACCCCTTCACCTGCAATTTTAACTTAGTTACAAAGTGATCAAAACTCTCATTTATATCCTGCGTCCTCTCATTAAACTTGTATCCCGCATTACCCGTGGGCACGAAAAGCACCAGCGGCAGCCTGTCTATTAAGTTAATTTAAAGTTTAGATTTATACCTCGCTTTGTTTCCGAAGTAGCTGTACTGATGAATATGGTACTATGTCACTCGCTCGCTTCTTAATGTTTCGCTGCCTTCTCAATTATATAATGCATGTTTTGTTCAGCGTATTTTGGAGCTCTTCCTGGTTTTCTACATAGTGCGTTGACAGTCAGTTCACGTGATTACGTGGGCGGCGTAATGATGTCACACGAAACTCCGCCCCCACGGCGGTCAAGCTCAACTCCATTACAGTAAATGGAGAAAAATACCTTCCAGTTATGACCATTACGCGTAGAATTTCGAAATGAAACCTGCCCAACTTTTGTAAGGAAGCTGTAAGGAATAAGCCTGCCAAATTTCAGCCTTCTACCTACACGGGAAGTTGGAGAATTAGTGATGAGTCAGTCAGTCAGTCAGTCAGTCAGTGAGTGAGTGAGTGAGTGAGTGAGTGAGGGCTTTGCCGTTTATTAGTATAGATGACCTGAATAGTTCCAATTACATCTCATTGTTCTAGGCATTACGTGTCAAACCAGCAGCAATGTGACAAAGTCTGAGACTAATTGTGTGACTCTGCACGTTGCCAACTCAAGGCTCGTTATAGTGGGGATTTTTAAAGCTTTGTAATAAAAGTAAATTCAAAATTATAAGTTACTAGCTGATTACCCAGTGGCTTCGCTCACTGAGTGCAGGGGAAAAAAGTAAAATGTAGTATATAAATTATTAAACAGTAAAACATTAACATGTAAGAAGTAAAGATACATTGAGCAGTACTGGAGTGCTTTTGGGTAAAGTACATTTTAAAGGCGCTATAACACAACAGGTAAATAGCACTAACAGCAGCTTAAATGTATTTGGATCATCTCTCGGTAGCATATCCCTTGTGAAAGGCGCTACATGACTGCTGTGGTATAGAAATTACATTTTCTATGCGACCCTGCAAATTTCTGCCTGACAACCTTGCACTACGTGCCTGTGATTTAAGAGAAAAATTATTCTGAGAAACGCGGACGCTGCCCTTCTGTGCTTAATGGGCAGAAGGTACAAACAATTCCCAAGTCCAAAACTTAACATGAAGAGGTTGGTACATCTTCTTAGATGTAAACCCTCCATCTTCTTAAAAGAATTCATCACAAAAGCAGCCTTGAATGTTGCTGGGTTTTAGTGACCTGAACTCACCTTAAGGGACAGTAAGTAGTGGTGCAGCGCAATTTACAAAGAGACTTTTGCTGCGATGTCGCCGATCACACTCATTCGCAAAGATTTCCACTCGAAGTGTCACAAACAGTGTGAGAAGAGAGTACACCTCCCAAAACTGCGAAGCTCTCGACCTGGCAGAGCAGCCTGACATTCCACGCCTCCGAGCGTCCACTATGTTCTCACAACCCCTTGCTGCTGAAGGCGGTGTAGTCTTCACATTGTTTACAGCTCGGCGCAGTTAAAAAGTAGAAAGACACAAAGCTGTTTTCCTCATCTTTTCTACTATCAAGTACTGCCAATTAAAAAAGAAGTTATGATGTGGCAGTTTCCGCGACAGTCACCCGGACAAATAAATAAAACCTCTCTGTCAGAACGTGCCTGGCGGCGGACGGCTGAGCGCTGGAGTCCAGAGAGGAGGGCTGGGAGAGGGCGACGCGGAGAGTGGGCCCACTTCTATGGGATAGATCAGCGTGTTTGTGTTAACTTTTCAATATCAGTAAAATAACTCTCATACAAATAATAACAATTCGTAAAGATGACATAAAAATGGCGTCCACAAACGAAGTGATTAGATCCTGTATTATAAGTTCTGTGGTCATACGTAATTTCAGTTTCGCGTGGTCATATGTAATTTCCGTTACAAACGCGAACAGAATTTTATATATATAGATTTTACGTTTGCTTTAATGAGAAGTTCATACCATTTAAAGAACAGTCTGAGTCAGAATCAAATGTGAAATGATACTTTTACATTACTGTAAAAGATGTTTAGAAAAACTGCTCTCCGTACAGCTGTGGCAGAGCCATTGCCCAGACCTAAGGTCGGTTTCTCCATAATGAACAGTGAGAGTCTCACTGATGTGCTTCTCACTAGTATCTCACCAAGTATTTTGTGTATTTCTTAAAGGCTTGTGAAAAGAAGCAGCAATCTCTGGTGATGGAAAACCATGCCCGAACAAGCACATCCCTTTAACAGGCATGCAGTAATAAAAGAAGTACACTTGAAATGCATGACAAAGTAACAATAAATCCCCAGATACAAAACTAAATACCAGAAACAGTAAACAGTAAATACAAAACAATCAGTCTGAAACACTGCTGAGATTAAATATCTGACTTATGCAACTGATTGTCAAAAGTATATAAATAAAGTCTGGTGTGGGAGATTTTTCAAGTTGTCACATACACTAAGGAAACGGCAACTCTACAGAGAACATGTAATCCCTGTACTACTGGCAGAGGTAGAGCGTTCAAGAGATTCCCTACTTAACTCCAGTAAAAGCATCCATGCCAACACAAGACAGTATTTGTGGGTAGAAATTGCTCACAAAACAACTGTGGATGTGAGTAGAAGAGCAACAACCTGGCAACAGGTAAACAAATGGACTGACTACCTGTACAGTAGCTCCGAAAAAAATGCATGCTCTGGAAAAAAGTGTGAGAAAACCAGTGGTGGGCCACACCCACTATCAAATTAAGAGAATATGGTGATGTGGGTATTGGGCATATCCACATAGAGGGTGCGGCAGGTGCCTTGGACACTCTGCACAAGGAAAGAGAGAGAAACCAGTTTTCTTGTAAAAATAAAGCATTTACTAAAACATTGATTGGTGGCATTGCACATCAGTAAACTGCTTGAAATATCTTAAAGTTATGTCCACCTAAATATATTTTGCAGTGCAGCATCACCCACAGCTTCTGTAGACCAGTCAACTATACCACAGCAGGACAGCTGTGTCACAAGTTCTCAGCAGAATCTAGCTGCCTGCACATCTAGTGAAAAAATAATAAAAATGACACAGAGCATTTGCCAATACAAAAGGAGGAGCTTTTCCTGCAGCAAAGAGAAGCAGAGCTGAGGGAGGATGAAGCAAGGTGCAAAGAGAATTATTAAAATCACTAAGAAATATTAGAAACCCTTAAGACTGTGGAAGATATTGCAGAAAAATATGATGGTCACTCAGATTCTGGTACTTTTGATGCTTCACTTGAATCTAGGATTACCTGCATCTGTGAGAGTGCCACTAGTGCCTGTTGCTTTTTTTTGGTGAGTGCTAACTCAGGAAGTGTACAACAGAGTAAATGAATATGATAATTGCTAAGGACAAACTATTTCATTTGACATGATTAACCTAATGTCAAATGTCCTTTTTGTGTGAATTGTATCGGAGGTATAGGCAATATAAATTATGGGGTAAGCAGTGTTTATTTCTAAAATAATAAATGAACCAAAAAGCCAGTGCACTTGCATCACCTGTTTTTACATATAGCATATATGTGAAAAACACACTGACTTATCATTTTTACAGGTGTTTGTCTAGAAGGTGAATAAAACAAAGAGCCATAACATTTTTGTCTTTATATAATAAATAAATACACCATTACCCAATATAAGGTGTGTGTGTGTATTCATGGATGAGGTGCTAACAATGAAACATTTATTTTGCATCAATGTGTTTCTGATTGCATATACCGCCACATTGTCATTCACATCAGTATTGTTTGGCTTGTCATCCTTAAATGGTGTGCTGCTGCACTGGGCAATGTTGTGTGGTACGCAGGCTGCAGCAATCATCTTTATAATGGAGGGTAGCACCTGACTGATATGAAGCTCTGAAGCAACCTGTCAACAATCCAATACACCTCTCAATGACTTGCCTTGTTTGTATATGGTCCATGTTGTACCTCTCTTCAGTTACAAATGATGGGTGTAACACAGGTTGTTAAGAAATAGGGAGGCAGGAGATACCCCATGTCTCCCAAGAACCATGCACCACTGAACCCACTGCCAGGTGATTTGCATTTCCCAAAGCTGCTCCATCATGTGTAGCTCCTAGCCATTTGGCCACAAAGAGATGCTGCACAAGATTATCTTTTTAAGTGGTGCTAAGGAGGTGCTTTACATTTTAAAGGAGGTGCTAATAAAGTATTACAGGCGATGCCTAGTTAGTTTTTGGCAATAAAAACTGCATAAGATAAATATTCTGCAAAATATTTTAACCATTTTCATGTCAGTACAAAAGATATAATGCACACTGATATATTAATGTAGATTATTTACTGTCATCTCACACACCAACACAATGGCCCAGCCTTGCAACAACAACCAACATCCAGGAAAATGGTGCCACATAATAAACACCCCTTGCTGATTTTAGCCACTGAAAAATAAATTAACACATCAATTACAAATTAGTATAAAATAAAAAAAAATGTCAGCATGACTTAATTTACTGGTACAAAGCAAAACATAGTAACTTGACAAAATCTACTCACCAGCATACGATTGCAAAAGGACAATGCAACTGGTATGATGATGTCTTATATATCTAGTGTCTTCACTGTCTTGGAGTCTCTGCTCCAGGTTCTCAAATGGTTTTTCTCAATCCTCAAGTATGAAAAACATTATTCACAAGACACTGAGCTGACAAGAAGTGTCACAGAGATGTACAACATTTTATGCAAGTCCATAAATGCATGTTTGTATAGCTTTAGGATATTAAGGAATTCTAATGTGGTTATAGTAGTCTGTCCCTGATTTTCTTTATGATCCAAAAGCCATTGTACTTGATAAATTTCAGCAGATTAAGCAGGTTTTCTTTTGTAATTCCATAATGATGGGCCATTGGTGACAGTGATTGCCTGTCCAAGAATGAAGCATGTTCAGGGCTTACAGCAGATGTCCCTTTCAAAACAGTGTATGACATTGGTGAAAAGCATCTTCTCATTAAACTGATAAGTCTGTCAATTAAAAAGTAGAAACAATAATCATCTGCACTTTTCGTAGGGGGCAGTCTGTGCTCTGAGTATCAACCTCAGAGTTCTGCAGTTGATGAGGTTGCCGGGCATTCCTTTTGGCCTGTTGTAGCTGGGTTGAAATTAATTTTTTGCACACTAGGCCTGCGCTGTCTCCAATATATCATTCCATGACTCTTCACTGAACTTCTCTTCAATTGTCTGTGTTGCTGACTGAACAAGGTCTGTTGTAGATGCAAGTTCTAGATCTGGAGATTGCAGGTGATCAGACAAAAATTTGTGGTGTGAAACAAATCTTCAAATAATGTAAGCTGCAGAGTAAATTCTATGACAGCATAAATTATTAGACTGACCAATTATATCTTAAATATTAAAGTTTCACAAATTGCATGGAGTGTTTTCTGAATTGCCCATAAGACCAAATACTGACAAGCCCACCTTGTCTCTGAAAGTTTCTCTAGTTCAATGAGAGCTCATTTTGGTTCAGTTTCTTTGTTTTTTAACAAAAAGACTGTAAGGAACAGAGGTTAAGAAAAGAGTACTGCATCTGCACTGTTTGACGGTATTCAGCCACTGGTTCTATGTTTTTAACACATTCCACCAAAACAAGGTTTAAACTGAGTGCATGATGGTGAATATATAGTGCATGAGGATCTTCTTTGCTGAATTTCCCTGTTACTCCATCGTGACATCCTGACATAACAGCTGCTCCGTTCCAACTCTTAGCAATGTAAGTGTTGGCCTCAAAATTGCCTTTACTCAAGAGGATTTTGTTATTGTTTTTAAAAGCGAATAAGTATGTAATTTGTCAGCTGGAGAAATTCCTCTTATACAGTATCACTGTGCAAATAGTTGAGGACCACAGACACCTGTTAATTTTTGCTGACATCTTTACTCTCATCTACTAATAACACAAACAGCCCAGCCTCTTCTTTTTCACTTCTTCTTTGCTCCCATATTTGCTCCTTGTAGGAGGACAGCATTTCTGTAACTTTTTATTTACACAATAAATCGTATAAAACCTTAAAATATACTAAACATATAATACTATTACAATAAATAATAACAGATCTACCTAAGTACAATTAAAAAAACAGTATAAATTATAAGTCAAGTCAAGTCAAGTTGGGGGGCATGCACTGGTACAGTGTGTTGCCGCACCCACTACATGACGAAATAACTCGGAATCCTGGTTGGCAACCCCCCAGGCAGACACACAGTCCAGTCCCACCCTCTGGAAATGACCCTCTATCTGCTGCAGCCAGGTGTTATGTGGGCAAGCCCTTGGACTGGTCCAGCTACTTGGGTCCCCAACATTGAGGATATTACGAGCTGGATCACCCTCGGGGAAACGTGCCACATGGCCGCAGTGCCGTATCTGACGCTCCCTCACAATGCAGGTAATGTGCCTCATTTGGGACTTTATGAGCAACCACTCATTCGACACAAAGTCAAACCAACGGTACCCAAAAAGTAATAAAAATATCTTCTTTGGTAGATACAAACAGTAATTGACATGCCGTAATAAAAAAGGGAGCTGTGGAAAAAGTAATCATAATGCTATCATGAATCACAATAGCGTTGTGATTACCTTCTCAATAAGATAGCACTTCTGATAGCGATGTAGACAAAAATATTTTCCATAAAGTGTTCATAAGGGTACAATGTTTTAATTACCCCTACTGAAACATAAAAATAATATTTAGAAAACTAAGGTAACTAATAAGGGTGAAATAGTATTAGATTAGTCTAAGCCTGTTGTTTTTGTTAACAATGGTTAAACAGACCTCGTTGCTGGTAGCGAAGGGACCCATAACATTTTAAGGTTCAGGGACTGAAAAATGTTGGTCCACCACTGAGCATTACATACATACATTTAGTTTTAATCAGGTTATGAGTATTGATGTTTTAACTTGAGCAGTGTGGTGTCACAGAGTGAGTTCCACAGTGCCATGAGTTCAGGTTTGATTGCAAACCTGATTAATGTCTGTATGGAATTTGCATTTTCTCCCTATCTGGACCTGCACAGAGTGTGTGTAATTGTAAATATCGTTTTATAGCTGTGTCATTAAACACACTCAATTGCCAAAATATACTTATTTCCACGTGTTATTAAATCACATCACCCTAGTTTAGGCTCACAGGCAGTTCCTTAGGTTATTTTTTAAGTAAATGATCTGAGAGTTTGCCATAAAATATGTTCAGTATTTTATGTAAATATTATTCCTGTAGAAAGGCACTATATACATGGAGAAATTTTTATCTAAATTTCAGTTATAACTATTATTAACACAGTACTGACTGACAAATGTATTTTAAAAAATAGACAAAGTTTGGAAATAGATTATAGTCAGCATCAGGAAATATCAAAAATAAATATAAAATAAAAGTATGTGTGTAGTTATCTCACTGCTCACAAAGGAGTCTCAAAAACAATGAGGAAAGAGTTTTTAAAATTAAAAAAACAAAACTTCTAACATTTTTGTGTCATTGCCACATGAATTAATGAATATAAAAATAATTCAGAATATTTTAATTTACACAAACTGTTAAAGTTCCTTTTATAAGATCACACTGTTCAAATCAGGTCTGTCAAAAATTAGTTTGTCAGGGTTATGACATTTCTTGTTGTGAGACTGCATCAATATATATACAATAACTGGTTAGTAAAATTGAGGAGTAGTATTTAATCAACAAATTAAATTAATGCAAATTTCAAATGTCACACCTGATGCTTTAATTTTCTAAATTTTCCCCTCCTATTTCAGAATATCTATAAAACAGCATCTGGTTAGTTTTTTACAAGTAGATTTAAACTGACTGACTATATGTCCGGTAATTAGTCATATCCAGAGACAACATTTCACTTTCTCCTTTACCATTTACATATGTGTAAAACAGCACATATACATTTAGTTGTTATACTAATCAAGCAAAAACCTGAAAATATTTTGATTAAAAAGAAAAACAATAATGACTGCTACTATTTTAATGCTTGGTGAGTCGTTTTAGTAATTAAGCATTTCGTGCGAACCTCCGTTAGCCTCAGTAATTTTGCTTCTCTAAAATGATATGTTTCCATTAAACTCTGCATGTCATACTGCTTGAGAAATTTGCTTTGTGCTTCAAAACATTAACTCATGTCTGACCAATGTATAAGTTTGGAAGCACTAACTAAATTAATTTTATTTTTGAATGATGAGTTGTATGATTTACTAGCAAAGTGCAACATTTGTTGGTCTCACCACAATAGCAGAGGTGGGTACCGCTCCTTGAAAAAATCATTTACATTGGAACCCTGATTTAACATGTTTGAAAATGCAATATTTTTGGAAGCTGTTGTTGAAAATGAAAAAGAAGAAACAGAAGTCTTTTAAGGCAGTGTTTGCTAAAAGTGGTTCTATCATGATTTTTGCCACATGTCTCACTTTTTTTTTGACTTCTCAAATTAAATTTGGAACTGATCCAAACAAGATATGACTACAGGTGTATCCCAAAAGTGACCCACATGCACTAAATGAATAAAACAATTTTGTCAGACAGATGCTGTTTGCTGTGTTACTATTCAATGCTATAAAATTCAAACAAATGTTATTCTCTCTGGAGCTGTCACATTGCTCTCCATGTCAAGGCTCACAGTCATCTACAGTGGGAAGAAGGAGGACAAGAAGAAAAAGTGTCTTCTGTCAAGTTTGCCACAAAGCTCAACTCACCTGATGTACAATAAACTCCAGTTATAACACTCAGTGGTAGCATTTTGCCAATTTCATCTTCTACAAATGATTTAGGCATAAATGTTATCTAAAGTATGGTTTGGCATTGGCTATTTTTCCCAATTGCTTGCTTTTAGCAGTGCTTAGTTGTTTTCTTTTTCTTAACATAATGCAATTCTTTATTACCTACTCACCAACATTTGCAGATTTCAAGCATTACTATGTCCACCAGTCAACTTGACTGTTGCCTGTAATGTCATGTGACACAACTTAGCAGCTTCTAACTGTTTTGTTTAACTTACAAATGTACAAATATTTTTTTTTTTGTTTTCAGAAATTAAGTATATGTTTTTGTGGCTGACTTTGTGGATGTCTAATGAGGGGGCCCTTTGGGCTATGCCCACTGTTCTGATGTACAGTTGGCAATGCAGGCTTCTCATCAAAGTTAGGTTCTGTCTTTTACCAGTGCAGCCAGGATAGGCACTGAATTTCATTGAACTAGATAAATCTGTCAGAAAATGGACAACTGTAATCATGTTCATAACAATCTAAGGATAAATACAAAGCTTCCGTTCTTTTATTACAGCTGTGTGTGGTACTATATTAAAGGAATACTCCACCCTAAAATTATATTTTTTATATGTTATTTACCCATCGTACTTTTTAGTGATGGCCAAGAAAAATGTTTAATCTTATACTGTCATGCAGAACGAGAGAAAAAAAACTTATGATATAACAGAACCTAATGGTGACCCATTCTGTACAAAAGTAAATAATGTGAAAAAGTCCATGCAAAAAAAGAAAACAAATTCCATGTTACTTGTGTCATATAATCCACCTATCTACAGAGTGGCCCAGATCTAATTATGCAGATCCAGATCATCTGGATGACATTGATTTATGCGGAGACGATTCCAGTTTGGTGTAAAGACGATTCTTCATGTCGTCAGTTCGCACACTTCTCGATGGTCTGGTATTTTTCGGGTGATTTTCTATGTAATAAACTTAATAAGTTATAGCGTAATGAAAATTGCATAATTAGATCTGGACCACCCTGTATTATCCAGTCATATGCTTGAAACATGCAAAAATACATGCATTTTATTTCTAAAATATTTTTAACAGTTACTTCCAGAAACAGCAGCGTACATTGTAAACAGGAAAACACATTCCTGTAATACTGTGGTTTTGAATTAGATACCCACCTCTTCCCCTCATTCATTGGTCAAGTGTCTTGTCTTCAATTCCAAAGCACGGTATTATGAGAATGTCTTTTCGTTTTTCGTGCAATCACAAAAGGTTCTTTCTGTTTCTCTTGCAAAGTGTCTGTCTGTCTGTCTCTCTCTCTCTGCCACTCCAACCTTTTTCCGTTTTTGTGTTATCCTGTCATGATTTGGCACAGCACTTCTAATGCTTTAAAACTATTTAATTATTACTTTGTGGGATACAAATATTTTCCTTACTTTGCATTTCAGTTGTCCTGTTGTCAGGTATTTTAATACATCTGTCCACATTGTGGATAATTCATTATTTTTTCATTTATTGAAAAAACACAAACCACAACAACAATAACATTTATTTCTAAAGCATATTTTTATACAAAGTATGTAGCTCAAAGTGTTTTACAAGATGTCACAGAAAAAAAATAAAAACAGCTAAAAATAGAATGAATAAATGGCATACCAAAAATAATAGGCAAGAATAAATTAAAATGCACTTACATAACATAGATATAAAAATTCTAGAAATAACAGTGTCCTTGTATATAGATTTGCTTTTATATCTGTAAAAATAAATCTGATGCTATCATCATATGGCTGGGGAGGACAGAAGAAGAAAAAAAAAAACTCCAGGGAAGAGATGCAGGGGAAAAAAAAAATCTGCCCGTATGCTAAGACCAAAAGACCGCTCAGCCCCTACTGAGCCTTCTCTCCAGCTTAACTGTACTTAAGTAGGTCCTTATTGGTTTTTAAGGTTTGTCCTAGGAGATATGATGCAGTGTCTTGTCAACAGCTGGATTATCCACTAATGTTCACAACACTCTATTATATGCCATCAGTTTCCACTCAAGGTTCTGAATCAATAATCTGCCTGCAGGAGAATTTCTTGTGTCAGGCTAAAATACATTAAAGAAGCAAAAATATTGACACACATGTTTATTTCAAATGGACATAGTAAAAGATAATTATTGGACAAGCACACAAAAGAGTGCTATATAGCGAAGCAGCTGTGATAACCTGTTTGCAACTAGCCAAAATAATTCCTTGAACAAACATTTGTGAAATTTAAAGAATTCTGTTTCATACAACCAGTTTGTAAGAATTACAGAAAGACACTGAATTACTTTACAATTTAACCATTTTTCAATATCTTGCACTTTTTACTATCACCTGTAAAGATTTAATTGTTAAACCTGATTCTGCATGTCTTCCTCTTAGCTAATAGTTTAAAAGAAGCAATAGATTATAACATTTCCCATGCTTAAGATGTACATGTTGTGGTGTGTTTAAAGCTGATAACACCATCATTAACACTTCCCCTGTAGAAATACTGTAAACACACCAGTCTACATGTGCCACCCAAGGTGTAAATATGTTAACTTGCCTGTGTCCATCACATTATAATAGCAAAATATTAAAGATTAGTCAGAACAAGGATTGTACAAAATAAATGATAACATTGCATTTCAGTCATGCAGCATCCACACCTTTACTAAAAAACAACTCTCTATACGTGAACTCAAGTTATCAGTTTTGGAAGTTCTTAAATCACCTGCAAGAGTCAGGAATTTACACAGAGAAGCTGACTGGATATTCAAATATAATATTGCCACACTCTTGGTGCTTAAGGAATAAAATTATTTTATTTGTTCTATATAATTTGAGAGTCACATATTTAGAATTCCCAATAATTATAGTATTCTCTGAGATTCTCTGTTTAACAAAATCTATTTGTGTCATGGTCTGGATAAGCTTTCCTAAAACATTGCAGTTCAAGACAATTTCTGCCTTTACACCAACATACAGTGATGCATTTAATACTTAAATTAATCATAGACCTATATATTTCTGTTTTGTAGTTTTTTGCATTATGGGTAATGCACTGCTTGAATTTCCAGCTGGGAGCTTTAAGTACTGTGTAATATATGCCTTTTTAATATTCTATATTTGTTTAGACAACTGTTCAATATACTGTTAACAGAGAATGAGTAATGCTTTTTTCATCTTCATTTGTCTTAAAGGATTCACTTTATTAGCACTTTGTTCTGAAGAAGAGACAAATCTGGCTGTGAAACATGTTAGCAAGACAATTGGCATGCTCTTCTTACTTCTTGGCTGGATCACCCCTAGAGATCGCCATTGATCATTCAGATACATTATTTATTTTAATGCTTCCTCCAATTTTGGACTATCCTTCTTAATGCTGAATATTTTCAGAAAGGACTGACTGATTAAGAGAAGAGTATGATAGATATTTTGTTTGCCTTTATGCTCATTAGTACTGTGTAACAAACAGTATTATTGTCTCTCTTCAGTTTTTAAGGTCTTTCACATTTTTTGCTTAAAATACATCAATTACACTGTTTGATTCTTAGACTGTAAATGATTTTTAAGAATTTAGTACATACTTTTGTTGTTTTTACTAGGTCTAGCCAGCATTTGTCAACCTCCTACATAAGCTCTGACTCATTCTCTGTCAGAGGTACATTTCTCGTAAACAATTGATCTTAGTGAACAACAAACAAGATAATGAGGAACATAGGGAAAGAATGAGTGAGTTTTATGAGCCCTTTATTATTTGACAATTAATGAGTAAGTTTAAGGTACTTCTTTTTTGGGCTCCTCCCCAGCATCTATGTCAGAAAAGCAAGCTGTTGGTAACAGGAACATCGATCCCATGTATATCCACCCATTATGGGCATCCATTATCCAACCTGCTATATCCTAACTACAGGGTCACAGGGGTCTGCTGGAGCCAATCCCAGCCAACACAGGGCACAAGGCAGGAAACAAACCCCGGGCAGGGTGCCAGCCCACCGCAGGGCGCAAACACACACACACACACACCCCCCACACACCAGGGACAATTTAGGATCGCCAATGCACCTAACCTGTATGTCTTTGGACTGTGGGAGGAAACCGGAGTACCCGGAGGAAACCCACGCAGACATGGGAACATGCAAACTCCACGCAGGGAGGACTATTCTCCTAACTCCGAGGCAGCAGCGCTATCCACTGCGCCACCGTGTCCATGTATATTAATTGTGAAATATATATTGTCACATCAGACATGTGCAAATATAAAAAGAAAAAAAAGCATAAAAATCAACATGCAAAAAAGCATAACATAAAGAAATAAAAATTTTGTCTAATAGGTAAAATTAATTTATTAGTCAAAAATCTATAAAAGGATTCAAAACGTGATGTGGTTTCTTTGCAAAAAAGGATAATGGCAAGCAGTGACTGGAAAAAAAAGGAAACACTTCACAACATAGAAGTTAAAACAACTTAATTAGGAGGTATAAGTGTTGTATTCCAAGGCTCATGGAAAACCCAGATGATTGTGCAGGCACTGGAATCACATCTTCCACTTGCCTAGAGCATGCTCTGCAACAGTGTGTAATCTTTGTTATGCAGTGTTATAGCTCTCCCCAGTCACAGTTTGGGGATTTAACATTGGGGTTGGCAGGTATTCACAAAAATAATACCCATTTTCTCCCAGTAACTACCTACAAGCCAATGCACCATCCCTTGCCTTCAGGCACACTGTAAAGTTGGAGCAGACAAAATCATCATGTGTATTCCTGACTACAAGGTCTATGAAATGTTCCTGATGCATAATAACATCAACATTTAACACCAATAACCCTTTTCAACAGGTATGGATGGGATTCAAGAAGCTGGGAGTGAGAAAGGGGATGAGCAGTCTATCCATTGCACCTACAATGCCAGGTACACCTGCAATGTCATGAAAATAAATTTTAGTGTCATGCAAGGCACTGTGTTATAATTATTATTATTATTTACTTATTTGGCTGGCACCTTTATCTAGGCAACTTACAACATGTGATACACAACTGATTACATTTCTTTTCTTTTCCCAATTGGAGCAGAGGCAGGTGAAGTGATTTGCTCATGGTTATACAGTGTCAGCAGAAGGATTTGAGGCCACAATGTCAGTTTTTGTTGCGTGTACAGTGAAATAGTACTCTGGTCCCTGCATGCACAGATTTGTACGCAGCAGCCTTACTGAGGCCATGTGCATCACCTATGGTCAGCAGGACTGCACAGAAACATAGAGTGTAAGCAGCTGCATAGTGGGACTGAGGGCATAATTCTGGTGTGTTCCTCTTTCCAATTTGTTCTGCAGTACACCAAAGAGGGTTATTATTTCACCTCTGGACAGCCTGTGTTTATATATAAATTGTTGGCTACTGAGACTGTTCAAGGGGTTCATATCCATCCACAAAATAACATTTAGACCAGCGAGTCGGCTTCTTGATCAGCACTGTCTCAACCAGTGTCTCTGGCTCAGTTGCACTTTTCTCTGGATAGCTGCTATTGTCATTGCTGGTATTAAAACAGATTTACCTTCTGACTTTTTTAAGTAACTGAGACTGGTTACATATCAAGTTTGATTAGTTAACTCATTATGTAGTCACATTGTCTACAGGTGTTAAAACTACAACAAGGCCCTTTCACACTAATTTTTAGCATACATTATAATTTTATATTTATATTGCAACATGAAGTATTATTATTATTATTATTATTATTAGGTGAGTGTGTTTTTTGTGTGTCACTTAAGTCAACCTCTGTGTAACAAAGGGTTTTGGGAAATGCGTCTTAATTAACAAATGATCTTAAGTATGAGATAATGAAGTACTTAGCATTACGAAGCTTTTGGAAATGGCACTTCCAGAGCAATTATAGTACATGTCAATGTTCCAAGTATTACATGTCTGAATCTGTCCCACGCAAGCCTATTATATGATTGGCATCACATATGACCCCACATTTCAGTTTCTGAAAACTCTTCTTATTTATGTGGTTAACTGGCCTCCTTGCACTAAACAAACAAACATTTCTACTAAGCTCCCCCTATATGAGTGGATCCAAGTACTTACATTCTGGGCAAGATTGAAAAAGATTTGTTTAAAATCGTTGTCAAGGTGTTATTTTGTATTGCTCTTTGTCTGAAAGCTCACCTTAGACAAAGTTGCCAGAGTAAACCTACAAGGAATACAAGGCACATAAACACAACTGCCACATTAAGATAATAATCCTGAAAGGGAAAATTTTAATTTACAAAGGTAAATTTAAATTGTATAAGCAGTGCCATTTCTTTTAGCAGCTATGACAATAGTGAAATATTTCCTACAGCTACTAATAAGATTTGCTTCATGGAAAACTTTTCTTTTTTGGTATAACTTGTTTTATTGGGTTATAAACATGCAAATCAGCTGCAGCAAAACATGTGTTAAGATGTTTAGATGTGGTTCTGAGGTTTGTTGGACCTTCTGTATGTTTTTTTACCATGATCTGTGCAATAAGTTTGAAGGAACCTCACATTTACTTAACTAAAACACAGTCTAAAATATTCCTAATTTATAGACTGATGAATTCTAAAATATTACTCTGCTGTTTTGAAACTCTCGCTGATGAGTCTGATGAGCTGGGGCAGACTTAGGAAGGGTGGGTATCTGGGCTTGAACCATTGTTTGAGACCCACCTAGGTGTTCTGAGGGAACCGCAGAAATGTTGTATATAATGTCAAAGCTTAGGAGTCACCTAAACTTGAAGAGGCACTGAGAGCAGCAAGTACTGCAAGAGTGTACAGTAGGGGTATAGATTGCTGTAAAAATCATTGAAACAGCATTTGAGATTATGAGAGATATAGGGATAGACGGACAGATTATGCAGTGCCAAAACTTACAATTGAAATTGATGGCCATCAGAGCACAGTTAAATGTTAAAAACAAAGAGAGTCTGATCCTTTAACTACCTATTTTAAGAAGTGGAGAGTGTATTTCAAAACATTAGTTGTTTTTTACAAGATCAGGTATTTTCAGCTATTAAGAAAAAACAAACAGTAGTTTTCACACTCTATGAACTTTTGTCCAACTACCAATAAACTTGTGTTGTTCAGTAGAGATACTATGAACTGCATAACTGTATGAAATCTAGTTTGTATTGTTCATTGTGTGGAAGAAAAGTTAGACTTAGGGGTCACATAGTCATTTAGGATAAAGTGCTTTCCTTATTAATATAGTGCATCAATTTTAGAAGTATAAAAGGGTTAATAAATGTCAGAAACCTGTTCAGGCATAGCAGAAAACCAGATAAACATCAAGTGAACAACAAAGACAAGAATGTATCAGGAGCAGGTTGATGTAATACACAAAATGTATGATTAACAGATCAGCAGATGTCTTGTACACAACAATAAATCTCTACAGTTGTCACATACACAGAGATTTCAATGGTAATATCTAAACTAAGAGATACTGAAAAACAAAGACATAATGGAGAAAGACTTTTATTTAGGCTGGTTGGGCTCTATTCTAAACACCTCATATCTTTTAACCAATGAGATTATTATGTGTAAACATCAATCAGCACCTTTATGTAAATTCAGTTATTAATAACTATGAGCTTCTGCTTTTATTCTGTGACCATTCCGATCATGCTGTAGAAGAGTGCTCCCTGTTCAAGCATTAGCAGAAGAGTAATAAATGATGCAGTTGGACAACCTTTCCTCCTGCCTGATTATTGACTCAAAGGTTTTATCAAACTTGTCTTGTCTTGTATTTCAACCACAATTGTCAAACAACATTTCCAAACAATGTCTTTGTTGACAACAACATTCTGTGTACATAAAAGTATTCAGAAAAATTTGCCATTTCTGTATGTCAGTCTACATTCAATAACTCATAATGACTAAGTGAAAACATGCTTTTAGAATGTTTTGCAAATTTATTAAAATGCAGAAATGTAAAATCACTCATGTATATAAGCATTCAGATCCTTTTATTAACTACTTTGTAGAATTCCATTTGGCAGCAATTACAACTTTGGGTCCATTTTTGAAAGTCACTACAAGCTTTGCTCACCTAGATTTCATCAGTTCTGGCAGATCCTGTCAATATCCATTAGATTGCATGTAAACTATAAACTGAAAGTGAAGGGATCTGAATACTTTTTGAATCCGCTATAGGTGTTTTAATTGTAGAGAATAGTTTTATTTTCATAAAAGACTTCAGGACTAGAGTTGGGCACCCCTGATATAGCGGATTGGAAAATGACTGACTGACTAATACATAAAAAAGTTCTACTTGTGCTTACACTTATATCATGTGTCATTGAAATGCTATTCTTATTTTTGATGTACCATGATCAATTTGCTGCTCATTTGCTCTCATGTTTATTCTTTAAATATAATCTCATTTTCTAGAGTAACAGCATCTTTTCCCTAAATGCTTGAAGAAGGTGAATTCTAAAGCTAAAAATTCTTAAAGAAATTGATTGGATGACTACAAACAGTTTATCAAAACAATTGCAATAGGTCAGATCAGGTCAGATTGGGGAGCATTCACTAGTAAAGTATGTTGCTGCACCTACCACACAATGAAACAGCTTGATATCCTGGTTGGCAACCCTCCAGGCAGACACGCAGTTCATTCCCATCCTCCGGAAATGAACATCTATCTGCCGCAGCCAGGTGTTACATGGGTGTCCCCTTGACCTGGTCAAGCCGCTTGGGTCCTGTAGTGCCATAAACGACGCTTCCTCACAATGAAGTTAATATGCCTCTTTCGGGACTTTGTGAGCAACCGCTCTTTCGACACAAAGTCAAACCAGCTGTACCAAAGGATTCTCCAAAGAGACACAGTACTGAAAGACCCCAGTCTTCATCTCAGGTCACTGGACAGTGTCCATTTCTCACAACCATATAACAAGACAGGAAGCACCAGGACTATGAGGACTTGTACCTTCGTCAATTTGCTTAGTTTTCACACACCCCTTTCAAGTGACCTCACCCGGCACTGAGAGCAGTGTTATCCCCTTGTAGTTACCACAATCCAGGCAATCACCCTTCCCTTTCCAGATAGGGACGAGAAGTCTCATTTTCCAGTCAGTTAGGATAACGTCCATCTCCCAAATGGAAGCAAAGGATTGTTTGCAATGCCAGGACAAAACTGAGCTGATACTTCACCTTTTTTATGAGGTTGCCTTACCACCAGCCTGGAGAAGCTCACCCCAAATATCACAGACCCCTGCAGCCTTCCCTACCCTCAACTGGCTTACCACCTTGGTGATTGGATGGTTCACAGCCACAAGATCTGTGGACCCAGAAACCCAAAGTCCTAGCCCAAGGATCATCTTTAAACAGCTACTCAAAGTAGCCAGCCTAGTGGGTCACAACTGCAGCATCATCCATAAGGACCATTCCATCAGCCACTCTAAATGCAACTCTCCCAGGAACAGATTCGGATGTGCATAATGCTTTGATTAATCTGTAAGCAGGACATGGGTCACTAGACCATAGCTGGTGTGTCATTTTCTCACAGTTTCCTCTAACAAACACCTCCTTATCTACCCTCAGAGCTCTTGCAGTTGTCCTTCTCAGTTCCCAGTACAGACTGGAGGTGCCATCAAGCTGTGAGCTGTGACTCCTCTCGATGATATCCACAGTGCCCTATGAGATGAAACGCCTCCTTCTGGGAACACTGGTAACACCAACACGACTATCAGTGACCTTCAGGGTCTTGTCACGGAAGGTCTCCCACATCACATTAGGATCAGCAGTTGCACCCAAGTTCCTCACATAAACTGTGTGCAAACTCATTAGAAACAGCCTGATCTCGGAGTCTGGCCAGGTCGAGCCTCATTTTCCTAGTAGGTGGTAGCCTACTGGACCTAAGCTGGATCTTCAGAGTAACAACAACAAGTCTGTTGTCAGAATTCACACAGACCCTGCAGTTTTGTAACAGCCTCCAGCTGCTGCCCACAAGGATGTGATCGATCTCCTTCACTGAACCACTAGTATTGGAGTACCAAGTCCATCAATGCGGCTCAGGGTGCACCAACCAGGATCCTGTGATCCACAACTCCTGACCTTTTGCAAAATCAAGAAACATGGAGCCACTTTCAACATGGTTGCCAGACCCATGGGGACCGACACAATCCTCATAGCCAGCCCTGTCAGTGTCAGTGGTTGCATTGAATTCACACATGACCAGAGGAGTGTCACCTTGCAGAGACCCATCAACCTCTGAGCGAAGTTGCGAATAAAATGTCTTCACTGAGACATCACTCACCATGGTCAGAGCATACACTGAGACAACAGACAAGACACCCAGAGAGTGCTTTAATCTGAGTCTCATAATACGATTGTTGAAAAGAGTGACATTAGACACCATTGGAAGGAGCCGATCTGCCACAGCAACAGCTACTCCCTGAGTATGTCAGCCATCAGAGTGACCAGACCAATAAAAGATTAACTCACTTACAGAGATCTGGCCAGGTAGAGGTCTGCACATCTCAGTGAGTGTTGCCACTTAAATGTGGAGTTTACGAAGTTCCTCCGATAGCAGATGAAGATGATCTTCATGCCAGAGAGACAAGATGTTCCACAAGACAAGACGTCCCACGCGCCTACCCAGATGGGCTGCCTGGGACCTGAGTGCTGTCATGAAGTGGGTCATGCCTCAGCACCACACCAGTTCTGATCCTCAACAGGCTCCTGAGGGCTTTCCCCGATCCCCTTCATGTGAGTAGCCATTCTATGGGAGGCTGCAGCAAAGCTTCTTCTGCAGAGAGCAGAAAGGAGTCCTGTCTGTCATCTCAGAGCTGCCTGCCTGCCACCAATCCCTATTATTTCCCTGAAAGTTGGAGGACCTGTTCCGGGGCTGGATGCAATTTAACATCATAATGTTTGGTTAGGACACTAACCAAATAACTTGCATGTTATTATAATACCATGCAATTTCAAAATACAGTATATTTCTGTCAACAAGCAGATGTTATTGAAAATATAAACATGTCTTAAAATATAAAAATGTTTCTTGTTGAAGAAGTGAACCTCCTTTTTGATTCCATTTCAGGCTTTGGGAAAGCTTGTCACCATTAACTTCACAACTACCAAGTTTTGGATCAGTTGTAGATAACATTTGAAAACATATTTCCCAGTTTAGCAGTTCAGATGGTGCCCTTGCGTTTAATATGTACTACCCGCTTGCCAGGAGCAGCCCACTAGTTACAGATTCAGCAAGTGCCAAGAGAAGTAAATCCTTATATTAATGAATTTTGAGAGATTAATGTCAATAAATTAAAAATTAGACAACTCAACAATTTTAGTGATTGAAGAGAGCAATAAACAATTTAGAACACTATATCTTTTTTGTTTTCATTTGTTCTCTCCAATGTCGCCTTTTTTGTTTTGTTTATTTTTTCAATACTGAGTGTCAGATCTAAGTCTGACACACAACTGGCTTGACTGTAAATACAAGCAAAAACACAAGTCAAAAAGAATGAAAGAAAGAAGATTTTTTATACAAACAAAAATTCTGACTACAGCAATATAAAACATTTCTTTTATGTCTTCTAATTAGCTTGGATGATTTTAACTGTGAGTAGTCTGTTTCCTGAAGTATTAATATTTTTAAAGTATTTATGGAAATGTCTTATATACAAAGGATGCTAGAAAACTCCTTGTCCTATATATAAATAAAGCAATCAGACCACTTTTGGCAGTTACAGGCCCCATAATTTAAATTATAACAATATAACTTTCACGTCCATATACAATAATGCAAATGGCAGTAGGTCAACTAATGAAAAATATGGCAATTCGGGGCCAGTTTTGGCAAATCTGGGGTTATCGTCAATACTGGCTGACCACAGATGTCTAGATGGACAAATCCATAGATGTCTGGATCTAAGGCACAACACAGAACATTTATTTCTGAATGGAATCAAGTGAAAGCAATTCAGCAGATCCACCAGCCCACACAGGACAGCAATATTCCACGCTTGCCTGGACAAATGTTTTGTATAATACCAGCAGTATGGTAGAAGGCTTTAGCTGAGGAAACCCAGGCACTGCCCTGTTCTACTGGTTATGGATCTAATCTGACCTACAAACAGGTAACAGTTGAAGTTAGCACAGAAAAGTCTAAAATTTGTCTCTTCAACCAGTGTGCAAACCTGGACGGAAAAGGCAGGATAGGAGTCTTGGTATCTAAGTCACAACTGATGGATAGCAACTTCCTTGTTCTAGCATTCAATAACACACACCAACATTCTGCCTATTCAACTATGTCAGAGATGTCAGAGTTCACTAGGTCAGCAATGTTACGACAGACAGCCTTGACTGAGATCACTTGGTGCAAAGTGGGGTAATACACAAAAAGAGTGAGCTGATACTTCACCTTGTTTATGAGGTTGATTATAAACACCAGCAGAAGATATGGTCCTGCAATGCTATATTGAGGAAAATGTGCTTTCTTGGGATGAATTGTGATTCTTGCCCAGATATGACAACTGACTGTAAATGACTGGTGATAAAAACTGCTCAGTTAACTACTGTATGCAGGCAAACTTCAATATCACTTGCAATGAGCTTAACCAATAGGCTTTGATGACAAATGTTAAAATGCACATGAGATGTCGAGTGCAACAACCCAAACTTTTATTCTTACATTTAGGATTTTTTGAATATTGATGAAGTGAGTTGCTTTAAAAACAACTCCTTGGGCCAAGCTTCTCCTTTCATTGGTGCTTAAACATACTTTGTTAATGTTATGATATTGTAACGTGTTAATGTCCAGATGTTGATGTTTTAAAAGCAGGCATGAGTAAGATAGTCTAAACATGGGTGATTCTACATTCCCTCCTTAAGAGTAAACTTTGTTGCAAGGATATCATTCAACATCTAAACTTTAACCTTCTCTAATGAGGCCACATTAAAGTGAAAGTGAAAGTGAGAAAAGAAGAATGGCTGAACTGATAATCACACATGCCAGAAACTCTTTGGTGAGCTGGGATTCACTATGATCTCAATATCAATTAATCACCAATAACTTAAACACATTTTAGCATAGATATAAACAGTATTGTGGAAGACATCATGATAAGAGGGAAGAATCACTTTGCTGCAAATTTGCTACCAACAACTCTAAACATGAATCTTTTGTTTTTGCACCCCAAAACATATATGCCCAAACCATGGTACAAAGTTTTCCTGAAGTATTACTCTGTTAGATGGACTAATTTGTCTGATGGATTTGACTGCCAGTAACAACTAGCAGAACCAGACTTAAACACGTTACTCCAATTTAACAGAAACAAGTCATCTTTCAGTCACTACCAAAACATACACTGGTATCATTTGTTGAACAGCGACCAGTCTATGGGTGGTAACACACCTCAGTGGTCTGAGTTTCCGATACCAGGTGGCGTCTGCACTTATCACCCTCTTGACAGATCATATTATAGGGGATCGGTCCCTAACTTCTGGGTTTCAGGAATTAAGATCAGCTGACCAATGAGCTGACAGAGGCCAAATATAATGGAAAACTCAAGTGCAGCCCAACCACCTATATTAATAGAAGAATCACTCCACTCCTTCTGAAAAACATAGAAGTTGCCACATATGACAGTGATGTAGGTAGGAGTAAACACTCTACACAGAACCAGTTGAAGCCAGTAATCAAGATATCTGAATTAGGAACTTCTGAATTTTGTAAGGGCTCCTCAAGGTTGATGATGCAACCAAGAACCACTCCATGCATTGACTCAAAAATTAAATTGGATTAGGCAATTGTTCAGTGACAGCAGATGTACCGAAGAATGGTAGGTGCTGGGGAGTGAACAGTCATCATGAGCAGCTGGAAAGTGGCTGTCATCATACTAAACATGCTAAGCCCATCATTAGTCTAATAAATGTATGGAGTGTACAGTTCATACAGCAGTTCCCTTGTTTCTCTGAACTTGATAGCTAACCCAGTGTACAGAGTGATATGTTTTTTATATTTTGTAATGTGTATATATACAGCAAATATATTTACATAATTAGATTTTGTACACACTAACATGAGTATGTGAATCTCATTCATCTACTGTCTATGGATGGTAAGTAAAAAAAGCATGGGAAAACAAGTTCTGTATGAAATGCCAGAACAAAACTTAACAATGGCAACTTAGGACCAGCGTCATTTTTTAACACTGTGAGTAAACCCATGTTCCCAGAGTAATCTAACACAAACATGAGGGTCAACTGCAAATTCAACAAAAAGGTAGAATCAAATCAGAAAAGGCGTGCACTTTGTATGTACCTGGGATTTTGTTATATGCACAGCTCCCTAGCTGCAGTATGCTTCAAATTCAAACCAAGGTGATAACTTAAGTCCTGTCCTCTCCATAGAAAGTGGCTAAAACTAATTTAACCAGAAGAACCAAAAAGAAGTCCTTTACTATCTGGGTGTTTGACTACATGCGCTTATCTTGAAACAGACTCCTCATAGCATAGTCAAATATGAAATGCAACTACAGTTTAAGACTTATCCTGTGCAGCAAATCACTATGGAGTATTTGACAAGTTTTTCTATAAATAACTGTTATATTGTTTATTTGCATTTGTGCCTATCTATCCTGTGCTCATTGATTTCCTGCCACTGTGCTTATTCTTTGCAAACGCCCCCTTAATGGTGTAAATAAGGCGCTATATAGGCTCCATTTGTTAACGCTGACATCTTTCTTATTGTACATGCCTGTCCACTTTTAATTTTTTGCTGGTTACGTTTTAAAGCATGCTCATTGATACTTCAGGCAAAATATTAAACAAAATGGAACACCTTAGCTCAAGAATTAGAAATAATCTCTACTATTGATTGTCTTTAAAAATAATAAGAAAAAATGTCTTAGGTCTAACTGGCTGAAAGAGCTTATACTCTTGAAGACCCCATATCAAACATATAAAAAGTTTGCATATATGACAATACCTCTAAGCAAAGGGGTATCTTTCTGTTTACATTGGTCGTTTGAAAAACTTTTTGATATACCACCACATGAGATGACCATCATCAGACTACAGGGATTCAGGGCACAGTGCAGTGCAGATGACATTATTGGCTTAAGTGACATTATTGGCTTAAGTACAAAAAACAAAGCAAATCTATTTCTTAATTATACAATGTCTTAAGTCAGCTTCTTCAGGTATAGTTGCTAGGGCTGTTACTCTGTTTAATCTACATACATATATATATATATATATTGTCAGAGGTGGCTGGGGTGGCAACCCAGCCGGGATGCCCAGAAGGACCGGAGGAAGGCTTGCGCCTTCCCCAGACCATCTGGGGGCGACCACCCTGGTTCCTTTGGGGGCCATGGGTACAGAGCTTTGAAGCTCCACCCTGTAGGGGCCCATGGTCACCGCCTGGGGGTGCCCCCATGCCTTTGGAGCCCTGGACATCAGCATTTCCGCCACACCAGGAAGTGCTGGGGGGAAGAGGAGCAGGGACACCCGGAGTGCTTCCGGGGATACAGCCGGCACTTCCGCCACACGGGGGCGTGTCAGTGGGAGATTGCCGGGAAGCACCTGGAGCACATCCGGGTGTGAATAAAAGGGGTCGCCTCCCTTCATTCGAGGCTGGAGTCGGGAGAGAAGGAAGGACGAGGTCTCTGGAGGAGACAAGGAGGTGGCCTGAAGTAAAGAGGCAGTGTGAGGCCAGGACTTTGGGGAGTTTTGGGGATTTGTGCACTTAAGACTTGTAAATAGTAGTATTGTAAATAAACGTGTGGTGGTGTTAACAACATGTCTACCTGTCTATGTCTGAGGCTTAGTCCACAATATCTATATCTATATCTATAAATTTATGGGGCATATAAAACTGGCTGTACAAAATGCCTTCAGTTACACCAACCAAATCTCAAACCTGAGACAATAAGCACTAAACAAAATGCAAACATAATCATAATGCTTTTTACATATAAAAAGCATAAATACTGTAGTAGATATATAACTATAACTAGAAATAGTCTAGTGACTATACATAAAGTTCACAATTTTTAAACTGAGTGATCATCTGTCAGGAAATTTACTTTACATAAATACCTATTTTCTAAAAACATAAAATCTCTACCCTAGTAAATAAATAAAACTATTTTCCTTTTGACTGTCTTTAAAGTAATATACATACATAATTGATTTATATGTACAATGCCTATAAAAGCGATTCACCCCCTGGATATTTTCACATTTTATTGCTGTACGACTTTGAATCACGGTGGATTTAATTTGACTTTTTTGACATTGGTCAGCACAAAGACTCATTAATATCAAAGTGAAAACAGATCAAGGCAAAGTAGTCTGAATTAATTACAAATATAAAACATAAAATAGTTAATTACAAAAAGAGTAACCCACTGCAATTGTTCCCCCTTTCTTCTCTGGAAAACTGCTCAAGCTCTGTCAAGTTGCATAGAGATGGTGAGTGAGGAGCCTTTTCAAGTCCAGCCGCAGATTCTCTGTTGGATTAAGGTCTGGATTCTGACTCAGGACTCCAAGACATGAATTTTGCAGTCATTAAGCTATTCCTATGTCGATTTGACTTTCTACTTGTGGTCATTATCTTGCTGGAAAACAATTCTTCTCCAGAGGCGCAGGCTTCTTGCAGTCTGCATCGGCTTTTCCTCCAGAATTGCCCTGTATTTTACTGCATTTATTTTCCCCTCTACCCTCACAGGGTGCAGAGTAAAACCTCACAGCATGATGCTACCACAGTCATGCCTTGGGGGTGGGTGATGGGCAGTGTTTGGCTTATACCAAACATGTGTTACGTCTGATGACCAAAAAGCTCAAAATTCTTCTCATCAGACCATAGAACCTTCTTCCAATTGAAGAAAGGTGCCATAAAGTAAAATCTAGCCATGATTTCATGTGTATTTTTAATAGTGCTTTCTCTTTGCCACTCTTCTATAAAGCTGCCACTGGTGAAGCAGCCAGGAAACAGTGGTTGTTTGCACAATCCCTCCAGTTTCAGCTGGTATAACTTGTAAATTCTTCAGGGTCTCATGGTGGCCTCCCTGACTAGTCTTCTTGAGCAATCACTCAGTTTGTGCAGCTGTGCAATACTATTTCCATTTTTCTTGACTGACTTAACTCCAAGGTATATTTAGTAAATTTGATCTTTCCTTGTATTCATCCCCTGACTTTTCAGTCACCTTATTATGGAGTTGCTTGGAGTGTTATTTTAGTCTTCAATGTTTAGGTTAGGCCACAGTACTAAATCACCACATGCTAGACTTTCCAGATGAGATGCATGCATATTACAATTAACTGGAACCTCTGAACTACAGATAGGTGATCAACATATAACTAATTGTGACTAATGTGACATGTAAAACCAATTGGCTACAGATATAAAACACAAAATGAATGATTGAGTAAGCCATTCTTACTCCAGTGAAGATTTTGGTGTCTTTTACTTATGCAATCATTTATTTTGTGTTTTATATCTGAAATTCATTTAGGGCACTTTGCAGAGATCTGTTTTCACTTTGACAATAACAAGTCTTTTTTCACATGTTCAATATCAAAAAGGGCAAATTAAATTCATTGTGATTCAATGTTGAGTAACAGTAAAATGTGAAAACTTTTAAGGGGTGAATATTTTATAGGCACTGTATAATATGCATGTCAAATACAATATTTAGCATTTTTTAAATTATGAGAATGAGGAATATTTGGAAGTCATTGGATTTTGAAGGTCTGATAAGGGATGGACAAAATAACTTTGATTATATGGGATTGATAGGTGTCATATGAGTACATTATGGGCTGTGACATAAAATCACAAGCATGAATTCAAAGCAATTAAATCTACGATATAGGCCTGCCATAATTTAATCAATTAATTTACCCATTTTCAAAACTTCTTACGAGACCAAATACTAGCTTGGCTGCACTGGGGCCAAGGTAGGAATCAACCATGGTCAAGAAGCCACTGCACTGAAGGACATAGTGTATATCCCAATCCATGATTGTGTATGAATTGACACTCAGTGTTCTGGAGATGTGAGGCAACAGCATTAACTAAGCTGCAGTTTGTAGCTTAAATGAAAACAATTTCAGAATAAACATACCTTGTGAAGTAATTATTTTCTGGACATTGTCTAGGAGGAAAGTCATGTTGATATGGTAAATAGATGCACTCAAAAATGAAGAAAAACAGGTGTAAGATGTGAATAGGCTGCTCTCAGCTGCTTGCTTCATTCCTTTTCAAATTGTTAAGCTGCTCCGCTGTGGGTTAATAACAAAATGAGTTGTGTTACTCAACAAACGTTTTAATTGAATATAATTAGAATTTTCCTGACAACAATAGCTGAAATATAGTATTAATCCATCTGTCTAGGATTATGAGTAGCATGTGCATGTCCTTGTAACAATGGAGGAATCAATACAATGTGTACCATCTCTCCAGCACTGGACATACACATCCATACTCAATTGCATCAAATAAAATTAACCTAAGAACAACTTTAGCATGCTGGAGAAAATTTAATTATATTATGCTGTGTAATATCACATTTCCCCTTGGGTTTAGTTTGGACTTTTTGTGTAGTTTTCACTTTTTTATAAAAACTTAAACAGATGTATAAAAAAGAAACAATAGGAACACACAATTTTTCTCTCTATCTAGTTTGTGTAGAAGTATGCACATACCCATCACTTATGCTTAATATAAAGAATGTGAAAGTAACTTTTTGTTTTAACCACTTGTTTGCATTGGAAAAATGCATATATAATGAGATTTCTTGTCTCTGTGTGGTTTCTCATGATCTGTGCCATTACCGTAAAAAACAGCATGAAAATCTAGAATAATTAGTCTAAAAACAAAAACAAGAACACTTACTGAGTTGAACATTGCTATGTTTGTCTTGGCTGTATGATATCTTTTTGGTAATTCTTTGTGTTTAGGATGGGCTACAGTTGTGTGCTAAAATATTTCTGTAAAAAGCTAAACTGCCTCTTGGGACAAATAAAACACTACCTATCTGTCTAAACATGTTATGTTAACTGCAGAGGTCAAAAATGTACTAAAAATTTCACTCAAGAAAAAATATTATTACTAAGTCAAAATTTTACTTAAGTAAAAGTATATAAAGGGAAACTACTGAAGTAAAATTAAAATGCAGACTCTGAAAAAATCATAATTATAATAAAAATTAAAATAAAAATAATTTAGTTACTTTAGAAAAAAATAAGCTAACTTAGTAAATATCCATGCTGTGCTTTCAAAAGTATATGCAGAATATACTGCATAGCAATACAATATATTTTATTTATCAAATAGGATATTATATACAGAGGCATACACTTACAAATAGAAAAGGTATACTGTATGTGGGAATTAAATTTTAAACTGTAATTATTATAAATCCCCCACAAATGCATGTTAAGCAAGTAATTGGAATCATTCTTAAATAGTAGTTAATAATATAGCCTGTAGTTATTAGTTATATATAGTCATTTGAGGCAGAAAAGACTTCAGTGGAGAGAAAATAAATGCTTACAGTTTTGCAGATATGGTCTGCTACTACTGACACCCAAACAACTCAGACTTTTTATTCACCAGAGTTGTAAAAAGTAACCAAATGGCACACCATAAAATACTGCCAGCATTTCAGTTAATTGTAATTTTTCATAATTAAATACTGTATTGAAAATTGCATTTTGTAATCATAGTAGGATAAGCTGACTTTTATTATAAGACAGCAAATTACTGTAAAATTATATTTACACTGGTCCACATTGCATTGTGGAACATTTTCAGTTCATGTATTTTCATAGTATTTCACTTATACATGTGGTAAGATGACAGTTAAAGATAACATCCTACATACAGAGACACAGATGGAAACTTGTCTGATATTGTACAGATATTAGAAAGTTTTCCTTTACTCAGAGAACCATAGACACATGGAATATTTGACCAAATACTGTTGTTAGGTGGACAGGGGAAGGACTTTGGGACTTTCCAAGCTCAATTTAATGTACATTTTAGGGAAAATACATGAATACACTGTAAACAAAATTCCATAAAATATTCACTACATTAATTGTATATTTTCATTGTCAAAAAGTGTAATACAATAAATCATTAAAATAATGATTTTTAAATGGATAAATGAATTCAAAATTGCATTTGAGCAGTGTTTTAGCTGCCAATATGAATTAATTGTTTTAATGTGCAAGACTACATTTAAGAATGATTTTTGTATTATTGTAAAGTCACAATGGCACAAAAAACTAAATTTGCACAAAGTTAGAATATCTGCATAAGGGATACCCCCTTGAAGGAACACTATCAATTTTTCCTGAAGACTCCCACATATTAGAACTGTGAGAAACAAAACACCCTACATCATCACAAAATCAATCCTTACTTTTCCTCCAGACAATATGAAATAACTACTGAAAATTGAAGTTATATCAATGGATATAATGGATAGCTCCTTTTCTATTTCAAAACATCCCAATATACATCAATAAATCATTTTTCAAGCAATTAGATTCAACAATAACCTCATTTATCATGAACTCAAAACATCCATGCATCCAAAAAATGACCCTACAAAGACAAAAGGCAGAAGGTGGCATGGCTCTTCCTAACTTCCAGTTTTATTACTGGGCAGCAAATATACAAGCTATAAAAACCTGGACACAAATAGAAGAACATACACAGACTTGGTCTGCAATAGAAGTAAAATCCTGCAGTGCTTCCTTATATTTCCTGCTCTGTGCCCCAATAAATGCAAGTTATCGGCAATACACTAATAACCCAATTGTGCTTCACTCACTTAGGATATGGAACCAATGTAGAAAGCATTTTAAGATGGAGAAGCTTTTATCTGTGGCACCTCTGCAAGAGAACCACCTCTTTCAACCTTCACAAACATATGCAGTTTTTAATATCTGGAAAAAATTTGGGATTAACTTGCTTAGAGATCTTTATATAGACAACGTCTTTGCATCCTATGAACAATTACATTCCAAATTTAATATCCCAGCTACACATTTCTTTCACTATCTTCAAATTAGGAACTTTGTTAAACAGAACCTTCCCGATTTTCCTCATCTTGCACCCTCATCCATGCTGGAAAAAATATTGCTCAATCTCAAGGACTCAGACACCATCTCTGCAATATATAAAATCATTTTACAGTCCCTCCCTTTCAAAGACCCAAGAGGACACTGGGAAAAAGATCTCTCAATTAAAATATCAGAAAAGGAATGGAAAGTAGCAATGCAGAAAATTCACTCGAGCTCCATATGCGCAAAGCATACAATTATTCAACTCAAAATCATATATTGAGCACATCTGTCTCATCTAAAACTCTCCAAAATGTTTCCAGGGCAAGACCCAACCTGCGAACGCTGCAATCAAGTCCCAGCCTCACTGGGTCACATGTTCTGGGCCTGCACTAAATTAACATCATTCTGGACCAAAATTTTTAATTACCTTTCAGACAGCCTTGGTTTCACAATCCCTCCTAACCCATTAACAGCTGTGTTTGGGGTTCTTTCAGATGGGTTTAAAGCGGAGAAAGACAAACAAACTGTGATTGCATTCACTACACTTTTGGCACGCAGACTTATTCTGCTAAACTGGAAGCACAGTGGAAGCAATTATTTCTGTATTTCTTTGTCTTCTCCATTCATCTCTATTGGCTTATCAAATTTATTAATTTAGGTATGTCTACAAGCCTTAAAGTTTATGCCGTTTGCCTTGCTCTCTCTCTCACGGGTGGGAGTCGACTTGTTCTTAATTTTATTTTTTGTAAAAATTGATTGATTTGTATGGAATGATTGTAATAAAATGAATAAAATTTCAAAAAAAAAAAAATTATGGCCTGTACGTTTGACAAAAAAACAACTAGCAGCTAAAATGTTAGTCATATAACTGTTACATCATAGACAAGTTTTTTACGCAACATCTTTAAGGCCATGTCACATTAGATGACTTTCCTGTGTTTTTTAGTCATAGCCTTCATTAACATAATCTTAACGAGTTATGGGAAATTGGCAGTGTGCCTAATGCGATATACCCAGCAAACATAATCCAACTAGTCCATGACTCACTACAACAAAATCACCGGTTTGATTTTCTCTTTAGTCGTAGGGGTGGGCTCTGTGTGCATGGCAACAAATAACCAATGAATGCTCGTTCAGAAGTACAATTCATACAATACAGTGGCAAGGAATAAGAAACGTGGTGTTTTGAACCTCAAAATCAGAAGAGAAGAGTGCCTGGCTGAGATCTTGTGTTTTATGTATTACAATAGAAAGAAAAAAAAAACAAAACAAAAAAAAATACAGAGATTGTGCCAGAACTTGCGGTACCTGTTAACCCTTCATACAGTGCCGCCTGTGTCAGGCAACACATATTGGCTGTGGCAATGAGGGGAGGGTACAACTGTGCTGGAATGTCCTTATGTGGCTGCCCAGCAATTTTCCAGTGACAAAGTCAGTAAAGTTTTTCATATCCAACAACTTGGCCTCATGACAACTGGGCCATGTATTGTTGCTTTGGTCACAACAATATGTGACTATATTGTATGAATTAAACTGTAGTATCTTTCAAAACCATCAACAATGATTTTTTAAGCTTCATGATCATTAACTGCAACCCCCAGAATATTTACATGCAGTCTTGTTTTAATTGGTAATTCTGAACTTTTCATTTTGAATTTGGCCCATCAATTGTGCTCTGTAATGATCCACTTTGAAAAGTAACAAGTATTATATACTTTTTAAAGGGCAAAAATATTTGCATTTAAAATACTTTAAAAAGTGCAATTCCCTACATAACCTACTCAATTACTGTATGGAATGTAAATGTAATTTGTTACTTACTATTTTATTGTGGTATGAAACTAAAGGAAGTAATTTATTATCTTCTATCTGTTTAGCTTGTTTCGGAAGCATTCTAGTAAATGTATTTTCTACCTGCATTTTATACCCATTTATATCCGTGTGAAATTTTTTTTTTTTTTTCATTTTTTTTATTGTTTTTAATAGCAACACAGAAATAATCATTTATAAAATATTCTGATGATGTGCTTTACATTATATTCGGAACGTGGACAGGTATAAAAAGTACTGTGGAAGCATGTTGAAAGCGAGGGTATCCAAAACTCTTCGCAATGGTTGATATATATATATAAATGCCATTTACAATTCTAAACTCTATGCAGAGGATCTTAGCATTATAATACTTTCTTTTATTTAAAATAACATACCACGATCGATTTCATGTTCTTTACATTTTAAATTATTTTGCAGTATTTACACAGTAAATGCTGTGACTTATTTATATGTGACAAAAAAGAGCCTCATATGATAAAATCTTGTTTACGCTATTTTTATTACACATATCCTCACCATTACTTACATCCACCATCAAAAGCAGCAATTCTGGACAATAATAATGCTTCCATTTCAGATTTAGAATTAACCTAAGGGCATATGCACACATAAACATATGCTAAATACCACATTTGATACTGTTATACATTCGCTATTAGTCCATCACCGACTTGTGTAAATGTGCCAGCCAATGAAAAGCTTTATGAAAATATCAGTGCAATGCCGCTTATTCAGTATGTGCACGCACAGTAAATATAAGCTCTCTCTCTCTCTCTCTGTCTCTCTCGCACACACACGCACACACACACACACACACACACACCCAAACACACACACACCTAGCGTAAAATCGCTCACATTTGCTATGACCAGATTGTGTTTCATAATTTAAAAATACTACACATACCACGTATTATTAACATATCCGTCCGAATTGTTTCATGCAATGATTATGTTAAGAGTCATGCAGGAGAAATAAAAATCTTTCCTTACCATTTGTTTGCTAAACTTAAGCTTTCTAGGTTGTATACAGTACATGAGACGGCTGCTGGCAGCTTTAATTTCTAGCAGGGATATTTTCCTCCTGTCCACCCAACTTAAACGGCGAGCCGACAGAGACACACTGAGCATGTGCAGTGTTGTCAGTCTCTTTCCAACTGGCGCTGCAAAGGCTGCGGGAGGGGCGCAAGGGTCTGAAAAAGAAAAAAAAAAGGAAAAAAAAAAATTATATATATATATATATATATATATATATATATATATATATATATATATAGTCGCCAGTAGAACGTTGCCAGTAAAGCGAATGGTATTTCTGAAAGAAAAAGTGAACACGTTAAAATATTCATCAGTAACAAAAGAAGAATCACTGTTGGCAAAATGCATCAGTGAGCGTCTACGAACACCATGCTACCTCCATACTGCATGGAAACATAGAGCTACAGGTTGGGACAGAGTATGCATACTGTAGTGTTGTTTTCACTACAACTGTCTGCTGTTCCTGTCAATGAAACTGACAAGTTTGATTTGTTAACCTCAGTTTAATGCTCACTATATCTGACACTTGTGATGGACTGGTGCCTTGTGCTCAGTGCTAACACTAATTTAGAGAGCTGAAAATATTTAATACAGTCTGAATTAATTAATAAACCATCATTATTAAAATCATGGTTATTGGTTATTTTATTTTATTCAGTCATAGCATAATACAGTATAACAACTGGCACAAGAGCCACATGTTCATAATAGTGCTGAACAAGGAGCACTTTTATCTGGTGAATTGTTCACTGCTTTGTAGTGCAAAAAGGAAATACTCCCAGGAAGTTTCATTTTCAACATTGTTTACTGAAAATTATAATTAAATTTAGTGCATGTAAGATGAAGAAACAAAATAAATTACGTTTCTGTAGTCCATACATAATAACTCTTTTAGTGTCTGATCAGTGTGATACAATGTGACATATATAACATGACTGACATTAAGTTCAATACCTTGAGAATGCAGCTCCATTCTTTTGTGGTTGCCATTGTCTGTGCGGCTTTGTACATCATGCTATACATAGGCTCTCAGTGCGATTTAAGAATTAGTGGTCTTCTGCTTCATACAGCACTCTACTACACAAACTGTTTGAGCCAGTATGTTGTTTTTAAAGTATGAGTTCAACTTCATACACAAATGATTGCTTGACAATTTTTTTTATTTAATCCAAATTAGGGTTATGTGAGTCCAGAGCTTAGCCCTGCAGGAACCAAACGTGAACAGGCTATGAGCCTGATGTAGAGCACTTTTATGAATTTGTTAGTAGCCCTTTGTTATTTTTTTTTGAGTCAGAGACATAATGTGCACAATGAAGTTACAGACTACAGCTTTTGTAAGTCATCTAATAACATTTCTGTTTAGGAACATGACTTGCATTAAAACTGGATGTATTTGTACAGTAGAACTGCTTTGCATTTACTGCATCCATACATTATCCAACCCGCTGAATCTAAACACAGGGTCATGGGGGTCTGCTGGAGCCAATCCCAGCCAACACAGGGCATGGTGAAACCCACCACAGGACACACACAAACGCCAATTTAGAATCGCCAATCCACCTAACCTGCATGTCTTTGGGAGGAAACCGGAGCACCCGGAGGAAACTGACACAGACACAGGGAGAACATGCAAACTCCACAGACGAAGCGAACCCGGGTCTCCTAACTGCAAGGCAGCAGCGCTACCGCTGCGCCACCATGCCGCCCTGCAAAAAGGATAAAACTCAAAAATGAAGATGCGCTGTGTTTGAGATTACAAATAGAAAATTTGATGGCAAATAAGCAAAAGTAAAAGTTTTAGGAAATTTAAAGATTTTTTTTTTAATTGATTGTAAAACAATAAGTGAGAAGCATTTTCAGTTTAGAAGAATGCTTTGAATTGCAGGGATAAATAGCTTTTAGTCTCAAACTTAGTATTAAAAAAAGTAAACTTTTTAATTGTGCAATACAAAATGTAAGTTAAACTAAATTGTACTGAACCCAAATAACTAATAAAAATTTCTGTTATTCCAAGTACTAAAAAATGTAAAGCATAAAAGAACAAGTATGCGAAGTATGAAAAAGCAATTGTCCAGTTTTCAGGCTTGTTTTAATTGTACCTATTTTGGTACATTTGTGCTATAGTCCTGATGAGATACTGTGAATATCAAAAAGAGTTTGCCTTGAAAAGCAAAGGTTACTAAAGTACATAAAATATTGTCTGTTTACTAGCAGTGTAACAATACACAAATCTCACATTACTGTACATCCCCAGGCTTTTAATTCACAAAACCGCATTTTTCAATGTATATTTGCGCTTTGTTATTGCAGTTGTCAAGGAAACCACATTGTTACCAAACAGACAATATGTACAGTGATAGTTTGGGTTGTTTTAGTTGAGGTTCAGACTCTTCACTGAATATTTTGGTAGTCAGTGTAGCTTCTATTTTACTGAAAAATTGTAGACTTACTGTATGAAGCAATAATGTCAGGTTTGTCATAGCAGCCCTGAATCACAAGCACCATAAATTTTCATTAGGTACATCTCTGAAACAGAGCCTTTTCCTTTTTGAGTTTTGACATCTCCACAACAGAAACGTTGGTAATATGCAATTGGGAATTAAAAGAAAACCGTTTGGAAATAAGAATTATCAAGCATGCCTAAGTAGCGGTTTAATAATGCAGTAAACATTTAAAGACTGGTAAAGTTAGTTTAGCTCTGTTTTGACTGTAATGTGTAGATACACATTTGTTAGTTGTATTATATAACGTATGCTATTGTAATGCAAATTGCCTGTAGCAGACCTGTTTACAATAGGAAAGCATTAGTTGCCTTTTGTTGCAAATCTTCATTGGTCTTTTTAGTCAACAAAGAAGAGCATCACTTTGGTTCTTGCCATAATGTTACCATTGTAGCTAAAAACACAGAATCACACACTATAAACTGTGTTGACTTACGGCGGGCAAATTTAGAGTCACTAAGCAGTTAACAGTACAGAAACTTGAGTTTTTGGAGTAAATGCAAGCATATAAACATAAGAATTACATGTAAACTCCATATAGAGGAGAACTGATCCCAAAGTGAATATCAAATAGTCTACAGTAAATAAAATGATGACTTTTATTATAAAAGAAAGCAAACAAGGGGGACGAACATGAGGAAATACACTGCATCAAAATAAACAAAGGGAAACAATAGCGGATGCCTTGCTTGGTTTTGATAAACAGGTTATACCACTTTAGGGCTACATTAAGTAGTCCTGTCATACCTCTCTTACTTACATCTAAAACTCTCTGGCTTCTCTACCATTTATCTCATTCATTTAAGCCAATTTTCTTTTAATCAGTTATAGGATTGATTCTGAAAACACTGGAGCTGTACTCTGAGAACTTTTTCTTCAGGATACAGGGGCTCCCGCAAACCTTGCCTGGGTTCACATCAGACAGATCCTCATACTTGTTTCTAGTGGTCCTGCGGGATGTCTGTTGATGTCTACATGATGTCTAATAGTACCATCCTCCTACATTTGTTCTTCTATGCTTGTTTCATTCAGCATTTTTTGTATCTAACTTTTCAGTACACACTAATTTGCAGCCATCCATCATGTATTGTGAACCTAGCAACTTTTTGCATTTTACCCTATGTGGTTCAAGTGTTTGTATGATATCAAAGAGCAATATAAATGAATATACCTATATTTTTTATATCACTACTTTGTAAAACATAATATAGCAAAACATTCGTAAATTTGTTTAATCCAACTTAGTCTGATAGAAGTCTAATACCTATTCTAACAACACTGACCTAACAAGTAAGCCCTTGGGATGTGGAAGATAAACCAAAGTACCTAGGAAAAAAGTCTACTCAGACATGATGAAAACATACAGACTCCTCATAGACAAAAGTTGGTCACAGTATTCAAATCCAGGATGCGGGATATGTAAGACAGCAGCGATTCTCAGGTTCAGGACTAGGTGTTCACTGTAGCTTCAGGTTTTTGTTTTCTCAGTTTAATAATCAGTAAGCCATTTTATCCTAATTGTTTCTTATTATTTAATTAGCTGGTTTTTGTTCCAACTAACTTCTGCTTTTATCTAAATGCCTAATTTAATTATGAAAACTGTTATTTCTCAGTTTGTCTCATGTTTGGCTGTGATTCCAGAAATTACAAAACTAGGTTTGCTAAATTCATATTGGAATATACTGTAGCAACCTTTTATGTAGGATACATGCTGTATAGATAAACTACTTTTTTAATCTTAGTTTGGCTCTCAGTATTTTCATCACCATCACCATCACCATCATTTTTCATTTTATATTTCATGGTGGTCTGGTTATTGTGGCAATAATTTGTTAATATGGGTTGTGGGTATGAAACTGAAGTAGCTGCAATCTGTCAGGATTCAGTGTCATTTGCCCAGGAATCTACACTGCTCTTTGTTAAATGTTATTATTAGTGTACGATCATGGGATCAAACTCAATAGGAAATAGGTGTATTAAAAGGAAAAATACACAACAGAGCTAATCATTTAAAGCAGTAATAAAAATGCAATTATTTTAAACATTCTTTTTTAAACACATGCAATCCTACTGTGCTTTTCTGAATGCAAAATGGGATAAGAAAAATAACGTCCAGATAACAATGAGATAAATTGGAGATAAAATGACTACTGATTGTGAAACTGTATAACAAAAACCTGTAACCAAAGTAGGTACCTATGACTCAACCTGGGAACCACTACAATACTTGACAATAAACTTAAACCTGAACCTGAAAACAAATGCAAAGAAAATACAAACAAAACACAATTTATTTTAGCTTGGCTCATTCCTGTTGTAAGAACAATTCAGTGTGACTGCTAGGGGGTGCTCCAACCACCGTGAAGAGTAATGATACCATAGCCAATACATTATTAAAACAAAAAAGTGAGGTTTTACTTAGTTCCACTACACCCAGTTGGTGTGTAAGGCTTTTTAAAAATTAACAATGCTTATATAGAGCAATTAAAAGACTCCTTTTTTAATAAAAAGTTTCTCCCAGCGAGCTTCACCCCACTGAACAATCTGTGACATCATTTTATGTAAAACAACAGTATACTTTCCATGTATCTATTATCATTATATATTGTTTGTTAATTTTTCAGATGAAAATATAATCCTACTACACACTAATACTGACTTTTAGTCAGTCATTTTCCAACCTGCTATATCCTAACTACAGGGTCACGGGGTCTGCTGAAGCCAATCCCAACCAACACAGGGTACAAGGCAGGAAACAAACCCCGGGCAGGGCGCGCACACACTAGGGACAATTTAGGATCACCAATGCACCTAACCTGCATGTCTTTGGACTGTGGGAAGAAACCAGAGCATCCGGAGGAAACCCACGCAGACATGGGGAGAACATGCAAACTCCACGCAGGGAGGACCCGGGAAGCGAACCCAGGTCTCCTAACTGCGCTTTACATACCATTAGTAATTTTTTTAAGTCAATTCAAAAGGACACAGATAACTAATGAGATGAGATGTGCTCATATTTCATTTTTTTGGTTAGGATTCTGGGTGCTGCCTTCTGAACTAATTGCAACTGATTAATGTTATTCTTAGGTAGTCAGATAAAAGTGCAATAAAGTAATATAATCGATTAAAAACAAAAACATGAATTAATTTCTCAGCATTCTGGCTAGAATTTTAAAACAGTTTAATAATTTGCGTTATTTTTTTTTAGATCATACAGTTTTCAATTTATTAGTCTTAAGTTAAAAATACCATTTGGATTAAACAAAATATTTAGTTTACAATTCCCTGATTGATGTGTTTTTTGGAAAAATAAAGTAAAATTAAATAAAATGAAATGCTTGTATTCTGTTAAAAAAAAAATCAATATTTCTTTTATTACTTTTGTGATGAAAAAAAATTACAGTATTCTTTGCTAGAATTTTAAAAGTCCCACTCTTTTTTGAGCATTTCTGATGAAATGTTACAATAAATGCTACCTGTCCCTAAATTTAGCAATAAATGTTGCACTTATTTATTATGGACTAATTATTCCATTTTCGACCTATTTAGAATAAATATGTCTTCAAATCATAAGAAATAACATATATGTTACCATAGCCAATACATTATTAAAACAAAAAGGTGAGGTTTTACTTAGTTCCACTACACCCAGTTGGTCTGTAAGGCTTCTTAAAAATTAACAATGCTTATATAGAGCAATTAAAAGACTCCTTTTTTAATAAAACGTTTCTCCCAGCGAGCTTCACCCCACTGAATACAAATTGGGAACCTGACAAAAGGTGGAGTTACACATCTGGCTGCAGCTTGATGAGAACTCAAGTCTTCTTTTTCAGTAGCTCCTTTTAAAGGTCTTCTTTTGACTGCATGGTCATTGGATTACAACATTATGGGGCGTGTTCTCTCACTGGACATTATTTTGGTCATATTGAGCATACCATTGAATAAAAAGCAAGCATGCTTTATGGCAATCAGAATTCCTTTTGGTAGCTGTGGGTCTCTGTCGCTCTGTCTTAGAGGTGGAACAATCTGTGACATCATTTTATGTAAAACAACAGTATACTTCCCATTTATCTATTATCATTATATATTGTTTGTTAATTTTTCAGATAAAAATATAGTCCTACTACACACTAATACTGACTTTTAGTCAGTCATTTTCAAACCCGCTATATCCTAACTACAGGGTCACGGGGTCTGCTGGAGCCAATCCCAGCCAACACAAGGCGCAAGGCAGGAACACATCCCTGGGAAGGACACCAGCCTCCAGCCCACCACAGATACTGACTTACCTTTGCCAAATGTGGTATACAAAAACACAATACATTTTAAATAAATTATATATGACCTGTAATAGCAGAAATACAGTAAATGTATAAAAAAGGATAGTAGGAAAATATATAATAATATTTTAAAAATGTATTTTCATGCTTATGTCATACCACAGCTTTTAATAAGATTTCATATTTTTGCATTTTTTTAGCATTGGTTGTGGTCTGTATATTTAGTGTTAAATACACAAATAATTTTTTAAATAAACAGTACTATCATAACAGAGTTACCCAAATGATTTTTTAAACAACATAGTAAGTTTTAACTTGAAGGCTATTCAGCTATAAATAAAATTCTACCTAACAGTAAACTGACAGTTTAGTAACTTCTATTTGTATTGTACAGTATTTCCTTTTTAAGGTAGTAAGAGCATTTAATGATTTTAATAATTTAGCATTTTTATTTACCACCTCTTATATTATAACAACAGCTGAGTTTGTTGCTAGATAAAAAAGTATGAGGACCTACAGTCAAAAGTAAACTCTAAAAATTCACATATCAGATGAGACAAATACACAAAATTGTAGCAAAGGTCATAAATATTTAAAAGGAACCAACAAACAAAAAGCACAAAAACAAAGGCTTGCAAGGCTCAGTGACTAAGCTCTTAGTAAATATCAGGAGCTTGTTTAAATAATGAGGGAGATAAGCAAAAATTAATTTTAGGTCACTACTAACAAACTGTCTTACAATGAGGAGAGTTGCCAGAGGAGAACTATATGCTGGAGGTTTGACCGGAACTATTGTGAGAGGTGTTCCTGAGGGAATAACATGACAGTACTTCCTTCTGAGCTGAATGTCAAGTTCCACACTTGTTACTCTTTGCGTTTTCTTAAGTACTGCTTAATTTGTTTGGCTGACTTTTTTTCTTGCTGTGACCTAAGGTAGAATAAGATCATTGTCCCTTTTGTGTGTAATAAGTGAACAAAGGAGATTGTCGTCAGGAAGGACACCAAGCCTTGAAATGTATTTCTCCAGTACCCCATGTCATGAAGTTGTACAAAGAAAAGAGTGACAAAGCACTGATGGCATACAGTCCAACCCCATGGGCACCACCTCCTGTCTACATTAAACATATATTTGAGGAAAGCAGCAAACACAAACAGAGAAACCCAATTTAATTATGATGCTCAGGGTGGTGGGGGGGCTAGTTTGGTGGCAAGGAAAATAAAGTGGAAGATAGTGAGTAAGATGTGTGAAGGAGAGTGTATATGGATTGGGATTTGGAATGTTGGGAGAATGCCAGGGAGATCCAGTGAAGTGATGAAAGTACTGAATTGTAGGAGAGTACTTTAAAGCTGCATACAGGACACAAAACAGAAATATAAAAGTATGAGACTAATTAATGGGAAAAATTGGCAGACAGTTGTAGTTGTTAAGGTAATTGTTGGTAAACATTGGGTGAATCTAGCCACACCATATGCCCCATAAGCTGGCAGAAGAGATTAAGAGAAAGATGAATTTGAGGAAAGGCTGAAGGAGATGACATCTGGGTTGTGTTGGGGGAAGTGATTGTTAAAGGGACCACCGATGCTCAAGAAAACATGTTGGTGGCTGAGGCAACCATGTGTAAATGAGCAAAAGAGGAGACACTTCAACTAGTGGCTGAAAACAAAGACAGAAAGTGACAGGCAGTTTATAAGGAAGCATAACCAAATGCCACCTTGCCAAACCCTCAAAATGGCTTTTAAACCTTTGATGATAATGACTGTTTCTTGCTGATTTAAAACTGTCACCATTATAGGCAATATATTTATGTATTGTAGAAAAATGCACACATTTGCCTAGCTTGACACACTTGGCACAGCTGACATAAGGCTTCACAGCATTCATTTTCATATTAAAGTTGTCAAGAGCTCCAGGGAAAATATCATATATTCAGATTTCCATTGGATAGCCATAAATTGATTTGTTAGTATTTACCAATCATTTTTGGTTTGCCTACTTCAGTGTTATATAAACTGATTCTCTTGAGTATGTTTTTTTATATTTTAAGGTACTTTTTTGTTGTGTTTATGTGTTGACATTTAGATTCCCTTCTTTTTAGCCTAGTAGTGTTACTTTTTTTGAGTTAGCTCTAGTACCCATTAGGCTGGTCCTTGATTTTTCTATGTATGCTGCTAGACATTAGAAAACCCAACAGCAAAAGCATGGTGGCTTTTGCTAATAGTAAAAGCCATGCAATGTTACACATTGAACAGGTAAAATGTAAGTGACTTTGAAATAAAAACAGAACCCATGTTTATATAAAATATTTTTAAAAATGCAGAAGTATAGATAGATAGATAGATAGATAGATAGATAGATAGATAGATAGATAGATAGATAGATAGATAGATAGATAGATAG